>JAYGXS010000002.1:84661949-84687573 GCA_036362985.1 Ligula intestinalis
GTCCCCTGCTTTGTCGGTTGTGATCGAGAATCTGATGAATGAATGCAGGTCTTTCACCGATCTAGTCCAGATAAAATTTAGCTCCGCTTTGCCAAGGAGCTCCCAAGGCAAGCCCTTAAAAACAGTCACATAATGACAAAGGTGATTTGATGAAGAATTGGTTCCGACAAAGCAAAGGGAGACCAACATGGCCATTTGTGACTGATGAGCAGTCATGAGACAGTTTAACCAAATCTCGAGGGTGTGCACCTCCGATATTCGAACCCGGAACCATGGTCATTGCATTAAAAACGCTGTCTCCGAAATTTGAACCCGGAACGTTTGATCATTGTGGTAAAGTCGCTGGCATTAGTCCACCGGTCCCCTGCTTTGCCGGTTTTGATCGGGAGTATGATGAATGAATTCCGTTGTTTCACCGACCTAGTCCAGAAAAAATTAAGCTCCACTTTGCTAAGGACCTCGCAAGGCAAACCTTCAAGTACAGTCACATAATAACAAAGGTGATGGGATGAAGAATTGCATCCGAAACAGCCAAGATACAGTGGAAATACCATTTCTGGCTTATAAGATGTCATCAGCCAGCCATACCCCATCCCGCGGTTCAGCACCTAGTTTTTTACATGGGCCCTTAAGTCAACGGCATAGGGAAGCTGTCTTAAGTACACGGGTACCCTGCTGTGTCAGTTGTGATCGGAAATGATGAATGAATGCAGGTGTTTCGTCCAGGAACAATTAAGCTCCGCTTTGCCAAGGCGCCCACAACGCAAGCATTTAATGACTGCCACATAGTGACAATGGTGATATGATGAAGAATTGGTTCCGAAAAAGCAAAAGAACACCAAAATGGCCATTTCTGACTTACTAGCAGTCATGAGACAGTCAAACTGAATCTCGAGTGTTGGCAACTCCTATATTTGGACCCACAACCACAGTATTGCATTGGAAACGCTGCCTCCGGGATTTGAATCCGGGACCTTTTGTCATTGCGCTACACACGCTGCCTCTAGCCCACCGGTTCCCTGTTTTGTCGGTTGTGTTTGAGAATATGATGAATGAATGCAGGAGTTTCACTGATCTAGTCTTAAAACAATTGAGCTCGGCTTTGCCAAGGAGCTCACAACGCAAACCGTCAAATACTGTCACAAAGTGACAAAGATGGTTTGATGAAAAATTGGGTCCGGCAAAGCAAAGGGAGACCGAAATGGCCCTTTCTGACTTATTAGCAGTCATGATACTGTCATACCGAATCTGGAGTGTTGGGATCTCCGAGATTTGAACCTGGAACTATTGTCATTGCATTAGAGACGCTGCCTCAGAGATTTAAACCCGGGACCTTTGGTCCTTGCGTTTAAGACCTTGCCTCTAGTCCACCGGTTCCCTGCTTTGTCGGTTGTGATCGGGAATATGATGAATGAATGCAGGTGTTTCACAGATCTAGTCCAGGAACAATTAAGCTCCACTTTGATAAGGAGCTCTTAGCGCAAACCCTCAAATTCTGTCACATAGTGACAAGGGTGGTATGATGAAGAATTGGTTCCGTCAAAGCAAAGGGAGACCGAAATGGCCATTTCTGTCTTATTAGCCGCCATCATCTGTCAGTCGTACCCAATCTTGAGGGTTGGCAACCCCTAGATTATTTTATGGGTCCTTGGGTCATTGGAAAAGGGACGCTGCCTCTAGTCCACGGGTCCCCTGCTTTGTCAGTTGGGATCAGGACTATGATGAATGAAATCAAATGTTTCAGCTATCTAGCCAAGGAACAATTATGCTCCGCTTTGCCAAGGAGCTCGCAACTCACAGCGTCAATGACTGCCGCATTGTGACAAAGGTGATATGATGAAGAAGTGGATCCGTCAAAGCAAAGGGAGACCGGAATGGCCATTTCTGTCTTAGTAGTTGTCATCAGCCAGTCATACCCAATCTCGAAGTTTGGTACCCCCGAGATTTGAACCCGGAATGCCAGTTTGTTAGATCAATTTTTCTCTTTGTATCCAAAGCATCCTCGGGCATTTAAGTGATATTGGGAAATGTAAGCCCCGTCAAACGAAGTGCTTATGACTTAGAGTTTACAAAATAATCGCTGACCTTTGCACTGGCAGGTTGGTGTTTGACAATTGATTAAGATGAAGTCAATTAAATGCACGGACAGGTTGGTACAGAAGGTTTAAGTTCATGTATTGGCTTTAAAGTTATAAAGGCGTAGTTTGTGGCTCTGCAGTATTCATCTTCACCCAGAGTCCCGAAGACTAAAATAGTTCCAGGAAAGGCCGCTTTCCACATGCAAGTTGAAACACCACTTTACTTATTATTAAATGAACAGTAGCCTTTTCTGCTGGTACCCCTTTAATATCTACCCTTAGCTCGGCTTTAGTAGGTGTCTAGCCAGACTTTAGTAAACCAGGACTGGGACTGCTGTTTATGATACTACTACCTAGGGTGCAGCTTAATGATAATACTTGCCGGTAATATAACTGACTGAGAAGAAGAAGAATACTCGATCGCTGGGACAATATGTTTATTCGCCTGAAGTTTTGATATCCGTTGCGGGTTCGGCATCAGAGACATGAGTAGCAGAAATACAACCTATATTCCTGACTGTTTTGTGAGTCAGAGTTGACGCTGATTAAAGTCAGCGCTGGGCTCATATTCCTTAAATCTCGGCAATAAGTCTAGTAGTACTGGTGCTGGCACTGACGCCATCATTTGACAGCGATGAAACTGTTAAAGCCAACGCCAGGGCTCATATCCACTTGGTCTCAAAAAGGAGTGTGACTCTGTGTTAAACTATTTCGCGGTGTGCATGCTTTGGGTCCTGAGCACAGCAGCGTTTGCCCTGGTTTCCGCACTTTCAACTCGACCTACCTAACAGTGTACGCTTTTGTTAGGTACGGACTAAGATATTTCTGCTGTAGGTTAACTTCCTGAAACATTTTTTTGCATTATATCTGTGCAGAATATAGTATCATTCCCAACTGGTGCCATAATTATCTTCGCGCACGAAACTCTACCGACAAATTGTGGCGCCTAGGCTTACCCGCAGTCACCCACAGCAACCGCCTAGCATCTGCCTATTCTATGTCAATTACTTCGTGGATCATTAAGCAAGCAGTAGTAGGCAAATTGTCGAGGACGGAAATATGGATCCACATCGAACTGCCAATTGGCTTGCGTTAAGGTCCAGAGCCGTAAGTATTTCCGTGTGCTCACTTTAACGTAAAGCGGTGTAAGAAGTGGTTGTACTTGGGTCACTACAATCATCAGGTTAAATCCCAGGTTGGAAGTTATAAAGTAGAAGTCACCAGAAGGATTGATTTATTCTATACCTAACTCACTGTTGCTTTTTCAGGTCATGTATGCACCTGGTTGCACTAGCCAACAGCCCAGTAGGTAAGTTGTACCGCAACGCATGACTGAATCACGCGAAGGCGTAATAAGCAAACCTTGTATTGACGCGTCTGAACGTTCCGCATTTGCGCCGTCTCCAAAATCATTTGAGCACACACCTGCGTGCAAACAATAAAGTTTCATTCAGTCACTTCAAAACGTTGCCGAGGAGTAACTGTAGAAAGAAACGGCTGATTTGCGGACTTAGAAACAGGCTGCAATGGTTCCCTCATACTGTGAACTTTATGATGTTTACATTCCGCAATTCTACTCGTACGATCATATAATTCACGCGTAAGTCACGTGCTGGCCTTAAGCGTGCCAAGGAGCCGCGGAATCCCCTTCCGAAACCGACAGTCAAAGTGAAATCGTAAGTTATATCGTTAAATTTCTATGAGGTAAATATCCTCACGCTCCTTTGTGACATCGTTCACTTACTGTTAAACATAGTGTGTCGTTTAATTTTGATAAAATTACAAACTTACCGAAAAAAAACCTACACAAATAAACCGTATGCCCAAATGGTTTTCTATCTAGGACATTTCTTTTCAAATTTGTCCATTTACTGCGACTTACAGAGATGTGTCCAGCAACATTCACTGAATGCAACCTTAGCATCAGTACCGTTTTTGAACTACAGTTTCTGATGCTACGTTCAAACAGAAGTCAAAGTATAAGAAGAGCCTTTTACTTAAATGAGAAGACTTGATGGAAAAGCCGCAGAATGATATGTCTGTTAATGACATATGGCAGAAAGTAAGCGACTGACAGTGTTGTTACCATCAAATCTGACAACCTCAACCACAGGTTTGCTTTTGAATAAGTTTATAATCATAAAGTGGGCTGATAAATTTGCTACGCCTTTATGGATTTTCATCCACGCTCACAAAAATCAGTCAGCTAAAGGCGTTCTGCACTTAAATTTCCTAAAAAAGGTAACAAAACCTTCCATTAAAACCTGTAGGTGTGGGCCTGTGTCTAAAGCACTATTTAGATCAATGCCTTCGGTAAAAACACTAAGGGAAACACAAACATATTCATCACATCATATATCGCCCTTGTTACTTTGCATGAAGTATATTTTCAGACCCGAATCTCTTCTTTGCCTTGAAGTTTAGCGTAACCGCAAACTGAATATGAATCCATATACTCGTAGAAGCCACTGTACGCCTCCGCAATATGGCGTCTTTTTTGTTATTATTTAGTGCCAAATATACCTCAACAGGCCTTGTGTGTACACTATGCGTGAATTGTATGAATTTGGCTGTAGGCTTCTGAATTTCAAAATTTACTCGATGGGTATCCTCAACACAGCAAGGCCACAAAATCTATGAAAGAAGACGAAGCGAAGGTCCTAAATGCTTAAGGCAGTTGATAATAATTTGTTTGCACTGCTGTTGACTGGAAAAAAAATTCAGCGAGTTTTCCAAAAAAATGCCAGGTCCAAACGAAAAACTGATGCACAACCTGTCGTAAAAAGGATATGGTCAAGCATCAAATACCTGTATTATGACATAAATTGTCAAGTTCCTGTCTGCTTACCTAGCTGGAAATCCACTTGTAAACCTATTACTTTGAGATGTCTGTCAGCAAAAGACATAATTTCCATCAACTAGTTTTCAGAAATTTTTCAGAAAGTGAAAATTGTTTTTGGCTAGACTAAAGCTGTGTCTAAAAGAGAGTGTACTTGTCACCACATTGCCGTAAAAATCTTTAGAAAATCCTCAAAAGAAGACAACTGTCAAGCAAATCTCCTTGGCGAAACCCCAAGGCCTCTTCTTCGACACTTGTGATGATTTAGAAGGAGGTTTAATCGCTGGGACAAAAAAACTGTTTTCACGCAACCAGCTCTTTTTAGTTACTTTCTAAGACTCAGATTTTCGCCTAAATGGGCATCTCGTGACAAATGGGGGAGCATTGATTGGTTTTATATCCAACTAGTGTACATAGTGGCCAAAAATGAACTTTTCAATGTCTAAAAAAGTTCTAAAATCTTGTGCTGACAGTCATTTCAAAGTTAGAGGTTTGCAAGTTAGTACAGCCGATAATCCAACCAACTGAACGACAGCATCAGGCGAATGTTTTTTGCCTAATAGGTGGAAAATTTGTAAATATGAAATACTTTTAAAATAATATTTGAATGATTATAAAAGCCGAACGCGGTTCTTTACCAACGTTGTTTGCTCATGATGTTAACAAGTTCGTTCTGTTTTAATCTATGCATGACAGAGCGCAGATTCTGTCCCCAAAATTATCAGAGACCTAAGATTTCACTGTTAGAAAACATCCTTATAACAACTGGTGAACAAAAAATGTTTCTAAAATAGGTTGCCTTTTTAAAATGATATTTAAATAGAGGCTCAACTGATGAAATTCTATGCACATTACCTTTTCTAAGGTAATGTCAAAATGAAAATGGAAAATTTGTCATTTTTTGAAATAAGGCTAAAGGTAAATGATTCATTTTTACTGCATGTGGAAGAACATAATTTAACCTTGTTATTTTATTATTCTTCGCAATGGTATAACACTACCAGCATCTGTTATAACCTGGCTAATCTCAAAAAGGCTGGCCACATATAATTTCCTTTTTTTAACTTACTGTTATTTGATTGTCCTGTTCGTTTCCATTATACGCACAAGCGTAAATTATAATGTATAAAAAGTATATTTCTACGTGGTTCATATTGAATAGAATAAGGCTATTTTTGCAAATCATCGCTGCAATATATACCAAAAGCGCTCAAAATAGAACGGCAGTCTCATATATCAAGTTGAACTGGAATGTTTATTACCATGTTAGTCTTTCCTACACGGCCAGTGCTCCCTGAATCCTTTAAAGTATTAAAATCTGCAGCATATCCTAAAGTCAGCGCTGACATATTACCCTGTTTTCTTATTCAGGCTATCGCGTCTAGCAAGTCTCTAATTTCATGACACCCCTTATGGAACGCACTATGGGATTTAAGCCTGGCACAAGTTAACATTAGACCGCACTGATCCTAACTGAGTGCCTTCTGAATCGGCTTCGAAATATCGATTTTGGTCATGATATCCATTTCCAGGGGAAGGGATTTCGGCCACTTACACTGTTGTATCTATACTTGTGATTTTCAAGGGCGTTTACGAATAAAACTTCAGACGCACAGGCAGATATCTTTAATTATGTACTAAATTTTTCTTATTTGAATACACATAAACACAACTGATCTACGGGCATTCCAATGTATGGAATTATGAAGATAAAGGCTCCTTTGAGAAAAGCTGAACTGAACTGTTTAAATTTTTGAGGCAGGATCCCTTGCTTCTCTTTAGATGGGAGAAGACGTACAATGATCAACTAACAATTGTAAACGTTCATAAAAAAATCCATATTTATCTGACTTGTACACAGATATGAAGGATTGTCAGTTTTCGCTAGTAGGTGTAACTTGCCTTTCGTCACTCTCCTGTATTTGGTGGCACACATTGGATTTGGCTTAGGGGTAACTAGTGCTGGCGTCCGAATCGATGTGCCTGTTTATGCAAGCCCCATATTAATTCATTGCTTCCAGGAATGAACAGTCTTTTCTAGTTGGATAAGTGCCACAAATCCCTGTGTTCTCCCATGCGAATTTGTGGCCGATGTTCAAAAGTCCAATTTTGCACACTGTCTACCGCTGAAATACATGTAGTTTCAAAGTGAGGACAATTGGAAAAAACATTTTTAAATTAACTATGAGCCAAACCCGCAAAACCCGATGAGGTTTTTTGGGCAAAGGACGATAATACGCTACAGCCTCTTGTGTGGAGACTTGGATTGATTCCTTATGCAGATTGTGGAATTCTTTTAAGCTGGTCTTTAGGTTTAGGTTTAAAGTCAGGTTTGGGTTCACCTTCCGCATATCATACAAACATACGCTGAGATACAGATGAAAGTTAAAATGAAGGTGTACGGCAATTTCTGATGGTCACTGACGTGGGAATTTCTACGCAAGTACTTATGATAACGGCACTGAGATCTGAAGGATTTAGCGGGCAATCTCACATATCATATGTACAAATCGCTAGCTTAAATGTATGGAGACACAATTTATTCATACTGTGACACAGTTTTCACATAGATCGGGATTCAGGAACATACGGAATTGCTGCAGTTTTACAATGGAATTATTCTTACGATGCTTCACGCCATTTGATTCGCATTCAGCCGTCAATTTCGCCGAAAAGAAAAAAAACATTTTGCTCGAAGTAAAACTAAAAGGCATTTTATGTGTATGGGACATTCTTATGTTAAGGGTGGTTTTAAAAAGCACGCAGTCAACCATTTTGAATCACCTTTGATAATGCTCCGTATCGCCAGTAATCGCGCATTGTTTTTGTCCCAAAATAATACAAATAATGTCCAAAAATTCACATAACATGTTTTCCATCATCTTAGTGTGGCCGTCTGCCTACACCGTGTTTTTTACCCAAAACGGTCGTGGTAGTGCTGGGAATATGCCAACTCCCACGACTACTCTGTTAGCATACAGATAGATAGCCTGCGCAAGCGGTGCGCCCATTCCCATAATTATTTATGTCACAGGACGGCCCGCGAGCCCATCTTACGCAGCTGTCATGAGAGCGTGACGTGCCTATCGATTTTCCTATGATTCCGATTGGTTCACTATTGCACGATGTCTCTCGCGTTCCCTTCAACGTTCTTGCATCCTGTGTCTGACTTGGCTTGCTCTGACTTGCTGTAATGTGCTTGTCGCAGTGAGCTTCCCCTCTCTCTGGCCAACCCATCTTCTCTCTGTCTCACTCTTACGTGTTCTTTGGCTCGGTGTTTGACTTATTTAGCAGTACCAGGCGGGTCATAACAATTTGGCGACACAGTCTTTCACTCTACAATGGAGGCATTTTGCGCGGACCTGAAGCTGGTGGAAACCCACACCACCAAGATATCCACCCCCTCCTTGGGCCAATCGAGTTCTGCTGGTGGCTCACAATCAGTCGATTCCATTACCAACAGCATCACTGAATTCTTATATGACCCGCAGGCCCAGATTACCCTTGACTCCTGGTACAAACGATATGAGGATTGATTCTCTATTGATCTGGCTGCCCAGGAATACGCATGGAAATTCCGACTTCTTCGTCACAAACTGGGTCCTGCTGAGCACAAACGCTGCAGTAACTTCATTTGGCCCAAGACTCCAAGAGACATTTCCTTCACGGACACGCTGTAGACGTTGTCGCAGATTTTTCGTGAGCAGTCTTCACTGTTCAACACCCTATTCGAGTGTCTCCAGCTGGAAAAACGGGAATCTGACGAGTTCATTACGTATGCCGGCATTGTGAATCGTGAGTGTGGGCGTGTTCAACTCGGCTCTCTCACCGAAGACGAGTTTAAATGCCTTAGCTTCATCTGTGGCCTCCAGTCCCTAAAGGATGCTGTCCCACGTGCTACAGAGCAGCTCAGTTACCTTCCAGGAACTATCTGCCGAGTGTCAAGCATTTATCAACCTCAAGCACGATTCACCCATCGTCCAAGGTGCTTCCATTGCTTGCTCCGTGAATGCGGTCGCAACAGCTAAGCCACCCCTGGTAAGGCGAGCCGAGCCAGCACCAAAGCCAGCCCCCAAGGCGAAATCCCCACCCTCTCCTTGTCGACACTGTGGCGCGTGGCATTTCCATCGGGACTGCATGTTTCGGCAGCATCGCTGCCAGAAATGTAAGTAGATAGGGCATCGTGATAGGTTTTGCCAATCCTTAAATCCTGAAGGCAAGCCCACCCCTGCTAATTTCAATCAAAAGCGCCGGATTAACCCAAAAAGCCAGTCAAAGACACAGACGCTCGGAAATTCTCTCAGTCTATCAGTCTATCCAGGTCAACCAAGCTGATCGCATGAATTTTGTTTATCTACTTCTCAGCGGTCATACAGTTCGCCTACATCTGGACACCGCTTCAGATATCACAATCATCTCTGAGAATCTCTGGCCGTCACTTGGCGCCCCCACAATGCAGCAGATTTCTAAGTCCGCCACAAGTGCGTGCGGTGGCCTTGCTCAGTTAATAGGGTAACTGCAATGCTGTGTCTCCTTCCGTGACACTAACATCACTGCTACCTGCTAAATTACCAAGTCTAACCTCAACCTTCTTGGCCTCGACTGGATCGATCAACTTCGCTTGTTGATTTGCCGCTCCGGCTTCTTTGCAGTCAAGTGCAGATTCCTGCTGTACCTGCAAACCCTGCCAAGGACATTTTCCAGCAGTTTGCTCAAATTTTCCAAGATGGCCTTGGTCGTTGCACATACACACAAGCCGTCCTTCATCTCTGCCGATACTGAACTGAAGCGCGTGGAGGAATTTGGAGTCCTCACACCTGTGTCCCTTTTTACCTGGGCGCCCCCATTGTTGTAGTCAAGAAGCCGAAAGGTTCGATCAGTATCTGCGCCGATTTTTCCACCGGTCTCAACGCCGCTCTTACCCACTGCCGGTCCCCGCTGATCTGTTCACCTTGCTGAATGGTGACACTTTCTTTGCCAAGTTGGATCTGGCTGATGCGCACTTGCAGATCGAAGTCACTCCAGAGCCGCGCGAATTGCTGACAATAAACACACACAGCCGTCTATTCCTATACACCAGGCAGCCTTTTGGTGTCAAGACCGCTACGGCCCTGTTCCAGCAAACTATGAACGCAATGCTCTTCGGCATTCCTGGCACGGCTGGGTACCTGAACGACATCATGGGTCACTCCCCGGTTGAGCTCCAAAACCGAGTGTGCGCAGTACTTGAACGTGTGCAGGAATATGGCTTTCGATTGCGGGCCGACAAGTGTCAATTCATCCTAGAGTCCATTAAGTACCTTGGATTCATCTTCAATGGCACTGGTTGCCATCCTCATCCCGAAAACATTCGAGCCATTCAACGGATGCCTGCATTCAAGGATTTGTCACAACTTCAATCGTTTCTTGGCCTGAGCAGCTACTATAGTGCATTCCTACCATCGCTACACGAGTAACGAGCCCCGATCAACCGTCTACTGCAGAAGGGTGCTCCCTGGGCTTGGTCGCCCGACAGCAAAAAGGTTTTTATCGAGCTAAAGTCAATGCTGAGTTCAGATCTGCTGCCCACACACTATGACCCGACGGTACCGATCGTCATTGCTGCAGACACCTAAAATAATGGCGTTGGTGCCGTCATTTCGCACACTTTCCACGAGGGGCCCGAAAAGGCGATCATGCACACATCACGAACTTTAACCCCTGCCGAGAAGCACTATGGCCAAATCGAGAAAGACGTCTTAGCCATCATCTTTGCCGTCAATAAGTTCCACAAGCTGCTGTACCGGCGTCATTTCTCTCTGTTGGCCGACCATAAACCGTTACTACCGCACCTATGGTCCTAGGCTACGCGGCTTTGTCACACCCTTTCTCGTATCGACATACTGCTGACGACGTGGCGGGTTCCTCGGCTCTTGGCACAGCAAAGGCGTATCATGGTCGCATCTCCGGTCTTCGGGACGTTCTCGTGACTCCGAGGTCTCCTCCTCGTATGGTCCTTCGGATGTAGATATTACTCGTCATGGACACCATGGCTGCCGTCAACATTCACAGAAGCATCATGCCTCTATCATTCACATCCTTCCCCCACGAGCGACAGTTTTTCTCCTAAAAACAACAAATGACAATCCATTTTGAATTATGAGCCAGCCTTAGGAGTTTTTTCACTGTCTGCTCTTCTTCCTCAGGTACACTGCTGGCTCGTGTAAACTGAGTGTGCGTTTATTACTTGAAACAAGCGAGTAGACGTCTGAAATTGTGTCAACGACTTCTTTGGAATGTTCGGCTACGCCAATGCATTTCTTAAATCGTATGTACCAAGAGGGAGTTCAAAGGCGTTTGCCTATATATCCTTGAATAAATTTGACTTGACTTTACTTGACCCTCTCAGTCTACTGTCCCGACTGTTACTAAAACCGCACTTGGGACCCGGTCTATCTTCTTGATGGTCAGGCTCTCCCAAGTCAATCTTCTTTCATCTACTCTCCGCTCCTTTGTGTACACAATACACTCTTCCCTCTAATTTGGCCTTTATCGACTTCACTCCTGCACTAAATAACCATGGTCTGAAGATCGCATTTGCAGGGTTTAACTTACTTAATCCCGTGCGATTTTGGTGACATTCCTACGTGAGATGAACGCTAAACTTCTGATGTGGCCTGCCGTCCCTGCATATTAATGACTTACCGACCTGTGCCAGAGTTTAGATGACACTTTCGTCGTTATCGAAAGGGAACAGGTGTTCACGTTCAAGGAACGTCTCAACAGCATCTTCCCGGCCATCCAGGTTACGATGGAGGAGGAAGATAACAACCAGCTGACTTTTTGATGTTTTCGTCTGTCGCAAAGATTGTGGTGGCCTCAATACTTAAGTGTTCAGGAAAGCTAAACACGACTCCAGTACTGAAATACAACGGCAACCACCAAATCAGCCAAAAACGCGGTTGCTTAAAGTCGCTTCATCGGCGTATTGATAAACACTGCAGCGTACGAGAAGACAAAGTTGCCAAAGTACAATGTCCTCGGAAGATGTTTAGGGAAAATGGCTACTCGCGCAGTTTTGTCGACCCGTACTTGCGCAAACGAGATGGCCGACACGATCGCACCGAACCCTACATTTGGTGAGCGACCCCGTTGGGCCTCATTCGATGAGAGCCTGTAGTGGGTCATCGCCTGTCCGATGTCTGGCTTTCCCGTGGTTACCTTCATCGGTCTGGAGATCAAGGTCGTTGCGGTCGCCAGACTTACTAGCACGAGTGACGTGGACTACCCAACACGCCCTCCAACCAATCACAGGCCGACCTAGCCAATTAACGCGCTCTCTCTCAGTCTACTGTCCTGACTGCTACTAAAACCACACTTGGGACCCAGTCTATCTTCTTGGTGGTCAGGCTCTCCCAAGTCAATCTTCTTTCATCTACTCTACGCTCCTTTGTGTACACAATACACTATTCCCTCTTATTTTGCCTTTATCGACTTCACTCCTGCACTAAGTAACCATGGTCTGAAGATCGCATTTGCAGGGTTTAACTCACTTTACGCCCTGCGATAAGCAGGGCACACATTTAAACCTGATGAGGCTGAAATTCTCGCAAGATGTGACGATCAGAAGAGCTGAGAACTACTTCATTCATGGTTCACGGGCCCGCAACCCATAAATAAGTGCACCGATTTGCTCAATCAATATTTGGTGTTGAGACTCAATTTCGCCAAAGCAAGTCGCCTATTGGGTAACAGACAGGCCTCCACGTCATCCTACGCCGACATCGGAGGGCCAGAACAATCATCACGCCTGAGTCCACGGCCCGTATTGAAAGTTCAAAAGGTCAGATCCCACGTGCCGTCCAACAAACTATTCTCGCGCAAGAAGGCAATTAACGTTAACAGTCGCTGTATGTTTGCAGTAATGACTGCTTCTTATAGATACTCCAAACTCCTGTCCATGCATGACCAGTGTCTACTACTGTTTTTTGCTAAATCTCTGATGACGAATTCGCGACGGATATCGAGAAATCAGTCGAATAAAGGTATTGTCCGCGCGATCGAGACGTCTTCTTCTCAGTTACTTCCTGGGACTTGCATGTTCGCTTGTATTAGAAACGTCTGTGCTTACGTTTTTCAAAGACTGTATTCGAGAAATTTTTCAAGCTAACAAATGTATGCATCATAGCGTAAAGTGTCCTTGATTTTGTACTTTAAAAGAAAAATCACCATGCAGCTTGCATAGACTGAATTCATCCCTCATCCACAATATAAGCTTATAAGCATGGTAAAAGGGACCTCTTATCGCCGTAAAAGCACTACAGGACCCCTATAAATATGGCGGATTTTACTATTACTGCCTTGTCTAATCCAAATTAACAGGTTTTTAGCATGCAGCTGAACGTGTCGTCATGTATTTAAATTGCCATACTCATGGTGTAAAAGCGCTAACACAGTAGGAAATAAGCGATTATATAAGACTACTAGGAAGAACTTAAAACTGATACAGAAGCCAGTCAGTACAGATCTGCCCTTTCTGACGTTGGCTGGATACTATCTAAATGCAGCGCAGTACGGCCTACATAAAGGGTAGCATGAGACTCGCAAGCCTTTTGAGTCGCGTAAGCCTGTAAAAGGACACGATAGGAGGCTACTGCATAGATGCCGACGTAAGGATATCCTGCGTAGATTAGCAGAAAACCGTCCAGGTACGAAATACATAACTTGTACGATATATTCCTGCTTTACTCGAAATTTGAGGCCGACGTTTTGCTTTGAGCCAAAAATGGCAAAACACAGTGAACATATGAGTGTACTTTTGCTACCAGTACAAAGATCCTAGAACTAACTTGCATATTTGCACCTTAGAACAAATAGCCTGCAATATCATTTAAATGACTGCATTTTGTGGGAGTCTTCATAGTTACTGCAGTTGTTGCCATTTGAACCCAAATTTCTAAATTCGCTGAATGTTCTGTTAAAAACGTTAGGAGTGCTTTCTAGCTCACTGACTATTATTTCGTTAATTTCAGACTTTAACTTCTGATTCTCGACAAAGTTTATAATTAACCAATTAATAAGTGTATATGTCTTACGACTAAACTGCACTGCGTTAATATGTACACAGCATCAACCAGTCGCTGATTCAGTTTTGTTTTCTAGTTTTTCAGTGTCAGCGGAAACGGAAATTTTCTGATTTTCTAATGATGAAGACATTTAACGAACTTGTCTAGGGACAAAACAGATGGCACAAGAGTTGGTCGGCAGATTTTGGAGACTTGATTCTCGTTGCCGGAGACGCCTTAGATGAATGTTTGAGACACATTCGAAAACCTCAAAGATTTGTCGGTGCACGAATAATGAACATGTGGAGCGATCCTATAACTGCCTCTTTAATATCCTTAGTGCACGCAAAAGGAAATCAGGAAGAGAAATTTGACATGTTGTTTAGCATAATTTGGAGGCCCCTTTCGGAAAAGGCCCAACTAATATCCGTAATGACTATAATTACATCACTAAGTATCTCAACTTTTAGGTATCCATATATGCGCAAGTGGAAAAGTATTTTCAAGCAGCTTTGCAAACAATGCTTTATCCACAACGGGGTTGCAGTGTCTGTTGGTACAAAACATTTATTTAGTCAATCAGTCTTTAAACATTAGTCAAACACTGAAAAAATGATTTAGCCACAGTTAATGTGCTTGCATAAGCTAGCGTAGTGTCCATCACAACACCAAAAGCATCTTCAGGCATAACAATGATAACTGTTAAGAAAATCCGGCTGGCATAACCCCAGAACATTAAGTTGGACCCCCTAGATGCTCCAGGCGGTCTCGATGTTTTATAAACCCCTAACAACGTGGGAAGGAATTGTGTAGAGCCGACGCTCTAACCAACTGAGCTACGTGGTCCTATCGGCAGTTTTAATTCTCCTCAAATTTAGGGTAAAATATTCACAATTTCACGTTATTTGTGTGAAGTGCAGTAACGACAAAAGTCTACCGTAAATTCTATCCGAAAAGCCATAACATACCACGAACTACCGGATAGGTATACCCGTGAAAACCCTGCAAGAACTTCTTACGAGATGTACGCAAAATGTGCAATTTCTCTGCAATGGTCAATTTTACAGGCAGATAGATGGTGTGGCAATGGGCTCACCACTTGGCTCGTTTCTCGCAAATGTCTTTATGGGCAAGATCGAGAAAACGTGTCTAAGGGACACTATTAATGAATTTGCGTTTTACGGTCGATATCTTGATGACATCTTCTGTTTGACCGATTATAACACGGACACTGACGCTCTGGTCGCGAAGTTTAACAATGCGCACCCATTTCTCAAATTTACTGCAGAGACAGAGGAAAACGATAAAAATTTCGTTTCTTGATGTCCTTCTGCGAAGGCAAGATGATGGATCGATCCTGCGTAGAGTTTTTCGAAAGAAAACCTGAACGGGACAATGCACCAACATTCACAGTTTTGTTCCCCTAAATATGCAAACGAAATCTAGTCCAGGGACTAGCAGCTAGAGTAGGAAAGATCTGTTCTCCCGAAACTGTGGAAGCAGAGCTCCAACAGCTGCAGCAGATACTTATCGAAAATGGATACCCGGAGAGGTTCATCCACAGTAATATTGGCGAGCGAGCCAAAAATCCTGATACCTTAACAGCAGAAACGAAATACGTTTTCATAAGATTGCCTTTGTCAGGCGATGCAGCAAGTGAGCTGGTCAGACGGCGTCTAAGAACCGCAATCGCTAGCGCTTTCCCCGCGGCGAACTTAGGGTGTGCTTCACGAACTCTCCCCTCTTACGATTAAGAGGAAAAGACCGACTACTGTTGAAGGCCACATCCATGTGTATTTACCCTTTCACTTGCTCCCGTGGAGCAAGATACAAAGGCCGAACAACGAGGCGCCTGGAAAAGAGGTTACGTGAGCATATACCGGCCTGGTTAAGTAAAGGTGAAACTAGATCGATTTCGAGTTCTATTCTCGCACATCTCCTCGATGCGAATCATCGAGTCGATACTAACAAAGACTTTCAGGTTGTCTACCGGACACCAGCAAACTTTTCCAAGGACCTACGCCAAAGGGTGCTTGCAAAAGCCGAAGCAGTAGCTATACGGCTAGAGAATCCGGTACTGTGTTGTCAGAAGAAACTGACAGAAGCCCTTTCACTTTCGTGGCCGACCCCGACGCCAGGTGACGATCGCACTTTGCCCCCACGCCCCAGTGACAGTCGTGCGCTGTGCGCAAATAGCAGCAATTATCCCCCCATGCATCAGCCCTCTACTCAACCCCACAACCTAACCAAATGACCCCCCCCCTATCCCATGCGGGCGACGCGTAAACGATGAATTGTAATTAGACTACATTATTTAACCCTGTCAGCCGCCGAACATTTGCTTGCATTTTTTGCTTTAAGATTTTAAAATTAAATGTATATCGGCCTCTGCCTGTAAAATAGTATTGCGATGAGCGTTTTAGGAAATAGCCTGGGGATTCCTAAAATGCGTTGCCTGTAAACTGGCATAATAAACATATTATTATATTATATATACTTTCCCTACTCTTTGGATACAAAATAAAATGATAACTAAGCGATTCACAAACAATAATTCGGTGCTAGAAGATAACATTTGTTGCTGGCACTGAATACAACTAATCAACTAATCAACATATAATATGGATGTGCGAAGAAAAAACTTACCTCTGTAAGTTCAGCTTTTTAACCTCCAGAGAAGTAAATTTATGATAGCGGTATACATCAGTATATTTAAGGTCTATAGGCCTAGACCAAAATTTTAAGTGTATATTTGTGTTGAAACCCGTCAACCCCTGTAAAATATATACATACTGCCATCACATAGTCCTTAGTAGTATAAATTGACGTTGTAACTTGCCATACTAACAGCTTAGGTACTTGATGTATACCGCTATCTGAAATTTATTATCTGGAGATTAAAAGCTAAAATTTTAAAACTGGTAAATCAACCAGGACGCAGATAAAGAAAGCTGGGGGACCCACTAATGAGCCGGACCCCTCGCAGCTGTGTCAAGCAGCGGCAGAATACCAGCGAAAGAAGTGTCTGGGCCTTTCAGCAAGTATCTAGACTGTAAGTGTGGCAAGTAACAACGTCAATTTACCTCTGTAAGTTAGCTAATGCGCATGGTTCACTGTGCACTGGCGCATGACAATGCCATGTGCGTTCGTATGCAACATAAGCGTATGGAAGGGGCCAAAATATCGATTCAGTGCACGAAGACTATCTAATGAAATACTAAGACTAGGTTGCCTTCCTCATAAATAACGTTTTCGGCGTGCATATCGTTTGTATCGTTTGTCCCAGGCCAGTGTCTTATGCAAAGTAGGTGTGAAATAAGGCAATAAACGGTAGCCGATCTGCTTTTACGTATAAGGAAAGTCGGTAACAGTAGCTTATTTAGCCCCACTCATTATTCCCTACAATCTGCATGTTTATCTACGAAAACGGTTTTTTCGGCTTTTATGGGTGGGAAATTAAAGTACGCAGTGGAATGTACTTTGATGAATGCTAAATTCATTTTTATTTTACTGTATTTGAAAGTGTTGTTAATTTATATTTGTAGATTTTCTTAATCTACATTATCACTCAACTCATTGCGGAAAAAGCCGATTATCACAATGCAGGTTTATTGATTTTCCGAAAATTTAAATGTTGAATAGGATGTCGTCTAAATGAACTTATATGAGGTCCTCTTTACCGTTCTAGAGTTAGACTAGTAAATTCCATGGCGTTAAGAGCCGCGCACACCTCCTATTTACATGCGGAACAACCTGCTCCCAGAGGCCGCAGGAAGCAACTTCGACTACATGTTTTCGCTTTACACATTCCATTTAAAATTTCTTTCGCTTCCTACCCTACTTTTCCACCCCACAAAACTCTACGGCCACTGTTTTTGCAGGACAAAATGCTGGAACTAGGGGCATATGAGTGGGGCTACAAAAGCTACTTTTGCCGGAATGTCTGCGGCCCAATTAAAGAAGCAGTTGATTTGTTTATTATTAACTAACTTACTACATATTTCCATGCACGTAAACCGAAATGCACACCTTACCCTCACCTTCACCTTAACCCTTGCCCTACATCGAACACCAAAAACTTACCTAAACCCTTTCCCTTACCCTCAACGTCAGACACCAGCCTGGGGTTGAACGTATATAAAGTGCACTACCAATGATACTGCTGCCATATTTGATTTACGAAGAGCCTTTGCTGGACACATGCAGTGAACAGAAGTTTATGTCGAAATCTGTATTAACTTAAAACAAGGCGAAGACATCTGCTTTAATTAAAATCTCCACGTCTCTCACACTTGGTTAACTCTGTCTTTCCATTCTCTCAGGAGACTGTATTCTGCACTTCTAACACACATCTTATTGCATCCACAACCGTACCATACCCGTTTACCTCGTCTAAGACAATTACACACCAACACGAAAAAACATTATTGACCAGCGATTTGTTTTGGACTAGAGTGAAGCCAGGTTGGTTGACTCAGTCCGCAGACGGGCGTTGAGTTAATTTCTGAAAAAAAGCGGGCTAATTTGTAAGTGGTCACATTCGTCCATGTCCTACTGCCACCTCGTGGTGGACGCTCGATTGCGAGCTCTAATGGCTACATGGACGGACGAGGGTGTCCTCTGACACATCGGAGTACGCGTATCTGCTAATGTTTATCCCCGATCAAATACCGGCAACACAGTGAGGTCGTTTGGGTCTTATCAGAGAGGTCTCAATGTGGAGGCTCCAGTGTAAAACCACCTGGGTTTGACCAGCTGACGACGCCACACATGTCAGAAGGTGCACATCTTGGTAGATTTTGATTTATTTACTTGACCATTACTTTTTATCCAACACACATTCAAATAAGCCGATTGTAAGTGCTATCTTCTATCTTCTGGTCCACAGTAGGGGACGTTTGAACAATACGGACTGGTTTGGCGGTTTCTCTGTTGAATAGGACTCTTTCTCATAACACATGGATATTGCGCTTCATCGTTTACTTTACGACGAGTTGTTGACTAGTTTGTTCTTCTTGGCCTGGCATTAAATTGGGCACTCTTTTGAATTTGTTTCAGCCCACACAACTACGTCCTTTGTTACTGGATGTGTGGGCTATACATGGTCCGGCTAAAGAATAATTAGAAACGATGTTCTCCTCAGAGTCTTCTCAACCTTGAAGGTTCATGTAATCACCTGTACAAATATCCTCATTTTGCACGAGATAAGCATTCAGTTCCCGCTACCCATATTAATGTTTAAAAAATACATATATGTATTCTTCCATTTATCTGGATGATCAGTAATTCATTGGTTAGCCCATGAATGGTTGTCAGCAGGATTACTACTTAAAAGCCAGCAAAGCTACAGCAAACGGTCAGGTATTGCAGAATATATACGGCTTCGTATTTTAGGATCAAATACCGCAAAACGGATAATGTAAAAACTGCCTGTGACAGATGTCAAAATGAACAATGTGATGTCTGCATGATTTTTATTTAGCAATACAATCAATCGTAGGCTTTCTGTTGAATGATTCTTTGGTGAAAGCTGACAGCTTCTTCAAAGTGTCCAGGTGCCACTGTGTAATCGAAATTTCGCTCGTTGCATACAGAGCGTCAAATGTCATTTGAGTGAGATTGGTGAATGTAAGACCCGTCAAACGAAGCGTTTTCGGCTGGGAGTTTCCAAAATAATAAGTGACCGTTGGCCTGGCAGGAACGTGTGTTAAAGCAACCTGCAGTGCGTTTTTGGGTACCCAGGAAAGTCTTTTTAGCCAATCTCGTATCTGTTCCTTGAATTTAAATGTTTAGTTCATTACAAGTATAACATACATGAAAGCATAGAAGGGGTAAAAAAATTGTTGATCAACCAATGACAGACATACAACATGGTATTTGTGAATAGCAAAATATATGTCAGTTTTGAATATAGCAGGTTCGATGCGTATCTCCTTTACAAAATAAAATAATTATTTCTCACCGTTTCAATAACACCTACAGACATTTGATGAATGTCAGCAAGGCACTGAAATTGCATCAGCATTCCTTCCCAGAAAATATGCGTCCTTTCACACTGCGTTATGTCTACGGCTGCTAGACTGTCGATTCGAAAATGGGTTGATTGGAATTTGATAATCTGTTTCGATAATTCCATTGGGAACAATCCTTTTATACTCCTTTTCAGAAAATCCTGGAGGTTCATTGAATTGTTGCTTTTCGCACATTGATTTTTGCCTGAGCGCAAAAACATTAAAAATACATTTATTTTATCTGTAAGGTTAACAAACAAGCCGAGCAAAATTTTCCAACAATTCCTGGGTTATTCGTCACCATCAACTGTGAAAACATCCTAAAAAGTGTGTATTTGACTCAATTTAACATCCAAAATTCGAGCTCATCAACGCACTACAAACTTATGGAGATTCACTTGACATCTTATACAGTACGTTAGTTCGCAATGATATGCACTGCAATTATGCTACCGACATTCCTTCTCCAGCTATTGTGTAAATAGGTGGATATGGCGGCTTTTTCCACGTCACCAAATTCGACCATCATTTAAACTGACCTAGGAAAGGTGGTTTTTGTTTGCTTCTAATCACATCTTGCGTCTGCACACTAATATCTTTTAAACCAACCACATATATAAAAGATTCTATAAAAGTATTGTGCATCAAGAAAGACAGTTGTGACGAGCAGTAAGAAGCGAAAATTATTTTAGCCAACAGGGATCCTGTGGCCTTTGCCATTGAAACCTTATACACTGTCTTTGCCAAAAAAGACGATAAGCGAACTAAAGCAAAGTTGGCACGGAAGGCAATGGGATCCGGCGCAAATATTATCAATAGGGGTCTTACCGAATGGATTGAAACAGGCAGAAACACAGCACACAAATGCGGACAGATACTGCACGCTCATCCACATTAAGCGCGCCAACTCATAGCAATCTCCTATTTCAGGCGTCTTGCATATCATACACACCCATGTACCAGTGAGTTTCAGCCAATTGCGGGAAAAGGCCAGTTTATCCAATAAGATCTGTTTAAAGAAGTCTGAGACATGACTTTGGGAAAGGGGTTTTCACCTTAACCCTCCTATGGTAAGATGGCCGTTTTTTGGAAAAAACAGTATAGGCCGAGATAAGGCAAAACATGTTATGTGAAATTTTGGGCATTAGTTGTATTATTTCAGGCCGAAAATAATGCGCAATTACTACTGATTCGCGACACTGACATCGGTGATTCAAAATGGTTGGCTGAGTGCTTTTTAAACCATCCTTACCGTTAGCAATGTCCCCTACACATAAAATGACTTCTAGTTTTACTTCGATTAAACTTTTGTTTTACTGTTCGGTGAAAATGACGAGTTAATGATAATCATACGGCGTGAAGCGTCGTGCGAATAATTTCATGGTAAAAACTGTGGCATTCCCGTATGACCCTAAATCTCGAATTATGCGAAAACTATGTCAGATTATGAATAACGTGCGTCCCCGAACGCTCTAAATAGCGATGTGAACTGATGCCAAGTGCTATTGCTCGCCAAATCCTTCAAATCTCACACTCATTGTCATACGTACTTGAGATGAAATGACACCATTACTGACCATCATCAATCACCATAAATCTTCATAATGGCTGTCACTTCCTGGAAGCAATGCAGTCAGGCAATGCATGCAAAACAGGCATATCGGTTGGGACGCCAACAATAGCTACCTCAAGGTCAACTCCGATGTGCGCCACCAACTACAGCAGAATTACGAAAGACACCTAACGCCTACTAGAAAAGGCTGACAATCCTTCCAATCTGTGTAAACGTCTAATGTATTGTAAGTCGTTTGTTGCCTTCTCTCCCGTCTGAAGACGAGCGGGGGATTCTGCCTCGAAAATTTACGCGAGAATGTTTAAGTCTTCCCAAAGGAGTTCTATCCTTATAATGTAATATATTGCGATGCTCGTTTTTCAATTATGTTTATGTTTATTCAAATAAGCATGGCTTTGTTTGTAATCAAGGATATCCGCCACTGCATCTGAAGTTATATTGATAGGATTGCTTTCGGTTAAAACCTTTGGAACTCCAACAGAATGACCAGAGTCGTTGCATTGAGCCAAACCCAATCAACGTCCAGCAGGATGACCAGAGTGCGCACGTTAAACAACCTTATCGTACGAGGCAGTCAGAAAGACAAAATAAATCAAGGCAAGCAGGAACAATCACATTACCACTCTGATGATGATAACAAGTGTGTTTTCGAAACGTCTGCACCAATGCATTGTGGTCCATGAAGGCGCCTTTTTTTCTTCATCTTCTTTAGGGGAAGGGAAGCGTGGTACAGAGCAATGGTGCGATGACCAGAGCAGAACGATTAGCCATCAAACCAAACGATGCAGCCATGGCAAGGTTTTACGGCCTACCCAAGGTTCACAAAGAGGGTGTTCCACTTCGTTCGATCGTGTCACTCCGTGGCACACCCACCTTTAACTTGGCAAAATGGATGTTCCGACGCTTAAATCCCCTTACGTCGGGCTCAAGTACGACAGTCCGATCAGCCACGGATTTTCTGGAGAGAATACCTGGATTAAGACTCGAGGCAGATGAGATCATGATATCATTCGACGTCACCTCGTTATTCACCTCGATCCCGCAGAGTCTTGCCATTGAAACCGTAAGCGACCTCCTGGACAGCCAATATATCGAGGCCGCCAAAACACCGAAACGTGGACATCTCTTGCAGTTGCTGAAGTACTGCCTCAGAACTTACTTTACCTTTGAAGGGACAATCTACGAGCAAACCAAAGGTACACCGATGGGATCACCTCTTTCTGGTTTCGTCGCTGAGGCAGTCCTACAGAGGTTGGAAACGTTAGTGTTCGCTGAGCACAAGCCCAAATTTTGGGCGCGTTATGTAGACGACACTTTCGTCATTATCAAGCGGGAAGGAGTCAACAACTTTCATGCCCTCCTCAACTCCATTTTTCCAGATATTAAATTCACAATGGAGGCAGAAAACGAAGGGCAACTAGCATTCCTAAACGTTTTGGTTCATCGCAAGACTGACGGGAACCTCAAGACGACGGTTTACAGGAAGGCTACCAACACTCGCCAGATCCTGCGTTACCAAAGCAACCATCCATTGTGTCACAAACGCAGCTGTGTACGAAGTCTCTACAAGAGGGCTGAGACCCACTGCAGTGAAACAGCCGACAAAGTGGCCGAACTCCGCTATCTACGGCAGATGTTCACCATCAATGGGTACCCCCGGAGCTTCATAGAGCGGAGTAGGCAGACTAACCCGATTAGAAAGCCGACGGTCAGCCAGCGAAAAGTCTGGCGGGCGCTACCATACATCGCAAACGTGTCTGAAGCAGCTGCTCGACTCCTGCAACCATTGGGTATCGGTATCGCCCACAGACCCGAGGAAACGATCAGCCGATTGTTACTGAAACCAAAGGCCCCCCTCTCCCGAGGTGAAACTGCCAACGTCGTGTACCGGATCAACTGTGGTTCCTGCGAAATGAGCTATGTAGGGGAAACGGGCAAGCGATTGCAGACACGTATGACTGAGTATGAGGGAGCGGTGCGCAGACAGGAAGAACGCTCTCTAGTGGCAGAACATTGTGCAGCCACTGGGCACAAGTTCGCTTTCAAAGACGCTGAGATCATAGGGCGTGGAAGAAACCAAACGACCAGGGAGACGCTCGAAGCCTGGCATACCACAAGTAGCTCCATTAATCGGTGTGTGACGCTACCAGTTGCCTACCAAAGTCTACGGGAAAAGCACAGAAAGCAGAACCACAGGCAGGAACGCCGACCAGACGCACCAGCCGACAGCACAAACGAGGGCCTAGGACCACCCGACGCAAAAACGAATGGGGGACAAGCTGTTTCGACCACAATCCTGCGAGATGGCCAACAGGATGGGAACGCGGGTGAACACGAGCCCACACCGATAAGAGACGACGGTGACTTTGACTGCCGGATCGCTAGCAACCGAGAAGTGAACGCGAACATGGCAACCGCAATTTGCACCTCAAGGGGAAGGTGTGAACGCGACATGACGTCAGCCGGGCCCAACCTATAACGATGCGCACCCGATCAATGGCAGTTATCCCGCCAACTCCACCACCCCCGGATAAGACGAGCCCGCAGCCGCATGACAACAGGCATCCCCATGCCTAGCTGAATTTTACCTATAAATACTGTGAACGTTCGTACATTTACCACCTTTGACAATGGAAGCTTGTCTGATTCTGAAACGTCAGGACATTAAATCCTTGGTTCCTGTGATCGCCTTGCGAAACGTCTGCACCAATGCATCGTGATCCATGAAGGCACCTTTATTTCTTCATCTTCTTTAGGCGAAGGGGAGCGGGATAATATATCTGAACCTTGTATCTTCAGTTTTGTAAAGACATATATTATATATATATATCAGATGTGCTTAACTGAAACAAATTATTTTTGTCTTATTGGCCTTCATTCAGCCAAACATAACCCTGAACACCAGCTGGTTCGGACAAAACAAACAGACGGAACAGATGGTCCACCAATGTTATCGACCAGATGCGTTATCAGCACATAATTTAACCGTAATTCATCAGCGCCTCGCCGCCTGTCATTTGCCGTCACTGCTGTCCTGAATGAATATATATATAAATATATATATATATATATTTATATAAATATATATATATATGCACAAGACTGCATGAACACCAACTTGCAGTCGATCGCGAGGATAAACTGTCACTGGTATACGGCCACATGGACCGGGAGAAGCATAAGTTCGCTTTCGAAAGCGCCAAAGTCATCAGCCGATCCAACGACAAGATGACCAGATTGGTGCTTGAAAGTTGGGCATCCGTGGGCACAATCAACAGAAATATTGATTTAAATCCAGCCTATCAGGCCCTCCGGACAAGACTCCAATCAGCCCTGACGAGGCCGCCGCCGGCGCTAGCGAGCGACTTGCAACTTCGTCAACAGTGGCCACCGACGCGGCAGAGGAAGAGAACTAATAGCGACTCCAACAACTGACATGAGTCATCGGTCCACCGACGAGCCCAAACATGTGAGCCGGGTCCGCGCTTTGAATGCCAACCGGTCAAGCCACCCGAGTATGGAAGGAGAGTCGATAGTAGCCGGCCAAGTGCACACAATACGCACACAGACCTGATGATGACAACAACAAACGTAGAGGCGACGGGGGATGTAGGAGGACGGGCAGAGAGAGTCCTTCGCCGCGCACACGACCGGGAGGACTCACCTACCCCCCGACGGACACCGGGCCTGGAACGAGGGCTGATCCGCACATCCGGCTCAGAGGGGAGGTTGGGCGGTTGTCACACTACCGGGCCGGTTAACGTAGACGCGTTAACGACACACGGACAGGCAACGGATGACGCACACGGGCGCCAGCCACCCGCAATGGAGGTGCCGCAGCCAATCAACGGACAGAACGAAGTTCAGCGCTCGTGCGTCAGCCATCGCTACAACACCAGATGGTCTGCGCGGCATTCCAACTCTCGGCAAGCAGGAACACACAACCCACCACTCTGATGATGGAAAATAGTGTATTTCCGAAACGTCAGCACAATTACAGTGTGGTCCACGACAGCGCCTTGTTTTCTTCTACGCCTTCTTTGGGGGATGATGATCAGGATATATATATATATATATAT
>JAYGXS010000002.1:84705605-84732614 GCA_036362985.1 Ligula intestinalis
AGATTGACTTGGGAGAGATACGTCCGATCAGTAGGTTGACCGGGCCCAAGTGAGGTCGTAGAGTAGTTGGGCCAGAGGACAGATAGAGGGAGATATTTCATTGGGTAGGTTGGCCTGGAGATTTTGGGCAGAGAGGCAACTCGCGTCGGGCACGCGTGCAAGCTCCTCATTCGTCGCCTCATAGATGCGAGAACTATGATTGTCTAATCGAGACTTCGAGAAAGCACATCGGTGAGCGTTTGGGAAAGTGCATTTCGACGCGAGCTAGTCAGGCAGGCACTACCCGCCACATTACCATGGTATGAAGATCGCATTTGCAGGGTTTAACTTACTTAACCCCCGGCGATTTTGGTGACATTCCTACGTGAGATGAACACTTAACTTCTTATGTGGCCTGCCATCCCTGCGTAGTTCATGACTTTCTGACTTGTGCCAGCATATTTTCTGCGCATTTGGTGATTTACGGACGTGTCCGTGCGTATTTGGCGATTGGCATTCGTGACCTGCTGCCGATAGCCCATTCCGCACAGGCCACGGTTACTTTCCGATCCAACAGAGATGTCACCTTATGTGTGCCAGGACCCAGATCTCCTTCACAATCTCCAATCTTCTTCCTACTGCCAAAAATTATTCTGGTTCAACTCATACTGATACTGCATACTGATTTGCTGTTGATTTTTTACCGGATCAGCGGCCTTCTTCAGATTCCCCTAAATCCTGGCTCATTCCAGTTACAGCCACCACCACTGTTGCGCAATCTCGCCTTGGTACGTTTGTTTCTCACCTAACTTAACTATTATTCCTCCACTTGGATACTTTCAGTATCCTCGTTACGGTCTCAAGGGGGAGTACTTGTAGTGGGTCATCACCTCTCTGATGTCTGGCTTTACCGTGTTTACCTCCATCTGTCTGGTGCTCATGGCCTTTGTGGTCGCCAGACTTACTAGCGCGTGTGACGTGGACCACCCAACATGCCCTCCAACCAATCACAGGCCGACCAAGCCAATTAACGCGCTCTCTCAGTCGACTGTCCTGACTGCTACTAAAACCGCACTTGGAACCCGATCGATCTCCTAGGTGGTCGGGCTCTCCCAAGTCAATCTTCTTTCATCTACTCTCCGCTACTTCGGGTACAGAATACACTCTTCCCTCTACTTTGGCCTTTCTCGTCTTCTCTCCTGCACTAAGTAACCATGGTCTGAAGATCGCATTTGCAGGGTTTAACTCCCTATACCCCCTGCAATAAGCAGGGCACACATTTAAACCTGATGAGGCTGAAATTCTCGCAAGATGTGACAATCGGATGAGCTGAGAACTACTTAATTCATGGTTCACGGGCCCGCAACCCATACATAAGTGCACCGATTTGCTCAATCAATATTTGGTATTGAGACTCAATTTTGCTAAAGCAAGTCACCTATTGGGTAACGGACAGGCCTCCACGTCATCCTACGCCGACATTGGAGGGCCAGAAAAATCATCACGCCTGAGTCCACGGCCTTTATTGAAAGTTCAACAGGTCAGAGCCCGCATGCCGTCAAACAAACTATTCTCGCGCAAGGAGGCAATTAACGTTAATTTTCGCTGTATGTGTGCAGCAATGACTGCATCGTATAGATACTCCGAACTCCTGCCCATTTATGACCAGTGTGTGCTTTTGTTTTTGCTTACATCTCTGATAGCAAATCCGCGACGGATGTCGAAGCATCAGTTAAATAAAAATATTGTCCGCGCAATCGAGTCATCTTCTTCTCAGTTACTTCGTGGGACTTGCATGTTCGCCTGTATTAGAAACTTCTGTGCTTAAATTTTTCAAGGATTGCATTCGAGAATTTTTTGAAGCCAACAAATGTATGCATCATAGCGTAAAGTGCTGTTGATTCCGTACCTAGAAAGAAATACCACCATGCAGCTTGCATAAACTGAATTCCTCGCTGATCCACAATATAAGCTTAAAAACATGGGAAAAGGAACCCATTATCGCCGTAAAAGCACTACAGGACCCCTAAAAATATGTCGGATTTAAGTATTACTGCCTTGCCTAATCCAAATTACCAGGTATTTAGTATGCAGCTGAAAGTGTCGTCATGTCTTTAAATTGCCATACACACGGTGTAAGAATGCTAACATAGTAGGAAATAAGCGATTATCTAAGACTCCTAGGAAGTACTTAAAACTGATACAAAACCCAGTCAGTACAGATCTGCCCGTTCTGTCGTTGGCTGGATACTAGCTAAATTCAGCGCACTACGGCCTACATAAGGGGTGGCATGAGACTCGTAAGCATTGTGAGACGAGTAAGCCTGTAAAAGGACACGATAAGAGGCTACTGCATAGATGCCGATGTTAGGATATCCTGCGCAGATTAGCAGAAAACCGGCCAGGTACGAAATACATAACTGGTACGATATATTCCTGCTTTACTCGAAATTTGAGGCTGACGTTTTGCTTTGAGCCAAAAATGGCAAAACACAGTGAACATATGAGTGTACTTTCGCTAACAGTACAAAGGTCTTAGAACTTACTTGCATATTTGCACCTCAAAACAAATGGCCTGCAATATACTTTAAATAACTGCATTTTGTGGGAGTCTTTATAGTTACTGCAGTTGTTGCTATTTGAACCCAAATTTCTCAACACGCTGAATATTCTGTTAAAAACGTTAGGAGAGCTTTCTAGCTCACTGACTATTATTTCGTTAATTTCAGACTTTAACTTCTGATTCTCGACAAAGTGTATAATAAACTTATTAATAAGTGTATATGTCTTACGACTAAACTGCACTGCGCTATAATGTACACAGCATCAACCAGTCGCTGATTCATTTTCATTTTCTAGATTTTCAGTGTCAGCGGAAGCGGAAATTTACTGATTTTCTAATGATGAAGACATTTAACGAACTTGTCTGGGGACAGACATATGGCAAAAGAGTTGGTCGGCAGATTTTTGAGAGTTGATTCTCGTTGCTGGAGACGCCTTAGATGAATGTTTGAGACACATTCGAAAACCTCAAAAATTTGTCAGTGCACGAATAATGAACATGCGGAGCGATCCTATAGCTGCCTCTTCAATATCCTTAGTGCACGCAAGAGGAAATGAGGAAGAGTAATTTGACATGTTGTTTAGCATTATTTGGAGGATCCTTTTGGAAACGGCCCAACTGATATCCGAAATGACTAAAATTACATCACTAAGTATTTCAATTCGTAGGTATCCATGTATGCGCAAGTGAAAAATTATGTCCAAGCAGCCATGCGAACGATGCTTTATCCACTACGGGGTTGCAGTGTCTGTTAGTACAAAACATACATTTCGTAAATCAGCCTTTAAACATTTGTCAAAATGATTTGGCCACGGTTAAGGTGTTTGCATAAGCTAGCGTAATGTTCATCACATAACCAAAAGCATCTTCAGGCATAACGATGATAACTGTCAAGAAAATCCGGCTGGCATAACCCCAGCAGATTAACTTGAACCCCCTAGATGCTCCAGGTGGCCTCGATGCTTTTTAAACCCCTACCACCGCGGGAAAGGGTTTGTGATGAGCCGATGCTTTAACCAACTGAGCTACGTGGTCCTATCGGCAGTTTTAATTCTCCTCAAATTTACGTAAAATATTCAAAATGTCACTTTATTTGTGTGAAGTGCTGTTACGACAAAAGTATACCGTAAATTCTATACGAAAAGCCCAAACATACCACGAACTACTGGATAGGTATACCCGTGAAAACCCTGAAAGAACTACTTATGAGATTTATGCGAAATGTGCAATTTCTCTGCAATGGTCAATTTTACAGGCAGATAGATGGTGTGGCAATGGGCTCACCACTTGGCCCGTTTCTCGCAAATGTCTTTATGTGCAAGATCGAGAAAACGTGTCTAAGGGACACTTTTAATGACTTTGCGTTTTACGGTCGATATGTTGATGACATCTTCTGCTTGACCGATTATAACAAGGAAACTGGCGCTTTGGTCGCGAAGTTTAACAACGCGCAACCATCTCTCAAATTTACTGCAGAGACAGAGGAAAACGATAGATTTTCGTTTCTTGATGTCCTTCTGCGAAGGAAAGATGATGGATCGATCCTGCGTAGAGTCTTTCGAAAGAAAACCTGGACGGGACAATACACCAACTTTCACAGTTTTGTCTCCCTAAATATAAAACGTAATCTAGTCCAGGGACTAGCAGCTAGAGTACGAAAGATCTGTTCTCCCGAAACTGTGGAAGCAGAGCTCCAACAGCTGCAGCAGATACTTATCAAAAATGGATACCCGGAGAGGTTCATCCACAGGAATATTTGCCAGCGAGCCAAAAAGCCTGATACCTTACCAGCAGAAAAGGAATACGTTTTCATAAGACTGCCTTTCTCAGACGATGCAGCAAGCGAGCTTGTCAGACGGCGTCTAAAAACCACAATCGCTAGCGCTTTCTCCGCGGCGAACTTAGGGTGTTCTTCACGAACTCTTCCCTCTTACGATTAAAAGGAAAAGACCGACTCCCGTTGAAGGCCACATCCATCTGTATTTACTCTTTCACTTGCTTCTGTGGAGCAAGATACATAGGCCGAACAACGAGGCGCCTGGAAAAGAGGGTACGCGAGCATATAGCGGCCTGGTTAAGTAAAGGTTAAACTAGATCGATTTCGAGTTATATTCTCGCATATCTCGTCGATGCAAATCATCGAGTCGATACTACAAAGCCTTTCAGGTTGTCTACCGGACACCAGAAAACTTTTCCAAGTGCCTACGCCAAAGGGTGCTTGCAACAGCCGAAGCAGTATCTATACGGCTAGAGAATCCGGTGCTGTGTTGTCAGAAGAAACTGACAGAAGTCCTTTCACTTCTGTGGCCGACCCCGACGCCAGGGGACGATCGCACTTTGTCCCCACGCCCCAGTGACAGTCGTTCGCTGTGCGCAAATAGCAGCAATTATCCCCCATGCATCTGCCCTCTGCTCAACCCCACAACCTAACCAAATGACACCCCCCCCCTCTACCCCTCTTCCCCTCCCCGGATGCACAAACCTCTACACGCCGACCTCGCCATGCGAGCGACGCGTAAACGATGAATTGTAATAAGACTACACTATTTAACCCTATCCATCTGTATAGTTTTAATTACCTTGCAAATGTTCTAGTTTGACGATGATTTGCTGAAACCATATGTTTGCCAATCTTGACTTCTCAACTTAAGAATGGGAATATTTGCAGAACATACCAAATCACCACTAGTTGCTCTTTTTCTGCCGATCCCGATCGAACAAAACAAAAAATTAAAAACGCTAGTACTACAAATCGTTTATTCTAGTAGCCGCCGAACATTTGCTTGCATTTTTAGCTTAAAGATTTTAAAATTAAATGTATATCGGCCTCTGCCTGTAAAATAGTATTGCGATGCGCGTTTTAGGAAATAGCCTGGGGAGTCCTAAAATGCGTTTCTGAAAGTGTCATATATACTTTCCCTACTCTTTGGATACAAAATAAGATGATAACTAAGCGATTCACAAACAATAATTCGGTGCTAGAAGATAACATCGGTTGCTCGAACTGAATACAACTAATCAACTTATCAACATATAATATGGATGTGCGAAGAAAAAACTTACCTCTGAAAGTTTAGCTTTTTAATCTCCAGAGAAGTTAATTTATGATCACGGTATATATCAGCATATTTAAGGTCTATAGGCTTAGACCAAAATTTTAAGTGTATATTTGTGTTGAAACCCGTCAACCCTTTGTGAAATATACACATGCTGCCATCACACAGTCCTTAGTAGTATAAATTGACGTTGCAACTTGCCATACTAACAGCTTAGGTACATGATGTATACCGCTATCAGAAATTTATAGATCTGGAGATTAAAAAGCTGAAATATTTAAACCAGTAATATAACCAGGAAGCAGATAAAGAAAGCTATGGGACCCACTGATTAGCCGGACCCCTCTCAGCTGTGTCAAGCAGCGGCAGAATACCAGCGAAAGAAGTGTCTGGGCCTTTCAGCAAGTATCTAGACTGTAAGTGTGGCAAGTAACAACGTCAATTTACCTCTGTAAGTTAGCTAATGCGCATGGTTCACTGTGCACTGGCGCATGACAATGCCATGTGCGTTCGTATGCAACATAAGCGTATGGAAGGGGCCAAAATATCGATTCAGTGCACGAAGACTATCTAATGAAATACTAAGACTAGGTTGCCTTCCTCATAAATCACGTTTTCGGCGTGCATATCGTTTGTATCGTTTGTCCCAGGCCAGTGTCTTATGCAAAGTAGGTGTGGAATAAGGCAATAAACGGTAGCCGATCTGCTTTTACGTATAAGGAAAGTCGGTAACAGTAGCTTATTTAGCCCCACTCATTATTCCCTACAATCTGCATGTTTATCTACGAAAACGGTTTTTTCGGCTTTTATGGGTGGGAAATTAGAGTACGCAGTGGAATGTACTTTGATGAATGCTAAATTCATTTTTATTTTACTGTATTTGAAAGTGTTGTTAATTTATATTTGTAGATTTTCTTAATCTACATTATCACTCAACTCATTGCAGAAAAAGCCGATTATCACAATGCAGGTTTATTGATTTTCCGAAAATTTAAATGTTGAATAAGATGTCGTCTAAATGAACTTATATGAGGTCCTCTTTACCGTTCTAGAGTTAGACTAGTAAATTCCATGGCGTTAAGAGCCGCGCACACCTCCTATTTACATGCGGAACAACCTGCTCCCAGAGGCCGCAGGAAGCAACTTCGACTACATGTTTTCGCTTTACACATTCCATTTAAAATTTCTTTCTCTTCCTACCCTACTTACCAACCCCACAAAACTCTACGACCACTATTTTTGCAGGAAAAAAATGCTGGAACTAGGGGCATATGAGTGGGGCTACAAAAGCTACTTTTGCCGGAATGTCTGCGGCCCAATTAAAGAAGCAGTTGATTTGTTTATTATTAACTAACTTACTACATATTTCCATGTACGTAAACCGAAATGCACACCTTACCCTCACCTTCACCTTAACCCTTGCCCTACATCGAACACCAAAAACTTACCTAAACCCTTTCCCTTACCCTCAACGTCAGACACCAGCCTGGGGTTGAACGTATATAAAGTGCACTACCAATGATAATGCTGCCATATTTGATTTACGAAGAGCCTTTGCTGGACACATGCAGTGAACAGAAGTTTATGTCGAAATCTGTATTAACTTAAAACAAGGCGAAGACATCTGCTTTAATTAAAATCTCCACGTCTCTCACACTTGGTTAACTCTGTCTTTCCATTCTCTCAGGAGACTGTATTCTGCACTTCTAACACACATCTTATTGCATCCACAACCGTACCATACCCGTTTACCTCGTCTAAGACAATTACACACCAACACGAAAAAAGCATTATTGACCAGCGATTCGTTTTGGACTAGAGTGAAGCCAGGTTGGTTGACTCAGTCCGCAGGCTTGTGTTGAATAAATTTATGCAAATAAAGTGGGCTAGTATTTAAGCGGACACACCTTTCCATGTCCTACTGCCTCCATCCTTAGCCACCTCGTGGTGGAGGCTTGAGGGTGAGCTCTAATGGCTGCATGGACGGACGAGTGTGTCCTCTAACATAGCGGTGTATGCGTATCTGCTAGTGTTTATCCCCGATCAAATACCGGCAAGAAAGTTGGCTCGTGGCTCACGGTTTAGGTCGTTTGTGTCTTATCAGTAGGGTCTTGAGTTGGAGGCTCCAGTGTAAAATCACCTGCGTCTGACCAGCTGACGACGCCACACATGTCAGAAAGTGCATATCCAGGTAGATTTGCATTCAGTTATTCCAAAAACTTTTTCCAACGAAAATTCAGTTAATCCGATTTCAAGTGCCATCTTCTATATTCTGGTCTACAGGGGGAGATGGAAATGATACGAACCGGTGTGGCTGTTTTTCTGTTGAATAAAACTCTTTGTCATAATACATGGATATTGCGCTTCATCGTATACTTTACGACGAGTTGTTGACTAGTTTGTTCTTCTTGGCCTGGCAATTAATTGGGCACTCTTTTGAATTTGTTTCAGTCCACACAACTCTGTCCTTTGTTACTGGATGTGTGGGCTATACATGGTCCGGCTAAAGAATAATTAGAAACGATGTTCTCCTCAGAGTCTTCTCAACCTTGAAGGTTCATGTAATCACCTGTACAAATATCCTCATTTTGCACGAGATAAGCATTCAGTTCCCGCTTCCCATATTAACCTTTAAAAAACATGCGTATATGTATTCTTCCATTTATCTGGATGATCAGTAATTCATTAGCTAGCCCATAAATGGTTGTCCGTAGGATTACTACTTCAAAGCCAGCAAAGCAACAGCAAAAGGTCAGGTATTGTAAAATATATATGGCGTCGCATTTCAGGATCAAATACCGCAAAACAGATAATGTAACAACAGCCTGTGGCAGATGTCAAAATGAACAATGTGATGTCTGCATTATTATTATTCAACAATATAATCAATCGTAGGCTTGCTGTTGAATGATTCCTGGGTAAAAGCTGACAGCTTCTTCAAAATGTCCAGGTGCCAGTGTGTAATCGAAATTTCGCTCGTTGCATACAGAGCGTCAAATGTCATTTGCGTGAGATTTGTGAATGTAAGACCCGTCAAACGAAGCGTTTTCGGCTGGGAATTTCCGAAATAATAAGTGACCGTTGGCCTAGCAGGTACGTGTGTTAAAACAACCTGCAGTACTTTTTTGGCTACCGAGGAAGGTCTTTCACGCCAATCTCGAATCAGTACCTTGAATTTAGGAAAATGTTCAGTTTATTACAAGTATAAAATACATAAAAGCATAGAAGGGATAAAAAATTGTTGATATCCAAATGACAGACATACAACATGGTATTTGTGAATAGCAAGATATATGTCAGTTTTGAATATTGCAGGTTATATGCGTATCTCCTTAACAAAGTAAAATAATTATTTCTCACCGTTTCAATAACACCTACAGACAATTGATGAATGTCAGCAAGGCACTGAAATTCCATTAGCATTCCTTCCCAGAAAATATTCGTCATTTCACACTGCGTTATGTCTACGGCTGCTGGACTGTCGATTCGAAATTGGATTGGGTGGAATCCGACAATCTGTTTTGACAATTCCATTGGGAACAATCCTTTTAAACTTTTTTTCAGAAAATCCTGGAGGTCAATTAAATTGCTGTTTTTTGCACATTTATTTTTGCCTGAGCGCCAAAACATTCAAAATACATTTATTTTAACTGTTAAGTTAACAAACAAGCTGAGCAAAATTTTCCAACAATTCCTGAGTTATTCGTCACCATCAACTGTGAAAACATCCTAAAAAGTGTGTATTTGACTCACTTTAACATCCGAAATTCGAGCTCATCAACGCACTACAAACTTAGGGAGATTCACTTGACATCTTATACAGTACGTTAGTTCGCAATGATATGCACTACAATTTTATGATGTAAATAGCTTGGCTACCGAAATTCATTCTCCAGCGATTGTGTGAATAAGTGGATATGGCGGCTTTTTACACGTCACCAAATTCGACCATCATTTAAACTGACCTAGGAAAGGTGGTTTTTGTATGCTTCTAATCACATCCTGCGTCTGAACACTAATATCTCTTTAACCAACCGCATAGATAAAAGATTCTATAAAATTAATGTGCATCAAGAAAAGCAGTTGTGACGAGCAGTAAGAAGCGAGCATTATTTGAGCCAACAGGGATCGTTTGGCCTTTGCCATTGAAAGCTTATACACTGTCTTTGCCAAAAAAGACGATAAGCGAACTGAAGCAAAGTTGGCATGGAAGGCAATGGGATCCGGCGCAAATATAATTAATGGGGGTCTTACCGAATGGATTGAAACAGGCAGAAACACAGCACAGAAATGCGGACAGATACTGCACGTTCATCCACATTACGCGCCCCGAGGAACAGAAATTGGAGGAGGGGGTGGGTTCCTGGACCCAATAATATGCGGACTGAAATTTGAAGAGCATATTCGCTCCCATCTTCTGAGTACCGTGCTTACTATTCCGTGGCCCATGAATGAAATCGCATTGCCGCCAATCTTTTGCTGTACCCGTGTTCCCTGCACGTGCGTTTGCCTGCCTACTGGCCACTGGTTGGCTCCAAAGTGTTTGCTGCCCACCAATGGCAGGTCCGCGTATCCTTTCTGCCCGACGCCAAGATCGTGGTGGCCTCGACGCCGTCCTCCTACTCGCCAGGTGGTCCATCGATCGGCCGTTGGTTTTTGCTAGCAAACCTACCAGCTTCACGTTCAGGTGCATGTGAAATCTCGCCGCACCGATCAGATAAGTCTTTGTCATCGCCACCGGCTTCCTCCCTTCTGGGTGTTAGCTGTTGGCCCTGGGAAACGATGAAAACATTTTTAACATTCAACAGCCAGGTGTACGAGCAAAAAATAGGCAACATCATTGGACTCCCCTCTGTCAGGACTCATTGCCGAAGCAGTTCTCCAGAGGCTCGAACAGCTAGGCCTCAGCTAGGGTCGCCCGAACTTCTGGGCCCGATACGTCGATGACACATTCGTCATACTAAAGGGGAGTCATGTGTAAGCTTTCAAGGCATCGCTGAATTCAATTTTTCCCGATATCCAGCTTACCATGGAAAGGAATTCCGAAATCAGTTTTATTTCCCTGACGTCCAAGTAAAAAAATGGCACACGGGAAGATAAGGACAACGGTCTACCGTAAGGCAACTAACACAAGGCGCATCCTTCACTTCCAAAGCAACCATTCCGTCGGCCACAAAGGCACCTGTATCAAAACGCTCTTCTGCCATGTTCAAACACAATGCAGCGACGACAGTGGGAAACAGAAGGAGATAAATTACGTACATGCTCTTTTCAAAGCCAACGAGTATCCGAAGTCCTGTAGCGACTCGTGCCTGGCTGACTAGCTCGCATCGAAGTGCACTTTCCCAAAGGCTCGCCGACGCGGTATTTGACGTCTCGATCAGCCGATCACGGTCCCCGCATCTACGCTCAAAAACCAGGCGCCGAATGGGGAGCTTGCACGCGTGCCCGACGCAAGTTGCCTCCTTGCCCAAACTCTCTAGGCCGACCTAGCCAATATAAGCTATCTCTTTTTCTGTCTTCTGGCCCGACTTTTCAAAGACCTGAAAAGGCCGCGCGCTCATGCACCCTCCGGCCGTACAGCCATGCCGGATGGACTGGCAACTTTCCCACAAATTTTCTGTAAACAATACACTGTTCCATCTACTCTCGCCTTTCCACCGTCTTCTTTCCAATTTCCTAAGGAACCGGGGTCTGGAAGATTGTAGGTATTAAGGCCATAACCGTCGTAGCCTTAGCTCTCTTAGTCCTTCCTCCGGAAGTGCCTGAAGGACCCTTCCGTTCTTTGGTCGAGCAAAGAAAAGCCAGCATTCTGGCTCGTTATTCTATACGTAAAGAACGTCTCAGAGGTGACTGCACGAATCTTAGAACCCTTTGAGATCCCAATGGCACATAAACCAGAGTTTACAATAAGACAGCAAATCATGAAGCTCAAAGACCCGCTGCCACCAACCGAGCAATCAGCCGTGGTCTACAGCAAACCATGCCAAAATTGCGATGTGAGGTATGTTTGGGAAACGGGGAAACGCCTGGGCACAAGACTGCATGAAGACCAACTTGCAATCAATCGCAATGACAAGCTGTCTTTGGGCTAGGGTGACGTGCGGCAGCTGAAGCACAATTTCGCCGTTGAGAATGCGATGAGGATCGGCAGGGTCGATGACAAATTGCCAGATTGGTGCTTGAAAGTTGATCCTCGACGGGCACACTTAACCTAGCCATCCATTTAAATCCCATTTACCAAAGGCTCCGTACTAGGTCCAAATCTGCACAGAACGAGGCGAAAGAAGTTACTCAGGGTCAGCAGCCAACACACACGGGGAATAGGTGGTAGCGATCGGGAGTCCTATGACTGGCGCAACTGACTTTCTCACAGAGTCGCCCGTAAAGCTAACAGTGCTGCAAGGGCACACCAACGGCCGATCGATCCACGGCATGACGAGAGGAGGGCCGACGACCAAGTCACGCAGGGCCAACAGCTAACACCCACGGGGGAGGAAGGCGGCGGTGACGCCATAGACTTATCTGCTTGGCGCGGCGAGCTTTCACACGCACCCGTACGTGAAGCCGGTAGGTCTGCAAACAAAAACCAACGGCCGATCGATCGACCACCTGGTGAGAAGGGAGCAGCGTCGAGGCGACCACGATAATGGCGGAAGGCAAAAATGAGACGCGGATCCGCCATTGGTCGGCAACAAACACGTCGGTGCCAACCGGTGGCCAGCAGTCTTGCTGCATACCTCGCCCTCCAGCTGACAGACATCTGCATCTAAATTACTATTTACATTTTAAGCAAAAACGGTAGTTTATTATTTGGTGTTTTGCATAGACTACGCTCAGAAGTGTTCAGTAGGTCGGTGTTGACGCTTGCAGACAAGAGTTGGCAAACGGTAGACGGGCAGCTACGTACAATATGTTCAGTGTCTTACTGTATGTATGTTATATAGTAGTAGTTATTTGCTGACATTTGACCCACAATTTTAAAAGACAGCGCAAATTATAACATACTTTGAAAGGAACGGCAAGTACTTTGCGGCATATTCATTGCGGGGCATATCAATATCAGTTCTGTGATAATATTCCATCCAAAATTTGTCCAAAATTTGAAATTCTCAAAGGCCCTGGAACATGTGGTAAATGTATGTTGCTCGGAAACGTTACAACATTAAAACTAAACAACTCAAAGATGCATTTTAGTAGACGTAGTTAGGTTCCGCCTGTTATTTATAGTTTTAATAGTTTCAGTTTCAGTTCATTTTTGGTTTATTATATTATTTTAATCATGGTTTGAGTTCTTTTACTTTTGATTTCATTTAATGTGATGTGGCATGCATTTGCTTTTCGGATAACGTACTACGACATCCGGCCAACGGTTTCGTCAAACAGAATCCTAGAGCTAAGGCTGCCGATCAACTTTATTGCTGCAAGGAAGTGCTTTAAATGTAAACGTTTCCTTTCATATTGCAGCTCTAAATTACCCCGTCCATGTAACCGTCTCTTCATCATCATACCTAACTGGCATGTAGCTTATTCTTAACCCATTACGTGGCAAAAAAGAAGAATCAACAAAGACTGTTGTAATCGTTTACTGACCAAGTTCACGAGAACAGGTAGGAGAAGCATTACGGAAAACCTTTGTTTGTCTACACACATCTGAACCAGGAGCACTTCCCGCTGCAACAGTCGCGGCTGCGTACGCAGAATTTATTGTCGCCCAGGCAGCGCACACAGACGCCTCGTCCGAAGCCGCTCAGTTCGCAGACCAGGGGGTCGCAGCATCTCAGAAAGACCGTTTTGCTGCATACTTCGCCCTCCTGCTGGCAGACATTTTCTCCTGCGGTAGCGAGGGAGGCATAAAAATTAATTGACGTGCTTATAATGCAAAACCATAAGAAAGTATAAGTGCGAATTTATATATTCCTGAATATTGTGAATGTTTCATTAGTGACCAGCGATGTAGTTTGACAACACAATGCAGGGAGAAGTATGTTAACCCCCTATAATTGATAGAACAAAAGTTTAAATAGTGACCAGCCGAGCAGATTGGGGCCGCTAGGGTAAGATTGGGTGAACGAAAAGCAGTTGAACTCAGAAAAAACGATGCTACTCACTGTTTGCCAATACTATGTTAGAAGTGGAAAATTTTTATTTGTACTTGTACACGTGCTAAATAGGGTTTTCAAAGGAATTGCCTATTATCCTCACCAAATAAACTGAAACTGAAACTGCATGTAATTATCAAAGCGTGCTTCAATTAACGAAGACAATTTATTCATTTATCACAAATGGGAAAACTGTCTTGTTGGGCCATCTTCATTCCCCCGCTCAACTGTTTTGTGGTGAACGAGTGCAAATGAATGTGCACTTGTGGAAGTTATCGAAGAATATTAAATTAAAGTTAATTGTTGTTGTTTTAATGAGATAAAAACAATCAATTCCATCAACGTTAATTTCTTTTGCTCAGGTAAATAATGCCTATTGATGGAGATTCGGTGTTATATCAGTTGAATTTAATGAAAAAAGGGAAATTCGACCTTATACGAAAAGAATCGAAAGTATGGTAACTGGAATGTAAAAAGAGGTTGCCGTTATAATTCATGGGCAAATCGAACCTCTAAAGAAATTCCAACCGAAAGTGCTAACCGGTTCATTAAGTGGTTTTGCCGCGTATATTTTTTTAATGATCTAAACATAACTTCAACTTCATAAACATAAACCACTGTTGCTCAGGCAACAGGCCTTGTCCACTTCAAGATTTTCTTTGTGCCTACAGAAAATTCAATAAATGCATAATTGTTGACCTTTGATAGAACGAGTGGGATATCGATTAATTTGTCAAAGAAACGTAACTATTTCCTTGTAAATAAATCTGTTGTCCTGACTATTTCTTTTCTTCCTTTGACGTTGTCATTGTTTGATTTTCATCTTAGCATGTTTAAGCCACGGTTCTATCCATGCATACACTGTGTTCCTATATCTGAATCTTTACATTTCTATATGCTGGGCTGTTGCCTATCTTTTTACCATTTTCCGAAGATAATTGGAAGCACTACAATTTACGTTATGTTTATATGAACTCTTAATGCATTGAAATGTCGTGGGTAAAAAATGAGCTCCAGGCAGCTCTAGACTACTAGGATAAATGAACTGTCCTTATTATAATGCCAATAAATTTGGTGTTACCATGTATTCCAGAATGAAACACTATACCTAAAAATTTCTAAAATGGTTCCATGGTAAGTCCATCTCCTCCAAAAGTAGTGATGAACTAGTTTAAATCGAAAAAAACTCTCCCATTCTTGGTGCAGTAATTTAATTCACTAGTTCAAATGTTCGAAAAAAAAGCATAGGAGATCTCACCGGAAACCGAGCCAACAACCAACAAGTTCAGGAGGATTGCTAGGAATCCAGTCATCATGGTTATCTGCAAGTTGAACGTACCTTACTTATATACTGCAATCAGGCGTGTCGTCCCGCGCACTCTACATGCCCAACCTGGCGAACCTTTGGTTTGGCATTGCAAAAATGATAATCTTCCCAGCACTTTAACCACTGAGTTTAGTGAGTCCAAAGTTCTTCTAGTGGACTTCAAGCTGCAACCACCTCTCCACTTTAAATGACCTTCGATCCCACTCGACGATACTGCAGTCGAATGCTAGAAGTAGCGAGTTTTAGCAAATATTTCACTTGGATTTTTAGTCAACCCTCTCAAAACGTACCTTTTACACCGGTTAAGGATGTAATGTCTTAACCGAGGGTTTTGCGTTAGGAATGCTACATAAGTGGTGTCCCTAAGTTATTCGCACCAAAATAACATCTCACAGTTTCTGATGCACTATATTTTTCACAATTTACTGCATAGAAAAATTTTGTTTGAGGACATCTTCTACCCCACTCAGAATCGGCTGAATGAGATTCTGGAGGGTCTCCAAGATGAACTTTCTGCGGGCGTCCAATAGGGATCTCTCTAATCCAGCAACAGTAGTAGGAGCAGACAAATCATTCCCGGCCCGGCCAAAAAACTGCTATACAATCATAGTACCTACTGCGTGAGAACGGGTATCCCTACAAGGAATATGGCTGAGAAACAAATGAAAACCACCGCACCTACTGTAGAAAATAAATAACTTTTCCTCAAACTCCCCTTTCAGGGGACGCAGCAAGTGAACTGCTGAAAAGACGCCTTGAGCAAGCCATTGCAAGAACCCTCCCGGCAGCTAGATTTCAGGTATTATTCTCAACCAACCCAATCTTACTTGGGGAAGGTAAGGAAAGGTTAGCAGCTCAGACCACCGCAATCTGCATCTACTCTTTCACTTGTTCCTGTGGAGTAGTTTATATTGGTCGCGCGAGCCGGCGCCTACCCAAGAGAATAAAGGAACACCTCCTGACATGGCTGAGAAAAGGTAAAATCAGGAGAATAAACAGCTCTATCCTGGCGCACATGTTCGATTCCGGACATCGGGTGGACCCAAACGAAGCTTTCCAGGTAATCTACAGGGTCCTCCCAAATTATCCGATGTCCCTGGGTCAGCATCTGCTAGCAGTAGCAGAAGCGACCGCTATCAGGCTGATGAAGCCCGCGTCGTGTGCACAAAAGAACTTCCTACAAGCCCCACAGTCACTTAGCAGCATTTAGTCATCCAGGCAAAGGTAAGACAAACCTTCCTGTCGGATCATTTGCCGAGTTTGAATTTACATGTTTTGTTTCTGAAATCCGATCTTGGCCTTAAATCTCGTTGTTAAGCATAAAGCAGATTTATTTCGAAGTAGTACCGCGTAGGTTTAACTGACTTTTCGGTGTTTATTTTTCATTAAAATGAATAGCCTTGCGAGGTGCGAGTGGGTAGCCTTATGTGTGTGCAGTACACCAAGATGGCAATGCAGACAGGGGTTTTTCAGGCAGTAATTCACTATGGAACTTTGGAACTTGACAATCTTAAGGTATGTTACAGCTCCCTGCTATGACCAGTACGCAACTTTTTTAAAGTGCCCAAGAGATCAGAGGCCGCAGGTTAGGGCAGATAAGCCGTACGCAAAGGTATCCTCAGTTGACATAGTCGTGGACGTTTTTTCTAATCCAATAAAGTCAATTTTACTTCAATTTCTGTTCCCGTATGAAGCATTTGCTTAATTTACGCATGGCAATGAAACTTGCAGTAAACCGCTCAATTAACATCAGGTATTAGGGTAAATAAAATTCCAGTCGGCATATACACCCCCATTACAACGGTAAGCTCTTTCCTGTTCTACGTCCGTGTTATATCTAAATGGGTGTGATTCCGTGGACCTTTCCATCTATTGCTTTGTTTGGACGAAAATTACGTCTTCTTGAAACGGTACAATTAAACAAAGGGTACATTTTGGTTTTGAAAAAAAGCGTTCTCATTATGAAGTTTGTATTCACAATATAACATATCCGTCATTTTATTTATGCTGCCCATAATGTCCACATTCACTGCAAACTTTTATGAGAACTATGCAACCACTTCCTCAAACCATGGGCAATAGCGTACATTTCCTACAACAGGACGCTATGCGGATGCTATAGCGGATGCTATAACATGATGTAAAGAACGTGCAGTTTGATAACCTTGAATTCAGGTCTAGCAGTCGGTAGGTTTCAAATTATTCAGCATTTTAGAAAAGTTTTTAAAACCAAATAATACTCTTTATTTAAGTAGAAATTTTAAATGAGGCATAAATTGCCACCAGGCGAATACATGAAAATATATTAAAATAGTGTTGCATTCGGTGGATTTCAATGGAGTTTCGGAGATTATTTGGGCGGATTCCAGACGCTCAGGTGATCACCATTGCCTGTGCCATGCCAATGATCTGTCGTAGACCGCTGTGCGCTTGCACTGTTTACATTCAGGTCGTCGTTGGTGATATTTCTGGGTTCGCTGTGGTACATCGCAAAGTCCCATTCAAGTCCGGTTACTAAAAGTGTACCCCTGGTTTTACCGATAAAATCAACTTGCAATATTTGTCCCGCTTCTACTTATGTGCACTTTCTTCTTCCTAAGTTCAGTCGTTGGTGACTCGAATGCATGTCTGCAAACACGCTTAGTATCCGGAATAATTAAAGTGTGACGCTGTCGAAAATCTAAAGAACTATACTGGATGCTGTCAATCTGAAGGATAATAAGTAATACATCCCTCGTAATAGAGGACTCTTTGTGTTGAGACATTTAACATCCGTTCCAGGCTTGCCTGATTCGTGCTTTCATCACCTATTCTCTGGCGTCACATGCACCCGTGTTTATAGATAATGTTACACTATGTGCGATTCATTTGGGTGTCAAATATAATGTGAGTGGATGCCGGTGAGCACCATTGTCAGTTCCATGACATTCATTTGTCATAAACCGCTGCAGTCTTGCACTGTTTGCATACAGATCGCACTTGGTCACACGCTTGCGTTAGCCGTAGTACGTCGCAAAGTACACGCCCGATTAATATATATGTATGCGTATGCACTTGGTTTAAATGAAATACGCAACGTGCAATTTTTGGCCCGTTTGTACTTTTTTGCAGTTTATTCTTCCTAAGCCCCGTCGTTGGTGAGTCGACCATTTTCCTTCACCTTTAATACATGTATGTCTGCTAAAACATGAAGTTTCGATGTATATGGGCGTTACTTGATATAGAGTTATTCGAAATTAAACCGCGAATCATGATATTGATCTTGTGAGCGCCAATCGTAGTTGCCAAGGGTAAAAGTAAAACGGCATATCAACTCCGTCCGAATAGGCAAAACTGTCTTTCAGGGCCACCTTAATATATATTATCCCTCCCAACTGTCTAAAGGAATTGGTGGTTAAATATAAAATTTTTAATAAGCAACTTTAAAAGAATATTTAACTGCGTTGGAAGTGTACAAAAAGTATCCAATTAAAGAACCTCGTACTTTTTTCAATGTACTTAATAGAATCAACTCAATCACCATACATTCCTGATGTTCAGGCAACTGGTGCCTATTGAGGGAAATTCAACCTCATTTTGGCGAAATGTAACGAAAAAAGGGAAAACCGGGTTGCTGAAAATGTTAAAGTAGGTTATTGTTAAAAGGCGAAGGGAAATAGAACCTCTAAAGACAGGCCCAACGGCAATATCGTGCAAGATGTCTTAACAAGTTATTGGCCTTCATTTAAAAACGTACGCAGAAAAAATATGAACGATTGGAGAAATAACTTCCGCTGATCCATTGTAGTGTATTTGACTCGATCATATTGCAAACACTGTTTACATAAATGTTTTTTTTTCGGCACTGGCTCTTTATTTTTCAAAATCCTCTTCATTCTATTAGGGTGTTTCCGCAAATTCTTCGTCTAATTCCCGTTTAACAAGTTGTATTTAGTTAAATCAGCAATATGTTATGTCAATTTCAGTTATTCCTTCACACACCTAGTACATCGTACGGTAAAATATTGCTGAAATGCACTAGCGTCCTATAGGCAGATCAATGTTTTAACGTTATTTTTCGGCCGTCTGATTAATCATTTTCTCTGTCAAACACTAAATTTTAAAACGTATGCTGAACCAAATATTACTTTAAAATAGTCGTTTTAAGGCATGTTAACGCAAATATTGCCTTCAATGTCAGTTTAACTCCATTCTTGTTGCAATTTATGATACCTTCTTCATTTTACCATAAGCTTTTTTGGGTTTATAATTTCCGTGTAAGTTTGCTAACATCTACTCACTTAGATTTATTCAGCGCATCTACAGCGTTTTCATTAATGCAAGGTATCACTTCACCCAATGGTGCTAGTTGGTTGACCTGGGTAGTTTTTAAAACTACAATAACAAGGGCATTATTTAAAGAAATGAGAACGGCCAAACCACTCGAACTAAAACACTTTTAGCTTGATTGATTTGTTAACCTACTTTGGCAGTAATAAAGTACACTTTAATTTATTTTATATCGCTGTTGAAAGTCGCTGTCAGGTCAGCACAGGTTTTCGGTAGGGGAAGGGGTCCTCACCACCTTTACATTCTAAGCTTCATATCCAGAATAAATAAAGTTGAAGACTGGCAAACCTTAAATTTCTAGCCGAAAATCTGGAGAACTTCACTGGCTACAGTTAATCATAGTTAAATTAGTTAATAAATCCCTACTTATGGAGGTCGCTTCGCTTTGTGACACTCAGTACCCGTTTCAGGCTTCCCTGATTCTTCCCTTTATCAACCATTCTCTGACGTCACATACACCCATGCTTGAAAAAATTTTGTGCCGCGTGCATTTCAGTTAGGTATCAAAGATGACATGGGTGGATATCGGACGTTCAGGTGATCACCATCGTCAGCTGCATGCCAATAATCTGTCATTCACAGCTGCCGATTTGGACTGTTTATATTCGGAGTGTCGTTGGTCATATGTGACGGTTCGCCATGGTTCGTTATTAGGTACCATACAAGTCCGATTATCATATATTTAACCCTGGTTTAAACAAAATTAAAAAAAGCTACTTGAATGTTTGCCCCCTCTTTTCGTTATTTGCAGTCTCTTCTTCCTTCGTTCAGTCACTGGAGAGTATTTTGACTATTTTTACCCACCTTTAATTAATTTATGTCTGCCAGTCCATTAAGGTTCGACTCATTTGGGTTCGAACTAGATTAGTATTCTAACACCTACTAATTTCGATTTGCTAAGCACACCGCCAAAGTTCTAATACATAATTTTTTGCACAATAAAGGAAACCCACGATAACATGGGCGAATTGTTACCAATGCAAACGGCCAAATCGCCTGAGCTAACAGACTTTTAGTCTGATTGTTTACCTGGGTATGCAGCTTATTGTGTCAGACATACACTGCAATTTGTTAGACTGGAAAAAAAACCAAATTTTGCCTGCAGTCACGGTCCCCCTCGGGGCCCTGAAGCTTTGGAAACAAAAGTACAGGCAAAGTACACCAGGCTTTCTCTTGTCGCCGCTGGTCCGAATCACATCGGGACTGTGGAGGTTCTCACAATGAATTACATGAATTATTTATCTGCTAAAAGCAGGAATTTCAGACTCAAACACAAAAAAATCAATATTCGCAGGAAAATATGGTTGCAGGTGAAAGCAATAAGTAAAAGTTCATAAATCAACCTTTTTGGATAAGGAAGAAAAGGTGTGGAGTACCTGATCCAGTGAGTTATGGTCCTGAGCTTTCGAACTCTTACAGAAATCCATCTTCAAAGATAAGAAGCAGCAACCAAAAGGGGGGTAATTGTAGTGGCCATAGGCCAATCAACTGCCAGCGGTCATCAGAGCGTCAAGGGGTACGAAACATCAACTTAAAATAGACGGAGGCGGGGACGGGCAGTTAAAGTGATATACGCTTATTAACTGTCAGTGAAGCTGGCGGTCGTTCGGGGTCATAAACAGTAATTAGTGTAATGTCTTGTCCTCACGGTAGAGGGTCCTGGTGATCCTGCATCCCCTTCTCGTCGGCTCGTCGTGGAGACCTCTTAGTTCGTAATTCTGACATAAGGTTTGGCCTTTTTCCGTCCTTTGCTTAAATAATGCAGTAAGACTTTGTACGCAGTGGGGAGGTCTAGATGCCTGTTGATTGAGTTAGCATCTGAGTACCATGCCTCAAGCGTCAGCTTTTCGGCTTTTGAGTTTCCGCGACCTACGATAGTTGCTCCTCGAATATCAAAGTCGTGGCCAGTCGCTCCAACGTGTGCTGCAAGCTGTCAATTTGGGTCTAGTTTCCGAGCCGCCAGTTTGTGTTCATGCAAGCGGGTCTAAATTTTAGGCCTGTTTCTCTTACGCAATTACAGTCTTCATCGTTGCAACGTATCCTGTAGACAACTGCAGAGGTTTCGGTGGGGGGCAGTCTGTCATTAGGCTGCATCACACGGCAGCGACTTGTTGCCCAAGGTAGATGGGCTATGCATACTCCAGCTGATTGTTACAGTCGTGAGACTGCTTCGGAGCCTCCTTTCATGCATGAAATGCTCCTCCAAACTTCGGGTTGCTGTTGCACCGCCTGCCGTCTTTTCACTCGACGCTTGCTTCGTGCGAACTTTTTCATTCATTCGGGAAATCCACCATTATACAATCTAACAGATTAACCTTTTTTTAAACTTTGTGACATGTTGAGGCACTCGTCCGGACATTCTCTCTTCATTTACTGAATAGGACAGTTTTACAGCCGTTGACCTTTTTGCAAATGATTCAAATGAATTAGTAACGTTCGCAAAAATCATCTTTTAAAGGGAAGGATTTCAGATACAATTTTAAATTGATGCAATATTTACAGGAAAAAATGGACTTACTGTAACAAGTTATAGTACAGTCATCCAAGGGAATTGAAGCTGGAAGCATTAGGTTACAGTTCATTAATACTTCTCTCTAAAATCTAAACGATAAACTGACTTTTACACTTTGAGGTTTTTTAATGCTATTATGAAGGCGCAAGTCTAGACACATTAATCGAATAAATTAGTTACTCCAACGTTGCATGTTCATAGTCAGTAAAACCTAAGGTCCAGACAATACTTCAGTTTCCTTGAAATATTGTTTGACATTAGAATCACATGCTTTGTTTTACGAACACAACTGCGTGAGGCCTGGTGGATTCTACAGTCGGCGAAGTACTGTAAAATGTTGTGATGGACTAGTTTGCGAAACAGACGGACGACACAGCGGCAAATGTGTGAGATGTTATGGATCTGGACATTCGTGCTTCTCCGACAGCCTAATCTGCTGCAGCAGAAAATGTTCCTGGTTCAGATGCCAGTATAAAAGAACAGTGACGTCGCCTCATTCTTCTTTTTCGTCTTCTTAAACGATATGCATCACAGCTTTCCTCCAAACGTCTTTATTGATTACCTTTGTCTTTTTATCTTCTTGTACATTTCCAAAAATCGGTATTGTAATCAACACGCAACGCATAAAGTGAATGATTCTCACATGCGCATCTTAATCTGGTGATATATGAAATGAAGGCTTACTATATTTTGTGCCGGCTATCTCTGATTCAAGATTTTCCAAAGTCGGTAGTTTGATACAAATAAAATATCCCAAATCAATATAAAAAAGACCTGGGCTCAAGGTTGCAGGCTAAAAAAATCACAGCATTTTGTTACATTAAATTGGCGGTAATATGAGTTAAGTGGGTAGAGCATATGAGGAGGAATAAAAATCAATTAAAAACGTAGTACATAAAAACAGAAAATGATAGAAATAGTTGTTTAAATAGCATAAAGCAGAGCGCGCGGTACTGAAATTGAGAAATGAGAATCATACCTGCGTGTTGGATGCAAGTTTATATCGACTGCATATCGAATTTCGATAAAAGAATAACATCATGAATGATAGGCCTTTCTCCGTTTTGTTAAAATACCCAATAGCTGCTAATTTAGGTGTACCGAAATTCTAGTGCAATAAGCTATAAAAGGCCAAATTAAGATAAAATGAACAAAAAACAAAGTCAACGAAAAATAAATGAAAACTATTAATTTGAAGATGTTCTTTCGGATGAAAAGTAACTAAATGAGTACCTTTCGAGTTTGGCACCCCTCCTCGTCTTTGGACTAACCGGAAAAGTTAAGTGAACAACTAAAATTTCAAAACTGCCAAAAAATTAATAGCTATATGGGGTGAGACGTGATTGGTAGGTGTGACCTTAGTTAGTCTCTGTCGTGCGGCCTCTGTATTTTCCGGATAATATGAATGATTTCATGACCACTTACAAGTTTCCAAACATTGCGATGCGGAATTTTACAAGGACATAGCTTGTGCTCGAATATCAGTAATCCTACAATGCTCAGAACAGCACCCTGAACCAGGATAAAATCTTCGCAGCAATCGTTTCCCGTTTGACCTGTCTTCATTTGTTTGAGATGGGCAACGTTTGTAACAGTTGTAGGTCTCCAAATCGGATTAAATAATCGAGTTTGCGAAAGCTCTATCTCCATGGAAGTCGGCACTTAGTGCATCAGAAAATATTCGTGGATGCGTGTGGAAACGGGCCATCCTGTTTAACCACATTCTACGGTATCACAAGCTTCGCATTGCATTTTGTAAACGACTTGTTTCTTTTTGAGATAGTCAATACTATTCTTCGGGTATGCAGGCAGAGCGACCATTGTGGGAAAACACATCAAACAGGTAGTTTAGCTTGACTCGGTAAGTTTCATCGTCAGAACAGTGTGTCTTCACTCGATGTAGCAGACTGTGAGAGTTTGGGTTGTTGCTTTCGTAGTGGAGAATAATTTTCGCGCATGTTACTTCGTGGTAAACGGTCAGTTGAAATGTTCCCTCACTTTTGCGCTGCACGAGCACATTTAGAAATGGGAGTCTCTCTTAATCCCCTTCTCGAGCGTGAACGGAGTTCTTGGAAGAGGTGACTTGACGGTGTTGTGGAATGTTTTTAGTTGGTTCTTTTTAACAGCAACAAATGTGTTGACTCCAGCTTCTGCATATTTACTTTGGCGAAGAATCTAGATATGATTGATCCCATTGGATTTCCTATGAACTGCTGATAGTAATGACGGTCAAAAGAAAAAAAGAATTTCTACACTAAGGTGTACGAGTTCAAACAAGGTAGCTGCGTGAAGCTTTTTTCGTAGCTCTTTGGGACTTAGCTCTTAAATGTCTAAGGATAGGGTTGGCTATCTCGTTAAAAAAGAAGACGCTTACAGACTTTAATGCGAAGCCTGTGATACTCTTCATTGTGGCCAAATGGGAAGGCCCGTCTCCACACGCATTCACGAACAGTAACTGTCAGTGAAAAGGCGTGACCATTTATCCAATGAAACTTTGCACAGCCTTGATAAAGTACACAGCTTTGCATGGAACAAAACACACATCGTCAGAGTTTGCTCCTCTGAAAAGCCAATAATTTCTTGAGGCCATGCACTCCGATGATTCATGCATCAACTGACACATAGAGTAAGACGGAATTTATAAAGATCTCAAAGAACGGTGGAGGAGACGAGGCCCACACAATCCAAACTGAAATATACCATAACAGTCAATCAGCGCTCACGCCAGATGATTATTGATTTTTTTGAAAGCCTGAGATTTTAGTTGTTCGTTGCACGTCCTCTCAAGCCTGGAGAGGAGCTGGGGAACCAGTCTCGAAAACGTACTGAATCAATTTACCCTGTTTTCCAAGAACCTCTACTTCAAATCGCATTTCTTGGGATGTCTGTTTCCCAATTTGTAATTTTATCTGTTTTCCTATGAAACCGGTTTTTAAAGGACAATGCTTGCATTGTCCAAGCAGCAGAAAGCTATACGATCCTTCGTTATCATGGCAACGATTTGTATGTTAGTATGCTGAAAAAGAAATCAAGGGGGCTCCCTCAATAAGGGACGAATTGTATTTGTAGTGCATTGAGTAGGGTGGGTGGACACGGCGTTTAACGGACCTTGTGGAGTGACATAAGGAAGATAAAGCAGTATGCGTAGAATGACTGCTTTGAATAAATCGGTTAAGTTTCAGGAGAATTCCCTGACTAATGCCCGAGGGATACGATTAAAATAGGTTTGGATTGCATTAAATTCACGGACAGTGTTATCCTCAGAAGTTCAGGCGAATAATTGGAAGGTATCCAATGTAGCCGTCAACTGTAGTAAAAAAAGTTAGGTACGGTACCTAATGGCATGCGTCTTACGATTTTCTATGTTTCCTATCGCCCCTAGTTGTACTGCCAGGAGAAATCAATTCACAATTGGTTAGCAGACACAATCATTTCCCTACGATTTGGATCTGGGGCACCCAATCAGATAATCGGTATACAGGTGCCCTTGTATGTAAGCCCTTGTTGAACTATCGAAATGTATTTTCGATAATATGGATTTCAGCAGACCCCAAACGCTCTGCAGTATGCTGAACTTATGTTTATTTGCCCAGACACACCTAGCACATCAGAGTAAGGCTCAGTTAACCATTTCTGACCTGCGAGAGGGCCCTTTATTTAGTTCAATGTGTACATTATCCATTTCCCACTGAAACATCACTCAAGCTATCAAATACTGCATGCAATAGCATACGCTGAAGCAAATATTACTCAAAAATTGTCGTCAGAAGACATGCTAATGCTAATCATGCCTTCAATAACGGTTTGACAGGTGTCAGTTTAACAGACGCCTAAGACCAGCTTTTGTTGTTGTTTTTTACGTGTGCGTGCGTGGGACCACAAAAAGAGGTCACCTGTCCTTTTCTGCCAGCGGACAATTGGGGGTGAAATGCTGCACACTGACTGGCTCTTCGAACTCTCGCGAGCCGAAGGCCAAAACACAAGCGGCAGCAGTCCGACCGGGAGCGTAGTGTGGACCAGAGAACAGCGCCGGTGACGCTGTAGCGGATTGATCAGGAGCGCGTGGGAGGCTAAATTGTCACGCAGGAATGTGCAAAGTCTGGCAGCCGAGGAAAAGCTGATGAGAAACTGGCACATGTAGAGGTAAAATTAGGCTAGTAGTGGGTGTTTAAAATATACTAAAATAACTACTATACGCAATTCAGTAGGTGTAATAATGCTGATTTATTTTGGTCACAGGTTTGGCTATTCTGCTTCATGCAGCCAATCATACCCCTTACTGTCAACGGGGACTGAAAGCACAAGCGTGTGCTGGAGTACAGCGCAGATAAACTACACATAATGGGTCTAGGTGATGGGTCATAAGTACTCCACCGAACCGAAGTTCGCCAGTGCCCCACAACCTGTCATTTTTGTTGTTGCAAGCGAGGTACTTACAGAAAGGAGAATGCGCGCAAATCGATCTATTGACTTGCCTACTAGGACAGGCTCCGCACAATTGGCGAGCTTAACGAACAGGCAACCAAGTACCAGGCGGAACTCAACCAATTTATAATTATAGAGCTGAGGGACGACGGACGATTTCTGTCAGTTTGATACCTTCCAGCGCGTTGTTTGACGATTCTGTGACTCTCAAAATAATAATAATAATAATTTGTATATTTAAGGCCCAAGGGGCCCTGTCGTTACAAACTTAGTGCTATCATGAAAATAAAATAATGATGATAAGCAGTGAACTCTTATAAAATAATTGTCATCGGCAGTAAAAAAACTCCTAGATCGGTGGATGAGTTCAGCGGGCCACCGAGTTCAAAAAAAATTAAGGAGAAAAAACTGCCTTAATAGGTAAAAGGGTTTGATGTGGTTGGTTTGGGACCTGATGTTGAGGGTTCGGGACGTTTATGGTCATGGGAAAAAATAATATATCGTTGAGTTAGGAAGGGGTCATCCGGAAAGCAGGAGAAGGCAGTAGAAGTCAAGGCAACATCATCGAGTTGCGACCCACCAGATTCCAGAGCCAATCTCGAAGACCACAGCGAAGGTTGCAATAACGGAGAAGAATTTGCAGCCCTTGGAAGTGATGCTTGACTCTGCAGAGGGAAATGCTAACATATTTAGAAACCATTTTAGTATCCTGGGAA
>JAYGXS010000002.1:84737614-84761392 GCA_036362985.1 Ligula intestinalis
TTCCCAGGATACTAAAATGGTTTCTAAATATGTTAGCATTTCCCTCTACAGAGTCAAGCATCACTTCCAAGGGCTGCGAATTCTTCTCCGTTTTTGCAACTTTCGCTGTGGTCTTCGCGATTGGCTCTGGAATCTGGTGGGTCGCAACTCGATGATGTTGCCTTGACTTCTACTGCCTTCTCCTGCCTTCCAGATGACCCCTTCCTAACTCAACGATATATTATTTTTTCCCATGACCATAAACGTCCCGAACCCTCAACATCAGGTCCCAAACTAACCACATCAAACCCTTTTACCTATTAAGGCAGTTTTTTCTCCTAATTTTTTTTTGAACTCGGTGGCCTGCTGAACTCATCCACCGATCTAGGAGTTTTTTTTACTGCCGATGACAATTATTGATAAGAGTTCACTGCTTATCATTATTATTTTTATTTTCACGATAGCACTAAGTTTGTAACGACAGGGCCCCTTGGGCCTTAAATATACAAATTATTATTATTATTATTATTATTATTATTATTATTATATACGTCAATGACTCCGTCCATGAACTGGACTGCGATGTGGCTATGTTTGCCGATGACATAAAGAGTTGGAACGTCGTCAGAAATTCAGCTGACGAAGAACGTTTGTAGATAAACCTAAACCGTCTTCAAACTTGGTCTCAAGACTGGCTTTTGCCGTTTAACGAGATCAAATGCAGTATCCTACGAGTTGGCCGACCCAGCTCTCAGAACCCCATGGTTTACAGCCTAAGTGGCATCCAAATGCAAGAAGTGGGCGCGCAGAAAGATTTGGGAGTATGGATCTCTACGTCTCTCAAGCCCTCGCTGCACTGCGCAAAAGTAGCCAAGTCTGCGATGTCCGTCCTGTATCTTGTCAAAAGGGCTTTCTGTGCCTTCGATAAAGACTGCTTTGCTAAGGTATTTGGAACGTTTGTGTGGCCGACGTTGGAGTTTGAAATTCAAGCATGGAAACCCTGGACCGCGAAAGACATAAATTCCCTCGAGAAGGTCCAAAGGCGCGCGACCAAACTGGTTACCGGTCAGAGCTTTTTACCCTACGAAAGACGTTTAGCTAAGCTCGATCTATTTCCGTGAAGTTACAGACAGCTACGTGGGGATCTGATAAAGCATTGCGTGTAATGCGCGGGCAGGACTGTTGTCTTCTACATGGTGACTTCTTCAAGTTAGCAACAACGCCGAAAATAAGAGGGCATCTCTTCAAACTACGCATAACAGGGGCCAGACTAGACACACACAAGTTCTTCTTTGGTAATAGAGTAGTTGAAGCTTAGAATGCTCTGCCCCTAGATATTGTTATGTCCACTGCCGTAGAAGTCTTTAAAAAAAGCTAGACTGCTGTAGTAGTGCTCACTCAAACACCAGTTAACCGCTGCAAGCCCACTTCAGACGAAGGAAATATATGATTTCGTAAAATGTTGCTTGCTTCGTTTGAGTAACATTTAATTATGAAATTTTTCTTGCCACTAAATTTATCCCTGTTTATGCAGCTGGCTTATGTCGACCATTAACGGATAGTTGTTATCGTGGCGGCTTCTCCTGTTTTCGTCGCGTTGATGACGACCCCGGAAATCGCTAAAGGCGTATCGTGGTCACAGCTCCGATTTTTTAGGATCTTCTCGTGACTCTGAAGTCTCGTCCTCGTCCCCGTATGGCACTTCTGATCAGAAAATAAGTCGTGATGGACCCACTAACCTGCGGCCAACATTAACAGCTGCATTCTAGCACATTTTTCAAACACTTTCTCCCACGAGCGACAGTTTTTATCCTGAAAACCATAGACTGCATTCCATCTTGTAAATTCTACGCCATGCCTTAGGAGTTTTTTCACTGTCTGCTCTTTTCGTTAAGTTACACCTGCTGGCTCGTGCTAACTGACATCATCCCATTTGATTATATGAATTGGAAAAAGTGAGTAGCTACCCACAATTACATAGAAGACCTCCTTTTAAACGTTTGGCATTGTCGATGCATTTCTTAACTTCTGTACACCGATAGGGAATTAAAAGGCGTTTGCCTATATTTCCCTTAATAAATTGACTTGACTTGACTTGACAGGGTCAGCAATAACAATTCCAAGGGAGCGAATGCAATATGATTTAGATCTCCCTTTAGTGTATCCATAAACATTTCTAACAAAGGAAAAACCAATTCACGTTCTCAAGGCATATAAAATAAGTAAAATTTAGTCAGAATCCCCCTCAAATGCTTAGCCACGACGTAATCAAGTCATTTTGGAAAAGGAATCACAGGTACAGCTACTGCTACAACAAAAATAATCGATACAAAGTCTACCTTCCGAAGTTTTTCAGGCAGATAACGAGCTGAAAGAGCGAATGAAAATGAGACAGTTAGTAATAGAACTGAAAAAACGGAGGGCCAAGGGCGACACCTATCTCAAAGTAAGGGATCTCTTGCAGTTTGCGTCTAAGGCTAGGCGTAGTACACTAGATGCTGTTGCTCTGGTAGTCCACTCTGCTCTTAGAGAATTGGACAAGGGATGTCGTTCATACGAATATGCCTTTCTCGACTACTCCTCAGCCTACAACACGATCCTACGAAATCTTCTTCATAATAAAACATCTGCATGCGGCTCTCCTGGCTGGGCCGTCTCTTGGCTTGGGGACTTTTTTACTTCCCAGACCCAATTCGTCCAGAACAGAAAGCGAAAATCCACGATTCTTTCCAATAATTGTGGAGTTCTGCAGGGGTCTATATTATCCCCTCATCTTTTTTTCCCTCCATACTGATGAACTACGATCTCCAAACGCATTTTTGTTTGTCAAATATGCTGACGACATGGTTGTCGGCCATCCTCTCAAAAGCCAGACCTATCTTCAAGAACTGAAGGATAGACTGGACCATGTCACAGCAAGGTCGTCAGCAAATGGCTTTAAACTTAATGAGCGGAAGTCAGTCCAGTGTATCTTCAGGCTGCGACCCTCCTCCAGTCCTGAAATCATCGACTTTCTGCCCAACAAGGTATCCTCCTTCCGATAACTTGGTGTAACAATAGCTTCCAACCGCTCATTTACTCTTCATATTGAAAACCTTTTTATTAAAATCCGCAAACTTTTACGTTATATCCGCCGCTTGCGTTCTTATCGCACCCCACAAGCCCTCATCTGGTGTTTTATAGACGCTTGTATCCTCCTTCTCATTCTTTACTGCTCTCCAGTCACCTTTCCAGCACTACTCAAAAAAGACTTTATCATTATTAAACGTATTCTCCACATGCTATCTTCAGCTGCCGGCTATTCCTTTACTTTTTGAGCTGACCGTAGAATTCAGTGACATTTCAAATCGGTCAAGAATTTTGTGGACCGTATTCTTAGTGAGGATGCTCACCCTCTCCACTCTGAAATAATGGCTGCGAAGTCTTCTCGAGCGACGTGCCAAAACTTCCGACATATGACACTTGGCATTCCTTAAATGCCACTTGGCATTCCTTAACCTGGTTACTTCACTTCGTAATGAACAGCAATCAGTCATCGTGGTTTACTTTGACCTAAGTAAAGCTTTTGACAAGGTGCCGCATAGGCACCTTTTAGTGAGACTGGAAGCCCTAGGCATCAGGCCTCCCCTCCTCGATTTCATTGCCTCCTACCTGTCTAACTGCGACCAGAAAGTTTTAGTAGGCAATAGCTACTCGATGCCTCAGCCGATCACGAGTGGCGTTTTACAAGGTATGGTTTTAGGTCCCCTCCTTTTCATTTTTTGCATAAATGAAATTTCAACAATGCTAAATAATTCGGAAAATTTCATTTATGCTAATGACCTTAAGTGTATTTACTCGTTTTCTAAGGACACGGTCAGTAGTTGTGTTGATAAAATTAACACAGACTTGCGTACCCTCTCAAGTTGCAGTGATACATGGCAGATGGAGTTTTCTCCATCAAAATGTAGTTTCATGTGTTTTGGTCTCGCAAGGCTTCTTGGACCCATTATCTTCCAAAATAGTCCACTGTTAGAAAGATCTACGATAAAGCATTTGGGTCTTACTTACACGAATAAGCTTGCATAATCACCTCATGCAGATCGAATTTCTGCCAAGGCCGCACAGATATGTGGGTTTATATCGCATACTTTTTTTTCCTTCCAGAAATGAAGTTAGAACGATACCGTATGTTTGTTTTCCCTATACTAGAATACTGCTGCCCGCTTTTTGGCCTCATGACCCGGCATGACCGTAGTAAGATTGAAAAGGTTCAGCGAGTTTTCACTCGTAAAATATTTTCTGTTTCTGGGTCTGGTATGTGTTATACAGATAGATGTCAATTAGCAGACATTGAATTTCTTTGGGTAAGAAGACTCGAAGCTGGTATATGCTTTCTGTTTCGCGTTAACAATAGTCCTAATCTCCCACAAATTAACGCTCTCCTTCCGTTAGACCGACCTTACGCCACTCGTTACTCTTTCATGATAATTTTACCACCCCGTAGCTCCACATCTAACTGTTCTCGCTTTTTTACCTCCTAATATGCTTTTATTTGGAAAAAGCTTCCACTCGATTTTAGGCTGTCTTCTACACTATCGATTTTTAAAGTCAAATTATATAAGCATTTAAATTTAGAGGAAATAAAGTCGTTACTGTCTGTTTCTTTTCCAAACACGCAAGTTGTAGATTTTGAAAAGGGTCCTCCTGGCATTTGAAGCAGAGTCAAACATCACTTCCAAGGGCTGCAAACTCTTCTCCATATTTGCAACCTTCGCTGTGGTTTTCGAGGTCACTATTAATTGTTATCGCTTACTTTCCGATGGGCTCTGGAGTCAGAGTCAACCATCAATTCCAAGGGCTGCGAACTCTTTTCCATTTTTGCAACCTTTGCTGTGGTCTTCGAGGTCGCTATTAATGGTTAGCACCAACTTTTTGGTGGGCTCTGGAGTCAGGTGGGTCGCATCTCGGTGTTGTTGCCTTGACTTCTACTGCCTTCTCCTGTTGTCCAGGATGACCCCTTCTTAACTCAATGGTATATTATTTTTTCCCATGACCATAAACGTCCCGAACCCTCAACATCAGGTCCCAATCTAACCACCTCAAACCCTGTTACCTAGTAAGGCAGTTTTTCTCCTATAGTTTTTTGTAAATCAGTGGCCCGCTGAACTCATCCACTGATTTAGATATTTTTTACTACCGATGACAATTATTTTATAAGAGTTCACTGTTTATCATTATTATTTTTATTTTCACGATAGCACTAAGTGTGTAACGACAGGGCCCCTTGGACCTTAAATATACAAATTAATCTTTCGTACATCGGCCTAACAGAACTCGATACTTCCATTCTTAGCACGCTCCCTCACGTGTGAAGAAGTGGAAATTGAGAAGCTGAAGTCCGACCTGACTCCATCACTGATGTGGTAACCATGGTGCCTTCTTACTTTGAGTTTTTTGTGATCTTTGACCGTTTACTCTTGCGTTTTTGGACCCCTTAAATTACTTTTGTTCTTGTTCTCCGTCAATGCAGCCATTTTGTGCTGAAAGTTTGATATTACTATCAAAATAAAGTTTTCATCATCATCAAAAAATAGTTCATGCCAAAGGACTATTTGTTTGGCCGAAGGCGGTCACTCTGACAGCCTAGCTTCCCCGTCTGAGAAACATACCACGTGTGCCTTACACTGTCTATTTTAAAGGCCAGATCTCTGCTTAATCACGTGTCCCTGCTCCAGATTCTGGTCCTCGTCGACCGCATAGACATTGATTAAATAACAGACACATGGGCAACACCCTGCATATCTGACTCCAAAAATCCCTATTCTAGGGTATGCTTTCATTCGAAATGATCGGCACGAGAGCTCTGACTGAAAAAGCTTTATCTATGTAAGGAAATCACTAAATTGAACTATCCATAATTTACCTTAGAAGAGGAGAGCTGTTGGCTCCCTACTACTTGTTTTGTGTGTATCGTCCACCCAACACCAGTGATGATTATGACCTTTGTCTCTCGCAGGTCCTTCATTCCGCAGCCGACATAAAACTTAAATAATGCTGGATTGCCGCTGACTTCAATCTACCTGAAGTTGAATTATTTCCATTCGTCGGTCCAGCAAAGTTCGGAGACTTACTCAATGCCGTAGATATCGGCATGCAGGAGCAAGTAGTTGTTTTTTTCCAATCTGGGGTTATATATAGCTGATTTAATTTTCTCTAGAGGTTTCCGGCCATTGTCAGTGTCATCTTAAGACCCATCTGGGAGTTCACGCCATGCCATGGCTGGTTTTATGCTGTAACTCGACGCTAACGAAACTTTTCCCGAAGAATATCGTTTCTTCAATGATTTCCGAGTAGTAGACTCCGTAGAATTATTTATACGCCTTAATTCCCACGACTGGTCCGAATTCTTCCTATGCTTAGATATGAAGTTTTGAAATTTAAAATTTATATTTGGTAGCGCAAAGAGGCAATATCTGAACAAAATTAGCACTGCAATAAAATTATGACAGTGTGCGCAGATGAAGTTCCAAAAATAAGTAACAGCCTATGCAAAATTTTCCCTTCAGAACAATATTTGGCGATCTCTAGAAATAATTTTCAACTAGAAAACCAGGATAGAAGAAATATCTTTCGACGAAAATGGATAGTTTTAGGAGCCCTTTTCGTAAGTGATCGCTAGTGCGCATGAAAGCACGCAGAAAAGCATAAACTTACGTAAGGTGTCCACACCTCAGGAGCCAAAACGGAATTCTGATGATGGCTTGTAGCAAAGGAAATGTGAGCAGTTAAAACTGTGCACGGCTAAATGACTTCCATTATTTGAATGCGTGATCATTTAAGGTGACATCGTGGTTCTTTGGGAACACGATGCAGGGAGGAGTATCAGTCAGTCAGTATATTTGAGGGAAAAATAGGCTTGCGCCTTTGGACTCCCTATTTGTCCCATCAAAATCTCAAGAATTATAAACAATTTTCAGAAGTTTTCAGTCAGGAAAATATAGACCGTTACATGGTGCAGTGGTGTTTCAGGGTTAATTTGTCACATAGTTCACGTTGTGTTGTAGCATGTGTATAGAATGTTGGTGTTTGAATGTATCCATAGATTGGGACATAACAATCGCCTCAAGAAGATTATTCCACGGGTCCACGACCCGATAAGAGAAAAAATTATTCATTGCATCCAATCGTCTTTGGGGCACATACAGTTTGAAGGGATGCCCCGGGAGATTGTTTGAAGTGGCGAGTTGGAAGAAGTCATCACACTTAAGAGCACAGTCCAAGCCACGCACGATATGGAAGGTTTGTATCAAATCTCCGCGTAACTGCCTTCAACTCAAAGGATAGAGATTAAGGTTACTGAGGCGGATCTCATGTGGTAGTCAACTTTGGCCTGTTACTAATTTTGTTGCCCGCTGCTGCACTCTCTCAAGTACGTTATAATCCTGCTGCATCCACGGTCTCCAGGCTTTAATCGCGCATTCAAGATGGGGCCTTATGAAGGTACCGAAGATTTTCGAAAAACAGTCTGCATCAGAAACCGTGAATGCCCGCTTGATGGCGTACAACATTTAAATTGCAGTTTTAGCAGCCTTACGACATTGTGCAGAAGTTTTGAGGTTGTCTGCAATCCAGATGCCGAGATCTTTCTGCATTTCTGCTTTTTGGAGTGGGATTCCGTTCAAATGGTAGGGTCGCGCATCAGGACCGGATTTCGAGTTCCCAGGCGCAGCAGAGTGTATTTGTTCGAATTGATGGACAGGAGCCATCTATGTGACCAATCGTTTGATCGACGAAGATCTTTCTGGAAGTTACCTTCATAGGCAGCACATTTGATGACCTTCCAGATTTTTACATCTACAAACATGGCACACTCGCAGTCCAATTCCTGTACACAATCATTAACGAACAATAGAAAAAGGGTGGGTCCGAGTACTGAACCTTTTTTGATGATTATATGTATATTTTTAAGGGTAACAGGCAAGAAATGCCCTTGAGGACCCTATTAATTTAACGCAAACAAGGTTATTCTTACAGTTAATGTGCAGTCGGGGGGAGCACATATGATATCATAACAGAAGGGACTCCACTTTCGATGACTGTCGGCCTTGATTGTTGTCGTCCTACACACACCGTTTGGGAACGATCAGATAGGAAATTCTCAATCCACGTAAGAAGTCTGCCTCCGATACCCATCAGTCTCAACTTATACAGGAGACGTTGGTGTGGAACACTGTCAAAGGCCTTCCGGAAATCAATGGAGGCTGCATGTACGGTTTCTTTTGCATCAATTGCTCTTGTCCAGCTTTTTATCGTATAAAGCAAGTTTGTTACAAATGACCAATTCCTACGAAATCCAAACGGCGCATTCGACAAAGGAGATTGGAAGCAGGCTTTTGTCTCCTTTTTCGGCTTAATACTAGCACAAATTTACACAGGACTTCTGTCATTACCCCCGTCAGCCGCCCCTACAACCTAAGAAACTCGGCACTTGTTATACCCCCTCCTGCATCTTCCTCATGTAAACGCTCTTTGTTTTTTGCTTCCAGATATAGCTTTCTTTGGAATAACTTGCCAATCGAAATTAGGTCTTTAACTAGACTGTCTGCTTACAAACGGAGACTGCACATTTATCTTAACACTGATTCTATTAACATTCTATTCTCCTCATCTTTTCAGAGCAGCTTTCTTCATGACCCCGAGAAAGGACCATCGGGAATTTCGGAGATCCGCTTGAAACTATTCTATCTGCCTCGTGTACACCGAGAACCTAGATTTTTCCATTAACCACCGTTGAATCAAACGAAGCCACGCGGAAGTACTCAGTCTAAGATGCTGCAGTTTTGTTGAATACTCACCTTCATCAGACCATTCACACCCCTATTTCTGCTTTACTACTATGTTCCTACTACTATCATCCTAAGCAGTTTTTTTTCTCTTGCAAACTTTTTGAACATGGAGGCCCGTTGAACACTGTCTCCATTTACACTGCAAGAATGTTTTTTGAACTGCCATAAGTTTTCGTTTTTAGTTCAAAATTACCTGCAAAACATTGCTAAATGTTGCCCCAAAAGGAAAATTTCTGCTGACATTATAACGCCTTTCTACGTCTACCTGCACAAATTGTTAAATTATTTTTTGAATTTTTATTTTTTCAAAATTAACTTTTGATAGATAGTGCCGTACGGGCGCTGAAAAATATAAATTCCTAAATTCATAAAATACTGCGAGTTTCACCATATATCATCAATTGCTTCTTGAAGATCTTCTCCATTACTTTGCAGCATATGAAGGTCAGACTCACGGGTCTGTAGCTGTTCGCAGATGCACGACTACTGCTTTTGTAAAGTGATGTAATCCAATGGTAGCAATACGAAACGTTTTTCAACAATGTAGGATAAGTAGAGGCATAGTGTCTATCAAAAGACTAAATTCGCGAAGTAAAAACAAACCGATTTTGCTTACATGTTCTACCCATGCCGAAGCTCAAATGCTACTACAAAACTCTGAAATAAATAGTTTTAAAGCATATATAGGCCCCAACTTGACCCCGATGCAGCGCAGACAAGTTTTTCACAAAGACAAAGGGCGTAAACAAAGTCAGCCACATATAGTCGCAGAGGACGGAAATACTCCACAAAATTCTACTTCAGAGGAACAATTAACGAGTTCCTCCTCCTCTGGGAAGGAAAATGAAAACTATCAACGTAGCATCAGCTTAGGTGACTTGAGAGCGACTTCTTCTTATCATAATAACGACAACCAGAAAGCAAATAATACACCTGCCGAAGCAATTAAGGGAAAGGATAAGGTTCAAACAAAAAGACCCCGAAATAGTACAACCCCATTCGACATGAACGACACTTATACTGGATCTTATCAAGATACACTGATAAACAGCAACACAAGTCTAAAAATGTCCATAAATAGCAATACCAGTCCTAACTCAACGAAACAAAGTAGTAAACCAGTGTTAGATTTTTTCCCCCGAACAACCCAGAATAGACCACCATTCCCAAACAGAATTTCATATCAAAACGAATATCCGTATTTAAATGCACACACTCAAATGTCACCTTACCCCTTCTCTCAACCCATGTATCCTATCCCATACACAAGACGACCACCGCACACCCAACCCTTTCAATATAACACACACACTCAAATCCCACCTCGCACAACACCATACCCTCCGATAGTTATACAATGCCATCAAATTCCATCACTCTCATCACCAATTTTTCCCAATAATGAACAATTCGCCAAAAATAGTCCAACACCACCATATTATCCACCAATCACACAATTTCCGCACATGAGCCCTCAACACAATCAAACAAGTAATAGGAATCCATTTTTTCACAACAGATTCCAGCTTTTGTATCCGACACCATAAGTGTTGCCCTTATTAATGCAAGATCGATAGTAAACAAAGTTCCACGACTTAGGACTTTTATTGTCACACACAATCCCAATATAGTATTTTTAACAGAAACATGGGTAAACGAATCAACCTCCAATGTTTCACTTTTTATAGCAAACAACACCTTCTATAGACAGGGCCGTGCTAATAAACGAGGAGGAGGTTGTATGATCTACATTAGATATACCATAGAACAGAGTGGCTTTGAGGCTCTACAGGAGACGTTCAATGGCGAAGCGTGCTTCGCTATAATAACAGCCAAGACCCTTAAAAGCATTCTAATTGGATGTTTGTACACCCCTCCGGAATAATGTAATGATGACACGGGCCTTAAAAATCTACTAGATATTCTATCGAATATCCAAACCAAATATAAGATAATTGCAGGAGATTTAAACCGTCCAGAAATAAACTGGACAGAACTTTCAGCCCCATCCAGACATGATGAATTATTATCATCAATTGTGTTTCATAACTGGACGCAAATAATAAGCAAACCAACCAGGGGAAACAATATACTCGATGTTATTCTCACCAATGATATCTGGCTATTATATACGCACTACGACAGCTTAACCTTTGATAGTGATCATAGGACAATAATAGCAGTGCTTTCTCTCAACGTTAAAATAAGACCTGATCTTAGTTACACTTCTATGAACCCCAAAAATCTTGACATGTAATCTATGAATAACTACATGCGGTTATTGGATTGGAGCTCTTTCTTCCTAACAACATTCCCTCTAGAAGCTGTAAGCATATTACATGCCACCCTTAATTTAATTCGAGATATCCTAATTGACGAAGGATCCCCATGTAAGAAATCACTAATCCCAAACTTCCGTCCAAACGGCTAAAAAAACTTAAAAAACAACTCCACGCCCCAAGTATTAGTTATCTATCTACGCTCAGACGCATTACAAAGATTCACGAGTTAGCCCAGAACATTGAAACAAATAAGACGATAGCAGCAGAACATCGGGCAATCGAGTCCCCAGAAGGGACAGCCCAAATCTTCAGGAAACAAATAAATAATCATCAAAAACAAGGCTCCCAAATCATGCTTGATGACCAAGGAATAGTAATAACAAATGACAACCAAATAGCAAATCTTTTCAACGAGTATTTCTCAACCAACTATTCAGTCGAGGAAGAACCAATCCCCCAACCAACAGAAATGGCGGCACACGTATTAAAAGAGGTATTGTTAAACGAAGATACTGTAGAGAAAGCTATCCGCCAACTGTCCAATTCCACATCATATGGAACGGATAGAATCCCTCCTTGCATACTGAGGCATATGACATATGCTCCAATACTTCTGTCTAACCTTATCTCCTTACGGCAGTCAAATGGTACTTATCCAGAAATCTGGAAAAAATCATGTATCACCCCAATTTACAAAAAAGGAAATCGGTCCAATGCCCAAAATTATCGTGGTGTTCACCGAACATCGGTTTTAGCAAAAATCTTAGAAAAAATAATTTATAACCAAATGTTAGACCATCTGACGAATGTAAATCTCATTTCTCCCTCTCAACATGCCTTTTTACATAAAAAGTCATGTCCGTCCTGCCATCTCACTTTCTTGGAATTCCTCTCCAGAAATCGAGATGATGGGAACACTGTAGCTACAATTTACTTTGATCTGGAAAAGGCCTTTGACAAAGTTCCCCATCAAAGACTGATCGTGAAGCTAGTGCGTCACGGGATTCGGCCCCCCTCCTTGATTTCCTCAAATCCTATCTTCAAAACCGATTCCAAGTAGTAAGACTTTGAAATATAAGCAGTATGTTTTTCAGGGCACTATCCTAGGTCCCCTCTTATTTCTCATTTACATTCATGGGTTATCCACTATATCAACTTCAGCTAAAAAAATGTATATGCAGATGACTTAAAACTCGCATATGCCTATAACAAACATTATAAAAGTAGTGTGCATAGAAAAATTGAATAAGACCTTCAAAAACTAAACGACTGGAGTGTTCAACGGCAAATGCCGTTCTCCCCAACAAAATGTCATCTCATGATTGTTGGACCACTAAAACTTCCCCCCATAATGTTAAGTGGTCAAGAAATAAAAGAGTTAACATCTTTAAAAGATTTAGGTCTTAGCTATTCTTATAGTCTTGACTTATCCCCACATGTTCAACAAATCGCATCAAAAGCCAATCGACTATGTGGCTTCATAAGTATAAATTTCACATTAATTACACTTAAGACTAAACTTTACAAAATGTACGTTTTACCTATTCTAGATTACTGGTCAATATTTTTCGGTACCATGTCATCAGATGACACACAGAAACTAGAAAAAATCCAGCGAAGGTTTACTAGAGTTCTGTGTAAACGCGATGACGCCTGAGACTTCTATTCAATAATGTACAATAGATATGGTCTTAAACCGCTCTGGCAAAGGCGACTCCAAAATGGTTTACCTTTCCTATTTACAGTGACACATAATCAGAACATCCTTAGCAATAATATGTTAACAAATCAAAACGGTTCCCATACCACTAGAAACAACCAGCATACAATTCATAACGCTAAAGCTAGGACGGCTCAGCGATCAAATTTCTACACCATAAGATATGCGATCATATGGAATGCCCTACCCAACGATATTCGCAAAAGCCACAGTTTAGCCAAATTTAGAAGAAAGACCAAGCAGTTCTGCTCAAATGACATGACGCATATATTTCTGAACAAAATAGGACACTTTGCTCACCAGTTCTTTGACGTCCAATTCGGACCAAAAGGGATCTAACGGTCCAGGAGAGTTCCCTCACATTTTGGAGAAAACTGGCCACTGCTGGAGGCTTTCCAGTCGATGGTTTCCAACGCTGATCAAATCAAAGCTTAAGCAAAATTGTGCCTTGCCTCCTTTTTCCAATCCTTAAAAATAAAAAAACTAAGAACAATTGATCTATTCCAATATTCTTCGACTAACATCGCAATGTTTATAAAAAATTATTATGAAAGAAAATAATTTTCTCTACAACTATACTAAAATATACATTGTTTCCTCTTATAATGTATCAGAAGTATAAATGCTAATAATGTAAATCTCAATCTCACTTAGATATTCGACAAACGAAAGGTCAAGTGTCTTCTGCCGATGCACTTGAATGACGATGGTGCATCGCAGCTGCCTCGACCCACCTCAGACTTTGCAACGTCCCATCTCATTAGCAAACTTCTGCCAATGGACAACGATTGTAATCTCCGTATCGAGCAGACGAGGTTGGCACACATCTAAAGGATAAGAGACGTGAAGATGGTTCTGTAACGGAAACTCGGAATTGAATTGATAAGCATCACCCAAGCACACATATATCAAGGCCGGAGTAAAAGGGAACGAGAATATACGGAAAAGAATCTACTAGTAATAAAGAATACGTACAGAGTAAGAAAATAATATGGGGATAGGGAACGGCGTTACACAGATACAAGTCCCATGCGGAGTGGAGTGTGTTCTCTTATGGCTGATCAGTTACGGGTGGGGAAAACAGTGCTGTGGGCGACTGCAGGGGTGAGACGGGAGTGCTGACATGTGATACGATTGACGACGATAGCGGCAGGAAGGGGGTCAGCGGCTGTGAAGGGAAAGGGCACCGGTTTCTTCACTGACACGTGTAGCGGCCGGGCTGACAGGCGGCAGGAGATCGAAGGTATAATCCTTAGGTAGCTCACTAGTTGGGGCGGGTTGAATGGCCGAAAGCCGATACGAGTCCGTGAACGGATTGGTTGATGAATAGTCAGTTGGATAGAACGATTCCGAAGAAGAAGAGGCTTCGGTCCGTACACTCACTGAAGGAGGAGTATTTTGAAAGAGGGGAATATCTTCACACGCCTCATTGAACAACCGGGTGAATTCGGCACCATCGAAACCATCAGACACGCCTCGAGAACTCATTTATGTTAGGAATTGAGTAGTAGAGGTGAAACAGTTTATTAGAAAGGCTTTAGAGGACCAAAAGTAGATAAATAACAGAAAACGGTGTAGAAAAACTCAACAAAAATGCGTAAAAAAAATAGTCTCTAGGAACGCAGTAAAAACGTAGAAAAGGGGCTGAAGTAGGAAAATATATAACGCAATGAGGGAAGATATGGTAGATTGAAACACTTAATCGTTAGAGAGGGACAAACTCGAGGTGGACTTATCGATATCGAAGTTGACGTCGATCGCACGTTGGATCCTGAAAAATCAAAAAGCCCGAGGGTTAGCCCACCAAAACACACCTGGTTCAGTCTGGGTTGTTACACAGCCCCCCGCCTAAAGGGCAGCACTGTGCTCAGTACTGGTGTCGACCATAGGGGAATCTACGGTAACCTCTTGGGCCACAGGGGGGACCTGGTCAGGGGGAACTATGGTGAGGGAGTCAGTAGAACACGAGGGAAGTGGTCCGCGGTAGTGTTTAAGTTTGTCGAAATGGGCTGTGAAGGGGGGAGCGAGGGATTTTCCGTGTTGCAAAGGAGGAGGGTGGTAGGGGATTTCATTGCGATGACGGTAAATGGGCCAGACCATGGGTATTGGAACTTGGCGGAGGTGCCAGGGAAGCGGGATTGTTGGCGGTACATGACGATGTCTCCGATCTCGAAGGGGGTGCCAGAAAGGTGGCGGTCGAAGAGGTCTTTCTGGCGTTGTGCCGCTGTGCCGAGTACGTGGCGTGCAATGTTGTGGGCTCCCTGGATCGTTTCTCTCAGTTGATTGGCATAGGATTGAAGTGTGATGGGGTCGGGGGTAGGGAGGGGAAAACGGAGATCAGATGGTAGCCGAAGTTCACGCCCGGTCCACAGGTAGTGGTGTGTAAACCCAGTCGAGGAGTGGATAGATCCGCGATATGCTAGTAGACAGAGCGGAGGTTGGACATCACAATCTCGGGGGTTTTGACCGTATGAGAAGGCAAGGAGTAGATTATGGAGTGTGCGGTTGGTGCGTTCGACGAGTCCATTACCCTCAGGGTGGTAGGGGGTAGTGCGGGTCTTGTGGACGTCGAGAATGGCACAGACCTCTTTAAAAGTCTTGGAGTCCAAATTGCTGCCGCAGTCAGTATGAAAGGATGTAGGTGCGCCCCAGCGGCTGATCCACGTGCGCGTGACGGCGTTGGCGACCGAAGAGGCTTTCTGGTTATTCAGTGGGACCGCTTCAACCCACTTAGTGAAATAGTCCACAATTACGATGATACATACGTAGCCTCGGAATGAAATGGGGAGGGGACCGATGATGTCGAAGCCGACGCGTTCTCCGGAAAAGCCAGTGGTCATTGGTTGGAGTGGGGCTCGGGGTGTATAGTTAGAGGACTTGAAGGAGGCACAGGTGGGGCAGCTCTGACAGAAGAGCACAACGGACTTTCGGAGACGAGGCCACCAGAAACGAGAGTGGACTGCAGATTCGGTCTGCCGCTGACCACAGTGTCCTAGTTCGTTATGGATGTCAGAGAGGATGGGGTCGATTAGGCATCCCGGAACAACCGGACGTAAGTGGTAGGATACTGGGTCGTGAATGAACATGATGTCATCCTCGATGAGGAGGTTGGGCCACTGGTGAAGTAGGAGACGGGCGTTCAAGCTAGAGCCGCACATATCTTATTCCCGTGGTTTTGGGCAGCCTTCAGCTATATGACGGTAAATAGTGGCGGTGTCAGGGTCGGAGCACTGGGCAGAAGACCACTCGTGGCGTGTGGGTTCAGAGACAATTAGGGTGTTAACTGCATCGTTGGGGTCAGGGTCATCGACGGCGGAAGTAGGAGGGAGACGGGAGAGGGCGTCAGCGTTACTGCGTTGGGGACCGGGGCGATATATGCATTCATAGTCAAAACCTTGGAGGAATTCTTGCCAACGGGCAAGATGGTCCGTGGGATCCTTAAAAGAATTGAGCCACTTCAGAGCGCGGTGATCGGTGTGGAGGATAAAATGCTTGCCAAGGAGGAGATATCTGAACTGGCGTATAAAAGTGACGATGGCAAGGAGTTCCCGGCGGAAGGGGCAGTAATTACGTTGTGATTTAGTAAGTGTGTTACTGGCGAAACGAATGGGATGTTCCAATCCGTCAGCACCGGTCTGCGAAAGTACGGCACCGATTGCGAATCCACTAGCGTCCATGTCAAGGATGAAGGGAGGGGCGTCCTCCTCGACATTGGGGAGTGCCAGGAGAGGGGCAGAGCAGAGGGCGTTGCGAAGGTCATCAAAAGCAACGTCACATTGCCTAGTCCAGACAAACGGGTGGTTTTTCTCTGTGAGTTTATGTAGAGGAGCCGCAATGCGGGAGAAATGACGAATGAAATGCCGGTAGTATGAAGCGAGGCCAAGAAAACTCCGTAACTCTGTTTGGTTGACACGTTTCGGCCAAGCTCGGATAAGTTGAGCGCGGTCGGGTAAAGGGGCAATGTGGCCAGGGGGGATGTGGTGCCCCAGGAAATGTACTTCGGGGCGCAGAAAAACACATTTCTTGGGGTTGAGGGTAAGGCCAGCCTCACGCAGGGCTTCTAACACTAGGCGAAGGTTATCGTTGTGTTGTTCGACGGAATCGCCGGAAACTATGATATCGTCCAGGTAGACAACACATCGAGATGGTATAAGGTGTCGAAGCACGTGGAACATGAGGCGTTGAAAAGTGGCTGCGGCGTTGGAAAGACCGAAAGGAAGGGTCTTGAATTCGTAGAGACCGTGGAAAACGATAAACGCCGTTTTCTGGCGGTCATTGGGGTGGATCTCTACTTGCCAATATCCCGACTTTAGGTCCAGAGTGGAAAACCACCGGGCATTATCGAGAAAATCGATCGTGTCGTCAAGCCGCGGTAGGGGAAACGAATCTCGTACCGTTAATGCATTTAGGCGCCGGTAGTCGATGCATAACCGCAAGGACCCGTCTTTTTTGGGACTAAGGTAATCGGAGATGCCCAGGGTGAGGACGACGGCCCGATAATATCAGCTTCCAGGAGTTCCTTGAGAATCTTTTTAACCTCGTCTCGATAGCGAACAGGAATCCGACGAGAGGGTTGCCAGACAGGTTTGGCATCACCGGTATCAATTGTGTGTTGGATAAGACGGGTACGTCCAATAGAATTAGTGAACCAAGAGCATAGACCGGGAAAGGATGCTAGCAGGTCACGTAACTGATTACGCGCAGCAATGCCAACGGTAGATGTAGGGGTAGGATGTCGTCGAGAGAAGTGGGTTCGAGTGCCACAACGGCCATGATCGTGTTGTACAGAAGATGAAAATCGGGTGCGGGTTCAGAGGTTGGGGAGGGAAGAGCAGAAAGGGATGAAAAGGTTCGGTCCTGAGCTAGAACTACGCGTCGGTCGCGAGCATAAATCACGCAGTTGTGGAATGTTAGAAAAATCTAGTCCTAAGACTATAGGCCGGGGGCTATGGGGCGTAACCAAGAAGTCATGGCTGACATGGGAATCGCAAAAAAGAAACGGTAATGATATTGAACCAGAAATGGGGATTTGAGTCCCGTTAGCGGCCTGGATAAGACGAGGGCGAGGTAAGGGCTCGATAAGGCAATAAAAGGACTGGGGGTGCTAGCAGAGGTAATTAGAGAAACATTAGAACCGGTATCTATGAGCGCTTGGGTGTTGCGATCTTCAATAGATACGGAAACCGTAAAAGAGGAAACGGGTGTGGATATATCTGCAGGATTAGATGAAACATCAGAAGACTTACAAGGTGAGTTGTGGCCGCACCGTCTAGCTTCCGGGCCGAACGCAGCGCAGTAGCGGTAACCGGGGTTATGATGATAGAAGTGGACGGGGAGGTAGGAGTGCTGCTGATGGGTAGACATCAGCCGTTGTGGAATCGCTGCTGGAAATGGACGTTAAAAGAGTGTCGGTTGGAAGGCGGGGCGAGTCATCGGGCGGACAGAGGTAGATGGGTTGGGTGTGGCTGACTGTGTAGAGGAGGTTGTCGGTGATGGCTGATGGATTGAGCGGTAAGATTGGTAAAAATGACAAAAATCTAGTGCGGCTTTCAGGGATGACGGACGGTGGGTGATCACCGCTTCAGCTATCTCAGGGTCAAAGATTCCGGTCATTAAGTGGTGCAGTATTGGCTTTGGCGATAAGGGTCCGAGCTGGAGGGGAAAGCGAGGGCAGCCAAACGGTTGAGTTCGGCTGCAAAATCGTCGAGTGTCTGGGTAGGCTCTTGTCGGAGCGTCGCAAACTGTTCCAAAGCGAAACCCTTGTGGATGGGGGAAGTGAAAAGGTTCTTCAAAAGGCGATAAGTGGCAGGGAATGGAGTAGTGATTTTAACTCCCGCTGTCATCAGACGGCGGCGGACTGTGGGGGGGGGAGAAAATGTAGGAGGAAAGTGGTCTGTTGATGGGTAGGGACGGTTGTGAAGAAGATTTCAAGTTCGTCTAGCCATTCATTTAAGTCTGTACCGAACTCAAAGTTGGGCGGGGTCAATAAAGGAGAAGGTGTGGGCTGGGTGGGGAGGAGTGGGGGGATATGTAAGGGAGTGCTGTATTGGGTGTGGAACAGAAGATATAGGGGAAGGGCGTCACGCCTGCCACCATTGTAGCGGCCGGGCTGACAGGGGGCAGGAGATCGAAGGTATAATCCTTAGGTAGCTCACACGTTGGGGCAGGATGAATGGCCGAAAGCCGATACGAGTCCAAGAACGGATTGGTTGATGAATAGTCAGTTGGATAGAACGATTTCGAAGAAGAAGAGGCTTCGGTCCGTACACTCACTGAAGGAGGAGTACTCTGAAAGAGGGGATTATCTTCACACGCCTCATTGAACAACCGGGCGAATTCAGCACCATCGAAACTATCAGACACGCCTCTAGAATTCATTTATGTTGGGAATTGAGTAGTAGAGGTCAAACAGTTTATTAGAAAGGCTTTAGAGGACCAAAAGTAGATAAATAACAGAAAACGGTGTAGAAAAACTCAACAAAAAATGCGTAACAAAAAAAGTCTCTAGGAACGCAGTAAAAACGTAGAAAAGGGGCTGAACTAGGAAAATATACAAGGTAAAGAGGGGAGATATGGTAGATTGAAACACTTAATCGTTAGAGAGGGACAAACTCGAGGTGGACTTATCGATATCGAAGTTGACGTCGATCGCACGGTGGATCCTGAAAAATCAAAAAGCCCGGGGGTTAGCCCACCAAAACACACCTGGTTCAGTCTGGGTTGTTACACACGCGATCACAGCATCTCCATCCTGGTTCGCGCCAAAAGTGACGACTTTTGTCTACTTTAACAATCATTCAGTTTCTTTGCTCGTTACAATATATACGGATGTTGCGATGTCCTCAGCTGATTTTTCGTTTTCAAACTGACCGCGGCTAAGTATACCTCCAGACCCAAGTATTCTTACAATAAAATCGTAACACGTACAATGTTTAGTTATTTTGTTTCATGTTTCTCTAGCATTGTACCTTTGAAGTCAGGTTTTTTCACTTAAAACAAACTCCTCATTTTGCACATTTCTGAAATAGCAAAAGACCAAAACAAATGCAATAGTCACTGCGAAAGAAGGGGTTTGGGTTAGGTTTTTTCCTGCCTTCCGGGGTTTGTGACGGCACCAAAGATGTGCTTCACAAATAAACATTATTAGAAAGGTGAGACAGCTAAAAATAGAGCTGGAGAAACGGAGAACCAATGGCGAGACAACTCCCAAAATAAGAGAGGGACAAATGGTTCAAGTCAAAAGGACATCTTTCTGGTCGAAGCCGGTAACAGTGACGGCCTAGCGGTCCCGCCACCGTTACCGATCACTGATTAATAAAATGCCTCTGCTCCAGACTCTGGGTTTCGTCAACCGCCCAGACATTGTTATGGTAACTGAGACATGGGCATCGGCCTGTGTAGCTGACTCTGAACTCTCTGTTCGAGGCTATGCATCCGTTCGGAACGATTGAAACAATGGCCGTGGTGGAGGAAGCTGCATCAATATAGAGCAGATAATTGTGTTTCTCCCGTTGGACTATCCACAATTCACGGTGGTGGAGGAGATCTGCTGACTACGAGTTGTTGTAAAAGACAAATACTCCTTACTTGTTGGCTGTGTTAATCACCCACCTAATGCCAATGCAGAATACGATCTTTGTCTCTCGCAGGCATTTCATGCAGCAGCTGACTTGAATCTTAAGTATTGCTTGATTGCAGGCGATTTTAACCTTCCTGACGTGCAATGGTTTCCACCATCCGGTCCTCCAAAGTTTGAGAACTTACTTGAGGCAGAAGATATCGGCATGTGGGATCAGGTAGTCGATTTTCCCACTCAAGGAGCAAACATACTCGACCTAATTTTTTGTAGGGGATGCGAACCAATTTCAGTGTCATCCTTAGACGCACTTGGGAGTTCAGACCATCTTACAGTTGTTAGTGTACTAGAACTGGAGGCGGATGAAACATATACCCAACAGTATAGTCTTTATCATGACTTCCGATCAGCAAACACGGCGGACCTACTGGCACATCTAAACGCTCTCGACTGATCTGAATTTTTCCAATGTTTGTGTGTAAATGTTTGTACCGATGCACTGTACAAAGTGTTGGATCCACTCATCCTCCACTTTGTCCCCCGTAAGAAAGAAATACATGTCAAGGATGAAGTGTACCTTTCTCTGTCTTTCCGTTGTAGGCTGCGTAAACTCTCTCGTAGTTTGTATCGGCAGAACGACACTTCCGTTCTGCCATTCATCACACTGATCTTTGAGTAGGCTAAGAAGCTCTCCGAAGAAAAGCAGATAGCCGATGAGGTCCACTTCGCTGAATATCCTTCGCTTAATATTGCGAAACTCTTTGCACGTACAGTAAAAGCGCAGAGGAAAACGCAACACCCCATACTTCAAGACGCCCATAGCTGACGCTCAGTTGACCGCCGATAGCTTCAATGCGTTCCTATCCAAAACGTTTAGTGAAAGCTCGTTCGCTGCACCTCCGGCTTTCTGGACTTGGACGGGTCCCGTCCTAGAAACGATAAGTTTTACCCTCTGGGACGGGATTGTAGCCATTCGTCGATATCGTCAATCTTATAGACCAGGACCAAATGGCGGCGCAGTTAGACTTTTAAAAGCTGAGGCGAATGATACCGTTCCGTCTATCCTTTGTAAGGTATTTAACCTTGCTCTTGAGAGTGAAACCTTTCCTTCGTTGTGGAAGGAATCGCAGATAATGCTTATTTGCAAGCATGGCCGATCGACGTCATTCGACAACTTAAGGCCAATTAATACATTTCCCACAGCCTCGAAGATCTTGGAGACCTTGATCAAAGAAAAGATGATGCGTCACTTGACACAGAACAACCTGCTCAATACAGCTCAACATGGCTTTCTCGAGAAACGATCTTGGGACACCTACCAGCTCTCTTTCTTTGATTATGTGCTGCAATCTAGAGACAGTGGTTTTGCCACTTATAGCGTCTAATTTGATTTGACCAAGACCTATGATCGGGTCGATCATAACCTCCTCCTTCGGAAACTGGCCTCCTTCGGCATAGGTAGCAAGCCTCTGAACTTCATATCTTCCTATTTGGATGCTCGCACACAACGAGTAAAAATTTCCAATATTATCTCCAACCCCACGCATATGAGAAGTGGGGTTATACAGGGTAGTGTACTGGGTCCGCTCCTATTTCGCCTGTTTGTCAACGACGTTTCAGATTGTTTTCAGTATGGTAGACCCTTCATGTAAGCTGATGGTTTAAAAGTCGGTTATCGATATACACCGGCAGATTGCAACCTTGTGCTAAGGCTGATAAAAAAGGATCTTCAGGCCTTCGCCCAGTGGTGTTGCACATGGCGCCTCACCCTTTCATGGCACAAATGTTCCGTTATGGTTGTTGGCGATGATCATCATCCGGAATTAAGCATTGACGGCCACGAACTAAATGTCCCAGGAGTTATCAAGGATTTGGGCATATCCTACTCTAATAGTCTCAATTTGTCAGAGCATTGTGCCCTGATAGTCTCGAAAGCACTCCGAACCACCGATTTATCCTTAGAAATTTTAAGACTATCAAGGTTAGAACTAGCCTTTATAATATGTACCTGAGATCTAGTCTTGAATACTGCTCGCCCCTATTCAGTCTTCTGCGCACTAGTGAACGGAAGAAACTAGAATCGGTGCAGCACTTCTTCACTAGAAGAGTTTTCACTACAGAACACCGTAACTTATCCTACCAACAAAGGTGCGAACTTTTTTGGCTTCGTCGATTGCAGAAGGGTCTATTTTTACTGTTTAAACTTTTGAATGGTCAAACCTTTAATCCTCTTAGTACAAAAAGGCAGCTTGAGCACTCTCGACGCGCCAGTCATCGAGACGTATTTTTATTTCTTCCTATGGCACGTACAGTTAAGTATCGACAATTCTTTTCAGTAAATGCCATATCAATCTGGAATAAGCTGCCCAAAAGTATTAAGACCCAGCAAAACTACCCTATGTTTAAGAGAACTATAACTAGTTTTCTACATTCAGGACAAATTTCACGAATTTTGGGTGCTGATTCGGTGGAATCTCTCTTTCACTCTGATGGCGTTCGCGGACTTTTAATCCCGCCAGGCTTCATGCTGAAGATAATGCTGCTGAAGCAGCAGTCCGCAGTCTGCTAACCCTTTCGCCGATAGCGCGCAACTTTTGCCGAAAACCATTGAAGGAAGAGTGAGAACACTGTGTTCTTGTGCCAACCCTCTAATGTCCTCAAGCGATATGCAATATTTCTCCTTCTGATGTGTCAACTCAGCTTACAGCTGTACATTTATGCCGTTCGTATCATACCTTTGAAGGCAGGTTTTTTCGCTTGAAACAAACTCCCTATCTCGCCCAGTATTGACAAAACACAAAGCCTGAAACAAAACCAATACTGGCTGCAACATAGGTAGTTTGTTTTAGGTTTTTTCCGGTCTTCGACGTTTTAGAAGGCGCCCAGGAGGTGCATTACCAACTCTTAACAATTGCCTGTAAACTGGCATAATAAACATATTATTATAATTGGGTGCGATCGACGCAAACAGAGAACCGATGCGATGGATATCATATTCTAGCCTCTAAGTATAATACACTTGAAGGTAAAATGACAAATATGAAAAAACTCCTCCAGCGGACCATCGCTGCGATGGAACAAACTGACGACTTCAATGCATACGCTTGTATCGCCTAAGGGAGCACAGAGGATTCCAATACCTAAAGTGAAGGCTGCCATTGTTGACAACTCAGACACCGGTGAGACAATTTCAGACAGTTCTGCTGACTAAGCAGTCACACCATCCAGTCCGAGCTCCAGGCCAAATGCAGCGAAGGTGGCCAAAACCATACTCAAAAGACTCCCGACAGGATGGTGATCATGGTGTAGTTGTTCAGGGGTTGCAAGAAGCAACTCAGGTCAGTTCCGACGACCAAGCAGTCAAACCACCCAGTTCGAGCTCCAGGCCTACTG
>JAYGXS010000002.1:84782038-84792907 GCA_036362985.1 Ligula intestinalis
CGCCCAGACATTGTTATGGTAACTGAGACATGGGCATCGGCCTCTGTTGCTGACTCAGAACTCTCTGTTCTTGGCTATGAATGCGTTCGGAATGATCGAAACAATGGCCGTGGCGGAGGAAGCTGCATCTATATTAAGCAGCCACTTGCATTTCTCCCGTTGGAATATCCACAATTCACAGCGGTGGAGGAGAGCTGCTGGCTACGAGTTGTTCTAAAAAACAAATACTCCTTACTTGCTGGCTGTGTTTATCGCCCACCTAATGCCAATGCAGACTACGATCTTTGTCTCTCGCAGGCATTTCACGAGGCAGTTGACTTGAATCTTAAGTATTGCCTGATTGCAGGCGATTTTAACCTTCCTGACGTGCAATGTTTTCCACCATCCGGTCCTTTAAAGTTCGAGAACTTACTTGAGGCAGTAGATATCGGCATGTGGGATCAGGTTGTCGATTTTCCCACTCGAGGAGCAAACATACTCGACCTAATTTTTTGTAGGGGATGCGAACCAATTTCTGTGTCATCCTTAGACGCACTTGGGAGTTCAGACCATCTTACTGTTTTTAGTGTACTAGAACTGGAGGCGGATGAAACATATAGCCAAAAGTATAGTCTTTATCATGACTTCCGATCAGCAAACACGGCGGACCTACTGGCACATCTAAACGCTCTCGACTGGTCTGAAGTTTTCCAATGTTTGGATGTAAATGTTTGTACCAATGCACTGTACAAAGTGTTGGATCCACTCATCCTCCACTTTGTCCCCCCGTAAGAAAGAAAGACATGTCAAGGATGAAGTGTACCTTCCTTTGTCTTTCCGTCGTAGCCTGCGTAAACTCTCTCGGCATTTGCATCGGCAAAACAACACTTTCGTTCTGCCCTTGATCACACTGATCTTTGAGCAGGCTAAGAAGCTCTCCGAAGAAAAGCAGATAGCCGTTGAGGCCGACTTCGCTGAAAATCCTTCCCTTAATGTTGCGAAACTCTTTTCGCGTACAGTTTTAGCGCAGAGGAAAACGCAACACCCCATACTTCAAGATGCTTTAGGAAACCCCATAGCTGACGCTCAGTTGACCGCCGATAGCTTCAATGCGTTCCTATCCAAGACGTTTAGTGAAAGCTCGTTTAACTGCACCTCCGGCTACCCGGCTTTGACCGCTGCCGTACTTGAAACCATAAGTTTTACCCTCTGGGACGTGACTGTAGCCATTCGGCGTTATCGTCAATCCTTTAGTCCAGGACCAGATGGCGTCCCAGTTAGCCTTCTAAAAGCTGAAGCGAATGATATCTTTCCGTCTATTTTTTGTATGGTATTTAATCTTGCTCTTGAGAGCAAAACCTTTCCTTTGTTGTGGAAGGAATCGCACATAATGCCTATTCGCAAGCATGGCCGATCGACGTCATTCGACAACTTTAGTCCAATAAATACACTTCCCGCATCCTCGAAGATCTTGGAGACCTTAATCAAAGAAAAGATGATGCGTCACTTGACAGAGAACAACCTGCTCAATACAGCTCAACATAGCTTTCTTGAGAAACGATCTTGTGACACCTGCCAGCTCTCTTTCTTTGATTATGTGCTAAAATCTAGAGACAGTGGTTTTGCCACTTATAGCGTCTATTTTGATTTTACTAAGGCCTTTGATCGGATCGATCATAACCTCCTTTTTCTGAAACTGGCCACCTTCGGCATAGGTAGAAAGCCTCTGTACTTTATATCTTCCTATTTGGATGCTCGCACACAACGAGTAAAAATTTCCAATGTTATCTCCATCCCCACGCATGTGAGGAGTGGAGTTATACAGGGTAGTGTACTGGGTCAGCTCCTATTTTGCCTGTTTGTCAACGACGCTTCAGATTGTTTTCAGTATGGCAGACCCTTCATGTACGCTGATGATTAAAAAGTCGCTTATCGATATAAACCGGCAGATCGCAACATCGTGCTCGAGCTGATAAAAAAGGATCTTCAGGCCTTCGCCCAATGGTGTTGCACATGGCGCCTCACACTTTCATGGCACAAATGTTCCGTTATGGTTGTTGGCGACGATCATCAACCGGAATTAAGCATTGACGGCCACGAATTAAATGTCCCAGGAGTTATCAAGGATTTGGGCATATCCTACTCTAATAGTCTCAATTTGTCAGAGCACTGTGCCCTGATAGTCTCGAAAGCATGCCGAACCACCGGATTTATCCTTAGAAAACACCATTTCAATCTGGAATAAACTGCCCAAAAGTATGCAAACCCAGCAAAACTACCCTATGTTTAAGAGAGCTATAACTAGTTTTCTACATTCAGGACAACTTTCACGAATTTTGGGTGCTGAATCGGTGGAATCCCTCTTTCACTCTGATGGCGTTCGTGGACTTTTAACCCCACCAGGCTTCATGCTGAAGAAAATGCTGCTTAAGCAGCAGCCCGCAGTCTGCTAACCCTTCAGCCGATAGCGCGCAACTTTTGCCAACAACCATTGAAGGAAGAGTGAGAACACTATGTTCTTGTGCCAGCCCTCTCCGTCTGGAACTTATGTTTTTAAACGATATGAAATATTTCTCCTGCTGATGAGTCAACTCAGCTGACAACTGTACATATATTCCGTTTGTATCATACCTTTGAAGTCAGGTTTTTTACTTGAAACAAACTCCCTATCTCGTCCAGTATTGACAAAACAAAAACCTGAAACAAAACCAATACTGGCTGCAACATAGGGAGTTTGTTTTAGGTTTTTTCCGGTCTTCGAGGTGTTGGAAGGCGCCCAAGAGATGCATTACCAACTCTTTACAATTGCCTGTAAACTGGCATAATAAACATATTATTATTATTATTATTATTATTACAATGATTTAATTGTCTATTACAAGTGACACAATCATAACATCCTTAGAAATAATATTTTAACAAAACAAAACGGTTACCGTCCCACTAGAAACAAGCAGCATACGATTCATAACACTAAAGCTAGAACGGCCCAGCGATCGAATTTCTACACCATAAGATAGGCAGTCATATGGAATGCCCTACCCAACTATATTCGCAAAAGCGACAGGTTAACCAAATTCGGAAGGAAAACAAAACAGTTCTTCTCATATGATACAACGCATGTACTTCCATACGAAATAGGACACTGCAAACCGGTTCTCGGACACCTAACTCGGACCTAAAGGTATTTAACAGACCAAAACTGGCTTAACAGACAAACTCAAAAACTCAGCAAAATTGGGCCTTGCCTTTTTTTCTTCTTCTTCCAAATAAAATAAAAACAAAAACTAAGAACAATTTATCTATCCCAATATTCATCAACTAACATATCTGAATCTTTTAAAAAATATTAGACAGGAAAAAAAGTTTCTTTACATCTATACTAAAATATGTACTGCTTCCTCTTATAACGTATCAGTAGTATGAATTTTAATCATGTTTTATCAAAAATATCAATCTCACATCGACGAGCTAAAGGCCAAGTGTCTTCTGCCGTCGCACTTGGATGACGATGGGGCTTCGCAACCAGCTTCCAGCTGCGTCGACCCACCTCAGACATCTACAACGTCCAATCTATTAATAAAAATCCTGCCGATTGACAAAGTTTGTAATCTCCGTATCAAGCAGGCCCATACATACAGAAGAAGCGATGGGGATGAACTATGGACCATCAGGTAAGTAAAATTGATCAAGGTCGCTGTGCGCTGATAGGATACCTTGTGTGAGACTTTTTGCCTATTAAATCGCTTTAAAATGATTGTTATTCGTTTATTTCTTGCATTTATAAATTCTTACGATTAATATTCTGCACAGTTTCCTTTCCTACATTGAAATTTCTCCGACTAAATAAAACTCAAATATTGGTGTGCACCGAAAGCAACCAAAAACCAATTGCATAATGTCGATGATCTCATTATTTATTCATCGTTGATTTCGTTAAGAAGGCATAAAGGGTAAAGGTTAGTTTTATGGTTAGTTTTAGGGTTAGAGTTAGTTTAAGGGTTAGTATTATGGTTTAGCCTAAAGGTTTACTTTCTGCTTTGTGATTGGTTTGCGGGTTGCAAACATTGCTCTGTAATGTTCTCATGCTTCCCTAACGCATTTATTTGCATCAAATAATGGGTAAATCTTCATATTTATGCTTAAAACTTTTTGGCCTCCACCTCAGTTGAAGGACATGACAGTTTTTCCAGATTCAAAATATTCTTACTGTGAAACAGTAACACGTTCAATGTATGGCTATTTTATTTTATGTTTTGCCATTATTGAACCTTAGAAGTCAGGTTTTTTCACTTAAAACAAACTCCTTATTTCGCACACTATTGACCAAGCTTAAAACCTAAAACAAAGCCTCCAGTGACCGCAAAAGAAGGAATTGGGTTAGGTTTTTTCCTGCCTTCCGAGGTTTTTGACGGCACCAAAGTTGTGCTTTACAAGTAAACCTTATTATTATTATATTTGGCCTTGGTTCGTCTACTGTAGGAGGTACCGAATAAAGACCATAATCCCACAAAAGTACAGCGTGATCACTTCGACCTAGTGGAGGTAGGCAGCATACATCTTCTATAATGTCGGGATACGTGGTGAAGACAGGGTCTAAACAACTAGCCTGTTGCCCTCCACGTGATCTAGTCGAAAAAAGGACATATTGTGTGAGAAGAGCTTCAGGTGTTGTTGTTAGAAGATGGTGATCGAAGGCATTTTAAGAACAATTCGGCCGCAAATTGTTCCAACTTATGCTGGGCGTATTGACGTCACCCATGAGTACAACATCAGGTCGACTTCCTATCTCCTTTATGCACAGCAGTAAACACGCATCTGTATGAGTGTCTGTCCGCAGTGGTCGGCAGAGGGTCACAGCTTCCAAGGGCTGTGACCGCCTTGCCTTAATTGTCAGCTAAATAGCCCCCATAACATAGGTAATCTATTCAGGCCTCTCACACAGACTTAATTCGTTCTTTACATACACAACAACTCCTCCATCCTGGCGTAACACTCGGTTTCGTCTAACTAGTTGGTATCCGCATAGCGCCACTTCTGAATCACTGATGTTCTGTGACAGCCAGGTTTCTGTTATTGCTATAACATCAGGGAACCCATCGGCTACCTGTATTCGAAGTTCATTAAACTTCGAGAATAAACTCTGGGCGTTAGTATACGGAAATTTTAGCCGGCGAGACTTCGCAGTGTTCAATGCGTTTGGGCGCGAGTTTGCCAGTACTACTGGACCGCAGCCGTCATCAGGATTGACTGCTTCCAGAGCACTATGGTAGTTTTCGGTATTATTTGGTCCCTGAAGATAGCCAGATTGCTTTCTCCAGCTCTCTCTCTCCCGTAGTTCCGCCACTGATTCCCGGTGTTTCAGACGTTCCCCTGAAGAGTAGTCCGGCTGAAAAAACCATCTTATGTGAGTGGCGGAGGGCTGTTTTCCGGGACAGAATCAAGTTCACCTGTTCTTTGTTATCCAAGACTATCTTTATAGGTCGAGGTCGGACAGTTTCCGACTTTTCAGTAACCTGTCTGCATATCCTGAAATCTCCACAAACTCCTTCTGTGAAGCATGCTGTTCCCGGAGAGAACTTGAAGATGGCTATAGCTGTAAGATTTAATGGTACCATAAATTTCGGGAGAGCTTCTCAGTTACAACCCCTCATTGCAGTAAGGTCCACGAATGAGAAAAACACGAAAATGAAATGTACACAAAGGTCATAGGTGCTAGTCAGATAGACAAAGAAGGTTTAAACAAAATTCGAGGAAGAAAACAGGGAATGGAGTTGTGGGGAATATCGGGCTGGGGAATATGTGAATCTGGGGCCTGTGGTTAGCAAGGTAAGGCAAGGTTAACCACGTGCTCAGACTGTTTGCAGAGGTCCGGTTTAAAGCGTCTAATATAATAATATGTTTATTATGCCACAACCATTGCAGGAAGAGTGAGAAAACTGTGTTCTTGTGCCAACCCTCTCCGTCTGGAACTAGTGTTTTTAAACGATATGAAATAGCTCTCCTGCTGATGAGTCAACTCAGCTTACAACTGTACATTTATTCCGTTTGTATCATACCTGTGAAGGCAGGTTTTTTTCACTTGAAACAAACTCCCTATCTCGCCCAGTATTGACAAAACAAAAAACCTGAAACAAAACCAATACTGGCTGCAACATAGGGAGTTTGTTTTAGGTTTTTTCCGGTCTTCGAGGTGTTGGAAGGCGCCCAAGAGATGCATTACCAACTCTTTACAATTGCCTGTAAACTGGCATAATAAACATATTATTATTATTAGAAATGTCTGCGAGAGACAAAGATCGTAGTCCGCATTGGCATTAGGTGGGCGATAAACACAGCCACCAAGTAAAGAGTATTTATTTTTTAGAACAACTCGTAGCCAGCAGCTCTCCTACACCGCTGTGAATTGTGGATAGTCCATCGGGAGAAATGCAAATAGCTGCTTTATATAGATGCAGCTTTCTCCACCATGGCCATTGATTCGATCGTTGCGAATGCATGCATAGCCTAGAACAGAGAGTTCTAAGTCAGCTACACAGGCCGATGCCCATGTCTCATTTACCATAACAATGTCTGGGCGGTTGACGAAAACCAGAATCTGGAGCAGAGGCATTTTATTAATCAATGATCTGGCATTTAAAACGACCAATTGAAGAGAGCATGTCTTAGGTTACGCTGGCGGGACAGCTAGGCCGTCATTGTTACCGGCTTCGACCAGAGAGATGTCCTTTCTACCTGAACTATTTGTCCCTCTCTTATTTTGAGATTTGACTCGCCATTGGTTCTCCGTCTTTCCAGCTCGTTTTTTAGCTGTCTCACCTTTCTTCGCTCTTTCAACTCGCAATCCGGCTGAAAAAAAACTTCCGAATGCAGACTCCGTAAGGATGGTTTGCGCTCTAGCAAGAGTTCCGCCTGTGCTTCAGTTTCTAAAATAACTTTTAGAGGTCGTGGCCGAGAAATTGATTCTGGAGCTGTTGGAGCCTTCCCTATCCGAAATGCCTTAATAATATGGAAAAATTCGCCTTGTTTTAGCAACAGTTTGGCATAAACTCGCATAAGACCCACGTCATGGTCAATTCGTTCTTGTGCAATTGACGACTCTGACTCTGGGGCCTCCTTTACAACAATTTTCTGCTTGCGACTCAATGGGGCATATGTTTCGAGCGCACGAGTTCCGACCAAGCGGCCATCTTGTCCGGTACTTAAGGTTTGATGGGTCCTGAGGGAGCACTTGTATCCGGTAAACTCGGTTCTGATGTACTGGCTATTGGGTAAGCTGATTGCAAACCCATGAACCGTTTGACTTTCTTAGGCTTATGCCTCTTTTGAGTTATGATCTTGTCAACCTCTTGGTCATCGCTTTCTTGTGCAGAGTCGAGCAACGATGTGGTGCTAGGATGCAAATCCCGATAATTGCTAGTTAAGCTTTTTGATCGCCCCTTACAGGGGGCGGCAGTAGCGCAGTAGTCATCGCCGCGGTCTTGTGTTGGAGTGGTTTTGGGTTCAAGCCCCTCTTGTGGTAGACTTTGCATCTGAATTCGCGTTTGCATTATTTGCGCACGACAAGAGAGTTTGCAGCAAAAACGGTTCAGATGTGAAGGTTTGCCTTATATACGAGATAGATAGCCTAAGTCGTCGCTTTACTAATGCAGCAATACTTTAAAGGTGATTCTCCTTACTTAAGACAATTGGTTGTAGAATTTAAGAAAGAAAAATTTGACGGAATACTAGAGAAATGTCCAAACGTGCAAACTTATTTCAGAGTTAGTAAGAGCAGGCGTAACAACTGAGCTAGTTTAATTTCTAAATATGCAGTAAGTTACTCCGATATTGGTATAAAAGCAAATGTGATATAATAGAACAGAGCGACTCAGCCTTTGTTGTTGTCTATCCTGCTCCTTCGTGCGTGCTAGTGTCTGAGAATTTCACTAGCACCAGCGTTGTAGGAGTTTGGATGGTTCGATCTTGTTTAGGAAGAGTTTCGACGATTGTCTGCTTTGCTAGTTACAACGTAAGTGTGCGGGCAGATTGATTTAGACCCAGGTGGCAATAGAGGAGAGGAATACTGTAGTAAAATTTGTTCAGCGAACAAATTTTGTGAGTATCCAGTTTTGTACGTAAATCAAGCGTGTTTATCTCGACACACTATCTTTTGCTCGTTGGAATCAAGTATTTTTCTCTTGAAACGCCACTGCCTAAAAATTTCAAACCGCGCGCCGGCAAAATTTTTTCAAGGTGACAAGATTTTTTCAAGGTGGGCAATGCAGGAGGAAGAATATCCTGCCAACACCAGTCTCACCAATTCCCTGCATTCTTGGCGGAGTACGAGGAGAATTTGGCAGAGATAGAGGGGTAAGGGCCGCGGCCACCTCATACATTTGGCCGCGGCGCACCCTATCCAGTGGAAAGAAATGCCCAGGTAACGCCTAGGTTCGCGATATTGGCTTCTCGGAACGCCAAATGCACCCCTTTTCGCCCAGTATTACATCTTCTTGTAGCCAGTTGTACCAACTCTCGACCGACATAGTACACAAGGCACAGGTTTATGATGCTGGATAGTCTATTAGTAGACAAATGAATTGGAAAAATATGTACAGTAAACAATATCGCTTATCCTCACGCTATATCGGTAGGAGATCCTGTACTGGCCCGGCGATTAGCCTTGCAGGCCCACATGTGACTTTCTGCTACCCTCGCTCTCACGACCAATTCCCTTGAGTGCCCTGCGTGCCTCATCACGCCTTTGCCCGAACCACGCGGGCGTCGCGGTCGTGACATGCCACAAGGTCGTTTTGATGTCCGACCCTTTGTCTTGCGACCTATGCGCCATCTGCTGATTGACTGGCGGGTGTTACTTCATCTTGTAACCTCTGCGCGGACGCACCTACCAGACACGTTAACTGGGTTTTTCACTGTGCGTAGCTCGTTCCTGCAGGGCCTTTTGTTAGCTTCTTTTCACAGTACACTGTCTCACCTATTTGGTCTTTCTGACTTCTTGAATTGGGTAACCTTCTGGAGTCGACGATCTCTCCTTTCGACATGCCTTCGTTGTTCGTATCTGGATAGTTCAGTATAGTTCAGTATATTTAGGGTAGTAGGCCATGCCTTTAAAGACCCTATTGATAACAGTGTACGTAGAATATCCAACATAAAATATGTTACTATAAATACTGAGTAACATATGCAGATGTACAATTGTGTTACATGCATGTATGAGCAAAGCGTTCATGTCTACTAGCAATGCTTTCTCTGTGCGTATGAGCGGTATCTTTTGAGTAAACATGCATCTAGAATGCGTTTGAATGCATATGTCGTGTCCGCCATTACGACCCCCACGACAGTCCGTTCCAGGCACCGAATACTCGCTGCAAAAACGAATGTCTGTGGACATCTAGGTGGATAATGTTCCCCGCAGTTAGAGAGAATTCCAACGGAGTTTGGTTGATGTGGCGAATGCGAAGATGTCATCAAACTGCAGGGCACACTCCCAATTCCTCACGACCCGGTACGTCTGTATGTGGTCGCCTCAGATTTGCCTGTACTCAAGAGGAAAAACCTTAAGTGCTTCTAGTCTACATTCGATAAATGAAGACTCAAGACCATTCACAATTTTCGTTGCCTTTCGTTGAACTCTTTACAGCATCTGGTATTCTTTTTGCAACCATGGTCGCCACGCCTGAACTCCATATTCCAGATGTGAACGAATAAATTCCACGTATATTTCGCCGAATAGTTGTTTATCGATGTCGAAAAAAGTTCGCTTAATGGCAAACAGGACACTGTTCGCCCTCTTGGCAGCCCTAACACACTGCAAAGACGGCTTCAGGGATTGCAGAATAGTGATTTCCAAGTCTTTTTGTTCGGTAAATTTTGACAGGCACCTTCCATCGAGTACGTAGTTGTGAGAGTCGCCCGTCGCGCTCACCTTCTTTGTTTTGAGCCGCAGTGTGACACACTTCTCCAAGTTAAACCGAATTAACCATTTTTGAACCATCTTCGAAGGCTGCCCAGTCCTTCTTTCAGAGTTTGTTCATCATAAGTGTTTCTGATATGTTGCTATATCTTAATATTATCTGCAAACAGGACTCCATTGCTGACCAGTTCACGCCTAGTCATTGACGTAGATTAGGAATTATAATGGCCCAAGGATGGAGCCCTGAAGGAGAGTAATTATTAGATTCTGAAAGGACAAGTGGACTGTCTCATAAGATCGATCTGGCAAAAGTCACGTTGGGAAGAGCTTATAATATGCAAAAGCATGTACTTATTACGGCAATTAGTTTTTCAAACAGTTAATCAGGAGAGGGTGCTTATGAACCCGGCCACAATTATGAATATCAGGGTGGGAGGCAGATTTAAAAACTGGAATTATAAAAGGATTTTTCTTATAATCAGGGACGAAACCATTCTGGAGAAATACTGAAAATAATTTGCTAACTGAAGTTTGAAATTTTCTTAACTGTTAAATAAGTGAGTTTGGAATATTATCAGCTGCGGCCGAATGTGAGTTCAGCATAAGAAGATCAGGTCGCTAAAAATAATCTATTTGCCCGACGTTTCGGCAGCTGTCGAGAGTCGTTAATCATACGTATTCGTAGAATAATATGACGCATGCACAGATTGGGATGATACATGCAGAGATTTTGCGGCATTTATAGTTGGTGGCGGCCACTCGCATGCGTACTACCATTCAAAAATCCTTTACTGGAAAATTTTATTAGAAACAATGACTGACGTGAAAGTTGTTGTGGATCAAATCGATCTGTCAGCCCTCTTAAATTTAACAAACTTTATTGAAAAGTATGAACCTGTATTAAAGATTCTTAATTCACTTCTAGGCTCAAATTCATTTGAAAGCAACCTCACGAATTTACCTCAGATTGAGTCTGT
>JAYGXS010000002.1:84797870-84876313 GCA_036362985.1 Ligula intestinalis
GATACTGTTGAAATTTTTAAACACAAACTTGATTCTCATTTGCTGAGAAACTGTGGCAGATATAATGAACAAAGTGTCAGTAGCAGCACCTTGCAACTGGCTCACACTTATCGCTCATGTTAAGCCTACATTTGTACATTTGTATTATGTACTATTGTTACGGTGGACCTATTATGCAACTTTGGTTATGAATAGGGAGCTCAAGGGCGAAAGCCTTCTTCCCTTAATAAAGTGACTGAAAGTGACTGAAGTGACTGACGGGATGAACTTCGTGAGTCAATTTGTGTTCTATTGCTTTCACAACAGGCAGCATCCACGGTGCCTGATAAGCGATCCCAGATTCTACTTTAAACGATATTTTCGCAATTTTCGATTGACAGTGTACCAATATTTTCGAATGCTGCAAGTCAATTCTTCATGCATGCATCAAGAAGCTGACACCTTCATCAAGTTCGCTCGTTCATCGTATCTGGACGTCGGGGAGCATCCTTTTACGGGAAGTTATGTGAATATCCATTAAATTTTAGTTTATACTTATTAAATTACAACCAGGTTGGTACTATCTACACTGCAATCAAGGTATGTGAATCAGTTTTGTTTGAAAGCACCAGATGATGACGACCTTTCTTTTTATTGCACCCATTTAATTTCTTTATATACTTTGCGTTATGGAGGATAGCGTGCTAGTGGCTCCGGCTGTGCTTGCCCTAGATGTTAAATCGTTTGATTTACTTTCAGAAAGCGAAAAACGGTACGTGTACGCTCTTGACGAAGTTTGTTGGACCGGGGCACTACTCGATCTGATCCAATTATCTCCGGAGGCCGCCGGGATATTCTTGCTGTCACATAACATTTTCCAGAAGCAGACTGTTTCGGAGATTCGTGATTTAGCGAAATCTAGTGGCATTCGGGTTGAGGATGTTGACGCTTTTGTCGCCTACTTCGCGTCTATTTACGGTAATTTGGGGAATTACTTGTCCTTCGGTGACTCGAAATTTATTCCTGCTGTCAATCGTGAAGTTTTTACCAATATCATCAAATTGACAGATGCTTACAGGTCCTCTGAGGTGGTCAGAGAAATTTTCGAACGTGTGATTGACAGGATTTATTCAACTCATCCTGGGTGTCTGCGCTTGGCATTCCCTCCAGAAGGCACGACAACATACTATTCAGCAAACTGCACTCGGGCAGATGCTGAACTTGTCCAATCTTTCCTTAATTCAAGAAAGATGGAAGCTTATAACACTCGCTTGGTGAAAAGTTTTCATAAGGACGCCAAGGGTCGGGACAATTACGTACTGCTTGTTGCCTCGGCTGACTGCAGAGAGGAGGAAATTGAAAACTCCGGCTTACCAAAATCCTCTACGCTCAAAATACAGTATGGCGACTATCATGAGCTTATGCAATTAGTTGCCTCCGGCATAACTGCGGTTAAAGCAGCTGCTCTTAATGAGGTTCAAAAGAAAATGTGGAGTGAATATCAGCGTAGTTTTCAAACGGGCTCTATTGAAGCACACAAAGCTGGATCAAAGCACTGGATAGCCGACAAAAAACCGGCCGTAGAAAGTTATATCGGTTTTATTGAAAGCTACCGGGACCCATATGGTGTACGGGGAGAGTTTGAAACCTTCGTCGCTGTTGTTGACAAGGACGTGTCAGCGAAATTTCAAAATCTCGTCAATTCCGCCTCATCATTTCTGTCTCTCTTACCTTGGCCTTCCAGTTATGAAAAAGATGTGTTTTTAGAGCCTGACTTTACGAGCTTAAACATTATGTCATTTGGTGTCTCTGGATTGCCGGTTGGCATCAATATCCCGAATTACGATGATATTCGGCAGAATATCGGTTTCAAAAATGTCTCTCTCGGAAATGTCCTGAAAGCGCGTTTCCAGGTAGGATTTCGAGCAAATGCGTTTCAACTCTTAACATTGTTACGCTATCCTGCAAATTCTGCCAAAGATCGTGAAAATCAATCGTGATTAATACGCGTCAGTGTGTTTAGGAGAAGCAAAATAAAGATGCATAATAAATTTATAGGCCTGTCGTTTGACAAATAATTTGCATACCAGCAATTCATTTTTCGCTATAATTCGATTACTTCCCTTCCTTAAAATTGTCATCCGACGTGCGTTATTGGATGCAAGTTATACGAAATTGCTTGATAAATAAAAGTTAGAGTGATTGTGTGTGGGTTAGATTTCGTCTTTTCGATGCGCTCATACTCGTTTTCTTTCTCAATTGGCCTACCAGTTGCGATGGCTCTTGTCCTTTCTAATACAATTTCTAAATTTTTGCGCTGCTGTTTTGCCAATTTTTGAACTGTAGACGACTGCCCGGCGAATTCCCGACATGGTTGCGTATTTGAATTAAATGCTCATTGTGTCTTGTATCGGATATCCGTTCTCATCTAGTAACATTCCTCTCATTTAGGATCCAACAGCTTCCTTTCTCAGTGAAAAGGACAAGCAGTGCTATCTGGAAAATGTCGGTCCTGCGTTTGAAGTACAAGTTGGCCTTCATGAACTACTAGGTCATGGATCGGGTAAACTCTTCAGGCGCCAAGATGATGGTTCCTTCAACTTCCCCAGTTCCGTCCGAGATTTGTTAACCGGTGGTAATCTTACGCACTGGTGAGTAGCTACACAGTTTGGGCTTACGGCGTTGGATTAAGTATTTGTTTTTATGTTCACTTCATTACCGATATTCCACAAAACTGTAATCTTTCCGTTAGACTACGACATGGGTGGTACGTTATTTTGCATTGTTTAAACTGGAAACTGACTGGCAAATCGCTTTTTAACTTCTAGTCAGTTATTAAACAGGTCTGCATGTCAGTTTGCTGTATGATATTATTCCAGGCATTTTCCATCTGTGTAGACGGAGTCAATGTTGCAACGAATTATTTTCTGTCTAAGTTATTTTTGTAACTAGTTTCTGCCGGTTTAAAACATCCTTTTTGAATTCTAAAACAGAACTTTGAATATTAATGTCGATATAAATCAAAAATCAGCAGAAAGTTGCTACCCCTGTTAGTGGTCTCACTTAGCAGTCCGTAGTCGTTTATTTTCATTCAAATTTTTGCCTAAAGAAACGCAGGATTCTTAAATCATCGCTAGTAACCAGTATTAAAATCTTCCGCGAATTTGCTCTACGGATGCCTCTTTATTGAATTTCAATTATCACTTTCGAACGCCTGTTAGAATTTTCAAAATTACCCATGGTTTGCATAAAGTGTTGCTTTCAGCAAAATAGACACATTTGTTTATTCTTTGATTACCCTCTTACTTAAGACATATGTCTTTATCGTACTCGAAATCACCTATTTGCTAGTTATTTCTGCTTAGTCCATTTTGAAGCTTTTCTGTCTGCGGAAAATTGTCTGATCTATTAGAATGCCATCCTCTGTTTTACATCGGATCTGCCCGTTCTGTCCATTAAAATCATAGATCGCTTCGAATACACTTGTAGGTATGAGCCGGGTGAGACATGGGATTCAAAATTCTCCAGCCTTGCCTCGCCATTTGAGGAGTGCCGGGCAGAGTGCGTAGGCGTATATTTGTGTGACGTTCCAGATGTTCTCAAAATTTTCGATCCGGAGAAGAAGTTCATTCCTGAAGATGTCATTTATGTCAACTGGCTCAATATGGTTCGTGCCGGACTTATGAGTTTGGAGTTCTTTACACCTCCAAGCGGCAGCGGCGATTCGGGTGCTTGGCGTCAGGCTCACTGTCAGGCTCGGTTTGCCATTTTCAAGGTATGTGAACATCTTATGTTTATTAATTTTGATATACGATAGTAAGTTTTGGGCGAATTAGCAATTATAAGCTTGCTCCATTTCGAGTGGTACAGATCTAAATTGCTGGTTTTGGTGCACGTAGTATATAGACAGATTTGGTTAAAAATATGTCATAAGAAGACTGAAATTAGTGAGCAGATTATCTTGGCTGTTCAATTGTGCTATCTGAAGGTGAATGAATGACTTATCTCGTGTATAGATTATGTCGAGTGCTATCAAGACCAAGTGTTGATTATTTGTTCAGAGTCCAACCTGTCCAGACTAGTAAATAACGATTCGATGATAACTACATCTGTCCATTGTTCACCAAACTACCTTTAATTAATACGGTATTTAGACTATCCGCGCTACTTTTCGGTAGGTTGTTTCCCTGCTGAAACTGAATGTATTATAAATTTCTGCATGCAATAAATCATGCAGTTAACATAGAAACCCGACTACAGCCGACACAAAACGTGCTTGAAAATAAAACCGTGCGCAAAGTAGTAATTTAAAAATACGCCAAGCACATGTTTGGCTAGCTATGATCGGTTAGTTAAGAGCATTGCCAGAAATGCCAATCTGCATAAAGTTGCTATACGCTCCATTGCCGTCTGATGACGCTAACTAGAGCCCCAAACCCTATCAATCACTGTTCAATGTTAGCAATTGCCCCAATAAATCTTGCACGTCACGTTCAATCCATTGAACGAAGAAGCCATTGTAAGCATTTCGCCCAATTTGCTTGGAAGCTTTTTTTCTCTTAACCTCGTTCCACCGCACATAATTTTTTAGGTCCCATAATGGAAGGAGCTATCGATCATGTAGCCTGTGGAGTTCTATAAAAGCCCTAGAATGGGTGCTTTTTGTGACTGATCTGATGGATAGTTTGCTCCTAACTGGAGGCATCATTGCTCTGCTCGAAAAGGTAGCTTCCGCGCAAATCGCTAGTCTTCCTCTGAGCAGTGAAAATGGTGGACTACTGACTGCCGGTTGTTATGCAACCAACCGTAAGAGTTCTAGGCTGTCTAGCTCTATTACAGCTGTTTGGCGAGTATTCCACCGCCCGTCGGGGAAGTCAGTCAACGTCATAATTATGCAGTGGAAGTGAAGTCACCGATCATGTTGCGCTTTGTGCCCTTGCGATTTAGGGCCACCGAGCCGCGTCAGTATAAAAGCAGGATCGGGAGGCGACGTGTCTGAAACGTCCGCCTCCGACAGCTATCGTCCCATCTTACCTCCTACAGTATGTGGATACCAACTTGAGGTAGGGGGACGTCGGTACATCAACCTGGCTGATTGTATTAACACGTTCCCAACCTACTTTGGAGTTTGATTTATACAGTCTTTAGTTTCTTTCTGTTTTCTTCTTTTTCTGCCAACATATGACAAATAAAAAGGGTATCTGCATCCAAAGAATTACCGAGGCTGTAGTGCGAATATATTTATAAAAGTTAACATTTGTAAACCCGCAGGTCAAGCTGCCAACTCAAAGGTGCAAAAATCTTTATCCTTCGTTGACTGCATTAAGCGAAACGTTAGTATACGTATGACATTCGGCCTACCACTTCCAACTTTCCACGAGCTGAACGTAGGCCAACCCCAATTCTAATACCCATAGGACACTATTGTACTTGTTACGACTACTATCATGATTGATCTAGCCAGCCTCAATTATGTCCCGTATGGTGCTTCTCCACGCGCGACGATCCGTGGCCGCAGACCTGGACAGTTCGACCCATTATCTTCGCAGCGTCTTAGACCGAATACCGAAGGTCCAAAAACTAATTCTATGTCTTGACGGACTGAGTCGAGCTAGGTTTTGAGTTGACCCCCTCTTCGACGTTTCCAAGTACGCAACGGTTTCAAGTCGATGGCACTAGCACTGAGCTCTTGAGTTTGGCGACGAAGTACGTATCCAAACCACCTCATCCGTCTTCCCTGAATGGCCTGGGATATCCTTGTGATTTTGTAACAGCGTGTGCGGACTGTCTCATTTGAGACGAAATCGGTGTACTTTACTCGAAGGATGCTCCTCGAACAGTAGGGGTCAAAGACTTCCAGTTTCTGTTCATCCTCCACGCGAATACCCAACATTCGCATCTATATAGGAGAACGGACCGCACAGATACTCGGTACACGCGCATCTTTGTTGAGATAGAAATATCGCGTCGGGTCCATAAGCAGTTCCAAAGGCTGGAGAACACTCGTCGTGCCGCATCAATTCGTGATACAATGTCATCCTTTCTCTGTCCATTCGGCAGCAACCTCGCTCCGAGGTATTTGATACTGTCGACTTATTCAAGTTGACAGGCACTAATCTCGAGAGGTGCCGTCTCTTCAGTAGGGATGCAACATGAAAACACTTTGGTCTTCCCAGCATTTATGGACAAACCGACCGTTTTCGCGATCTCGTTCACCCGTGACACCATAGAATGGAGGTTGCCAAAGCTTGATGCTAGTAAAGCGACATCATCGGCATAGTCAAGGTCAGTCAACCGGCGCCTGAGTGCAAGCTCAATGCCATCACCTTCATGTAGGGCCTTCCCGAGAACCCAGTCAATGACGTAGTTAAACAGGATGGACGACAGAACATAGCCTTGCCGAACGCCTGAATGAATTTTTATGTCCTATAACTGCAATAGGACACTATGCTTCGGAAAAGCAAACAAGTGCTTTTCAATCAAAGAGTCCCGTGTACTGTTTAGTCAGTATTTCATTCAATCAACTGTAAGCCGAGACTGTGCAGGCTGTCGCCCACCTTCTATCGATAACCTTTATGCCCATGTGTCCTTGAAAAAGAAATGCGTGACATTTATCCTGTGATGAAGGCTGCATCTCATTCAGGAGCCGAGTGGTCTTATTGTGCAATAACGTGCTTTAAGAGGGAGAGGGCTGGTATGCAGTGATCCCTGCACTGTCTCCTGAACCGAAGCCCAATTCAGGTTTCTCTATTTAAGTGCTGTAGGATAAGACACGTTTATTCTAGTATACTGTCGGCATCTGATCCGTCCTTTGTTCTTCTCTGTGCCTGGTCTTTGTGGTGCTTTATGCCAAGCTTATCCTTGTCGACAGGTCATCCTAGAATGTGATCCGCCTGTCCTGCAAATTGAGATGGTCCAGGGTGAGGACAAGAAGCCTGATCTGCGGATCCATCTGGATAGGAGCAAGCTACAGTCAGTAGCCAAACCAGCGGTGGGCGAGTTCCTGCGGAAGTTACAGGTAAGATCCTTTTTTAATTGCTTTTCAAAAAGGCACCTGTTGATTTCCTTAACTCTACCTGATCTTTTGGGGCAATTGTTTGTCACTGCATCAAGGACATGGCATAAAACTATTCTTAAGTCAATTATTGTGGTTTTTCAAGTACCAGGAACTTTACACATGTTAAATGGAGGAGCCAATTTTAATCTAAGAATCATTTATGTTATTAATTTTAGTCCATGATTGGCTGAATTTTCTTGCAACTAGATCTGATACCTCTGTTTGCTAGGGAAGCCGAAGGGCTTGCTAGCCAAATAGAAGATAATAGTCAGCGTAAGAAAAATGCCTTCGTTTGCAAGTGCAAACGTCCGCATCCAAGATTGACATTTTTACTTGGTTGTGTTGTCCGGAAGGCACAAATGCCGACACTTGATGAATAACGTCAGTCGCAGCGGAAACCTAGTCGGTCCTGGCTTTATTTATATGCCTAAAGCACCTAGATGGTACAGTATAAGCCGGTATTTTGGAAAGAAGGGCCACAACTTAGAGGTTCGGAGCATCAGCATCTTCAACCGACGCGAATTTTGAAGTGGCGGTTTATCGTCGGCGCATATTGCGCTACTGGTATACTGAGGCTTTGTGACAAATAGAACCCCCAAGAGGACTGCATTGAATCTGTAACGAAACAGTTTCCCAACAGGACGCTTTTTTAGTTCCGGAATAATTAATTTTCCCTCTATAGGCGCACATTGTTTGCCAGTTGCGTGACCCCAATAATTATGCCCTACTTCTTAAGGGTAATAGCTAGAAGCCCTGAGGCAACTGATTGGCGTCTCATCATACTAGCTTGGTCAGCAGGCCAGGTTTATGTAAAGTAAGCAAGTTGGCATACCGAGTACGTCTTGGGTTTAATGTTTCTTGAGTATATTTTCGACATATGCGCTGCGAATTTAACTAAGCAATTTGAGCCATGTTTTGCAACTTCTGGGTTGAAGTAGGTTGTTGAAGGTATCTGGGTAAATATCGTTTGACGCGCAATGGTATAAAATGATCCTTCAGATGATATATATTTTACCTCGTCTTGCTCTTTGGGGGAAGGTGGTGTTGGAGGTTATGAGGGGTCTGCAGATCAGGTACATGCCAAATCGAGAAACCCATACTACTCTTGTCTAAATTCTACTTTAACTGAGACAGTCTTCATTAAGGATTGTGAGAAGTTTATGAACCAATGACTCTCAATGTCAAAGTAGTGGTAGGGGTTCCTGGACACGGATGAAACCTTTACACGTCTGGGAAGCTCCCATGATTGCGCCGCTTTTATATTATCGCGCACGACTGTTGTGGTATGTTTTATATGTCTCGCTGGCTGTTTCGCTAGGCGTACGAGGACGCTCCCTGGTATTTGTTTAAGTAACATTTCGAAGCGGTTGACAAATCAACATGTTTATATTCCAAGCCGATTTGGACTGTGTGATGTGCTGCGGGGTGCACTGTCGAAACTCTGGTAAAGTACCCCATTTCGAACTAACTTTCTATGACCTGCTCTAACAGGCACATGAAGGTGGGTAGTCGCTGTTATCACAGAAACCGAAAAAACCATATTGCTTTGGTCTAAATTTTACTTTCACGGAGGCAGGCTTAATTAGGGATTGTGTGGAAGTTAACGAGCCCAAGTATATGTCTCCTTCCCTAAACTAACTATTTTCGTGACACCCTCGATGTAGTGCCAAGAAGACTTTGCATACAGATGAAACGCAAAGGCATCTGGAAAATTTCCATGATAACGCTTCTTTTTAAACAATGAGGAAGGCTGTTTTGGCAGGTTTATTAGTCTTTAGGGATCTTTCGCTAGGTATCCGAGGTTGCTTCTTAACGTGTGCTTAAAAACGCCTTTCGATGCGGCTGATGAATCAGCATGTTTCTATTTCGAACTCACCTGCACGCCAAGACCGTGCATAAATTAGGCGCGTGGATTTGCGTGCTGTCGAAAGTCTTGTCAAATGCCGGGTTTCCTACTGGCATTTGCTGACATGCTCTAACAGGCGCACACAATGATGGATACTCGCTGTTGTCGCTGAATTGGTTAAGTTGAGTTCTAAGTAGTATGTCGTCGAAGTTTATCTACTGGTTTATTGAGCTTTGAAGATTCCGGACGACAGTCGCACAGTAGTTCACCTCAGGAATTAGTGCATGCGGTTTTGATAAGCATAAGAGTGCAACCGGAGACAAATCATCAGAAAAGTCAGCAGTTCGCTAACCGAAGTTGATTGAAATGTTTCCACTTGGGTCTCATAATTCGAAAATTCCAGATTTCGTGGTAGTTAGGGCCTATTTGCTAGGGGAGGAAGTAGTTGGTCATCCTGCAAGTAATTAGTTCTGACAGACATCTTCAGTGGAGTGATTGTCAGAAGAAGGAGAAAGGGTGTTCACTGGGAGAGGTTTATTTTGTATCTGATGTTTCGGATAGTTGTCTCGTCTATCCGTTTCCAGAGAGTAGATAATCTAGCTCTCGCTGTATGCTGATCCTTTCTTCCGCGTGTGTAGTCCACCAATCCAGTTTGAGCCGCACTGTGTGGCTCATGTCTCTAAGTGGTAGCTGCAGACCGCCCCAACCTCCTGATAACCGTCACTCGAACTCTGCTCCGCGTTGACATTGTAACTGGGACGCAGGCACAGGATGATGGATACTCACTGTTGACGCAGAGTCAGTTAGCTTGTGTCATCAAGACTTATGTCGTCAGTTAGTAACCAAACCGAGCGGTTGCTGAGCTCCTGCCGAAGCATCCTATTTGATCATTTTTGCCTCTTGCCGTATTAAGACTTAAAATGTGGCATTTGTTGCCTTCCTTAACTCTAACCAATAGGTTAAGCCTTTTAGTTACTACTGGATCACCACTACTATTACTACTGCACCACCGGTTATTAAGCCCACCTCGGGCCCAGACCAAATTGGGCTTCATAAGCGGCTGGGCCTAGTAACCGTGGGCTTAATAACCGGTGACTACTGTATTAGGAACCTCGGGCCTTGTAGTTGGAGGAACCCAATTTTATTCACAAATCTGTATTTTTATCCTTTTTGGAAGATAGTCGGCTAGATTTCTTTGCAAGTAAGTTTGTTGGGTAGGGTAACCGAACGGCCTCTTAGTCAAAACTAGAAGTAATAATTATCATAGGACTCCTACCTGTTTTCGCATCTGCTTAACTCACTCACGCGCATGCCTTAAATCTGTATTTGGCAGGTATCAGTTGAGCCTGTCGAAGCTCCAACGCACTACTGACGATGGTTCGTTAAACTGTTGGCGCCTGCGACTGTTTTTACTAGCACTCAGATGGTTTTATATCTGATATTTGCCAATATGTTAAAACCCCGTAAGCAAATATTACCGACAGTAGCCTTTATCGTGCAGAAACTGCGCAGTATAGGACGGGGCAAAAGTACCTTATGTAGCCCCACTCATAAACCCCTACTCCCAGCCTTTTTTCGGCAAAAGCGGTGGTTATAGAGATTTGTGGGGTGGGGAGATAGCATAGGCAGAGAAGGATAGTTTTAGAAGTAAGTGCAAAGTGAAAAAAATAAGTAGTCGAAGTTGCTTCCCGCGGCCGCTGGGTGCAGGTTGTTCCGCATGTAACCTGATTGTGTGCGCGGCGCTTTGCGCTGCGGCCTATACTGATCTAACTCCAGAACGGTAAGTTGGATCACAGGTAAGTTGACGTAGACGACCTCCTAACCACGATTTCAAATTTTCGGGAAATTCAAGAAACCTGCAGTTTGCTAATCGATTTTTTCCGCAATAAGTTAAATGATAATACAGATTAGCAAAATCTGAAGATATAAATCAACAACACTTGTAAATGCAGTAAAATAAAAATGTATCTAGCATTTATTAAAGTATATTCCACTGTGTGTCCTAATTTCCCGCCCATAACCACCGTTTTCGTAGGAAAACATGCTGGTTGTAGGGATTAATGAATGGGGCTACATAAGCTACTTTTGCCGGGTACGGAGATAAATTTTCCATAATTAGGCCTTTTTTCATTTTTATTTCGCATGATTGTAACACTGACTTTCTATTAGAAGTTCTAGTCAATAACACACATGCGGACGATTCCGTTAGCAAACGTTTTTGCAGTCAGTGATACAACTGTGATCGTGAACGACCTTTTTTACTATCTTTTAGTACTACAAGAGTACCGGCAACGTGAAGGACGGATCGGCCTTCTTCCTAAGCTACTGCGCTCCAGCCAGCGAGCACATGGAATGGCGCAAAATCGTGATCGCTCGCAAGAAGCCGAGACCCTTCTACGTACAGCCGGTGACTTTTGAAAATGCCGACAAGACCATTACGCTGAAAAACTATCCAGGCAGCAATGAGGGCATAATCCAGTCCTTTGTCGATCGCTACTCCAGTCAGCGCAAATTTGGTCCAGCTGCGCTAAAGGCCCTCAAATCTGTTTGGGATCGCGACCAGGCCTACTTTCCTCCGCCGGCTGCAAAGTAGTGACCCCCCTCCACTGCACTGCACTCCGACCTCCGCCTATCCAGTCGCTTGATTCGTACCGCTTCAATGTTTTCTAACACTCTTTTTTTTGCGTTTTTAATTTCCCTACGTAGGTTTTGTTTTCTGTCTTTTTTTAAAATCTGGTTGCAGGTCGACCGCACCTTCCCCCCCCCCACCACAGCCGTCGTCGCTGTTTAGTTTGCGGTGTTCTGTCTGGTGCGTCAACTTGTTTGTCTGATTTGCACACAACATCCCGCTGCCGTAGCTTTGCTTTCTGTAGAGGTTATGCGCACAAATGTTGGTACATAACGTCAACCGTAGTAGAAGTATGGTCGGTATCGGTATCATCCATGTACCTAAAGCGCTTAAGATAAGCAAAGACTGGAGGTCTTTGACCACCGGTGCCTGAGGACGATCCTGCAAGTTAAGTATAGTGACTTCATATCAAATAAGACAGTCCGCACCCGCTTCGATCGTATCACGAGGATATCTCAGGCCATTCAAGAAATGCCACTGAGGTGGTTTGGACACGTTCTCCATCGTCCGCTCTACGAGCTTTGGTATGCTGCCCTCGACCCGGCGCCGCAGCAAACCTGACAACGTCGAAGAGGTGGGCGACTGAAGACTTGGCTGGACACCGTCCGTCAAGACATGGAAGCAGTTCTTGGACCTTCTATCTTCGGTCTCCGTCGCTGGAGAAGAGACCTTGCAGAGCTTTCCAGATCTGCTGCCGCCAGTCGCCACGCATGGAGAGGTACCATTAGTGACATCATCGAGGCCGGCTGGATCAGGCATGATCACAGCCGTAACGAGTACAAGTAGGAAAGCGCCAAATTTGTGCGGTCTTTACCGGTATTGGCAAAAAAGGGTCATACCTTAGGGGCTCCAGGAATCAGCTTATCCACCCAACGCGGATGTTGAAGTTGCGCTTTTTTCGTCGACGCCTACAGTGCTAGTGATGTTATGAGGCTTTGCGTCAAATAGACTCCCCAGGGGACACTATCGAATCTGCAATAAAGCAATTGCCACACGTGACGCGTGTTTACTTGCCAAATAACTTCACTGTGTAAGTCTGCATTATCTGCCAGTAACATGGCCTCCATAGCTATGGGATATTCATGTAGGAGGTAATAGCTAGAAGCTCTGAGGTAATTGATTGGTGCTGATCACACTAGCTTGGTCAGCAGAGCAATTTTAAGTGACATGCGCAAGTTGACGTAATGGATACGTCCTAGGCCCCATGTTTTTTAAGGACTTTTTAGGCCTATCCGCTGCCAAACTAACGATGCCGGCTGAGCCATGGTTCGGGAAGTCTGGGTCGAAGGAGGTTATTGAGAGTAATCAGGTAAACACCATTTGACATCTGGTTCTTCGTAGTCGGTCTCGGCCTCATTCAAATGTATATTTTGAGAAGAAAACGTTTAATCAAGCACCGTAATCATGATTTTATTGGTCTGAGCTTTCGAGCTCCTACAGGAATTCATCGTCAAAGATGGGAAAACAGCAACAAATAGGAAGGCTAGTTCTGGCATGTGTACAAAACAACTAAAATTTTGAACGTGTAGAAAATCAATAATTGTGTGGTTTGGCCGCCGACTCGCCACTGGACTATGTCAGTCTGTGCTAGTCGGCAAGATCGGTGTTTTGGGAAGGAAACTCTACAGAAATAAAATTTTCAACGAAAAAAAGCAACATTTATAGGGGAAAGAGTCAATTTAAAGTCATAGGAGAGGGGGGAAGAGTACCAAGTAACCATCAGTGCCGTGAGTCTGGAGAGGCTTGCGCAGGGCAATAAATATGGGCGCCAGCTCAATACATCGGTTAACTGAGTTTTCATCCGATGCCCAGGCTTTAATCAGTTCTAGGCCCGTCTTGCTGCCAGCGTTGGGAATTATCTACGTGGCTGCGAAGTTGAATCCATGGCCCGTCTCCTAGGTCTGGACCGCCACGTTCGATAATGTGTCACTTCGTCGAACAGCCAGGTTATCTTCGTGTATGCGCGAACCCAGCTTGCGTCCAGTCAGTCCCGTGTAATTTATGGGACAGTTTAGACATGGTATGTGGTACACTACGTCCGACTGCTCACTGGTATTTAATCGATCCACGATTCTTATGACACGGCTGCGCATTGTAGCCTTGGGACGGTGTGCAATTCCGATGCCTAGTCCCGCGGCAATGCGTTCTGTTGCTTCAGACACATCCTTGATGTATGGTGGTGCCTAGTCGGTACAGTCCCTGTCGCGGTATTGGCAAAAAGGGTCATAACTTAATGTTGCGTTTCCATTGTCAGCTCATATTCTCTTAGTGATTTAATGAGGCTTTGTGACAAATACACTGCCCAGGAGGACTATATCGAATCTGTAAAAAAACAGTTTCTCAACAGGATGCCTTTTTAGTTCCCGAATGATTTATTTTCGCTCTGTAGGCCTGCATTGTTTGCCAGTTGCGTGGCTCCAGTGAGTATGCGATACTTCTTTAAGGTAATAGCTAGAATCTCTGAGGTAACTGATTGGCACCCATCGTACTGGTTTTGTCAGCACAGCGGGTGTCTATACGACATATGCATGCTCATGTGTTTAACGTGCGAATTTAACGAAACACGTTGATTTAAAGCATCTTTTTCCTGAGACGTCTGGGTCGAAGGAGGTTGCTGAGATTATCTAGGTAAAATCTTTGGTGTCGCGAAGCTTATTGGTATGATGTGGTCCTTCAAGTGACCTAGGTTTACCTCGTCCTCATTTTGTTAGGGTTTGAGATATTTACTGTTTTATAGGTCTAGTAAATCCCAAATCTTGAAAGCTCTTCTACTCTAGTCTAAATTCTGCTTCCGCTGAAGCACACTTAATTAAGGGTTGGGGGTGTTTTACGAACCCAAGTATGACTTCTTATGGAAATTAACTGTCGTCGTGACTCCCTCAATGTCAAAACCCTTGGACCCGAATCAAAGCCAAAGGCGTCTGAAAAATTTCAATGATTTTACTGCATTTATATCATCGAGAGCGACTGTTTGTTAGGTTTAATTAGTGTCGTGGGCATTCGCTAGGCATCCGAAAAGGCTCCTTGGCATGCGCTTTAATAAAATTTCGCAGCGCCTGAAAAATCAGCATGTTTACATTCCGACCTGACTGGTACCATCTGATGTGCGGGGTACGGCAAGACCGTGCATATATCAGCCGTGTGGATTGGCGTGCTGTCAAAAGTCTTCTAAAGTGCCGGGTTTCGTATTGGCATTTGAAGACATGCTCTAACAGGCGCACACAATGATGGATACTCGTTGCTGTCGTTTACTTGGTTAGGTTGAGTTATTGAGATGTATTCATTGGTTTATTGAGCCGTGAGCTATCAGGATCCCGGATGACCTTGAGAATCAGTATATACAGTTTTAGCATGCATACCAATGCGACCAGATGCAAATCATCAGAAAAACTAGCTTTTCCCTAAATCGACTGCTGGAGTTGTTTGAAATGTTTTCACATACATCTTTAAATTCGAAATTTTGGTAATAATTTTGGCTTATTTGCTATTTCATGCAGAAAATCTGTGATGATTAGAGCCTCCGACGCGAGGCATGATCGGGATCTGTACGCACGTCTGTTGGCCAACGAACTGCGGGCGTGAATGCCTAAAGGTCCTGACTACTTGGCCACTTGATCAGTTGCTTGGCCAATAGCAGTTTATTCTGTTGTAATGGTGACATCTGACGTGTGTCGCCGTCGAATTACGCCTTTTGGAATCCCCAAGGAAGAACACACTAATAAGGCTCGTAATTTGAGCATCCACCCAGAGGAGGGTTTATTGTGTAAAAAAACCAGAGTTGCTGTCTGGGGTGGCAGTTGCCACTGGTTGATCTCCAGCGCGCTCTTTGTCCCCGCCTCGGGGCTAGCGCCGGGCAATCGAGAGCAGGCTGGTGGTGTCCTCACAGTCCGTTTGTGCGGTGACAGTGGCTCATAAGGGATTGTCAGCGCGTTCTCTTGAGACCTGATTGGCTGCATTGGGATAGACCACGCGACCAGTTGACCCTCGGGGAACTGCGACCACTTGGACACGCGCATGCGTCCGTATCTTCGATTCAGCCTTTAAGGGCATCGCGTGTATGCGGTCAGAGCGAACACACAAAGACATTTGGCAGACACAGCGCCTCGGGAAAGCCTGCAACTGCTGCTAGCATTTGGTCAGGATAAACTTCTAACATATTCTACCTGTGATTGGTTGTCCCAGAGGCAGACCGAGAACTTTCATCACATGTCCTCTTGTGTGGCTTGGCGCCAGAAGTAGAAGGCGCTGCAGACCTCTCTGGCTTACCAGGACTCGCCACTCAGACTATCCGAAAATACGGAGATCGCAACTGTCACAACCGCACACAATTCGCAGTAGAAAATAGCAGATGAGCCAACACAGGATTTGCCATTCACCACGTTAATGTCATCTTTGAATTTAATTTGCTCTGAACTGCTTTCCCGAGTCCCCTTCCTCCAAGAATTATGTTACTGTTGACCCCTTTGTTCCAGTCGACTGCACACTGGCGTTCAACCTAGTCCCCCGACCAAGCACCACTTAAGTGCTCGCTTGAATACCGTCCCCACCCCCATTCAGCTCTCTCGGCCTTCTACAGTAATGTGGACGAAACACAGCAGCCGTCGGGCCGAGCTATCCTAAACACACTTGACCCAGTTGTATCCTCATGTGGTGATACAAAACCGACTGTAGTGGGGACCACTTGAAACCCCTTTGCCCAACCGACACATTCTTAGAGCGTTTGCATACCCCCAGCTGCTGACATTTGATATTGCTTCCTCCCCCTCTGGTTCGATGACAGTGTGGAATACGATGTGGTCCAGCCAGATAATAGGCTATCGCCTATTATCCCAAGGAATATAAGGTACTGGATATGATAAGGCGTGGAGAGCCAGATTGTCATAGATAATTTAATGCAGTGCTGAATGAGTAAGAATATGAGGAATGGGTAAAGGAATCCCAGACAAGTGCAGTCCAGCCACGAATGGGCCGGAGTCCAGAGGCGCAGTCCGGCGAGTACATCACCGGGTCCGGACAACCACAACCAAACAGTAAGTCGTCGGTTCCGAGAGTGACTGAGCGTAGACAAATCCCCCGCATCTTGTGCACTGGTCTCGCCTTGAGAAGTGATTGGCTAGTGAGGCCAGACAATTCTCGACCTTAAGTGGACCGGAGTCCGCGAGCCAGACAGAGTGACCTTGAAAGGTTTGTCCTCGCGGCGTCCGAGGAAAGCACGGCTAAGAGTAAGGGGTCGCTACAACAGCTGTCACCACCGCTGTCCTCAGACGCTTGCAAATTACTGCCCCTTTCCGGCACAGAATTGCCTCTATTCACCCGCCCCACGCTAGCTGTTCCCCGTACCATTTCCTTATTGGCTCCATCGTTCTTTAATTTCCTGCCCCTTATAAACTAGCAGCAGGGCTTCTGTGTCATTCAAGCGATTGCTCGTCTAAGCACCTCGAATGTATGTCCTCCCTCTGAATTCTACTTCACATTCTTACCTATTGTGCACTGTTAACTTTACTGTTTATTTCTATAGAACCGCATGAAGAATAATCGAGATACCTGACCGTCCTTTGACATAGCTACTGACCTCGGGTGCGCCTATTCAGGTGAAGAAACGCAGCATAGCATTAAAAAATATTGCATTATCAACAGTTATTTGAGCTGTTAAACGAAGAGGCCAAGATTATCAACAGTTACAGGAGAACTCGTCAGCCAGTTCTAACAGTTATTCGAGCGCCAAAACGAAAGGGCGAACAGTTCTTACACAGGGTATGACTGTTTCCGATTACCATTGAACGTGCTTAGTCGAATAAGCCAATGTGCATAGGTCAGACTACCTGCGTCAATAGTCTAGGATGGCCTCGAAAGCATGAGCAGGGAAGTCAACTTTTTCCGCAAAACGTTTTGCAGTTGTAGCGCCGGCGCGCGCCAAGTCCGCAAACAGTCACATGACCGTGCTCCTGTATCGCCTTCTGGGACAGCCAATCACAGGTGCCGTAGCCTGCTATTGGCCAAGCAGTATTCAGGCCCACCCCATGCCAGCAGACAGACGCGTGCGCAGGGATCGGGCCTGCCGCGTGTCGGGGCTTCAGACCACCACTGAATTTCTGTATATAATACACAACTTATACTGGTCAGAAGGAGAAGGGACGTTCACCCGGAAAGGTTTGTTTTGTGTCTGACGATTCGGATAGATGTCTCGTCAATCCACCTTCAGAGAGTGAATCGTCTGGCTCCTGGTCTAAAAGTTTCAACTGAAAAATGGAGCTCGCAGCTGTCACTACAGCATACAATTCGCAGTCGATGTTTCGGATTATCGGTGAACGAGCAAAGTCGAATAGACCAATGCGCGTAGGGCAGGCTGCATAAATCAATGGCCTTAGTCTCGACAGCCTGAACACCGAAAGCCACTTATTTCCGCAAACCGCTTTGCAGTGTTGGGCAAGATTGTCTGCTACCTCCCCCACGAGGAGTGTATCGATTCAAGTGCGACCAAAACCGTCACTACGTCAAGCGGGCTCGCAGTGTAGGTGTCATCCAGAAGTATTTAGTTGGCAGGTGAAGTAGGACGCGAAAGAGTCGAAGAGAATCTCCATCTTGTTGATGGAAAATACCGCTGACACTGAAACCAACTAAACCGGATCTCGAGACTAGAACGAATATCTGCATTTGGGAAGACCAAGTCGTGTCTGCTTCTTCTGTCTAATTCGGAGGACACTTTTGCGGAACATAGATCATCAATTGGAACTTGCTACCCAACATCCGCAATAGCCACAATACCAGGTCAGGACGTTCGAACAGCCATTTGGAGCTGTGTTGACAAAGACTTCAGCGTGTCTCTAGGACTGGAACCTGACGCCATACAACATTTCCTCGATGATGGCAAGCAGTCGGCTAAAATAAAAATCAAAACAACAACCCCTAACAGAATTTATACATGATTCAATGAAGCTTTTCAACGAAAATGGTCTTGTGCGGAGGACGGTAATAACCAACGGTCACTCGACACATCGATTATTTGATTGATTTGGCATGACATCATTTTTGTTTGTGGGGGCCTGTAAGTGCACTTTACAGTGCGGTGTGTACAGTTCAGAAAAAGGCTACCTTAGGAGGCTGCCGAAATATAGGTGGTGCCGCCAACAGTACAGAACGACGATGCTTGTCACGAGAATTGACACCTATCTGTTAGCCTAGCTGCAGGTTGTCCTGTTGGTCTATGCTCGGCGTATAGTGTAAGTTCGACCACCGCAATCGGTGATGTCCACCACATGTCCGAGATCAGGAACGGCGACTGCGGTCAGATATAGTGAAAGTAGACAAGCCACCCACTCTAAACCCTCTCCCCGTTTGAAACGCTGACACGACAAAGTCGAGATGACCGAGAAGGAATCAAGCGTAAGCCGCTTTCTCCAGATGCAGCCAGAAATACCGCTAAATTTAGCCGTAAGTTGCAAAAATTCTCATCAGAGAATTCAGAAGAGTATTTGGCGAGCATACGTAGTTTTCGATACATTCTCTTCGGGCTGTTACATTTATATAGGGAGGGGGTAAAAATTAACATGCTGATAAAAACGTTATCACAAAGCGCAAATTAATCACGAGGATAGGGGAGCCGGCGTGGCAGACGCTATTGAAATGAAGTTCCAGAAACTCCAGGACCTGCTTCGGGAAAACGGTTATTCGGACAGTTTCATCATGAAGAATAAAATGGAGGAAGAACCAAAGCCAACTACACCCACTGTAGAAAAGAAGACTCTATTCCTTAAAGTTCCCTTTGAAGGGGACGCAAGAAGCGGGGTTCTTGGCAGACGTCTTAACCAAGCCGTAGCATGAACCTTCCCAGCAGCGAAAGTTCGGGTGTTATTCTCAACAAACCTGGTACTGCACGGCGAAGGTAAAGATAGGCTGCCAACTCAGACTACTTCTATGTGCATTTACCCATTCAGTTGTTCCTGTGGAACAGGTTATATCGGTCGCACGAGTCGGCGCCTATCAAAAAGAATACGGGAGCACCTCCCGGCATGGCTGGCCAAAGACGAAGTCAGAAGCATCAATAGCTCAATCCTTGCCCACATAGTTGACTCCGGACATCGTGTTGACCCCAGCGAAGCCTTTAAGGTAATTAACAAGGTCTCGCCAAACTACCCAAAGTCCCTGGTCAGTGTTTGCTAGCAATATCAGAAGCAACCGCGATCCGGTTGAGGAAGCCAGTTTTGTGCGTGCAGAAGAACCTATTGCAAGCCCCAAGCTTGGCATGGCCAACGGTTACGAAAGAACCTGCGTCTTTTCACGCTTTTTACCGCTTCAATCCCCCCCCCATCCCCTGCCCGGACTCAAAAAAACCCTCATCAACTTGCAACCAGCTGATTACTATCAACCCTACGCCCCCTCTCCTATCCTGATGAATAATTTGCGTTTTGTAATAACATAATTACCAACATGTTACTTTTTACCCCCTCCCTATACAAATGAAACGGCCTGAAGGGAATTTATCAAAAGCTACGTATGCTCACCCAATACTCTTCTGAATTATTCGTAAGTGACAACAATAGTCTTTGCGTTGGTACTACTGCACTATTTATCCTCACTCACCCAAAGTAGGTGCTTGGAAAGACTCGAGCCGTCCGAGTCTCGTATTTTTACTACTGCAACTACCATTTATACTACTGCTGCTTCTAGCGGTGTATCTGAGTGATTGTAGTGCTGGTATTGTTACTGACGCTAATATTTTGTCAGAAATTACACTGATTGGAGTCAGATCCGTACCCGTGTACCCATGATCTCACATAGGAGTATGGGCATGGATTTTTGCTATTTCCAGTAGAGAAGTGTTTGAAGCTCGGAGCACGTCACTGCTTGTCCTGATTGTCTCCTTAAGTTTACACTGCTAGGCCTAAAATGCTACTGTTAGCAGTGCTAGGTTTTTGCAACTGCTCTTCCGGCCACTCTTGTTTCTCCTTCAAGGAGCAGAAGAGAGGAATTTGATGCAGTTTTTATCCAGACTGGAGATGAACTGTATAAGGACGGCCTAACAACAGCCTTCGCAAGCAGTCGTTTGCAAACCATAGACACGTCCACAATAGGCTACCGATCAACCTATGCGCGAGCTACCACTTTGGGCTAGGCAATCAATCGTTAATTTGAATTTCTAGCTTCATTCACTCACTGAGCAAGCAGCCAATGAAATTGGCCACTACCTCAGGAGAGCATCTTATTGGCTCAAGGGACATCGTTAACATACGTTTGTTTCCCTAAAATTGTCGTACATAGAATGCTCAAAGAATTCCGCTTCTGCACGCTTCCTGTCGTGTTCTCTCTTTGAGGGCTCACATGCGGCGTAATAAGAGGGCAAATATTTCGGCCTGGGCTCCGTTACAACAATTTGGCGAGTTGATATCTCGGCCTGGGCCTCCGTCATTACATACTGATTATCATTTGTCCTGTTGTCGAACCTTCGGTTGTAGTCATTATAAAAAGTAGTCCAATGACCATCGTTCCGCAAATTTTCTGCCTGCTTTTAATACTGCTCATCACCATTCCCTGTGGCTAAGGACGTTGCATTATATCATGTGTGGTGACTTCTTTGACGACGTACTTCAGAGCCAACAAGACCAGGAGGGCCAGAGTCTATGTGAATGTCGGAGATTGTTTCTCTGATGTTACCTACGAGGTTCCTCAGAGCTACGCCCCCTTATACCCTCTCCAAATACGTGATTGGCTGGGTTCTACTACACACAGTCAAATATAGTACCATTGTTAGAGGCAGGTTTCGATCGGTACATCACGGATCTTGGTTACGCGGGTTATAATGCGTTGATTGTGAGTTTCTTTGCAGCGACACTACTGGGTATGGAAGGGCAGTGGAAGTGGGAATGAACATCAGCGTTTTTTACAAAATCAAGATAATCAGTTTAGGTGTAGAGGTCGGTGATATCAACATGGTCACAGGAGGTTTGTTTGGGTTAGTAGGCAACTAACTCAAGCAGAAACGGTAAGGAAGGGGTGGAATGAACTATTGGCTCAATTTATGCCACCACGCACTTTGAGGTCTACACTAAAAACTTCGTTTAGTGTCGTCTTTACAGATGGTTCTCCGAGGTTTTATCTCGGATCGCGTCTCCCATGAAAGTTATACGTTGTCACTTATAGATAGAATTAGTCAGCTATGCCCTAGTTACTTGACGGGCAGGGTTTTCTAATAATCAACACCGCAGTTTACTATAACATACCTAACTAAACGGAAAATTAAACTAAATTAAAACTAATAAAACTAGCTAATAAACTTGAACCACAACTAAACTAACAAAACTAAATTAAAAACAATAAAACTAAATAATAAACTGATAACGGAACAAAATAATAAACTACAACGAAATAAGTAGTTGGTTATGCTAAAGTAAACAATGGTGCTGCTTAAAAGAAATATTTACCGCTTGCCGAGGTACATAGTTCACCCATGCTGCGCTGATGTGTCGGTGAGGTCGTCCAGGAGACGGTTTAATCCTTAATGATGAACATTAAGAATTATAATAACTTGTAAAGCGACCCTAATGCATTGAATAAAATACCCTATTAACCGCTTATAGACTTTACTTAAATAAAACAATAACTTCCAACTATAAATCTCAAGAAGAAAATTCTTGTCTGCAGGCAACCACCTAATAGTTGCTTGAAAATAGCCGATAAGTCAGAGAATTCTAGAATTCAGTGCAATGTGTTTTTTACATTTTTAAGATGGTTTTGCCGAGAGGCACCTCATATTACTTTAAGTTTTCATGGTTTCACATCTCTGTAGACCGGTCGATAACTACAAAATTGAAGTACTATTAACGGATGCGGCCACAGGCTTACTGCTTTCCCTGTATTCGAATTTTCTGCCAAATGTCAGTAACAGAGGCTGATAAATTCCACCAAACTACCTCCCCCTCCTATCCTTTATATGTCGATTGTTTTCATTATCTCTGTTGTTCTTTCAGGCTTCATTCTGAGTTTATGGATATACCACAGAGCGTTACATTCTGAGCCGAGATTCGTAAAAATGCAAGATGTTACATGGAAAGAATTCAGTTGTACTCCTGAAACAGATTGAATATTCAAATACTGAACTGATTTGTAAATGGCTAACGGGGTGTCAGTTCCGTTTCCTAATTACACATTGGCAGAAGCTTAACCGTACACCCTCAAAGTATTTAATCGCTATTTGGTGGCGGGCCCATCGAGGATTTTTAAGGCTAAGAAGGTTTATCCCTTACGGCTGCGATCTTCCAGGCCCAGTTCCCCAGGAGAGGAGATGGGAGGTCATAGGAAGGCCGGAGTGATAGGAAGAGTGTGTTGTGTACAGAAGGAATATAGTTTATAAGGGATTTGACTATCGGATCGCACGTCCAGCCGCGAGGCAGGCTAGGTCCCAAGTGATGTCTAGCCGCAGCCCCCGCACTGAGGTCTGTCCAGACAGGTTGAGGCCAGTCTACGAACGCAGGCATCTCATTGGACGGATTGAAGTCACGACCGTAAGGCAAGGCGCGCTCGCTGCACCTGGTCTCAAAGGCACGCCATCAACAGCAGTGGGGTGCGATGAGTCAGCATGCAGCGGACATTCACGTCTGCCTGATCATTAGTTCGAAGTAGCACTAGCGGTGACTACAGGCCTTTTATGGTTATTTTTAAAAATGACTGCATGCACCTGGAAACTGCGGGATTTTAATGCAAAAGTTTCTGCTGGCATTATCGATGCTTTCTAGAACATAAAAATGCAATTTTTAATTTTCAGGAAATAAACGCCTTTTGATATTTTGAAAACAAAGTGGCAAAGGTTTGGCAGCTTTGGTTAATGTAATTGACTCAACGGTGAAAAAACTTGCGGCATTCGGCGGGATTCGAACCCGCATAGGATGGAAGGCCTTATAAGCAAGCCAACGCTCTACATACTTAAGCTACAAATGCCATGTTTCATAGCGTGATTTTTATCCCACTTGGATCGATATTACCCGCCCAACTTTGCCGCTCGTATGAAATCCACCAATACAAGACAGCGATTTAACTGTCCAAGCAGGATGTCTTCAACAGTCATCTAGAATCCACCAGAATGACTACTAGGCTGACTTAAATATCAAGGAGGTTTGGCAGCTTAGATTAATTTAGTTTTTTTTCACAGTTAGGCCAACTAAATTAAACAAGTGAGAAGAAGAAGACTCGATCGCTGGGATAATATGTTTATTCGCCTGACGTTTCGATATCCGTCGCGGATTCGTCATCAAAGACATGCGTAGCAGAAAGGTTAAGTATGCACAGACGTTTGCAGTATTTATAGGCCACAGTCATTACTGCAAGCATACAGTGACAATCAACGTTAATTGCCTTCTTGTGCGTGGACTGCTTGTTAGACGGCACGCGGGCTCTGACCTGTTGAACTTTCGTCACGGGCGGTGAGCTTGGGCATAATGATTGCTCGGCCCACTGGCTCCCCGGTGTTGGCGTACGATGAGGCGGTGGCCTGCCCATTCCTCAAGTGACGGCTTGCTTTGGCCACATTGAATCTCAGGATTGAATATGGATTGGGCAAATCGTTGCACTTGTTGATGGATTGGGGGCCCGTGAACCATGACTCAAGTAGTTCTCGGCTCACCCGATTGTCACCTCTTGCGAGAATTTCGGCCTCATCAAATTTGAAGGTGTGGCCGGGTCTCGTCGAATGAGCCGCAACTTGAGAATTGGCATCATTTCGCCGCACTGCAGCCGCATGTTTGGCAATTCGCGTCCTGAGAAATCTGCCAGTTTCTCCGACATAGTTGCTTTGACCGCAACTGCACTAGATCCTGTAGACTACCCCAGATGTTTCTTGCCGTGGCAGAGGGTCTTTTGGCTTCATTATCTGACGCCTTACGGTTGCCTCCGGCCTGTGTGCAACTCCAACTCCAAGTGGTGCGAGAAGGCGGCTGACTGCTTCCGATACGTTTTTGACGTACGGGATCGAACGTCAAATCTTGGGGTCGGTGCGCTTTTGTTGGCCAGCTCGTTTGCGCAAGCATCGGTTGACGAAGTTGTGTGGGTAGCCATTTTCTCTGAACACCCGTCGGAGGTATTCTTCCTCGGCAACTTTGTCTTTTTCTTCGCTGCAGTGCGTCTCAACACGACGATAGAGTGTTTTTACGCAACTGCGTTTGTGGCTGATTGGGTGGTTGCTATTGTAATTCAGTACTTGCATCGTGTTTGTCGCCTTCCTGAATACTTTAGTCTTCAGACCATGAAAATCTTTTCGACAAACGAGGCCATCGAGAAAAGCCAATTGACGTTGTTTACTGCAGTAAAACTTGGAGGACGCCTTGCAGTGTTCGGTAAGATTGATTGTCTGCTACCTCCCCCACGAGGAGTTTATCGATTCTAGTGTGACCCAAACCGTCACTACGTCAAGCGGGCTCGCAGTGTAGGTGTCATCCAGAAGCATTTAATTGGCAGATGAAGCAGGACGCGAAAGAGTCGAAGAGAATCGCCACCTTAGGTTACTGTTGACGGAAAATGCCGACGACAACTAAACCGGATCTCGAGACTAGAAGGAACATCTGCACTTAGGGAGATGAGGTCATGTCTGCTTCTTCTGCCTAAGTTGAAGGATAATACACCATCAATAGGAAGATGTTACCCAACATCCGCAATATTCACACTACCTCATCAGGAAACTCGAACAGCAATACAGATGTTTCTCGATGATGGCAAACAGTTGTTTGAAATAAAAACAACAACATAATTTCAACATGATTTAACGACAATTTTCAACAAAGATGGTCTTGTGCGGAGGAAGACAATCACCAACCGTCATTGCTTATTTGATTCATTTGGCGTGACAAACTTTTATTTGCCGGGGGCGTAAGTGCACGTCAGTGCATTGAGTACAGTTTCGAAAAAGTCTATTTTTGAAGCCGTTTATATATGGGTGGTGTTGGCAACAGTGCAAAAAATGTGCTGGCGATGTCCTTCGCAGGAAGTGACACGTGTCTATTAGGTTAGCTGCAGGCTGTTCTGTTGGTCTATGCTCGGCGTATAGTGCAATTGCCCTCAAATGATAGTCGAACAGGCAATAAACAAGCACACAGATACAAAGCAACCATATGCAGCAGAGTTATGAGAATAAAAGTGCGACTTGCTCTAAATGAACAATCTGGGTTAGTGTACTGCATCCCATGCATAAGCTGTCCTTGTAACTACAGAGGCCAAAATAAACGCATGTTCAGATCACGCATATATGAAAACAAATTAACTGTAAGAGGAGACGATGAATCATCACAAGTTGCAGCTCATACCTATGAATCAGGCCATAAATTCAACTTCGCTACCGTCAACGCACTCGCTCATGCAGGGAATTGATTATAGCCTGGTCCATGGATTGGATTTCAATCAACCGGTGTATTGAATTGGCGCAAGCGTACAGAGCTTTGCGCAATCACGTACATTCGTGCTCAGATGTCAATCAAAGTAACTTGGTCCACAGCCTTGATGAACGTTGGCACCATGGATGGTTAATAAACCTATACTTTTATAATTGCCACCCCTTGCCGCCTCTTACACCACTGTTTCATACCCCTTACAATCTGACGACCTCTGACAGTTTATTGGTGTACGCACACTCTATTTAGCCTTTTTTTCTTGCTGTTTCTTATCTCTGACGATGGACCCTTGTATGAATTCGAATGCTCAGGATAATAAACAAATTGGTTCGGTGGTCGAAAATCCTTGTTCCTTATCCATGCAAATATCTGGAACGTGAAAGTCTTCATTCATTTATGACCAGCTTTTTATCCGACCGGTAAAGCCCAGTAAATCAGAAATACTAACCTGCTGCAAGGAGAAAGGTTCGGCAACCGACCATCTTGTGAAATGTTCCAATGTGACGGCGAACATTCCCGCCTAGGGACTAAGTCTTTTCTGAGTCAGGTAGATGGGACTTGCCTCCATAGCGAACGTGTATTTCATGTAAACCTCTAGATTTTTGCGTACTTCTTCTTGTACGTTTACTTTAAACTACCGTCTTCGGCTACTAAATAAAATGAAATGCTTATTTGCTTCAGGTATCGAGGACTTTTTAGAGGCATGATTCGATTAATTCACTCTGTGCTGAATGTTTGGCGAAGTTATAAACCTAGAACAACTAATAATAAGGTTTATTTGTAAAGCACATCCTTGGCGCCGTCAAAAACAGATAGAACACTGCAACTTGTGAATGACACCAAAAGTGGAAGTCTATGCTAGAAAAAAATCAACCGGTGATAACTGTTGACGTTATGTCAAAGAGGATGGGTTAATTCACACAATGACTGTGCACATTTAATGGCTTTATGGTGCTTGTAAACGAACCAAAACTATTATGCCCTAGTTCGACCGATAAAAAGATTGGGTGGTTTTTAGACGAATGCCTAAATTGCAACGAAGGGCATAAAGAACGCGGAAATCACAGTAGGAAATTCTAATCAAGAACAGTCCAATATTCATTATTCGCTCGATTCTATTTGGGTTTAAGTTCCATATATGTCCCCGCCTGCCCGTCGTTTCCTTCGTTCGCAGACATGTCACTCTCCAACTATGAAGTAAGAGACCACGGAAAAGAATTTTATTGGACTACTGAATTTATATTTAATAAAATTCCCTGGATTGGCGCCCATGGTAATCGATGTGTTTGAATGTTTGCCAGCGATTCGGATGGCCATTAGGAAAGCTGACTTCCTGGAATGAGAAATTCCGAATCACAGGCTAGAACGCAAGAACGCCTCTAACAATGGCTTACGCATGTTCTCATTATGCGTGGGATTATCTAGGAATGTTAAGGTTAGTATAGTTAATCCTAACAACTGCGATCTTCAGGCCACGATCCTCAGGAGAAGATAACTCATGGGAGGCCAGAGAAGTAGGAAAAACTTATTATGTACAGCAGGATTCGAAGAATAGGTAAGAGGAGATTTCAATTTCGGACGAGTTCAGTCCGCTGCCTAGAGGGCCGGGCTCGTTGTGACGTCTGGCGGCAGTGACCACATTGACATCCTTGTCCAGACGGACTGAGGCCACCTACAAATTGAGGCTAGTCTACTAACGCGGGCATCCCACCTGACGATTGATGTCAAGCTACTGTGGATTGAGGCCAGTACGGAAGACACGGTGCGAATGCCGACAACGTCAGTTCTCGCCTTGCGCCAGGTTCCTGCCGAGAATTGCCTTCGCACGAGGTCATATGCGCGGGGTGACCTCGTCTGTGGCAGCACGAGTTAGGAGGAACTCACGCTGCGTAGCCATGATAGGCTGGTACGATACAATACGGGTGCACAGTATGGATTGGGTGGTATCAAAATAGCCCACACCGACAAATACTTTCCCACACATGCCACAGCAGTAATATTGACCATTTCGGTCAGTTTAGTATCACTGTCGTTCTGAATGCCCGGGCCAAAGCCCTAAAAGCCGGTATCGCCGAGCATTCTGTATCTCTGGTATCGTCGTCATTCACACTGGCTGCAGTCTGCGTAACCAAACTGAAAGCTGGTGATACGCAAGCAGAGGCTGTTAATCTCTTGGTTTCTCTTCTCGTCGGGTAGGGGAATTTAAATACCAAGATGGAGAAATACAAGGCACTGATCAATTGGATATATGACCAACAGGCGGCGAGAAATCACTGCATGATTTGTGAAATGGCTTTGTCGCCTTGAAGCTTAACACAAATAAAGGCAATGTATCGCCAGAGTTTTAGATGGTCAGCATGTTTGAAATGAAGCACATGCTTGTCCGAAAACCTGGAGTCAGTTCAATGCTAGACTCCAAGAAAAGGCAGCATTTCACTTTGTAAGGCCAACCACTGCATAAAATTCACTAACAGCTGACCCAGGTTTTTAAAGCTGCTCTCTCTCTCGCCACTCTTGTTTCTGCTTCGACGGGCAGACAAGGGGAAGTTGATGTGGTTTGTAGTCAGCTTGGAAATTGACACTTCTTCTATCGTCTAACCTTCCAATCTCATCACTGTCTCTTCTGACCCGCGCCTGGTACTAATACTAAGCATGAACAGTCCCAGGTGCACAGTACAGCGCGTCAATGCAATTCCATGTCAGACAAAGATAATGTACTTTTAAGGGGGGGAGGGAGGGCAAGACACTCTCTGAAAAATGAGTCAGTCCGAATTGGGTAGGCCTCTGGCGAGGCCTGTCCGTGTGTTGACTCATCGTGGGATGCGTGGCGTCCCAACAGTGTCATAAGTAGTCCAATGTTCGTCGTTTCGCAGTTTTTCTTTCTGCCGTTTCCTCTGCTCATCGCCATTCCCCGCGGCTAATGGTGTTGCATTATATCATGATGATGAAAACACTTTTTTTCAAATCAGGCTCACTAGAATCAGAGAACCAGGATCTATGTGAATGGTGAGGGCGGCATTTTCATGCTACCTACGAGGTGATTCAGAGCCACACTCTTGCATACCCTTACAAAATACGGTATTGGGTGGGTTAGAGTACACACAGTCAAAAACGTACCAGTGTTACAGCTGGTTTCAGTCGGTACATCACGGATCTTGTTTGCGCTGCTTATGATGCGTTACTGGTTAGTTTCTTTCCAGAGACACTAAGAGGTACGCGACAGCAGTCGAAGTAAAAATGAACATTAACATTGTTTTCTACAAAATCACGACCAGCACTTTAGGCCTAGCGGTCGGTGATATCAGCCCGGTCGCAGTAGAAGAATTGTTTGGGTTAGTGAACAATTACTTCAGGCGGAAGCGGGTAAGGAAGGGGTGTGATGAACTATTGGCTAAAACTATGTGACCACTCATTATGACGTCTTCACCAAAGCTCTTGTTTAGTGTCGTGCTTACAGATGGTTCTCCGAGCTTTTATCTCGGATCACGCTTATGTATGAAACTGGTCAGCCGTGCCCTTCTTACTTGGCGGGTAAGGGTTTCTTGTAAGCAACATCGTGGCTTACTTTAGCGCAACTAAGTAAACTTAAAAATAAATTTAACCAAAACTAATAAAACCAAATAATAAACTAAACAATAGACTTAACCAAATAAAACCTAAACTACACCCAATAAAACAAAAAAAATCAACAAATAAGCTGATGACTAAAGTAAAATAAATAATAAACTACCACGAACTACATAGTTGATAATGTGACATTAAACTACACTGTTATGAACAAGGAACCGTTAATATTTGCTGAGTCACAGAGTTCACCCATGCTGTGATGATGTGCCGAGTTTGTCGTCCAAGAACCGCTTTTATCGATTATGACGAACACTACGTAAAACATCAAATAAGCGTGAACTCACGAACAATTATAACAACTTAGAGAGCGACCCAATGCGTTGACTAAAGTATCGTATTAAAAGATAATGGCTTTTACTAAGAGGAAAACGCTTCACAATTGTTGACACTTAAAAAGCTACTATGAATAATCTTTTTAAGGAAAAACCGAAAGGCTGAAAACGCACTGGACCTATCTAACAAGCTAGGTTTATGAGAGCCTATGAAATCGGCAAGGGCGTATCGTGGTCGCTGCTCCGTGACCTCGAGGATCTCGAAACCCCTACAATACCTTCTTCTGTGTTCCTATAAATATACGACCTCTATCCGTGATAGGCTATCCTGTCCCGCCTTAACATTCTTATCAGCACGACGCTCATATCTCGTGTACATTTTCTCACATAAATGACAGTTTTTTCCTCATTTAAATCCCTAAATCTCATTTAAAATCTCTATAGTTTCCGATAATTGCCCAAGCAGTTTTTTCATTGCCTTCTCTTTTTTTGATTTTCTTCTATCTAATAGCGCGTGTGCTTGGCGTCGCATATGAGGTGGGATACTATAATTATCTAATTAAACTACGCGTGATGATTTCGTAGTAATGTATGTTCCTTATTTTCCGCTAACTGATGTCTGCTAACTTTTCATCTGCAATCATATAAATGACCACTATTTGAATTTTTCTACTGTGTCGATGCATTTTTCAGTCATTAGCTCACCGATAGAGAGCTCAAATGCGTTGGCCTATCTTTCCCTCAATAAACCTAAACTGAATTGAATGATTGCACCGGTGAAGGCCTCATTCACACTCCTAGATCCCCCAGAGCTTTTACCTCTGGTGGCGGTGTGTAATTCCGATAGCACACTGGGCGCAGGGATGGTCCTACCTGTTTGCTGAATATTGTATTTTTGTAACATAGACCATGGGAGCCCGGGGTTTTATTATCGATCATGTACAAGTTCGTCCATATATGTGTTTCGGCATCTTCGTTGCGAATGACGTTGCAGAGCTTTATGCCATCAGCAAATATGTCGAATTCGCAGTTCAACCCAGAGATATAGTCATCGAAATATATATAAGAAAGAGGATATGGTCAAGAAATGAATCGAGACACTTAGTATTAGGATTATTCATAAAAAGCGGCCCAATTGAACGTTCAGGCGACGTTATCGGCCCACCCACAGACAAAGGCACGCGCAAACCATGCGAAATTTGAGGTCGCGCAAGCCGCCTAGGAAAAATATTTGGCGCTTTTGTGAGACCATATCTTGACTACGGAATGCCAGTTTGCACACCGTAGTTGAAAAAAAGATGTCGACCTTCTCGAAAAAGTGCAACGGAGGGCGACAAAAATGACCGATGATCTCACGGACTTACCATATCAGAAGAGATTGATCAAGCTTGACTTTTTTCCCTTGTCTTACAGGCACGTACAATGCAACCTGCTCTGGACATTCTGAATAATCTGGGGCCACGGTTACTCCCTGAAATTTGAGGATTTCTTCGAGTAGGGCAGCACAACTCACCTGTGAGGCCTTCCTTGCATAGTCACAAACAAACGCCCTCGATAGGACTTCAGAAAGTTTTCCTTCAGCCAACGAGTGCTATGACCTTGGAATTTACTGTAAAAGGAGGCGGTTTCCGTTGACACCATCGCTGAGTTCAAAAGAAGATTTGATGCCATTTTATTTGACAAAATGCAGCTATCAAAACATGATTTCTTATTTCTAATACTGTAAACCATTTTCGTGGCTCTAGGCTGGTTGCATACTCTTTTGCACTGTTTCGCGACAATTTGTTTGAATGTCTGCCACACTACCATATCTTGCTAAAACTTCATATTGACTGAAACAATGATATGGTTTACTTTATATTACTGGAGCTCCCAACGTCATTCCTTGCCTTTAACCCTTCAGCTTTCTACAAATTGCTAATAGAAACAAAAATGTGTGTTCATGGACATAATTGAGAAGGCAAAGTGATCATGAGTACCAACGATTTATTGTCCTGACGTTTCGGTATCAGACAAGCTTCCATTGTCAAATGTGGTAAATGCACGAATGTTCACAGTATTTATAGGTTAAATATACCTGGGCATGGAGATGACTGTTGTCATGCGGTTGCGCGCTCGTCTCGTCAGGGGGTCCTGGTGGCATTAGTATGACAATTACCACTGATCGGGTTCGAATTGTTCGTCAGTTGGGCTCAACCGACGTCATGCCACGTTCACACCTTCCCCTTGAGGTGCAGATTGCGGTTACCATGTTCGCGTTCTCATATCGGTTGCTACCGGCTTGGCACTCAAAGTGTGCGTGGACTCGCGTTCACCCACGCTCCCATCCTGTTGGCCATATCGTAGGCTTGTGGTCGAAAATGCCTACACCACATTTGTGTTTGCGTCCTGTGGGCCTACGCCCTCTGAAGTCGGTTGGTGTGTCTGGCCGGAGTTCTTGTATGTGGTTCACCTTCTTGTGTTTTTTCCCGTAAAGCTTGGTAGGTTACTGGTTGTGTCACAAGGAAATTAATGGAGTGAGTTGTGGTATGCCAGGCTTCGAGCGGCTCCCTGGCCGTTTGGTCGCTCCCTCGCCCTACGACCTCATGTCTTTGAAAGCGAACAGGTGCCCAGTGGCTGCCCAATGTTCTGTCACGAGCGAGGGTCGGTCCTGTCTGCACACCACCATCTCGTGCTGGGTCAAATGTTTGCCCGTTGCCCCTCCATATTTCACTTCAAAGGAACTGCAGCTGATCTGGTACACGACGTTGGCAATTTCACCTCGGGAGAGGGAGGCACTTGATTTCATTAACAATTGTCTGATCGTTGCCTCGGGTCTGTGGGCGATGCCAGTACCCAATGGCTGTGGGATTTGAGCAGCCGCTTCAGACGCGTTTGCGATTTATGGTAGCGCCCGCTATATTTTATAAAGTGGAGTAGGCCGGCTGACCCGATTAGAAAGCCAACGGTCAAACAACAAAAAGCCTCACACTAACCAGACCCATTTAAAGGCCTTATCCCGCCAATGTGCAGTTCAAAGCGCATTTCTGGAATGCTCGTTGGTGGGCAAGAGTATGGCATGACATGCCACTTGAAAGACGAGGGCTTTTGGTTATAAAAATCATGCATGGACGTACTCCATGCAGCACCCTCTCTATGGTTGTAGCCTGCACGAGTTACCACTTTGAGCTTCAATCGTGCGACTCCTTTACAACCGATAATAATGAGGATAGAAGTACCTATTTTGTGTAAAAAAAACCTTATTTGAACCGAATACGTTATAAACTGTGCAGTTAACGACCAATAATATGACGACGGCTGCAATAAATATTGCAGCAGATTTTGATGATAAGGAAACAAAGCCATCAATTGTAAGGAATTTTTATAATAACTGGTCTATTTATAGCGCATTAGTCGCGATAGCCAACGTTAGCTGTGTCTTGATCACCTGGGCACATCTACTTATGACTCAACCAACATATTTTCAGCTAGCAGAAAACACGATTTAAAAGTGAAGCAAATGTATAAGCCTGACGTCTTCGTTCTTGTATTATATTTTAATTTCCCCGTTAAAACAGGTTCATGATTTCAGTTTCCTTTATCGCAGAACCTTTCCTGTTTGTTTTTGTAGGTTGATCAACATTGCGTTAATCGGTGTGTAAGCTGTGTCTTCGTACTTGAATTTTCCGTAAGTGGTCAATCAGCAGTTAACTCCTTTGTGTATAGCTATAGCTCAACTTGGCGTCTAATTAAGTGAGCAGTTTGACACTTTTCTGATAAAAAATCAGTACCCCATGACCAAGCGGTACGAGCGACTCTTCTTTCAAAACCTTTGTCTATTCTTTGTGGTTACACCGATCCGACGATGCCCCATGGCTAGTTTACCTTAGACATTTACTGTTGCAGCTACAATTGCACGTAGTATATAAACGAGTTTCCTTCCACGGAGCATAACAAACTGCCACCAATGACATTAGTAGTTTTTGAAAAATTAGTGGTTTTGTTCACGATCGTGAACAAATGTGTTATGAGTGCGAGTTGGCTCCTTATTCGACCAAAATTTCGCTTGCATCATTTCACACCCTACGATTTGTCGTAGTATAACTAAAGAGCTCAACCGTTTTTCTTTAGAGAGGCCAATGGCTTAGTTTGGAAGCTTTCTATTTGTCCTGAAGGGCTGTGTTAAAGCGTTAGTTGACTTGACTTCTTCAGCTCCTGCGTGTAGGTAGTGGCGTTGAAATAGAGATTTGTAGCTCTGAAGCCATAAGGTGTGCACCAAAAAGTGTGTGCCTAAAGAACCGCATTTGTCTTTCTTTAATTGTTGGAGATATCCTCGTGATTTTGTGCAAATAATGTGAACTATCTGAAAAGTGTGAGCACTTCATTCGATGTGCCGTTCTCAGTTGACAGTCAGACATTTTCAGCATTGAGGACCGTGCATGAATGTTAAGTGAGTGAACGACTGGCATACGACGATGCTTTTGGTGCTTAAGGTATCTCGACAACCCTACGGACCGCTTCTAGGACTTGAAGAACCCTCGAAAATTCTTGTACCCGGTTCATTTAATATCAGCTTCGTCCTAACATATTTAACCTTGTCCACTCTAAGCAGACAACCATGAACTCCAAGCCTAATTAAAAATGTAAAGGCAAAATACCGGCCTTTTGATCCATTTTGCCAGAAATGCTGCGTTTCCCAGTTAAAATAGCTTAATAATACAAATAAAATATGTCGGCAGCATAGTCGAGGTCAATTAGCAACCAGCTTTTCGCATATTTTACAGTGTCTAAGTGACTTCAGACCATTCCGAGATTTTTGTCCGTCACCTAGTTGAGCGGGGTGCATGATAGGACACATCCCCTACCAGACATCGTCGGGTATGTTTTTAATGACCATGGAGTCTTGACCGCCTTAATTTAACACGAATTACGGTTGAATCTCTCTTTGTAGCCTCAGAGTAGTCCGCAGTCTACGAACATCCCTTTACCTAGTACAATGAGGCATTCGGTGTCCTAGCTCTCTGCACACAACATCGTTATAAATTCGTTAGCGCTCTAACCGTGTCCCTAGACTCTGTCTACCAACTTTTCTCATGAATGTATTTTGGAAAGTGCAGCAGCCACCTCTTACTGGTTTTCGGTTCAAAAAACAAAGTTAATGACGCCTTTTACTGCACCTCACAGCCAGTACAGGGCTAAACCAAAGAGCTAACTTATGATGGAAAATCTTGGGAAAAGTTCTGGCTGGCTGAAGTTTCAGCATCTGATATCCTTTCTGACCGTCTCAATTTCAGATATGTGTCATGAGACTACCCGTTTTAAACTGTAAGACCGCAAGAAATCGTAAACCAGGTGCCCTGTGTCGAAGACCTACTTATAGTGAGTGTTATCGGCAAACCAAGCCAAATTTGCAAAATAATCTATTTTTCTCTGATAGTAAAGGGAAAGTTTTGTTGTAGATGAGTAGATGGATGTCATCTGAAAAAAATATGGTATCCATTGTGAATAGTATGCGGAATATCACACGGCTCGTTGCTGTGATTATGCCATTTCACGCCTAAGTTTCAGATAATCTGGATCCGGCCTGATGTTATCCTTGGTTACTTTGTAAGCAAAAAGTTTGATTTGCTGAGAAGCGATAATACTTTTTGCTTAATTGCTGGTTACTCTATATTCTCTAGCAACGTCGAGTGATTTTGAAAGGTCTGAATCGTGTTTTTTCGGGCCGTTTTCATGGATGATGATATTGTCTGCGTAGACAATAGTATCCTTCAGGTACTCATGCGTAATTATTTCATCAGTGGTTCGTTGAATACGCACGAAACGAGATTTGACGGATTCTAAGTACTTCAGTTGTCGTATTGACAAGCAAAATGAATCAATAGCCTAGGAGGTCAGCAAGTGCATAAGTTGCTGTTTGAGTTGTCATTTGTTTTGTATTCAGATTACATCGACTTTTGTTGCGGAATTGAGGGGTCAAAAAGCAACTGTATCACCCTTTCCCATAATATGTGATTGACATGGTTTCCATGTTTACCTACATTAATTTTAATTTCCTATATTTTCTCAGGGCTTACCCATGCTTTGTTATTTCTAGTTCTCTGCTTCGCATCCTTGGACAACTCTAAAGTGGCAAGTTTCTTTTGCTGTATTCAATCAAATTTTCTTCATTTACTTTTGTATCTACGGAGTTCTTTTTTAAACATACGTCTATCACTTGTAACACTTTTTTAAAAATACCTTTTTGCTTCATTCAGGCGCCATGATCAGCATGATTCTTCAAGCAAGTTTGTGGGATCAAACGTTTTGGTACAATAGGCGACTGCTGCCTTAAAGCAAATACGAACATTTGTTACCTAATCCCACAATTTACTACCTAACCATCGTGGGTTTGCCTTTTTCGTGCCCACCTAACACTGTGCCCTTTCTCGCAACCAGCGAAATAGGTTGTGTGCATAAGTTGGGTTGGGTTTACTATTCGTCAACTTTACATAATGTACACCCAAAGTTAAGAGTAATATGCTCAATCCATTAAGAAGGATTTCAAATAGAAACAGCTAATTCATTGAGATTCAAACTGTCAAACATGGAGCGCCATACCAAGACTACGTACACCCGGTTCAATGCTCGCATTTCCCGTTGTTTTTTTTGGTTTATGAGCTAATTCCTGTCGACTATTCAGGAAAAAGTGGCACAACTCGTTATTTATTTATTGAAAAGACAGGCGTACTTAGGTTTTTCGAAAGATTTAATAGTGCTCAAATATTTTAAAAGATACTGCGCTTGTGGTATTTTTTTTAACCATTTTCGGGCTACGGGATACTTCTTTATACAATATAAATTCCCATGTGGAAAGTTCCTCTAGTGCTCCTAAACGGTTCCAGGCGATGTGACTCCTGTTTTCTGCGTTAATAAATTCGCGAGTTTTGACAGTAAAATTAATCCTTTTTGGCATCTCACTGTTATCAGTTATCAGAAAACTGAAATACGTTCCTACCCCAACAAAAAGGTTCGAAGGAGTAACTTCTTACAAACAAAATATGTTAAATGAATATTTGCTGGTCTTTATTTTAGCGAGTGTGGTTGAATTTATTTGGCCACCGCGATGCAACAGAAAACAGTACATACTACTTGCGCCGTGCTCATTTTCTTCAGGTTTATTTCTAAAAATAGCTGGTGGGGTTTTGTTGCCTAATTCGGCACGCCTTTCTTCAAATGGGACCAAATCACTTATGTACTCTTCATTTTCTATAGGTTCCATTTTTATGTTCCATTTGCAGTTACTTGACTTGTACTTAATACGTCCTGATCTAGCTGGCCTCAATGATATTGCTTTAATCGATCTGACTGGCGGTATGACCATAGTTTGAATACCAGGTCAGAAGATGTTTGTGAAGATTCTAGGGACAAACAGTCACTTCTGATCAGCAAAATGCAGGGTCTCTCACCATTTTCGGATCGAGAGCCAAGTCTAAAACGACAAATAAGGTGACTGTTTGACTGATCACCGGATCCAGTCTGGTCATTCCAGCACTCGGCAACAATCAACATATCATGGCGAGAAAGTCTTTTAACTAGCACCTACAGCTGTGAGTAGACGTCTTCCCTATGTTAATGTTCGGCAGCCGATGTTGGTACATACACAGAGGTGACAGAGCTGTTCGTAAAGTGATCCTTTAGTCGAACGTAAGCTATCCGGTCGTTGACTGATACGAGCACCGGATCGGTTTGTTTATAATCCTGAACTCCTATAGGAGTCCATCGTCACAGATAAGAAACAGAAACAAAAAGGGGCTAGTTATAGTGTGCGCACACGAATCAACTGTCAAGGGTCATCAGGTCGTGAGGGGAAAAAACTGTGATGAAAAGGGGGAGGTGCCATTTACCGTCAGTGATTGTAACGTTCATCAGGGCGCCAGCAACGAAAATAGGGCAACTATAGAGGACGTGGGCCCAATTAACTGTGAAAAACTACTGGCTGTGATTGTACGTAATTTCGCAAGGCTGTGTACGCCGGCGCCAATTCAACACATCGGCTGACTGAATTCCCGTCCATGGACCAGGCTTCGATCAATTACTTGCTCGTCTTTTTTGCCGCGTGGGCGAGTACCTTTACGGCCGCGAAGTTGAACTCATAGTCTGTTTCATAGGTGTAGGCTGCAACTTGTGATAATTCGTCGCATTGTCGCACGGCTAACTTGCATTCATGCATGCGCGATCTCATGGGGTTTGCATTTATTTAGGAGTTCAGCTAAAATTCGCAACAGATCACTCTAGTAGTCGGTGCTGTTACAAAAGCCGTAGTATGTGTGGAGAGTAAACTTTTGCTATTGACGCTTATTAATAAATGCCATTTTGTGTCGGACTGTTGGGAGTCACTCATGAAGCAAACTGGAAGCTGTCCCCTTTTAAGTGTGCCCGATAGTTTCCCAACCACTACGCCTGACACTTTAATTTTTAGTCGGGGCTATGCACAGATGGTCGTCTCTTCTAGAACTCCAATTATGTGCTCAATAAGCTAAGACCTCGGATGGGATCCGAAGGACTGACTGTGTATCACAGCTATAGGTAGCAGCGCCACCCATACGTGCAGTAATGCAGTTTGTCAGGAAAATAAAATTGGTTAGTAAACAAGATGTCCTGAATGCAGACAGTTCTGACTTCTGAACCTTTTGAGGAGAAAATAAGACTCCAGTTTCCTTCCGCAGTTTAGGGCAGACTGGCTTGAAAAGCAAAGGCTGTGATAAGGTGTTTCTAGGTGCACTTATATTTTCACTACTCACTTGTTGACAGAATAAAATATTTTAGCAGGGTGGAAAGCGCCCGTAGACATTTATCGTGCTTGAGAAGAAGTTGATGCATGCACTATGAGGGATAATGGCCCGCCTGCGTGCGGCTCGCGACCTGCTGAACTTTCATCTCATCTAGTGGAATTAGACGTGATGTGTGCTTTGTCATCTGGCGCTGGCGTTTGACAACGCGTTGGCCTGTGCGTTCCCCAAGTGGCGACCTTTGACTGAATTGAGCCTCAGCGCCGGATATAGATTGAGCAGGTCGATGCGCTTGTTTATAGACTGGAGGTGCGTGAACCATGGCTCAAGTAATTATCGGCTCACTCGATTATCAGCCGTCGCGAGAATTTCGGCCTCATCAAATTTGAATGTGTGGCCGGGTCTCGTCGAATGTACCGCAATTTCGGCGTCATTTCTCCGTAGTGCTGCCGCGTGTTCGGCAATGCGCGTCTTGAGAAGTCTTCCAGTTTGTCCCACGTAGTTACTTTGTCTGCAACTGCACCAGATCCTATAGATGACTCCAGGCGTTTCTTGTCATGTCAACCCAATTCCACCACGTATTATGGTAGTTCAGCAGGTCACGGCCCGCACGCTGGGCATCAAGCAATTATCGTACCCGTTTCTACTATTTTCCCTGATGCTGGATCCACGATGGACTTCGAAACGTCAAGCAATAGAATTATTGGCTCATCACAGTATCACAGTGGGATATCTTATATCCATAAAATAATTTTGTCAGCAATCTCAGCTTGCGCAAGCGTTTTGAGAACTAAGAAGTGCTTTTCAGAATTGCGACATTCGCATGATATAACCACCAGGATATTCGCTCCACGGCGTGTCTGCCGGACCCTCATTGCTGTTCCTATGTTAAATCAAGCAGGCAACGGCACATTTTAAGTTCGTTAGAAGACCTAGAACACATTTTACTTGATCTTGACACAAAATAAAGACCTAATCTAGGACGAACGGAGACACGTATTGCTTTATCAGGTATCTAGTCCCATCGGAAAGAGGGATGATAAACAAAAGCAAAATAACTTTGATTTCTTTTACCGAACTTTGATATGTTCCTAGACTGATCATCTTTTCAACGAAAATCTACGTCCCATGATGGTGAGATTCGTTTATTTTTGTCAAAATGGTAAGGGCTTGCTATGACCTTTGTGGTTTTGGCCGCTATAGCGAGCTTGGTTTGGTTTACAAAACTTTTTTACACTGTTCTCTGTGCCAGTGAATTTTTGGCTTGGAATATTTGGTAAGTGCAACGTATCCCGAGTTTAAGCTATCTAGTAAGCTACCGGTTTGAGACCTAACTGACGTTTCCGTACACAAACGCGACAGGATAAACACAAACGACAGGCGGCTGTCGACAGCTTAAAAACAAACAACTAGTTCAGATTCAGAGCCAGGAGATAGATTAAGTCGGTACCCTTAATGTTGACTCAGGTACCCGTCATGGTGATCATGTGCTAACCTGTGGAGGCTGTGCAGGCAACTTCATAACTTTCACGCCCTCCATTGATATTATAATTAATCTTTATTAACGATTCATTCTACCGCTGCTTCTGGCACCTCAGTCGAAGAACTGCTGTACGGATTTGAGAGAATAGAATTAGTAGCAGTTGTTTAGTGGGCAATTGCTACTAAAAAAATGAAACTGCAAATGAAATAAGGCTAAGCGACGACCAAATCAGCCGTTGCGATCGTTTTTTGAAAACTCGCGCTTTTCTCAAATGAGGAAAAGGCATATATAATTTTAAAATAGGTAGACAAATCCGATTTCTCACTGTGCATCTGCCGCGTGCATTTTTCATTCTGCACGTGATGGCGACAGCTGATTGTGCACTTGTAGTAGGGTAAATGAAGGAGGAACGTGTGGGAGGATTATGTCAAAGTTGGCGTCTTCTTCCAGGGCGCATGCAGCTACATAAAACGCTGCGTCGCACCTCCGAATAGTTCGTTTTCCAGTGATCGGACTGTGAGAGCACCTGCCTGAGAAGGGAAAAAGAGTTGTGGCATGAAATCTGATCATCAACCATATGCCTCTATGTGGTACTCCATTCTCAGTAGTCTATACGGAAGCTAGTCGCTACCCGAGGTCTGATATATCCTTGGCAAATTATTCGATAGCGCGTGCCTCTTATTTCATTGTTTCACTGCCTCCCCTGTGAAACAAAAAGCTGCTTACTAAATCACTGATAGTTTTAGTGATCGTATGCTTTTTTAAATAAAATGTACACACTACTGCGTTCTTAAGAAAGACGTACGGGCGCCTAAAAAGTAGGCGTCGGTTTGTCAACCTTACTTCTCCAAGTGCGCTTTCAAATCAATGGCATTGTGCTACGCACGAAGAGCCCTGACTGCATTTAACGCGATACTGCAGGTGCACATATACTGAGCTTTTGTGCGTACATTATCCAAATGGTGGGCAAAATAGAACAGGCAATCGCTCCTTCGTGAGGTATTGTCTAGCCGTCCAACGCTTTTATATGAACGTTTTATGCGGGCTCCTATCCTCAACAGGGGAGTCGTTAATTGTCACAACTGTGCACTGTATGCTATAAGTACTGCTGCACCCTGTGCATGACTTATCTGTTTCTGCTAATGTCTCTGGAGAAGAATTCGTGAGACGGATTTCGAAACGTCAGGCGAGTAAAAGTCTTGTTCCAGTGATCACATCATCTTCTCAATTACTCCCCCGCACTCGTGGTAGATGTCACTAGCGTTCTCTTTCAAGGATTCTCGATTCCCTAGGCCCCTTAGCATCTTTTCTGTAGCGTAATTGGAAACGCAAATTTGCCTGTGCAGAGATATAATGCAACGCTTTCGCATGCAAATTATGGTGGTAGTAAACAACGGTTGCACATGCAGTCACGGAACCGTCACCGAGAAAAGAGGGCGAAGTATGCGGGATTGTTTGGCCAATTTATTGTCTATTTTCGCAGCTGAGGCACGAAAAGAAGAGCATATTTGCGTAGACCCCATTTATGCCACTATCAACTATCTACTGTTAACTAGTCAGTTAGATTCAGAAAATGTGAGATTATGCTTATGATTGATTATTAACATCTAACTGATGATGACCTCTGCTTTAGACACCTTGATCCACAGGGATATTATGTTCGGCTCTAAGCGGCGGAGGCCATTTGCTATCACTGTATTATCTACTTCCAGTTTTCCGTCTCGCCCGAAACCCTCTGAAGCCATCCATAATTCACAAAAACAGCTAACCTAGACGATCACGGTCAAAAATTACGCAAACAACGTTCCCATGCGCTGTCTTGGCATACAACCTCACAGTGTCAGTGTGTATTTACATTTGAGTGGGTCGTGTAGACAGATTGATATTCACATTAGAGTGCTTCCTACGGTGCACACATAAATAACGTGATTTTGCAGCTGCTTACTATTAATACTTCTAGACGTGCATCGTACACATAAACCTTTCAGGTGCCTACGATGCACTCTTAGTTCCAAAGCAGGCATCCAGATCGACAGCTAATATAAACCTTTTTTATTGTCATGCACCCCCCCCCTAGTTAGCGATGAAACTCCATGTGGCCTGTACTTTCGGTAAATACTAAGTATAGTTGATGTTGTAACTTACCATACTAACAGCCTAGGTACTAGCTAAAAGGCCCAGACACATGTTTCGCCGGTATTCTGCCGCTGCTGGACATAGGTGCGTGGAGTCCGGCTCATCAGTAGGTCCCCCAGCTTTCCCTGTCTGCTTTCTGGTTGATATACGGGTTCTGAAAGTTCAGCTTGTTAACCTCCTGAGAAATTAATTAATGTTCGCAGTACAGTAGTCGCCGTTTATTAAGCCCACGGTTAATAGGCCCAGTCGCGTATTAAGCCCAAATCAGCTTGGGACGGAATTTAACATAGCAAAATCCGCCGGCTAATAAGCCCAGTCGCCGGCTACAAAGCCCAGTTTGCCAACAGGATAGAATGAAATTCTCATCTCTCTGCGTGCGCAACTTTTTACGTGTCGCAAATCATTTTGTTTTTGTTATTACGTAAAATACTGACAAACAGCATTCTTTTCTTGTACATAACCAACCTCTACACATAATACAATACGTATGTAGTGTATAGTGACCATCCTGCGTTTGCTAATCAAGAACTAGGACTCTCCGGTTAGTGCGCCCGCCGCTTATTAAGCCCAATTTGGTCTGGGCCCGAAGTGGGCTTAATAACCGGCGACTACTGTATATATCAGCATATTTAAGGTCTATTGACGTAGACCGACATTTTATGCTTATAGTTGGGTTGAAACCCGTCAACCACTTCGAAATATCTACGTCCTGCTGACAGATAGACTTGAGTAGTAGAAATTTATGTTGTAACTTACCATACTAACAGCCTAGGTTCTAGCTAAAAGGCTTACAGTGGTAGAGGGGCGCTCATCGACCGGTTACGGAACTGGCTTATCCTGTTGTGCTCTGGAGTTCGCTCTCTAGCCCCGACAGCAGGGGCTCAACGGCTAGCCCTGGGGTGCCGCAACACCTAGGGTTACGTATGACTGACTAATGAGGGCTAATAAGATAGAAATGGCCATTTCAGCCTCCCTTGTCATTGTCGGTAATGCGTTCCCGCCAACGAGTTCCTACGTGTTGCCTACGAGTTCCTTAATTCCATTTACAAATAGTTGCTACTGTCTACTGTTTAGTAGATCAGTTACGGCACATTACCGTCATTTTCGGACTGTGCAGTTTTCAAAAAAGGTCAGGTCAGGTCAGGTTTTGTTAAGAAAAATGTAGGTAAATACATTTAGACTTCCTATTGGTACAGAACAGTTATGCAATGAATTAGTTCAGCAGAGCATTTCAAAAGAGTGACTTCGCCAGTAAATGGAATTGGGTAAAAAAGGGCCGACGGTGGTTCGGAAATTCTAGGGGTTTGAATGCCATTTGAGAGATTGTAAAGGGAAAAACTGTCGCTCATGGGGGGGGTGGGGGAGAGTATAATCAAATCGGATAGCCTGTGCTGAGAGTGTTTGAAGCATGTCAGGAGGAGCTGGTTGCGGTTTTTATCCTTATCCTAAGGGTCACACGAGCAGAAGATTGCGAAGAACGTCATCGAGTGTCAGAGATGCGCCCATCGTGCACCCCTGCTGGTTACCGAGTCTGCCGATCAAGGGACGAAACAGAAAGCCCCACCAAGATCCACAGCAGTCGGTTATGGAAAGCTATTTGGAAGAACTTTGCAGGGTGGCGTAGTCTAGGACCACAAATTCGGTAGATGCGATTTTGCAATTCTTATAAATTGAAGCGTATAATAGTTATTACAAACAAAAATATTACTGGAAAGTAGAGAGTAGAACTTTCTTATAACATATAATTACTCGGTGATGTCCTTTGACGTAGTCGAGGCTCCATAGATAAGGACATGACTATCCGCGAGCAGAGTATTCCATGCGTGTGTAATAGTCATCTAGTGGATTGTAGGTTGCTTGCTTAGGAAATCCTGCCTTGGTAGTCAGTTTACTGGTTGAGGAACGCTCACCTGACAACTAACGGACCTCATCCGTCCCGCTCCACCCTGAGCCTCCGCAGTCCCTGACAGCCTTAACAGCTGGGCGTAGGCAGATCGTGTTGCCGGCAAAGACAAGACAGGCGGGAATGACCATTTCTGGCTCATTAGCCGTCGTCAGCCAGTCAAGTGGTGTCCCATCCGTGCCTCGAACTCGCGACCTTTTTGATTGGAGTCAACCGCCCTAACCATTGAGCCACGAACTCCTTGTCTAGCCGGTTAAGGTCAGGTTAAATTCCATGCGTTGCAGTAGACTGCACGGGTTGACCGACCCAAGTGTTATTTAACTTTTGAATCCCCGTTGGGGCCTCGATAGCTCTGTTGGCTATAGCATTCGCTGTACTTGAGCCTTCCCTTGCTAGCGTGGATTCGAGGCCGCCGAGTTTTTCACAATTGTGTTAAATAATTCTATATTTGCATATAAATGTCACACAAACTACCTACTATATCGTATAAAGTAATGTTTACTGTAACATGCTTTAGTTACCTCCCTTTGCTAACCCATGGTATTTGTAGCCTCCATCGGTTGTCCATGTGCTTTTGCTGCCCGTAACGGAACAAACAGTCTGTTATGTACCAGGCATACACAAACTAACCATTCATAATCGGGAATATTTTCGTTTGTTTCAATAAAGTTATGCAACTCCGTCTTTCTCACGTTGTCTTTGAAATTGAGGTATTGCCTAGGTAGGCGCCCATTGGAATCTGAACAAATTGTCTCATACAAAAATCACTAACCGATTACGATCCCTGCCAGCCGCCAGAAGGGCTTACTGACTCTACTGTACCAAACAGATGAGAACACCTGTGAACTTTTTAATTTACTTTAAAGCTCACCACAACTAGAATGGTAAGGCGGGTTCGGGTTTAATCTACGAATTTAAGCACTGTGTTTACGCGGTTATGATTAAATTCACCTTCCTTAGTTGCCGCTTGGTCCCCGCATTCTGGCGGTGTGTTACTCAATAAACCCCACTGAAGTAGTTCGCCGTTTTCTGTTAGGGTTCGATTAGGAGTGGATTAAGGCTGCTTCTGCGCACATACCGCTTAGTTTTCTGTTTTGCCAGTGTACGAGGCAGCATCACCTGATCGTCCTGTTGCTAGTTTTGCAGGGAGCAAATTGTCGGATACATTAGCCTGTCTTGTTGTTATTGCCGTCGTTCGGTCTCCAAGCTGCGGTTGTGCAATTACTACTAACCGCTGGTGCATGAACACACGCACTGCCGTAGCCACTTTCCTCCGAAAGCGTTGATATCCAACGGAGCTGATTCTCTCTCTCACTCTCACCACAAGCGCCAGCTAAAGGACTCAACAATAGACTCATCGATTTCGAAACCTAGGTGGTTCTGTTGGCTGTAACGCGTGATGCGGCGCAGATTGAACGGCTAGCAGAAGACAAGAATGCGCCGCGTATACGATTGCACACCCGGAGTTGCCTAGCCCCTCTTCCCCCCCCCCTATCACCACCTCCGCCCTTACAGTTGCCTCGCTTTATTGTCGCGGGTTCTGTCACAGAGCACACACGTAGAGGCTGTTGTGAAAGCGCACACGTTTATGAGCAGGTTTGAACATGTGTGCGTGCTTACAGGCGCTCTCTGTAGGTACCATATTTTCCGTTCCGATTGATTCGTCTGGATTCCTCCCAGCGCGCTCGCTCGGGGCGGGGGGGGGGGGGTAAGGGTGCAGCCCGCAGAAGCAGAGCATTTCCAGCCAGTTCACTTTCACACACACACACACACGATCTGTCAGCGCCGCTGCTGCTACCGCTGCCGCCGTCGTCGTCAATGATGCTGATTCTGTGCGTGCGTGCACCTGTCGTATGGAGCCCATAATCGGTGGTGCTGTTACCATTACCACCATCATCACCGGCACCGTCTGTGCAGCTAGTCTCGCGTGCGCTGCCGGAGTGATTTCATCAAAAAGTTCTCTAGCTGACAGCAATCAAGCGTAGTTCAACGCCCAAAGAACGGTGGCTGTAACCTCCTCCAAAGTGTTTTTTGTAATTTAGTTCGCCATTGGGTCATTCCCAATAGGAGGAATATCCATTTGCTGGATGACCAAAAAATTCGCCAAGAACGCTCATTCCACACTTCCGTGGCGGCTAATAGTCTCGTTTTGTGGAGTGCAGTAAAATTTACATCCACTCAAACTAACGAGGAGATCTGCCTTTCAGTTTTTCTCGAACCGTTCTTCTTTCCCATCCTCATCCTCTGGGAGTTTGTCGCTGAGGGTCTGTCATGGTCGCTGTTAATTAGTAGGGTGGTTTTGGTAGATTTGAATAACTTATTTACGTCCGTTGTTAAAAACTCCGCGGCCTCGGTAGGATTCGAACCCATGCCAGCAAGGGGCAGGCTCTAGTACAGCCAACGCGCTAGCCGCGAGTTCACTCACATTTGGATCGAGTTACCCGCCTCGTAAGTCATTTATCTGCGTGGGTCTTGCCCTTGCTGGTGCGGGTTGGAATCCCTCCGGGCCGGTGAGTTTTTCACAAGTAGTCGCAGTCATGGTGACTGGACTTCACTCAGGTTGTCATGATATGGCGTTATAAGGGACATATATTTCGAGGAATACCCTACACAAGCGCTCTCAAGTGAGACACCTAGGCAAAACTGTTGTATTGTTAGGATTTTGTCTGTTTCCCTTACCGACGCAAAATACGTTACCGCTTAAAGGCTACGCCCTATGCCTGCTCACTTCTCGCTGTCAGTCGAAAACAGTTTTGACTTTAGTTGGGGGGATGGCAGTGGGGGCCTCGTAGCTCAGTTGGTGAGAGCGTTGGCTGTACTAAAGCCTTCCCCTTGCTGGAATGGATTAGAATCCCACCGGGGCCGGACATTTTTTAACAAATGGGTCAAACCAGTTTGGATTTTACTCTTGTATTTTACCTCAGGACAATTCTGCCCGTACACTTTCGTAGCCTGACTCTCAGCTCGCAGTAAGCCAGTCAACATAACAAGACACACACTGGGCAGACTGCGCTGTCCAAGTTATCCTGTCAGTTGGTAACTCTTAGAGTCGCGGCTTTTAGCGCACTGTGATAGCTTTAAGCGCATGAGATTGTTTTTAGTGATGGAATAAATGCGCTGAGGGTTGACCTCACTCTCTCCCCCACTGCTAGCAACAAGCCACCGCCTAGCTGATCGGTCGCCTGAGATGGGATTAGCGCAGTGCTAAAAAGCAAAAAAATTCGGAGATGAGCTTTTTAGAGCGGGTTGTGCAAGGGAAGAAGGAAAAAAGCATAGAGGCTGATCACGCCACAAGCTTCCGCACCTACACAACCGCGATTTACAGCAGTCAACCAAAAAAGGACAGACAACACCAATCCCCGTGATGTGTGTGACTCCAGCATGCAGGTTGGTGGATGCAGTGCTCCGTGCAGCAACCCAAGAACCCCTGTTAGTAAGGAGGACTTGCATGTCACGGAAATTCATCATCAGGCAGGTACATGACATGGGGGATAAAAATGGTCAGTTAATTGCAGTGTCTATATAATCGTCAGGTTGGGGGGGAATGAAGGAGGTTAGTGGGTGAGGGTAATTAAGTAGCTGGGTTTTTCCTCGTCTCGTGAATGCTGGCGCCTGCGTGGGTAGGATGTTGGTTGCGATGCGCAGAGAAGACAGGGGTATGTTCTGATGGTCAGCGGGTCGAGGCCTGTATGTCAGCCGCGTAGCTTGAGCTTGACTATTTTCCGTGGCTTCGTTTTGCGTGTTTTCGGACGACGTATCTTCAGTGGGCGTGGGATTTTCGCGTGCAGTCGGCCAAGGGAGGCAGATTGTTTGTACCAGCGCCTTTTGACAGTATAGACTGGGGTTTGCTAACGTGATTGCCACTGTCTCTGCTGTGGCTTACACCCGCTTGCGCAGGCCTTTGGAGTAGTGTGTCGGTGTGTGGTATATGACCCGAAAGTCTTCTCTCGCGTCTTCTTGGTGGTTCGTATCAACTAGGTGGGCGAGGATTGAACTTGAGATCGGTCTATTCTCTCATTTGCTGAGCCATGCCGGTATGTTCTCGCGTATTCTCTTCTCCAGACTTCGCGTTGTTCGGCCTATATATCCCGCTCCACAGGAGCAGGTGAAAGAATAGATGCACATCGATGTGGCCTGAAACGGTAGTCTGTCTTTACCGCCCATTCATAGAAGGGGAGAATTAGTGAAGAGCATTCGCAAGTGTCTTTGTCTCGCAAGTGGCTTTTTGTCAAACTCCAGAGGGGGGGAGCAATTACGTATAAATCGAAGGCTTAGTTTAGGATTGGGCTTAAGGTGGGCATCATGTTAGGGGTTGAGGCTTGGGCTTGTGTTAACTGCAAGGTTTTAAGTTTAGGACAGGGCAGGATTAGGATTAAATAAACACTTTAGTTTCATGTTAGGGTCAGTGTTGAAGTTAATACACGGGCATATTTATCCTCTCTGAAATTTATCACAAGGTCTCGATGGTTCTATTCCCCTGTCCTGTTTAGGCCACCATATAATGCATCTTTACCCATGTCCTTATACACAGTATTTCAAACTACTACGAATTTACTGTGTCACAGCCACCCGCCTGGATCTGTACCATTACGACCGCTTATAGCAGTTTTTCTGCTCAAAGACGACCATAAAGACCCTCGACGCCACTTCACTGTTAATTTACATTTATGACCAGGTCTGCCGGACTCTAGGGACTCCAATCTGAGAGCATTTAAACGCCAACCCTTACTATATAGTAAATCTGACGCTGTTGACTCTTGGACGAGGTGCTGCATGGCTTGGCTTGACAAGTTGTCACCTTGCGCTTCTATCCATGCTCCGGGGTCAGCCCAGTTTGCACGTATGTGGTGGGCTGAGGTTCGGGTGCCCCGTGCTCCCTGGCCTGTGGGATTTCAGCCGCTCACCTTTTTTTGCGAAAACCCGTGTGTTTCGCAGGCATCGGTTGGTGTGTGGCACACGATGTCAGACTGTGTGGTTTCGTTTTGGCAGTCATTGCCCCCCCCTCTCCTGAATATGGGGATGACAGGTGCAGTCCGTTTAAAGTAACCCTAATCTGTTGCAAGGAGACTCATACTAGCCTCCCATTTCGAGACCCAGTGCACCTGTCTCTCTGTCCTGCAACCGAGCATACTACTAGTATAGTCGTTAGGCGGGGCGCTGAAATACGCTTCGTCCCTCTCGTAGTAGCTATTGCGATTGTCACCGCCTATAGAGTTGTTTCTTTCCAAAATAATTTTTCGGCTATTTGGGAGAACTTGCGTATAAGGTCACAGCATTTGAGTGTAATATAAAATAAACAGCAGACTGATGACTGCTATAACGGTGGCTTCAGTGGTGTCACCGTCTAGTTACGCCCGTTGGAATCCCCAAGGAAGAACACAACTTTGGAATCCGTCCGGACGAGAAATTATTGTGTACAAAACCCGGAGTTGTTTTCTCGGGTGATAGTTGCCGCTGGCTGATCTTCAGCGCGCTGAATGTCCCCGCTTCGGGGCAAGCCCCGACAATCGGGGAGCGGACTCGCGGTGTTCTCGCAGTCCGTGTGTGCAACTCACTGTCTGAGAGGTGACGGGCTTATAAAGGATTATCAAGCGCGTTCTCTGGTGGCCTGATAGGCCGCATTGGGATTACTGCGATCAGTGGGCTCGCGTATATTTGTGTCCTCACCAGAGGTTAAGGTCATCGCACATGGACAGTCATCGCACGTAGGCGGTCAGAGCAAGGAAACAAAGACATTTTGGTAGGCCCGGCGCCTCAGGAAAGCCTACAAATGAATGGTTTTCACACTTCTTTGTCAGGCTCCCGATGAAGCTTCCGTCATGTCCAAAATTGTTTCTTATGGAGAGAGCCGACTAACAAATGAAGTTATCAGTTAACAGTAGTATCCGAAACAGAATTTTCTCGCGCCGTCTGTTTAGTCTGCCCCCATTTAACTTGCTTTAAACCGTTACTATTTTTTATAAATTTTTTGATCAGGAAGGAAAATCACACTGCATTTAGAGTATTTTTAACAGGAAGGTATGATTTCAACTTTTTCAAATTTTAGTAGGAGCGCTGTGACTGCATTTTTTACGCAAATCCCCATGAGCACTTACGACCTCGCATGGCACGCCTAGAGACTGTCTATTCACGGAGTCGTTTCAACTTGCACACACTTGTCTATCTGAGGTAGTATTACTGCAAGCAGGAATGTGGCCTGTAATGTTCACTTGAAGGGCAGAAAACTGTAGAACCGATTAACTTTTGTTCTGCACACATACTTAACCCTTAATACCGTGATCCATTTTCTCCGGTCGAAGGATAACTAAGCGTGTGTGTCCACCCCACCTGCCACGCTACGCTACAACCAAGTGTCGAACACCTCTACCCTCCTCTGTCTTAGCCCCTTAGACTATAAAAGCATGCCCGCTGAATGCCTTCAACTCTAGCCTTACTACTTACTGTTTATTGGATATTAAAACTTGTTACTCTGCCCCCTTCCCTATATTACTGTAAGCGTTTGGATAATATAAAAAGTGGATAAGTCTAACTTGACTCCTTAACTGCTTTCATGGCCATCGTCGCTGAATTGAAAGCAAACAGATGGGTTGGCCACCCGGTTGGACACTATGTCCAATGACAGACGGGGGAAGCAGCATCTTATAACCTAAAAACCAAGCCTAGCATTGATGTGCTCCGAGCCTCAAACATGTACTTTATTCAGAATAGCATAAATCCAGGTGTCAACTCCTACCTGACATCGAGGGAACACGAGCCTAGCGCTGACTCTAATCAGTGTCATTTCTGACCAAGCTATGCTGTGGTCAGGGCTCCAAGCTTATACTTTCTCGGAATAGATTAAGCCCAGATTCATACTCCTTGTTGATATCAATGGGGTATGAGCCTCAGCATTGACCTTAATCAACATCACCTCTGAAAAATGGTAGCGCCAGTACTACTAACGCTCCCGCTAGCTATTAGTAGTACAAATAGTAGTAGCCGTATCAGGCTCGGCCTCTTTGAGCCTGTCTTGCCACCTGCTAAGAGTCAGTGAGGCTAGGTATTGTGGTGGTACCCGCACAAAGTTTACTGTCACTTAAGCCTAAGTTAGGCGGTGTTTCTGGCTTGCACTGGAGAAAACGGCCAACGCTGAGTCCCGTTTGGTATTGTTGCCCCCCCTCCCCCCGGGCGAAGGTAAAGAGTGCGTTCGGCGCCAACTGCATCCACTTTCACCATGATCTACCCCCTAAGACTGTCACCTTCTGTAACAAACTGTTGGTGGACTTAATCGAAATTGATTTTTGAGCACACAGGCATGACTGCCAAAATTTCTTTGTGTAATATACTCTTTTTTCTCAACCCCATATTACGGCGATGGCAGCTTTGGCATAGTTACTGCCTAACCCCGGGCGATGGTTCAGAGTGTGGTCACGCCCATTACGTCCGCATCACTATGACCTACCCCCTGAGACTGCCAACTTCTGTACCAACCTGTTGGCGGAGTTTATCGAAATCGATGGTCGAACACACACACACATAACCGCCAAAATTTCTTTGTTTAGCATAATCTCTATTTTTTCAACTCCATATTCCGGCGATAGCAGCTACGGCATAGTTTCTGCCTGAGCATGGCCCCTTTTCTCGTTTCTCAGCAGACTTTCCTTCTTGTGACTGCTGAAAGACCAGCCATGACATACAGGCAGGGTGCCTCGCCCCCCCCCCTCTCCCGATCTCTCCGGAAAGATCAGTTTTGCTGAGGGCCGCTGCTGCAGAAAGATGCTGAGTAGTTGCATCTTCTGCCACGTATTTCCTCCGGCACTTCACCACTGTTGTTGTTGGTGGTGTTGGTGCGGCCGTACGACCGACACCATCGTCGTTGCCGTCGTCGTCGTCGTTGTAGTAGCCGTCGGCGTGGTGCGCACGTACGCTCAGAGCAGCCTGTTGCGCGTGCACGCCTCGCGTCGCGTGCGTACGTGTGTGCACTGCACTGCACAGTTGTGTGTGACAGCTTGAGCACACAGCTGCGGCGCAGCGCGGCGGGCTTGCGCGCACTTCACACACAGACAGTGGCCGGCCCTAGTTAAAATTATATCGTGGCTGTCACGCCCCCCTATCCCCCTCTCTCTCGCTCGTCGCCCCCTCTTCTGTGAGTGTGTGTGTGTGTGTGTGTGTGCGGCTCTGACTGCACAGTCAGTCGACCAATCAGCTGTAGCACTCAAAGTCCGCCCACTGAGTTGCGCGCTCTCTTCACGTGCACACACACAGACGCGCGCAGATGCTGTGTGCTCTGTTTGGGCGCTCAGACTGGCATCACCGAACTTTGCTCTATTGCACCGCCGCATTAGACGACGACGTCTGCGGTTGAATCAGCTTGCTCGCTCTCCGCTGCTGCTACTGCTGCTGCTGCTCACGCCTAGAGAGAGAGTGGGTGAGAGAACGCCTCTCTGGCTGTCTGTGACCTATTTATTGGCTGGTGCGTGGGCCATCCGTATTACAGCCGCGCGCCATAGCAGCTCATTCTTCGGCTACTCGCTCTCAGTTGCTGGTACCTACCTCTATGGCGAGTATGGATCCGGTGCCCAATTGTTCCGCTAGCATCCCCAGTCGCAGTACGCATTCACACAATCGTGAAAATCTGGCCGGTCTCTCTGCTGCGGCAGTAGCAATGTCCCCGGTCGGTGCTAAGGTGGAACCGCCGACCCCATCAGACACACCCCAACCTACCTTCCAGAACTGCATTTTTGGCGGTTTACAGCAGTCACAACCAGTACAACCGCAACCCATGGAGGAGGGAGTTGAGGTGGCCCCGGTGACATCACCCTCGCATATAGAGTCGAAAATGGATATGCTTCCATCCGCAGGCACACCTATTGGCGACTCCTCGGGGGCCGATCTCTCTACTGTCCAATTTCAGCCCATTGATCCCAAATCCACTCGCTCTTCACCCCCGCCCTCAGCGTCTACTTCTACCACTGCTTCTAGTTCACCAGCCAAACGTCCGAGACACAAACCCGGAGAGCGCAGGGAACTCCTCTTGCTGGCTGTGAATGACGTCCTGAGTCAGTCCATTTCAATGCGAAAGGCAGCCCAACGCTATAATCTAGCCAAATCTTCTCTCTGTGATTTCGTCCGCAAGAACAACATCCAACTTCCCAACAACCGATACAAGACTGCCTCCTCAACTCCCGCAACACAGGCCAAGGCGACTCCCGTCTTGGAGTCTGCCAGTCCACAGACATTAGACACCCAAACCGAGGCAGTGTGTGATACGGCAACGGCGGCCGGTGATTCCTGCCATTCAGATACCGGCCCCGATAGGAATGGTTCCTCCTCTCCACAGAGCGGCGGTCCTCTAAAGTTGCCCCTTAACCCGGCTGCTGTAGCTGCGGCCAGATCCTTCCTCAACGGTCTCTCAGTTCAGTCAACCATCGGCACTGCAGTCGGTGATCCCCTTTCGGTTATTTCAACTAGCGCTACTGGTGCTACCTCAGCAAACGCTGGCACCGTTGAAGCCAGGCAGGAAGCACGCTGCTCACGACCCACCGGCTTATCCCTAAACGATCATCGCCTCTTCTCCACTGCCTCAACCCCACCTACCAGCAGTGCTAACCTCGCGGCTTGCCCTCGCATGGAGAGTCCCTGGCACAACGTATCTGGCCTACCGACTCAGGTGCCCATTGGGAACTGGGGTGTATGGCCCTTGATGAATCCGAAAAATACAAACCTTACTCACTTTGTTAGCAACGGCAGTACCAACAACAACAGCACAGCAGCATCCGCAGCAACAACAACCACTGCTAGCCTCTGTAAGGTTCCAGTATCCCTTATTGCGGAATCCCCTCGGTCCTCCCCTGTTTCTGCAACGTGTACTGTCTCAGATGACACAGTTATGCAGATGGCCGGCCGCTTTTCCGACGTAAGCCGTGTATTTACGCCCTATTGTAATGCATTTTGTGCTGCTACGTTAACTTTCGATAGACCCTACGGGCCTGGTATTTAGGATTCGTTGTTTTTCTAGTATTATTGTTTGATTAGACTTATTTTTGTCCTTTCTGAGCCGTTTTTTTCATACGCTGTTGCTAGTAACTAGTAGGGGTTTTATATCTGTCTGAGTAGTGACTGTCTTATGTTTGCGCAGTCGGAGTTTTGATTGGGAATTGGTGTCTAGTAGCAATTATAATACACCATTTACGGGGTTTTCTCTCGGTTTAGAGGGCATGAACGGACTTCGAACGTTAACTGGCGGAAATCTTGTCATTTCTGTCTCTCGGGTTGCCGATATGCGCGCCGCCTGAACTAGCATTCGATCTCACACGAAGATGGAATCACTGAGGAAAGGAAAAATTCGTAGATAGTCGTCTGCCTTCGGCACGTACCAATTCGTTCCAGTGCTCGATCGTTTGTCTTCTTTACCGCTACTAGCCATTAGCTGTCATGACTGCACCTCTTCTTGTCTTATGCGGTTGAAACCCAGAGGTATTTTCTGTTGTCCAGAGCATGTGATTTAGATTTATAATGTTTTGTCAGCATTCCCGGGAGGGTTATCCTCCGATTCCTTGCGTATGGTTCCCACAACTAAAATGAAACACGATTGGCAGCCATTTGAAACATGGAGAAAGAGGCGAGATTTTCAACTACCAATAAAAAGAGTAGTATGGTATCTGCAGAAAAAGCAAAATCCGACACTCGCGTACATCCTTTTTCTCATCGAGAGGATTAATAAAACCTGCAAGCTTTTTCGATTGCTCTCGGGACTCTAAGTCGCTCGCTATTGGTTCAGTAGGTCTGATGATTTTTGCAGAAGGGTTGAACATTGAGTAAGGTGGAATTTTAACGCCGGTGAATAATGCACTATCAGTCATTTCACAGTTTAATTACTTACTATCCATTTTTCTCCCTCGAAGGCTTCATTCCTCCGATCTGGGTTTCGAATCTCCACTATTGAGGTCAGAGTATCTGTTGAAATGGCAGAAGCGTCTGACATTTTCTAGTCGATAGCACAGCTGACTTCTGGACAATATCAGTCGTTTCACAGTTTATGTTGACCTTTCTTGCTTACCCTCCACTTCCTGCCGAGCAGCAGGCTACATTCCTTCGAGCTGGGTTTCGAACCTGCACCCTTGAGGTCATAGTATCAGCTAAAATGGTGGGAGCGTCTGACATTTTCTGGTCGGTAGCGCAGCTGACTTCTCGTCTGGCGGCATGCTTATTTATTCGCGTGCCAAGACGAACACCTTCGTCTCGTCGTCGCCTGCGCTGATAGTGCCCATTTCACTTCTTCTAGCCGAGTGCCGTAGTCGTGACTGCTGCAACTTCGGGCTCAGCTTCCGAGCTTGTGCCCTCGTGCTCTCGTGAAGAGAACAGCTCAGTCCCCCCACCCATAACCGCTGCAGCTGACCTCCCTAACTGCGAGACCTCTCGTATTTCCGGGGTCAGTACTGCTATTTCTGTGGCCGTCACTGATTCCGCACCTGCCTGCACCACCGCGACAGCCGTAAACTGTTCTGGGTTGCCAGCCAACCTCGCCTTCACCTCACTTATCCACGCGGCCGCTGCAGCCAACGGCACTGGTTCATTGAACGCCCTCCTTCCTGCTATTGTGACCACAACCACTACTACTACTACCTCTATCCCGCAGTCAGGTGAGAACGCCTATATTGCCGGTCGTGCTGCTGCCACCGTGACTGCGCCGGGCTTCGTCCCGCCGGTTGTCGCGCCCTCCGCTGCTGCTGCGGACTATCTCGCTCGCTCCGGTCTGGCGACCTCTGACTTCTTTCCGGCCGCCGCGGGCATCTCCCTGTCGCCCTCAGTGGCCGCCTTCGGAGCCCTCCTCTCCGCCTCCCACCAGGCGCCCCCGCCAGTGCCCACACCCACCAACCCCCTTGTTGGTGATTTAGCCTCTGTGGCGATCGCACGCTCCCTGCTCCAGTCCTCACCTGGCACCGCCGTCGGCCCCAACCCCACCGGACTGCCCTTCCCACTGCAGACGCCGGCAGTTGGCGAGCCACAGCACCAGCACCAACAGACCTCCTCTCCCGCCGAGGCTGTCCTGAAGGGATTCAGCTTGCCGACCGAACAACAGCAGCCAACATCAGACTTGGCAGCTGCTGCCGGCACAAGCAACGCTGACAGTGGCGAACGTACTGCTGCCATTTCAGCCGCGGACTACCTGAAGGTTGCAGCTCTCGTCTCCCAACTGCCGGATCTGTTTGAAGCTACCCAGTCGCCGAATTCGCTCATCTACCAGATCCAACAGAAGCTCCTGAGTGGTGTCTTTCCGGCTAACAACCCGATTGTTGTTGGTAGCGGTTGTCCACAGGGTTCAACAGTCAGGGGCTTGACCCAGCTTGCTCCTACTAACCAGCAGATGCCCGCAAAGGTTAGCTGATCTCAACTTCTGAAACATGAAAAAAAACAAAGCAATGCATTTATTCATTTTGTCCTTTAGTGCAGTAACAACCAAGCTCTGCGTGTGACGGACTGCCTAACCATTTTTTTATTATCTCCTCTCCACTTGCCTGTCGATCAAAGGCATTGTCTTCTGGGTTGAAGATATTTACCAAAGTATTATGGCCTCCGCCTGGTTAATAAGACCTGGTCACATGTAGACTCAAAACAGTCCGTATTTTGGTTTTTTTTGTTCAAGGCACTGATGTTCCTTTCAAATTAATTTTCACACGGAAAGTAGGTTCCTTTTTTAGAGTATCTCTACAAACAGACTCCCTCTCACAACTAACAGCTCTCGTTCCCTCTGCTGCATTTTCGCAAACACTTAAGGATCATACTTCCGTTCCCCTTCACTCTTCTTTTTACTTCTGCTTTTTTCTCTTTTGTCTATTAGAAGAGCTTCCTCGTTTCACCTATCTGATTAGGTTCCTGACCACCACGGGTCTTCCGTTTTACATAGAATCAATCTAAGCACTTGAAACTTTAAATCTCAGTCTTCCCTCTTCCAGCGATGAACTGGGTTTCAGTTGTCGGGTTGTGATCCTAAACTTTTTGTTCTACACTTGTGGTTTGCACCACCAGATTTTATCAACTGATTGCGTGGGTTTTCTGTGCAATCAGCGTTCACTTCAATTTTATATGCCTTGGCTGACCAATATGTGTGCGGTTACAAGGAGAGGTAACAAAACAGATAAAAAGTAATTTAAATTTGTCATCATCGTCCAGATAGGAACGTAACGTAGTGGGCAGTTTGAGCCCCAACTCGATGTCAGCATTTGAGCCCAACTCAACTGCCTTAAAAATCGCAGCACTTTTGCCCTTGTGTTTTCTTGGTAGAGGTGCTCCCATGGGGTTTCAAATTGGGTTGTCCTAAAGGCTAAACTACACAAAGGCAAGACTGTGGACATCTGGCATCTGTGGCCAGTCGATACGTCTCGGCGTGTAGTGTTAGGCTCACAGCTCATTATTGATTTTCCCACGTTCCCGCTGACATTTTTCGTCCGGACAAGGACTTTCCCACAATCTCACCTCTTGCCTACGCTGTAATCCTCGGTCCATCTGGCTATCATTCTAGCATGCTTACGTTCCCCCTTGTTAGCGTTCTATGCTCCGACGCTGTCGTCCGGCAGGAAGGCTAAAAGGGGGGGGGGGGCACGGATGCTAATGGTGCCCACTTCTTGTCGAACGTAATTAGATCCTATGAGGGGCATCAGACTTTTTCGGCTCAAAGTGACTACGTCTTTTTCCAAACTTAGCCGGACATCAGTCTTCTTGCCGGGCATTCTTAGAGAAACTGATTTTACTTTTCGACCGGTGCTCAGTTTTGTAGTTGCGGCACTCAGTATTTAGCTTGATTAGGGCCTGCCTCCAACAGATCACATTTTATTTAGTTTTCGGTCAATACTTGGATCCCAATTTTTTTTACCTTCCACCGCATCCAGTCTACAGGAATTACCAACTTGTTTTCTATTCATAAACCGCTTTTCTCTACCGAACTCATTTATGTACGAGGTGATGGCTAAACTACCATAGTAACAGCGCTCTTCTAATATGTTTTATTCACCTCTATTTTAAAGGAAATTTTTGGTGTAAACCTAGTGGTTTTTTTTTCGCTCTTCCTCGGTTTTGACCTTAACATTTAGTTAGTAGACAAGTTTTTTGCAGGCTTCTTCCTTCTAGTTTTTTTTTAATTGAAGACAAACTACAGCAAGCAGCGTGTTTCATTAAATGTTAACCAGAATTCTGCAATATGGCTTCGATTACGGCAAACAAACCGGATAGCTTGTTTTTCGTCGTCCCGTTTTCGTTCCAACGGTCTTCGTCCGTTAGGTGGACATTTAAGATTTTTTTACAATTTAGGCCGCTTATGTGCAAGTCAAGTTTTAATTCTTCACTACCCGTAGAAAACTCTGAAAAGGTCTCCTATATTGCCGCTGATGGTACTTATTTGGCTGACCATTCAACAGCTTGCGTCACCTCAGACCATCTTTTTGGCCGTCCTCTGTTCTCTCAAACTCCTACTGACCTTTATTGCTCCTTAAACTGAAATGGGTGTATAGATATGATTTAGGGGAGTAGACTTGACACGAAATTCGATCTCCCGCCGATTTCACTGAAACCGGTTTCTAAAGTTCCTCTGCTATTTAAAAAAAAACTAGCCCTGACTACCACTCAACCAAAGTGATTCTTGTAAAAATGCTAAAATCCCTTGCTGTATCCACTGCAAAATTTGACATGAATCCGCCTCTTCCTCAATATTACCTGTTTCTTTAACTCTCAGTGCTGTGATGATTACTCTAACACATAACAGCAAGCAACCTAACTGTCCATCTGCAGTTTGCCGTTCTCAAAGTAATCTCTGACAACAAATTTTTAAGGTTTCTGCAAAATTGTTTAACTCTGATCAAGTGCTTTGCGTCGTTCGTCCATTATTAAATTGTAGGCTAGGACTTATGTCAGTTTTAGGCTTGGGTATATTTAGTTGGTCAAAGTCCCTGTCTTCAACACCGACGACGTAGTCCGCTCAACTTATGCCAACTCTATTCCATGCCAAGCTAGCTTCTACCGGCCACCGGAACTGTTCTTTATTCAATTGGTCAAAATCCCCCTCTCTAGCACCGAAGACATGCTTCAATTAACTGACGTCAACAGTATTCCCTACCAAGTCAGTTTATACGGCCATCTACACTCTGCGTGAATAGGAACTCTTTATTCACACATATTACTTTTAGAAATGGGAATTAGTACTGCTTTATCCTTGGTCCAAATAAACATGACAGCTACTGACTATTTTAGGTCTCTGCTGTTAAGTAGAGACCTGTGGTAGGTGGGCTGTGTTAACCTAGTCGGACAAACACATTTATTCTGACGACGGACAGGTGTGCCCTGCTCGAAAATTCACGAATACAACTCGATTTACCGAAGACCCTCTTTCCTTTCATTCAAACACAGGCGTACTAGGAAGGGTTGCTCTCCAGCCGCAGCTATTGGCATGTGACATGAGCTCGTTGAACCTGCTCGACTACTAAGATTGCGCAGATAGGAAAGCGTTTATGAGTGGATCTTAACTGACTTTCCTTGTTCTTACAGCATACTCCTCGAAATATCATGGCACACGCAAGAGAACTCATCAACTTTATCAACAAATCACCCTCACCTTTCCATGGTAAGTTGTTTCTGGGTTTTGTTGAATTCCAACTGCTTTTATTTCCCCTCTTACTTGAGTCTTACAGTTTTTCCTGTGTTTGCGTATGTGTGTGTGTGTGTCCGCACAAAAAGATAGCGAGGTGGAAGCAAGGGCTGTGGGCAGACTCGGTTACTTCGTTCAAATTCGCTCGCTCACCTCTCGTGTCCTCTAGAGCTTTGGGTAGCCATTCAGTTGCCAAGACGTATTGTGTTTCTGTCTTTGCTATCTGCTCTCGCTACCCCTCCCTCCCGCCTCCGAGAGTGTGCGGCCTTGCGTGTTTGCACTTTCGATCGGACGTCGCGTCTCCTTTGTGCTGCACAGCCAGGTGAGGGTAAACGTGAGCGAGAAAAGCAACAGTGGCACTCCTGCTGAAGTTACGACCGCAGGGTGGCGGGGGGGGGGACGGCGGGCGAGGATGATGCTCGTGGTGCGTGTGTGTGTGTGCTGGCGCTCATTAATTCGAATTTCGCTCTGTGAAACGGCTACCCGTCTCTCTGTGCGTCTAACGGCCATGGCTGTGCGCTGCGCTGCGCCGCGCCGCGCCGCGCCTCACCGGGCCCTCTCCAGGGCAGGCCCCCGGGAGAGAGAGAGAGAGAGAGAGAGAGAGAGAGAGAGAGAGCAGTTCTCTCTTTCTCCTAGGATGATCGAAGATTACAAACGCCGTGCACCGGTCTCTGTGTTTGTGTGCTCGCGTGGGCTCGTGTGGCTGTGTCTGTCTGGCCCCCCCTCCCCCTCCGTACACCACCAGTGTGCCCGCTTCTGTATTATGAAGGGACTACTGAATGTTTAATTCCTGCCCCACCCCCTTGCCCTCCTCTTCGAAAGTGCCGCACGTAGGAGAGCGGTCGGTGAAGAGCAGTTACCATGCTCTGCACACACCTGACGCACACACTGACCAAACAAGTGAACCGCGCGCACAGTGCATTCAAATTCTGAATGCAATTTTGGGCTGAACTGAGCGCGCGCCGTTGCTGCCGTCTGTACAAGCAGGTGGTGGGCTTTAGGGCCACGAAGGCACTGCGCCCTGTGATTTCGGCCTTTTTCATGATGACTGGGTGGGTAGGCAGGCAAGGCAAGTAGCCCTTGGTGGATCCGGAACTCCGCCGGGTGGGCCTCAATCCCGGCAGCGAGGAGGAGGAGGAGTCGGAGCAGCATAGTCAAGAGGGGTTGCTCTGTCATAAAAAAACAGATGGAGATGAGAAGAGATGGATCCACCATAGGGAAGTTTGATGTAGCAGACCTTCGCCGCCCTGAGGGCGGGTGGGAACGCGGTCGAAGACGCGTCTGCTGTGGTTACCTGGGTGGGTATCCCATTCTGGTGGCATCAGTAATCATCTTCTTATCGCCGAGTACTCCAAGGGTGCGAGCTATGGCAGCGCCGTACACAAGAAAAAAGAGGATTTTAGCCAACCTTCCTAACAATTACGTGAGCTTTCTAGTCACTCTGGTGGATTCTAGATGATTGCTTAGGCAATCGTGCCGGGGGGACAGTCAGCTTGCTGTTGGAGGATTCCATACACGCAGTAATTTGGGCGGGTGAAATCGATGCAGGTGGGATTAAGTTCACGGCGCATGATGAGCCTCGTAGCTCAATGGTAGAGCGTTGGCTGCGCGAAAGCCTTCCCTGCTGTATGTGTTCGACGCCCACCGAGGCCACGAATTTTTCATAATTTTCTCAACTGAATCAAGCAAATCTGCCAATTCCCCCTAACAATATAACCTTGACTAGCGACTTTGGATCTAGTTTCTTCTCCAGTTGGGGTGCCGTTAATTCATAACCCCTCTTTTACCGGTACCCTCTTAGTTTGCAGAGGTAAAACCTACTCACACAAGAGAAGGGTAGACACCGTCACCTGTTTTGCGATCATTATAGTTCCTTTAATCTCTCATTGCTTCCTCTCAACCAAACTAGGGTTCTATCGCTTGCTATCCCACCAGAAAGCGCGAATACCCTTCTGAAACTGTCACTCAATACATGACTATAATCGTCCCTGGAATTATGTTAGTTTTTTAAGGCCGAAGATCGCATCGTAGGATATTTATCTTGAACTAGGATCAGGACCTACTCCAGACTGCCAGTAAACATTCAGTAATAGTCTTTTGACTTTGTTATTAGAAGGGGGTTGGCAGATTTGACTTGACCCAATTGTGAACAACTTCACAGCCTCGATGGGATTCGAACCCATGTAAATAAAGGAAACCTTCAGTACAGCCAACGCTCTAGTCAACTGAGCTACGAGGCCGCCGCCGGAAGCCGTGAATTTGCTCGCACTTAGGTCAATTTACCCGCCCAGTCTATGGAGTTCACCACTACGGATACGGTAATCTGACTGCCAGGGCAAGATTTCCTTAGCAATCTTTGTTGCTCAAACAAACTCCCTACTGAAGGGTTTATTCACGTCACACGAGACTGTCTCCATTAGCCGGGAGTGGCTGACAGTATACAAATTGGTATCCGGCGGGATCTCCTCATTAAGAGTTAGTGGGATGTCTAATTGCACCTAGTAAATAACGCTTCCTACCGGTGTTTGCAGTGTCATCTCGATTTTGAAAAATAGATGTGCCACAGGTTGATATATGTACAGAGGCGATGGTAGTCCCTCTTGAAATCTTTAGATTATTCATGCACCCCCGACGTCTTTATACAGCGTTGATGGTAGCGCCGTTAATATTTCGTTTATTCGAAAACTACTTTGAGGGTGTTTTTCGATAGCCAGTACCTCAGACGGAGGCTTGAGACAAGGTTGACATGAGCAGACTTGGATAAACTCTATATAGTCGCTTGTCTACTCTTTTTGGTCTTACTTTCTACACGCTGATCTTTACAACCTCTTACAAAACTGGGTCGTTCTCTCTCTCTCTCTCTCTCACAAGGGCAGCTGTTGCAACATTCTTTTTTACCAACAATTTTGATCGTCAGTCAGTGTGCGCACGCAACGCGCAGTAAATTCTTACTGCCGATTTCTTCCATAAGGTGAACTGTCACCTGCGTCCCACCCATCTCCTCCCACGCCGTCTTCAGACACGTACATGAATTTTTATTGCTTTCTGCAGTCTCCAGGCTGTAATTTGACTAGGCTGTAGCAACGGGCACAAATCTGGTACCTGCTCAAGTAGCCCACATGATGCGTTGGGCCGCGGCTGTTCTGATAAGTCGCGCCGCCTAGACTTCTGTAGCAAGTAAGAGGTCTTTCTTGTCTCCTATTCTGACCAGCTCACTGCCCCATAACACTTTCTGTTCCCGCAGCATGTGATGGGTGTCGCGTGCGTGAATTAGTTTGTGGTGATAGAAGATTCACTTAACACTCCCCCCCCCCCCCCCCCCCACATCACCCTCTGCCATACATGCGGATCGAAGGCAGCACTCATCACCGCGCAACCAGTGCCGGCCTTAAAATGGTGTCGATTCAGACTTCCTTTAGCGCGCGCGCGCTTGTCGGAGAAAGTTTCCCCACGATAACAGTAACAGCAACAATCCACTGCCCGCGCCATCAAACTGACTAAAGAACAGCTGCTGCTACTTCGTGGTGTATTGGCGTTCCGTAATTGTGAGCGCCACCGCTTCCCTTCTTTTAGTGGCTTGGGAAGAGTAAGGGTTTAGTCAAGTAATCTTTTAGTACAGTAAAAGACTCAGTAATAAGTTCTAGCCAGTAAATACTATAAGCGATTGTGGTTCCTGTTTTTTTTATCGCAATTCAGATGCCGACCTCGCTCCGCTAGCCAATGGCTATCGAATATTTCAGTCGACCCATCTGTCTAAAATACATGGTCTCAGTAGGATTAGAACCCACATCAGCAGAGAAGGCTTTGATATGGCCAGCGCTCTACTAATTGAGCTACGAAGGCGCGCCAAGAGCCTTAAAATTGAATCACACTTGGGTCGATTTATTCGCTCAACCTACTGCACGTATGGAATCCACCATTTCGGATACAGTAAGCTGACTGCTCAGGCAGGATTTCCTAAGGAATCGTCTGAAATCCACCAGAATGACTACTAGGCTCACTTAGTTATTAGGACGGTTTGTTAGATTTTAATGATTCGGTTGGCCCAATTGTGAAGAATTCGTAGCCTCCGAAGCTACGTAAACAGGGAAAGCTTCTATACAGCCAACGTTCTACCAATTGAGCACGCCGAAAACGTTGAATTAACTGTCCGTCAACTCATTCGTCCGCCGCTGTGGCAAATATTCCGTTAGCGTTAGCGATAGGCCTTAGAGTCTGCAACGCACGTGGCCACAGCGCAAGTCAGCGGCGTGGCCTGAAATTTCTGGACTGCCTCGTGGACAGACGATCAATAATCGATCCTCGATACCGCACCCCCACCGACTAAAGCTATTCTCAGTCGCCACAGTGTTGTTCTAGCGGCCATTGATTGACTCCGAGTGCATGCCCTTAGCGGTCGTCATGTGGCGTTACAGAATTGCGTACATATGTATTAGTGGCCGGATGTTAGTGCATATTGGCCGCCCAATGAGTACATCGGCTTGCTTGCGGGCATATTAGAAAAAATAATCCTAATCATCTCGCTTTTACATAGTTGTACTTGGAGCATGCTAGAAACAAGAATTTTTGTTTGGTGACGAAAGGAATAAACGGAAGCGTTTAAAAGAAGAATGCTACACGCGCAACGGCCACATTTACTTCCACATCTTAAATTTCCTCTTTTTTTATTGATGTTTTTCCGCTTTCTACGTGGCAGTATTTATTAGAAAACTGTCCCTCTTGTCTTATGAATTTTAAAAACTTTCAGATATCATTTTTAGCAGAAACCTGCGTTTTAATGAAATTGTTTGGCCCGAATGAGTGACTGCGATGGTGTTTTTGCCGCATCTGACCGCTATCACAACGCTTCTCTTGCTTAGAATGCCATGGTTACAGTTGGCTATCCGAACTGAGGTAGATAGATAGGTAGAAGATAGACACTAGTGTATACCTAGTCAAGGTTACCAAACGGTAAGCAGGATTCGCAAAAGTCAATACCACGGATGGTTGATGCCTAGAGGGTCTTTGTCGCCTCAGCCGGAATGCGGTTTCGCCTGGTGGTTCAGTAAAGTTTTGGAAACAGTAGTGCACTTCATATGCCCCCTAGTCCCAGGATGTTTTCCTACGAAAATGGTGGTTATAGGGGTTTTATGGGTAGGAAATTAGTATAGGCAGGGGAATATGCTGTAGTAACTGCTGCGTGCATTTGTATTTTATTGGATTTAAAAATGTTGTTAATGTAAATCTGTTGATATTACTTATCTCTACTGCAGTAAAATCTGATTATGAAAATGCAGGTTTTGCGAAATTCTTGAAAAAAAATAGAAATGATGGTTAAGAGTTCGTCGACTTCAATTTACCTGGGGTCCAACCTACCGTTCTGGAGTTAGATTATCATAGCCTGTGACGTGAACCGCCGCGCACACCTTCAATTTACGTGCGGAACAACTTACTCCCAGCGGTCGTGGGAAACAACTTCATCTACATTTTTCCACTTGTACAAATTCCCTTCACTCCCTGTCCCATTAAACCACCCCCAAAACTCCTATAACCACCGTTTACGTCGGAAAAAATGCTAGGAATAATGGTATATGAGGTGCAGTACTTAAACTACCTTTACCGAAGTTGTTTACTAGTTCAAATACAACTAGTTGTTTCGATGGCCTAGACCCTCTCTAGTTAGTCTGTTAGGCCGACGCCCCGGTCTCTTGGCACCGTGTGAGGCGTGTGCGTCTGCATCTGGCAGTGGCATCATCATCAGCACCACCGACGGCGATGTCGACGGCGGCGCGCGCATGCGTGGGTGTATGCTCGCTCCGGTCCATGGACGAGTTCGCACATGTGCTCAATCAAGTGCAAAGGGAACGCGCTGGTGGACCTACCTACCGGCGTACGCACGCTCGCGCGCATCTGTGTGTACAAACTTACGTCGATGTTTGTGTACCTGGCCCAAAGAGCACAGCCTCAATGAGTGTTTTACGGAGCGTGTGCGTCCACCCTCATGCATGTGTACGCGCCTGAGTGAGTGCAGAACGGCGCGTCCTCCCTCCTGAGCCTTTCTGCAGTTTGCCGTCGCCGCCGCAGTCCGTGGGGCCAAGGTCAGACGGGTGCACATGCGTGAGCAGGCGAGCGCGACCATGTGAGGTCAGCCTTTTTGAGCCATCGAAACTGTCTGGAGAGAGAGGTGGTCGCGATGGTGTCATACTCCGCATCTCACCTCCCCCCCCCCCCCCACACACACACAAACACTTACCTCTTGGCTGCTGGACTAATGACCAGAGTCGGTAAAGAGACGATGTACTGGCAGGTGTGTATTGGACTGTGTACGTGTGCGTGTGTGATTGTGTGTCGGATTGTTTGCTCGTGTACTGCTCTTTCACTTAGCAACCTTGATGTCTGCTTATGTCCACCGTAGGGCGTTCGCACTGTGCTTATAGACAGCCTACTTCACATAAATTTTGCAAAGTCACTCATAGCACTTCGCAAGGGGCTCAAAAGACAGAGGCTGAATGACCCTTTTGGGAATCCGGTCGTTGGTCAGATTTGCCCAGGGTTGAAGTGACATGGCGTCCTTCTTCTTTTACCTCCTTATCATCAATATCATAGTCTACTTTCTATTATTTCCCTATCTCCAAACCTCCTGCGGCTTCTTCCAATCATCTGTCCTCACCGCTTTCTTCTTATTCTCAGCTCACGCGTCGGTTTTTTTACATTTTGCTTTTCCTATGGTTAGTCTATATCCTGTTTGTTAAAGTTCTCCTCCTCCTCTCCCTCCTCCCCCTCCTCCTCCTCCTCCTCACCCTTTGCTTAGAATTAATGTTAATTATCGTACCCCTCCTGCTCTACTTCATGGTACTCGTCCTACTCCTTATCAGGTGCCTTTGGCTATTTCTCCTCTTCTTCCTCCTCCCAATCATCATCATAATCTGCCAACTCTTCCTTCTATACCTCCAAGCAAACCACCCACTCATCCATCTGCTTCATCTTCTTCTCTCCTGCCCTCATAGTTTCCACCAGATCTTTCCTTCCTCCATCAATCTGAAATCAGACCAGTTATCATACTTATTCACTTCTCTTATCTGAAAAGAGACGTAGAGTTCTACACAGTCGAGGTCTTTTTGACTGGAACTAACCCATGTTGACTGGGGTAACTGTACTTTGAAAACAAGTCTGAACCGCTGGCTTAAGAATGTTGATGTTACCTCCAGTACACAGGTGGCCAGTTTGTCCGAAGTTAGCAGTTCTTTCTGTTTCTCTGAGAGAATGCAGATTTCACATCAACACGCAAAACCGTGTCAGTCACACTTTTTAGCCCCTTGGCCTGTTTCACGCTGAGTCTTGGGGCATGCCTAACCTGGTCTCTGAGTGTCTCCTCCGCAACTACAGTTTGCTCAGGTCTTCTTGTGCTTCTCGGTATACTGGGATTAAGGGGCGTTTTTTAAGCCGGCACACCTACACACATCCACGGTCTTCCTTCCTTCCAGTTGCAGTTGGAGTGATTTGGCAAAAACGTGCATTTCGCCTGCCGGCTGGGTGCCCACCCTCCGCCGGCATATTGTCACATTACTGCCGGCGGAGGAGGATTAAGAGGGCTGGCAAGGCCAACCTGCTCTCTCTCTCTCAGAGGTCTTCTTTCAATCCGGTCTGCGTTTTGTTGAATAGTTTTTTTTCTGTGCGTGCGTGCAGCGTGAGACCCTCTGTTGTCCGCCAGTCAGCAGGAGTAGCGACGTTCGTGCTGTCCGTGGGTGTGGTTGTACGTGCCTGACGATGAGTACACTGCGTGTGCACCTGCGGGCAGTGCACATCACACTTGGGGTCATCACGAGGACACACACACAGGAGGAGGTTGTGATGACGGTGACCCCATCGCGGTCGTCGTCGCGCCCTCAAACACCGCTCTAGCTCTCTCTCTCTCTCGACCCTCAGTTTTTGTCTGCTTTAAGGACGCGCGCGCTTGTCCAGAACTACCCCCAGTAGGCCACGTTGTACAGCGCCCTCTCCCCCCCCCCCCCCCCCCACCCTGGCCAATCACTTGCCCCCCACCGCCGACAGCACCTAGGTCACCAGCTGATCCGGATTTCGGCCGCGAGCACGCATGCCCCGCGGTGGTGACGGGCAAACCCGTGCGTTGCACCGTGTGAAAGCTGCGTTTAGAGCCAACACCGAGTCGGCAGTCGGTCTCCACCCCGCCCCCCGTTCACCTGCACACACACGTATGCTCACTCTGTAAGCTCTTTTTTGGGCGACAGTACCGTTGACGGATGTTGTCAATGTAAATTGCCTGAGCCACGCGTGCCACACTGTCCTTCCGAGGAGAAGTTTACAATTTGACTTTATAATTTAACGTCACGAGGAAGACGAAGTGCCGCGACGACACTGGGTGTTCGCATTCGCCAATGTGTGTGTGCGGCTGCGGTTTTGTGTGGTTTTACTCGAAGACGCGCCTGAGCGCCGGCGCAGGAATTTGTTTTTTCAGTCCGGCCACTCTCTCTCTCTCTCTCTCTCTCGCCTTGCTTTTATCTCCCGCGGCAGTCTCGCGCGCGCTCACACCTGCCTATGAGATTTTTAGTCGGCGGTGGTGGCGGTACGCCATTTTGCATGCGAATGTCGTCGTCGTTGTTGTGCAGTCCTCATAGCTTCTGATGGGCCCTTCATTGTGAGCCGAACGGGAAACTCCTCAGTACAGCAGTCGTCCTTAAGGCTACTCTTATCCGCACGTGACTAGACGCTTTTATTGCGACAATTTTAGGCAGTATTAGCGCTCTTCACATCGTTTCATCTTGCAGTCCCATGATGGTTTCTCGGCTCTTCAGCAAGTAACGTGTCTAATGGTAATTAATGACGTTAGACTCTGATCAAAAAGTTGCGAGTTCGAGGCCCGGTTGATGCATCACTTGGGTTTGTGTATGATTGGCTGACGATGGCTAATAAGCCAGAAATGGCCATTCCAGTCTGCCATGTCTTTTCCTGCAATGCTATCTGCCTATACTACCAGTTGCTATGGCTGTCAGGGCCCGAGCAATTATACTCAAGGCAAAGCGGGACAGATGAGTTCCGTTAGTGGTCGGTGAACGTTCATCAACGAGTGTCAGTGCCAATTCTCTCTACTTACTGTATTTCTCATTTAGAAGGGTATTTTGCGAGCATACGTAGTTTTCGATAAATTCTTATCGGGCCGTTACAATTATATAGGGAGGGGTGCAAATTAACATGCTGGTTATCAAGTTATCACAAAAGGCAAATTAGTCATGCCGATGAGGAAGGGAGTGTGGGGTTGGTAGTAATCAGCTAATGAGGGTTTGTTGAGCCCGGACAGGGGATGAAGGGAAGGGGGTGGGGTTGGGTTGGGTGAAGCGGCAGCAAACGCGAAAAGATGCAGGTAGTTACGTAACCGTTGGCCAAGCCAAGCTCGGGGCATGCAGGAGGTTCTTGTGCGCGCGCAGGACCGGCTTCCTTAACCGGATCGCGGTTGCTTCTGCTGTTGCCAGCAAACGCTGACCCAGGGGCTTTGGGTAGTTTGGCGAGACCTTGTAAATTACCTTAAAGGCTTCGCTGGGGTCCACACGATGTCCGGAGTCAACCATGTGCGCAAGGATTGAGCTTTTGACGCTTCTGACTTCGTCTTTGGCCAGCCATGCCGGGAGGTGCTCCCGTATTCTTTTTGATAGGCGCCGACTCGTGCGACCGATATAGCTTGCTCCACAGGAACAAGTGAATGAGTATATGCACATGGAGGTGGTCTGAGTTGGCAGCCTATCTTTACCTTCGCCGTGCAGGACCGGGTTCGTTGAGAATAACACCCGAACGTTTGCTGCTGGGAAAGTTCGTGCTACGGCTTGGTTAAGACGTCTGCTGAGAAGCGCGCTTGCTGCGTCCCCTTAAAAGGGAACTTTGAGGAACAAGGTCTTCTTTTCGTCAGTTGGTGTAATAGGCTTCGGTTCTTTCTCCATCAAAATATTCATAATAAATCTGACCGGATACCCGTTCTTCCGAAGCAGGTCCTTGAGTTTTTGGAGCTCCATTTCAATAGTGTCCGCCGAACAGATTTTCCTGGCTCTTTGTGTTAAATATCGGATTAGATTACGTTTCTGTTGGATAAATACAAAACTGTTAAAGTTAATGTACTGTCCGGACCAGGGTTTTCTTACGATAAACGCTCCTTCGGATGCCACCGTCAGGTCTTCGACTTAGGAGGACATCCAAGAAGGGAAGCGAACCTGCCGTCTCCACTTCCAAGGTGAACTTGATGGAGGGATGTGCTTCATTCACAGTACTGCGCAGTACTCACAGTATTCATTTACTCGCTCGAGTTTCGTTATATCTACCTTTTGAACCTCGTATCATCGTGTCGACTCATTTTCTGACAGCAACTATGATTTCTCTGACGGTTGCGTCCTCATGTAGTTTTTGCCAGGAAATGACTAAAATGCATCGGGGCCAGAACTGATTCAAAGCCAAGAACTTTTTATGGGAGGGGGGTGGGGGTGCTCACTGGTCGATTACGAGACCTATTCGGAGGTCAATCTGGAGTCCAGCCACAAAGCGACATGTATTTTAGACAAAAGAGCGTTATCAGCTGTCTTTGTTGCTAATGACGCTTATTGATGAACGTTCACCGATCGCTAACGGAACTCACCCGCCCCACTCCGCCTTTGCCTTGGGTCTCCTTCCTTGGGTTCTGACATCAGCTATAGCAGCTAGTGGTATAGACCGATAGTATTGTCGGCAAAATCATGGGAGACTAGAACGGCCATTTCTGTATTTTTAGCCAGTTGACGCTGTTCCGGCGTCTTGGTAGGGGTCCTCTGAAAAGTGGTTTTAGTTAATTTTGCGTCTCGATATCCAAAGTGCTTGTCTGGTTTTTTTTAACATATCACAACCCACTCTAGGTTCCTTGAGCTCTTCTGCATCACCGTCACTTTAAGTTTAATGCAGGATCCATGAATACGATTTCCTGATTGCTTCTCTCATTTCTGGCCTAGTTTATTAAAGTGTTCCGGTTCTTTACCATTGTAGTGGTGCGCTCCGCGCGTGACATCCTCGTGGGCCATGGCTTCCAGGAACTGCACGAGGATCAGGTCTGGAAGCTGCGTCCCAACGACTGCTTCTACGTCACCAAGAACAGCTCCTCCATCTTCGCGGTGGCTGTTGGCGGCGCCTACAAGCCCGGTAACGGTTTCAGCATTCTTGGCGCTCACACAGACAGCCCCTGCCTGCGCCTGAAGCCCATTTCTGAGCGGGTAAAGGAGGGCTTTGTGCAGCTGGGTGTAGAGACCTACGGTGGTGGGCTGTGGTACTCCTGGTTTGATCGTGATCTCACCGTGGCCGGTCGGTGTCTGGTACGTCTGCCGAGCGGAGCCCTGGAGGAGCGCTTGGTGCACATCAACCGACCCATCGCCTGTGTCCCCAGCTTGGCCATCCACCTGAATCGTGACGCGAACAAGGCCTTCTCACCGAATCCTGAGCAGCATCTGGCTCCCATCCTCTGCACTACACTCACCGAACAGGTGCGTAAGCTGTGTCTTCGTATGCGATACTAGTACCCCGACTACCACCACCACCACCACAACGATTTGATGGTGGGCGGCTGGGGGTGTGTCTGCGTCGTAGCCCCTGTTGGCTCAGGAGACCCCACCGGAGTCCAACGTGATTGTAGTTGGAAGAAGGAGAAATGCCGAGACCTCGACTGGCTTGAGCCAAAGGTCTGCGGGGGTAAGTTGGGTGCCTGGCCGGGAACTGCAGGCGAAAAGATGCTGACAGTCATGTTGAGAAGCGCCGCGGTCGGGACAGCTGTCGGGTGTGGACGGGTCGAGCCATTGTTGGTACTGGCGAAGGAGCACTGAGTAGCCATTGCGTACTTGAGCCAAGGTACAGTGAGTAACCCTAGGGCGTTTTGTTCCGAGGCCGCAATCGCAGATGGATAGCCGCCTGGGTAATTTGTGCTGAGGAGGGGAGGCACCTAACAGTCCCAATCTGGAGTGGGATTGTTTTGGACGCCAGTCATGTTGAGTTAGTCTTTCCCAACTTGATAACGATGGGATTAAAAAGATAGTGAGAGATAAAACAGTGTCACTGCCTTCTCTGACAGCGGTGGCCCTATCAGATTTCACTGAACGAGCCATCATTTGAATCCGTTTACCATGTGTGTCTCCGTCGTTACTTGTTGACCGTAAAAACGGATAGTAACAGAACTATAAATTTGTCAGTCATCCTGTCCTCTCCTTGTCCCTGTACATAGGAAGACGGTTTGTACTAACCTCAAATAAAATATGTTTTGACATTATACAGAATACTTGTCGAGGTAGGAATGGACTGGTTTAAGTGTTAGCATTAGTCAAAGCCCAGGAGTTACATTAAAACATTATATTCGAGCTCGTTCGTTATTAGCGAGTACTTGGTGGTTATCATATGAACCTTATGATGCTTAAATGGAAATAGCATCGGTGGTTTGAAGGTGCCCGTGCTTGAATAGTTTTTCGTGACAGGTAGCTGCATGTCTGTGAGGTGTCGCGTTCGTATATTAAATCTTGTTATTGGAGACAACTCGGCCGATGAACGAAACCCTTTCAGTGTATGTTAACTACTTGGGGAGAAGGGGGCGTATCCTTCACAGGCTGTAGAATTTACACTGTACTACAGGCCTGCAGTTTACTAGCAGAGGCCGGTTGTAATCGCCTTAATGTTCGCAGTAAGTCGTCTTATGTTCGCTGAAGGTGAATTCAGCTGATAAAGAGGTAATATTATCTTTACCCGGCCAGGAATTCACTGTTTTCCAGCTGGATAGGTCATCACTGCTCTGCTCTGAGTTGAGGCATCATTGTGGATACTGTGCTAACGCTCCTAACTCATCTATCTCTCATGTAACTTTGTGTTTGCGGTACCCGCAAAATGACCCTATGAAACTAACCCTATCAGGTAGACTGGAAGCTCAATCCACTGCCTTTATTTTTTAGCAATACTATTACTACAGGGTAAACAAAACACACTTAGTATTCTTCCTTGACACTGGATGCCCCCATTTTTTTATTCACACAGCTGGCGACCTCCTCGGACCTGGCAGCAGCCGGCGTCGCGGACATGGAGTCGGAGAAGCCACATTCTGCCATGGATGCTGCCGCCAGCTCTCCATCTGGGCCTTCCAACGGCCACCCGCCTGCTCTACTCAAGTTGCTCGCCGAGGAGTTAAACTGTGCCGAGTCCGACCTCGTGGAACTGGAACTCTATTTCGCCGACACCCAGCCCGCCTGCCTCGGTGGTGTGCACTCTGAATTCATCCATGCGCCGCGGCTGGACAACCAGATGAATGCCTTCACCGGCATCCAGGGTCTGGTGGCCTCACTGCCTAGTCTCAAGGAGGAGGCGAATGTGCGTATCGTCTGCCTGTACGACCACGAGGAGATTGGGTCTCGGTCGGCGCAGGGCGCAGATTCTGCCTACACGGCGTCTCTTTTCCGCCGACTGACCAGTGCCCTGGCCGCCACCGCCTCCTTTGAGGGCAACGAGTCCGCGGAGAAGCACTGCCTGTTTGAGCAGACAATGGCGAAGTCTTTCTTGCTGTCGGCTGATCAGGCGCATGCGGTGCATCCCTCGTGGCCAGAAAAGTATGAACCGGCGCACAAGCCGGCCTTCCATGGCGGTATAGTGTTGAAGTACAACACTTGTCAACGCTATGCCACCAATGGGTTGACGGCGGCAGTTGTGCGTGAGGTGGCTCGTCGTTCGGCCGTTCCACTTCAGGTGGGTCCTACACGCCTCCTAGGCGTTTCTATTTTTGATCCGTTAGATCACCACACCTCACAAGCAGTGATGATGGTGCTAGGCGTAGATTGCACTTGCATTTTTTGACAAGGCTGTCTCGTAGGGCCGTTAAACTATCGATTCCCGCCCCCGCCCAACTGTCTTACGCAATTGGTGGTTAAACATTACACTCTTAGTTAATGAGCGTAAATGAATATGCAATTGTGTCGGAAACGACCAACGAATATTAAGTTCAAGCCATATATAGTTGTTGTTTTAAACTAAATGGAATCAAATCCTGTTGCCCTGGCAACTGATTGATATTGCTGGAAATTCGACCTTTATATTGGCAGAATTTAGGAGAAAAAGGAGAAATTCGAGCTACTGCAAAAGTATATTATTATAATTCAAAGGCAAGTAGGACCTCTAACGACAGTCCTACCCATTTTTGGACGTGCCTATTCCAAAGCCGAAGGAAATATGTTTTTGATCCTAGCCTTCTGGTTAGTTTAGCTGCGGAGAGTACTACGGACAGAGGGTTGGGACGTCACAGCTGCACTGATTTCGACCTCTTGACAGCCACAGCCTTTTTACTCTAGTCCCCATACTGACTAAATGACGTCTGCCAGTCTTTCCGTGCAGACCTCTCCTCTCGTCCAAGATCTCAACTCCCCGGTAGGATTAAGTCCTTTTATATGTCCACCAACGAGAAGTCGAATCTATTATAGCCTAACTTGAGCGAAATCTGCCTTTCATGGAGAACAGATAAAAGCCTTTGTGCTCTGTTGAGAACGGGGGTTCCCTAACGCTTTTCTGGAATAGAAAGATTTCTAGCGCGTGTCTGTCTGGCGAAACGCAACAAAGCTAGTCCTTATGGAGTCAGAGAGTGTTTATCCTCTTCTTTACCGTTCATGTCTTGGCAGCTCATGAACTAGTATGCTGTTTCATCGTTCACAGAATGTGCTGTTTGGCTAGCGGTTTTCAGGTATTTTAATAATTTCTTATTTTTATTTCTTAATGTTACATCTCACCCCCATTGCTTCGTGATGCTGCAAACGTGTAGTGCAGGTGAGCTGAGATAGGTTTGAATACGGTAGCCGACTCAGCACAAGCCGCTCATACGCTTTCTGATGTCTCTTTTATAGCAGATAGTTCGATTGCTGTAAGCTACAAGATCTGTCGTCGTATCAAGAACCTGAACCCAGCGATAATTTGTAAAGCTTACAATAAATCTGACTTTTAATACATCCATGCATATTTAGATTGACTCAATTGTGTAAAAAAACTCGTGGCCTCGGTTTTAGTCGAAGCCACACAGCAGGCAAGACTTTGAAGCAGCCAACACTTTACCACTGAGCTACGAGGGTCACCGTGCGCCGTGAATGTTATCACACCTGGGTTGATTTGTTTGCCCATCTTTACTGTACGTATCGGTATTGGTTTCGTTCTCCCCTTTCGTCTCAATTCACCAGTCACCTGTTTGAGTTCCTTTTCTGAGTGGTCATTTGATTGGACCTAGTAGCTGACGGTTGACTTGGGGTTTCCTTCTATTTGCGGGGTACCCACACCTTTCGTACACGCCGAACGAACTACTGTTTGTATTGTTTGACACACTATCTGGGCAGTGTGTCTTGGTCGCCACAGCTGCCTTTCGAGACACGTTTGTTTAACAGGGCAATTTCCATTACTGCCAGAGAAGCATCTGTTTTCATCGCACTGCGACCGCAAACCCTAGTCACCAGCTAGTCTAGTCAAATACCTGTGCATCTATCCCACCCTATACGCAGAAGAGTTTCCAAACCAAGGACGCGAGGGGTAGGGGTACTGGTCCGCAATTGTAAATCTAGCTCACCTGCCTACGTTGCCTATGTGCATTCATTCATTGTGCTGGACTCACATCGAACTGCTCAGCAATCACCCACACATAACATCCACCGTCGGAATAGACACCAAGCAGCTTCGATAGCCGCAGTAGGCTACGTGGGGGGGGGGGGGGGGGGGGCCCAAGACTGCGCTTCCGCTAAGCCCAAACAGCAACTAGCAGCTGGTGGTGGTCAGGTTCCCGCCCCGTCGCCGTTCGCATCAGCGTAGACGTTCCTGCCCTTCGCTTACGCGTACACGCGCGCGCTCGCTCGCACATGTTTGCATGTACGGCGGGTGATGCGTTCAGATTCACTTAAGGGCGCGTGTGCACACTTCTCCCCGCTGTTTCTGGAGTTCTCAGAGGCTGGACGAGTGTTGTGCAGTGCCAGCTCCTGTGGAGAGAGAGTTTGCGCGTGCGTTATCCCCCCCCCCTCTATTCACTGTGTGTGTGTGATTGCTCATGTGTGGGTGTGTGTGCGTTTGCGCAACTCCTGCGTTTATGGCCTCTCTGCGTACGCTCGCGTCCAGAGTAGTGTCACTCAATCGCGGAGCGCGCTGTATGTGTGTGTGCGAACACGTTCTATCCAGGACGATGCCTGTTTTGAGCACTCTGGAGTCCACCTGTTTGCGTAGGCTCATGTGGCCAGTACGCAAGTGCAGTACTCAACTCGCGGGCGGATTTGCGGTAAAATGGCGGCTGCGACGGCAACCTGCTCTCGTGTTTACCTCGATTTTTAGTATGTGTGTGTGCGCATGCGTGCGTGCGTATGGGTACGTGTTTGATTTTTCGTCTACGTAAGATCTCGCCTTCCCCCCCCTACTCAAATCGTCTTTTGACGGTGGGTCTATCAACTCTCCCCGTCCCCCTATTGAGAAGTACGAAGTTTGGTTTATGGATTTTGTTCTACTCTGACATCTCATTTTCTCAGTCATGCCAGGAGGTGTCCCTTTATGCCGCTGCCGCCGAAACCGATGTAGACGCAGTCTTAAATGCTGTCAACCAAGCACATCCATCCATTAAGTTCAAGCTGAGGGGCTGGAAATGGCAGGTTTGTTTCCTTTCTTGGACGTCCACCTGACGGTAGCGTCCGAGAGAGCGTTTGTCGAAAGAAAACCTGGTCTGGACAGTAAACAAACTTTACCAGTTTCGTAACCCTTCCATAGAAGCGATATCTAGTTCGCTGCTTAGTGCAAAGGGCTAGAAGAGTTTCTTCAGCAGACAGTATTGAGGAGAAGCTCAAGAAAATTCAGGACCAACTTCGCGAGAACGGGTATCCGAAGAAATTGATTACAAGGAATATGGCTGCGAACCAAATCAAACCTGCTACACTTACTGTGGAAAAGAAAGCAATATTCTTCAAAGTCCCCTTTCGAAGGGCCGTGGAAGGTGAACTCCTGAAAAGACGCCTTAACTAAGCTTTTTCACCAACCTTCCCAGCAGAGAGAGTTGGAGTATTATTCTCAACCACCCCCATCTTACATGGGGAAGGTAAAGACAGGTTACCAGCTCAGACCAGTTTCCATGTTCATCTACTCCTTTATATGCTCCTGTAGAGCAGGTTATATTGGTTGCATGAATCGGCGCCTGTCTAAAAGAATAAAAGTAAATCTACTCTGAAAATCGTTCCAGTTATAAAAGCCCTTTTTTCTGTTGAGAGCTACCCCCCGCTGGAACTACTTATCCTGTGTCATTATAGACCAGACCGAGGGCAAATTGAGCCTGCACTTAAACTGACGTCTTTACCTTCCTTTTTTCTTCGATTCCTTACTCTTGTTTTCTTTGTCCTCCATCCCTTTGTCGCACTCCTATAGGAGTTCGTGATTCGACAGGATCAACCCTGTGGCAGCACAATCGGTCCAATTCTTGCGCACCAACTGGGTGTGCCGACCGCGGATGTTGGTGGCGCTCAGTTGGCGATGCACTCCTGTCGTGAGATGGCTGACACCACTAGTGTTACCCATGCTATCACTCTGTACACCTGCTACTTCGAGCAGCTGGCCAACATTCTGCAGACTATGTCCTTCAAGTAACTGTGACAGCCCGCGTTACCAGGAGTTCCCCTCACAGCTGTGCACATATATAAACCACCTCCAGCTACGAATTAGTAATGAACACTATCAGTGATGACTACCACCTGCCTATATATGTATACATATTTATATTTTTGCGTGTGTTACATGCTTAGCGAGAGCATCTTTCTATGCGCCTCCCCCCCACCCTTTTTGCTGGGCGTGGCTGCATTATTGGAATTGGATGAAATGCCGGCGGTTGTTTGCTCAACCAGTGCTGCACCGTACTACTGTGAACCACTTTTGTCTACTTTTGTACACCAGCCCCCCCCCCCCCCCCCATCCCCAGTCCTCCACTACAAAACAAAATTCATCTCTATTCAGATGACTTCCAGACACTTTTCTCGCCCCGCTTTATGTCACAGTCCAGTCTAGCAATATCTTGCCATCCTTTCTTCTTTCGCTTTATTTCAATCTACGCGCGTTTTCCTTTGCTGAAGCAGAGAGCCCCACGTTGTTTGAACTGAAGTTCCCCCTATTGTTTCTTTCGGTCCCCCTCCCCTCTTTTTAAAGGTGTTGAACCGAATTGTCATTTTTTTGTTCATTCTTTGCTGACCTACTTGGTTCTGGAGTGTGTGTTTGTTTAAATGTCTTTCAACACGGTCAAAATCTCACGGACTTTCTCCTGTTTTGGCCTTATGCAGATACTTTTCTGGTTTCGTTGCTACCACTACTGAAATACTAATGAGCATCATAAATTACCCCATAGTCGTCTTACCTTGGGTCGCGTCTGGTAGACTTCTGTAGAGTGAGTGTAACATGCTATGCATCCTATCTCGGATAGCGAATTTCTTTCTGTCCACGGATCTGATCTCGAGTGGTTAGTCGAACTTCTAAACTTAATTTGTGTACGCTTTATAGGCTGGCTTACTAATCTCTCCACGGGGGTGCTAGGTCCCCCTGCCTGGGTCCGGGGGGTGTGATTCGTCTACTGTGCAAACTTGGTTGGGCATTCTGTATGTTCTTACGCTCGATCAATATCGGCTTCTCCTTGAGGTACCGGACAACTCTTACGCAACTACTGGATTTGTCGCAAGTTGTAGTGTCGACAACAGAAGGTCCCCCAAATTACAAGTCAGCGAAGACACTTTGGTAGACAGAGATTTACTGCCGGAAAATAGGCGGTA
>JAYGXS010000002.1:84888430-84959344 GCA_036362985.1 Ligula intestinalis
GATTTTAGTAAGATAAAATACCCCTATCGGCCATAAATATGAGCCAGGTTCTCGGCAGGGGATGAAGTCAATGGAAAATTTCAAATCATTTGGAGACTCCAGAATAGCGTTTCTCATCCACCATTCTCCAGCAACATAAAAACTACGCATTACAGTTACCTGCGTGTAACTAAGGCAGTTTTACGACAATTTCAGATCATAACTACCATGCCAGAGCGTGGTTACGCAGGCGTGTTTGTCCATATCTCCTAAAATTATTTTTTGTGTTTGAACAGTGAGTGACATACTGTTGTTTAATGTCAGTTACTTTACCCCACGAGTACAGACCTTGGGTTCACTATCCCCACCCAGTGTGGGGCTAAACAGGACGATTTAAAGAAACCTGTAATTTCTTGCCCAAACCCAACTGGAATGTGAAGCGTGGTTAACAAAAAGACTAAAATAAATATGCGTACAAATTCGAGGTCCAGATAAAGCATTCCTTCCATCATCCGCGGAAGAGGAAGAAGAAGGAGGTATGTTGGTGAAACGGGCAGACGATTTGGCACAAGGTTGCATGAGCATCAGCTCGCAACCAACTGCAAGGATATGCTGTCTATGGTCTATGACCACATACAGCAGGAGAACCACACGTTCGCCTTTGAGAAAGCAGGGGAAGTAGGCCGAGCCACCGATAAGAGGGTCAGATTGCTGCCAGAAAGTTAGTCCTCGACTGGCACACTAAACAGAGCCATAGACCTTCATCCCGACTACCAAGCGCTCCACAGAAGGCTAAAGTCTGCTAAGAGCGGAGCAATACGTCAGGCGGAGGAAGATAAACAGGGCTGACAGCCGGCTGCCACGAGCGAAGAAGATGAAAGGCTAAAGATGCACACAAACGACTAAAAGCACCTAATGGAAGCGCCCGCGAGGGCGTGAGCAATTCAAACAGCCACAAAAGTCGATCGGTACAATCGATGGACGCAAGGGCTTCAGACGTCAGGCTCACGTTCGGACACACTTACTGGCACCAGCGGTAGAACGGTTACCACGATCTGACGATGGAAGCGATAAAGCTTTTGAAACGTCAGCTTAAATACAACCTGGTCTCAGAAATCACCCCATCTTCTTCTTCCTCTTCCGGTGAGGATAAAAGAAAAAGTAATGTTTTTTAAAAAAGCAATGAAACTTCGCATATTGTAACGTGAATGCGAATGTCTAGCATGGTTTTACTGAATGTTAAGAAATTCTGTGGACCTGTGGAATATAGACGCGTTGGGTCAACATTGTGGGATACAAGGTAGCCTAGCTAGATAATAGATGATAGAATGTATCCCAGTGATTATAAACTAGTGGATAACATAAGGTGTGGAAGGCAAGAATGTTAGGGATAATTTACTTACGTATAGAAGGAGTAGAATGTGAGAAGTAAGTAATTGACTCCCAGACGAATGCAGTCCAGCCATGAGCGGGCCGAATCCTGAGTCGCATTCTGATGGTGAGGTCATCGGGTCCGGTTGTCTGCAACCTTCAATGAGCCGTCGGCTCCGGGAGTGTCTGAGCGTAAGTAGTCACCAACTGAAGGTCCTATGTGAACTGGTCTTGGAAGTTGGTTGATCAGTCAGGACCAGACACGTCCGTGACCTTGATCGGAGGTTTGACAGCGTCTGGCATGCATGGGCTGGTGGACTTGAGAGCCAGACACGTGACCTACCCGAGCCACGTGCGAGGAGAGCATGACTTAGAATACGAGGTCACTACAGCTCGATGGATTCTGCTTCCAGCGTTTGACCATAACCTGATACTTTAATACATCGTCCTTATATTTACACTTTACTCACTGGTAATACTGACATCTCCGTCTCTATGGTATCACTGGCTGTTTTGTATTTGCGTCCATCATTGCTACGTAGTTAAATCTAAGTAATTGGGACGCGAATTAACTGTTTCATAAGTTTGAAGAAAAGCTGTTCGTTGGGACAAAAAAGGTAAATTTAATTAGTAATTTTTCGAGACTGGTGTTCCAGATCGTCTTCGGACTAGTGAGAATACGCAGCGAACAAATAACATTTAAAACGTGCAGAAAAAAGCAATAGTCATATGGAGTGGGAGCTGATTGGTAGCAGGGGTTTCTGCCAGTCTGTATTGTGCGATCCTCGTCTCTTTCATCGCTCTGTGCGATGTTTTCAAATTCCACCTAACTCCGTGTGTCGGTTGATGCATGAATCGTCAGACTGCATGACCTCAAGAAATTCTCGGACTTTCTTGGAGGCTTGACTTCCAATTTGTATCATAAGTCTATAATCATAAGGCTCCTAAACCCCAAACCTCCCCCTATACAAGAGCGATGGTTTTTCTCCTGAATAATCCTTAGGAGTTTTTTCACTGTCTGCTAACTTTTTCTAAACAAATATATACCGCCTTATGGCTCAGGAAAATTGGCCTCATCAACAATCTGAGACACTATTTTATGCTAGCACGACACACATGTTCAAATAGGGAACGCAAAGTCGATCTACCTAAATACCCTTTAAATATGCTGATACTGATAGGTTCAATGTAGGAAAATAGAGCAGAATTTTAGGGATGATCGCTTCTCAGGAACACACTGGATTGGCACTGTTTACTTTTTTAAAATCTGAACTCATTTAAATAAGACTACGAGGATAGCCTGCATGCTGGATAGACACAAAACTGAGCAACTGATCAGATATTCAGTCATTTTGTCTGATTCGGTCCGTAGTCGACGTTAATTCGCAGGATCAGATGACCACAGCAGCGGTGTTAACACTGACGGCGATTTAAGTAGGAAGGAAAATGGGGTAAGCATGAAACAGGAGCAGAAGCGATGGCATCTAGCAACAATGTAATGCTTTCTGAGAGACTGAAACTTACATTAATCCGGTCAGGCGTATCTACCTCTCGTTTGTTTACAACCTAAATACCAAGGGAACACTCAATATTAGCCACTGGAATCGCTCTAATCTGTATACTTAATAAAAGTCTTGCCTGCCTCTGTGTAGACATCCATTAACATTGGTGGATGGCATCTGTTTTTAAGTCAATCACGGAGTGGGGCTCACACACGCGCGCGGGCAGGGCATGCGCTCCTATCCGTATATAAGTCACGCGCGCCCCCCGCCCTTCGCGCGCATTTCGCGCGCCAGTCTGTACTTCGATCACAGGGGACAGTGCTGGTGTCATTGTGTCTGTTTTGGTTCCCTTTATCATTAATGGCAGGCCGCTGTTTCAGACTCGCGATTGACACCCGACGTGACAGGTGGATGTGAATACGCCACGGGGGGTGGGCGGGGGTGGGGAAGGGGTTTCATACTCACTGACCTAAAACCCTTGACCTACTATCATTTGGACCCCCCCCTTTGCTTACTCGTATGCTGTCGCGGGCTAGCTCTTAGATTAGATTGAATCGCCTACCACATAAATCCCTACACTTTCATTCTTCCCTTTACAAACTATAATTATGGACAACAGTGACGCCGTTAGAATTGTTCTGAACACAAACAACCCGACAAACGATGATGGACCAGTGACTACAGGTAACGTTGTGAACTTACTTCTTTTCTACCCAATGTTATTTTGTTCAGAATAATAACCTATTTGTAGGTTCTACCTCATTAGGTAGAATATGAATTAGAGCAGCCGCGAGAACACAAGTTCAGACGATGGAACAAAAGAGATTTGCCAATGTTAATAGACGTTCGCAAGAAACACAAGCAGAAAGACGGCTTCACCTGGAGACTATTGCTATGCGTCAGCGATATCGACGCTCTAAAGCAACCGAAGATCAAATGCTGCAAAGAAGACACAAAGATACGATTCGCCATCAAAATAATCACTCCCAAGAAACCGAAGAGCAAATGCTCCAACGAAGGCACGAAGACGCGATTTGCCATAAAACTAATCGCTCCCAAAAAACTGAAGTTCATACTCTGCAAAGAAGAGAGCTAGGTAGGACAAGAGATTCGCAACGTCGGCAAAACGAATTACCTAGACGTAGAAGTGCACGCCTGGCTATGCATGCATCACAAAGAGCGGATCAACGCCCAAACGATACTGGAAACTCCAGTCTGCAACTACTTCACATACGGTTTGGCGACCCTGGCCCGTGAATTGCTTCCATAAACGCTCAAGTATGGAACAAAGCCTCACTCGATTACAACTCAAGTCTTGGTTATGCGAGAGATGCAAATGTTTCCATTGGGAAGATGGTAGAAGTTTGCGGACATTGTCAGGCAAAAAAATGGACTGGTGAGACAATCGGCATGTGCTGTTCCAACGGCAAAGTTCTACTGAATAACTCCCCCCCATCCACCAGAAATACTCCAAACATTGCTTGCTGGTGATACCGACGACACGAAAAATTTTCTCTTAAACATTAGAAAGCACAACGTGGCGTTTCAAATGTCCTCTTTTAGTGCCAACATTGTTCATAAGGTTGGATTTATGCCAACCTTTAAGGTAGAAGGCCAGGTTTGCGACCGGATTGGATCGTTACTACCTCCTCCTGATGGTGAGCCGAAATTTCTACAGATATACTGCGTAGAAGGCATCAACCTGTAGGCTCAAAGCTGATCATGAGTGTACCCAGACTTAAAGCATCACATACTATTGTCCTTTCAAGACATAATACACCAACGCAACAGCTAAGTTAACAGTTTCAAGTCCGCTTTGGAGATGCATGCTTCCATTGACTTAACTTTTGTCATAGATGCCGATAAAAGTCCTCGTGGAGAACACCAATCAAGATTTAATGCTCCCACATGTAACGACGTGGCCGTCATCATGTCAGAAACGCAGCGTGGCAACAGGGATATTGTCTTGAGAAGGAGGGACGATAGGTTGCAAAGGCTATACGAGACACACCGTTCTTACGACGCCTTACAATAACCTCCCATGCATGTTAATGGTGAAGACGGTTATCGCTTCGGTATACCTCAAATTGGCACCCGTAAAATAGTAAGTTGTAAAGCCTTCTACTCATATCACTTTATGATTCGGTAACGAACTTTTAACCTACGCTGTCGATTAAAAACGTTGTTTCTGCAATTTGCTGTTGATATGTTTGCCAAAATGGAAACAGAACGCCTTTGCTATTTCCGTACACCAGAAAGAACTTCGCGTGGACAACTACATCCACCTTAGAGACAATATCCTTTCTGATGGTGGTAATGGTGCTAGTCGTGGTCAACTTTTCATCTTGCCGTCAAGCCACACTGGGTCTCCTCGCTACATGCATGAGAAAACCAAGATGCGTTGGTTTACGTTAGGCATGATGGTTGCCCGGACCTATTCATTACTTTTACCTGCAAACCACCGTGGCCTGAAATTACTAATGAGTTGTTCCCCGGTCAAAAGCCACAGGATCGCCATGATTTGTCCGCGCGGGTATTCCAGCTTAAGTTGAAAAACATGATGAGACTCATCACAAAATTCAAAATTTTCGGTGATGTTCAGTGTCACATGTACACTGTTGAGTGGCAAAAGAGAGGATTGCCCCACGCTCACATTTTGGTCTGGCTGAACGAAAAATTGCACTCTTCCGATGTTGACAAATTTATATGCGCAGAGTTGCCGGATCGATCAGTTGACCCTGTTCTGTTTGAAACGATCAAAACTCAAATGGTGTATGGCCCATGTGGTCAGATAAGTCCTAACAGCCCTTGCATGAAGGATGGGAAAGGTACCAAGATATATCCGAAGCGATTTCTAGATGCAACTCAGACTGATGGGGATGGTTACCCCCTCTATAGAAGGCGACAACCTGAGATTGGCGGATTCGAAGCAGTTATCAATGAAAGGCGAAACGGTGGTGCGGTAATTGATAACCATTGGATTGCACCGTATTGCCCCTTTCTGTCAAAAGTATTCAACGCCCACATCAACATTGAATTTTGCTACTCAGCAAAGTCCATCAAGTCCGTCTGCAAGTACATCAACAAAGGTTCTGCCCCCCTTAACGTAGTTCCTTTACTGGCAACGCCACATGTTCTGCATCGCAGCTATGTATAAAGAGGGAGTTCAAAGGTATTTACCCATATTTTTATAATAAAACTGAACTAAACAGAATTATTCTAAGAGGTTCTCATATACGGTTTACCTACATAAGGGACAACAGCATTTAAGGAAGCCCAAGGCGAAGCCGGGCTTTCGCGCTAGTGGATCAAATAAAAGCCCATTGCTAAAAGCGGGGTAATAAGGCGCGAGACTATGACATGACAAATTGCGGCGAAGTAAGCATTTTTTCAAAGGCCACTAAGAAACTTTCAAAAGGCGGAAACCAGTGAGGGAGGGCTAGGGATCTTGACTAACTTATGAAATCAAATTTGCTTTAACCGATGACTCGTTCTAAGACGCTTTCGACCGCTGTTTTTTTACTGTATATATGTGTGCTCAGGAGAGTATATGACCAATGAGGGAGTTGTAAAAAGGCGTTTTTTATGTCATTTCATGTCACTTAAACGCAGAGTAGCAAGGAAGGATCCAGTGACCAGTTTACGCAAATTTGTTACCTTGTGATGGATGACTTCTGAACAATGCCTAAGGAGTTTTTTCACTGTCGGCCCTCAAATTTTTGGCAACGCCACTGATCTGAAATGTTCTGCAGATCAAATGCATTGAAAAAACTGTACCAATAGGGAGTTCAAAGGTATTTACCTATATTTCCCTCAATAAAACCTGACCTGACCTGACGTTACTTGGTGACTTGATGGTGGTTATGCTTACCTATCAGAGCAGAAATGAAGGACACATGTGTAAGTGGTTGGACTGCCGCCAAACTTCCCAGGGTACATTTTCTGTGAGAAAAAACTATCTAGCAGTTCAGACTCCCGTTCTTATTATGAAATACTTGTCTTCCTTTGTGCCCTAGGGTTCGAAACTAGAACTAGAGCAAGTGTACGTTAACATAGGATATGGAGCACCAGCCTGCCCGGGAAAAGTCACCTACAATGTCTTCAAGAGTACAGGCAAATGAGGCAACACCGGTAAATTGTCGAGACTCGATAAAGTGAAATTCTCAATACAATTTGTTTGTGCCTTTCTAGACCTATCTAGAGGCGCTACAACAAGATTGGTCCGATGCCCTCGATAATGATCTCCCACACCCCACCTTAACTTGCCCATTTTACTAAACCACTTTTAGAGATATCCGTCAAACCTCTCGACACTTGAGGGATAAGGCTCTACGGCAAATTCATTGGACGGGAAAAGTATTCTCATATGTGACGTTTCGTGCAAAAATTGCTTAAAATTCCCAATATATTTAAGCACCGCTGAGATCTCAAAGAGATTTAAAAGGGTTTAGAGGATCCATTTTTTTCTTATTACAAGGTAGTTGTGCGTGAGAATTATTTTCTAGATCCAACAACCTCAACTGGGCTTCAAGAATCGCGATTTGGAAACTAAAAGAAGACCGGCAGATGGTAGTCTTTTCTTCAGCTATCTAGACAATATGCGCTCGATGTCCGTGATATATGTAATCTATGGTACATCACTGGTCTACGACAATAGTTGCCTTCACTATCGCAAAGTTAAGTGAAACGTTAATATTCTGAAGGGTGGGGGACTCCTATGCAACTTTATTCTTTAATTAACATTGCTTCTGATACGTAAGTTTGTAGTGGTCGCTTCTGCCCGATGCCCACCTAACTCTTGAAGTCGCAGACAAGCTCACTCAGAGCAGGCCCTTGCGCGAATGTAATTTTCGGCCTGCCTTCGACCACACGCAAACTGGTGCATGAGGCAATCACCACCCACGCCAGTGTCTACGTTCGTGCGGTCCAACCAATCACCATCAAAGCCGCAAGACAGAGCGAGGGTTCGGCAGCCGCCCCGATGACCGACGCTAGACTGACTTACACTCTACCCCCGCGCGGGGCGGAAGCCACGCCGCTGTTCTCACACGCGGCTCTCACGGTCGAAGGAACGCCAGATCAAGTCGACCTTTCTATGAACTATTCTCCAACTCGTTCTGTAAACTATATATTGTTCCTACTGCTCTGGCTTTCCAAGTTTTCTCTAATCTCCTAAGGAACCGGGCCCAGGCGATCGCAGCCGTTAGGGCTAAACCTTCGTAGCCTTAACACCTTTGTGATAAGTTATCCACCCTTCAGCCTCTGAAATTAAAGCTCAGTAATATCTGAGATCCCACTAAAAGTATGACCTGACAAACCCAGCTGCCTCCTTCTTCCTCAAGTCTGGCTGACACCGATCGACAGTTAGGACACGTCCATGTCATAAAAGTTCCGCTAACGAGGGAAGCTGAAGTGGCCAATCCAGCGCCGAAAGTCTCCTGTACTTAATGCGCGGGTCAGCAAAACCTTGACCTTTCTGTCAACTATTCTGGCACTCATCAAAAGAACCCAAATCCTGTTGGCTGTGAAAACAGGGACTAATCATAGTGAGATGGGTGTGGTGTTCATCGATTTATGCGAATTTAAAGACTGAACGCTGGCATGACGCGCTTAGAGACTTTGTGAACAGTCACATGTTGGCGAGAAAGCCGTACCAAAACTTTGTCGCCGTAAGAAACAAGTTGAGGCAGATAGTATTGCCGGCAAAGATAGTGGAGACTGGAATGACCGTTTCTAGCTCAGTAACCGTCATCAGCCAGCCATTCCCAGCCCCAAGTGATGTCTTCTCCCCTCCACCCGAGCGACGACGCTCTAAACATCTGCTATCTGCCCAGACTTCTGTGCGGCTCCTGGCGAGGCCCGAGAATGAGCGCCAAGTCAGAGCAGGACGAGGATGTTCCGTTAGCGAGCGGTGTGCGCATATTAACGAGTTACAATACTTTGTAAATTGCAAGAACAGCAGGATTTATTGGATCTATAAATTTCAGGAGCGCTCATCAGCCGCTATTTCTCATTGCATAACATGAACGAAGTTCACTTGTTCAGACGAATACCTGGAAAGGTCAGTACTTGCATTGTCTAAGTTTTATTCCCATATAATGGAAACGCAACTTGGTTTATACTCCTTGCTAGAGGACCAGCTACGTTTTTTCTATGGATGCATTTTATGCCGAATTAGAAATTCTCAAAAATACCTTACTTAGGTGGGGATACCCAGCGCAGTTTATTGAAAAGTAAAGTCAACCTTTTCGGCCCAAAAGGACGGAACAGTTAGCTCCGAAACAGCCTGTTTTCGTTTCCTTGCCCTTTAAGGGCGATAACATATTCAACACCATCAAAAGACGCTTGCTTAACGCCATTAATAGAACTTACTATGCTACAGAGCTTATACTTGGCTCTCCAACTCAGGCCTTACCAATTCCTGGTGGGAAGGAAACCTTGCCATTGCATGCCACTTCCAATTGTGTCTATGAATAAAGATGCACTTGCGGATGCAAGTGCATAGGGCGAACGCAAAGACAACTGGCAGCCAGAGCTAAGGAGCATTTGCCTAGCTGGCTTTTCAAACAGGAACATAGAACGCCTCATTCCTCCATTACTCAACATTTCTTAGATACGGGCCATTCTGTGGACCCTAAAACTTCCTTCCGATGACTTTTTCGAGCACAAACAACTCGTACCTTGCTCTACCTGGAGGCAGCCTATATACGGCGGTCAAATCCAGACCTATGTAAACAGTTGGAGCATGTGGTGAACCTTGCTTTGCCCTTATAAAATCCGGCTCCCAGATTTACACAGTCGCCTTCCAAATTTTCGCTGCACTACACCTTTTTTCGCCATTTTGCTGCCCACTATGTTTTAACTTTCCAACGTTATTGATTTAGCTCTTGGCCACATCGTATGACCTCGCAGTTTTGCATCGATTTTTCTGTAGGAGTTCAATTTTGTATTTATCTTACGTCATTCATGTTATGCAATGAGAGGTAGCAGCTGGTGAGCGCTCCTGGAATTGATCGATCCAATAAATCCTGCTGTTCTTGCAATTTAAAAATTTGCACCTGGGAAACTCTGCTTTTAATAAGTGACAATACTGGTTTATTCATAACAACCCCAGCAGTGGCAGTAGATAAAACACAGGCACATGTTTTGTGGATTTTATGCCGTTGTATGAGGTAGCTGTGGGTCTGCAGTTACGTCTCCTGGCTGAATTATCGTTTGCGTGGTCATTTTCTTCCTTCTCAGCCGATAAATCTGAAACAGTAAGCGGAGATTAGCCTCTGAGTATGGTTAGCGCAGTACCCGCTGCACATGGAGGTTTGAGGGCGGGGGGAGTCAAGGGCGAGTCAATAGTCCGCTGAACTGCAACGGATGTAAAAACTGTCGAAACACACATAATTTCAAGACTGGCTAAGAATTGGGCAAACAGGACAAAATTGATTCACTTAAATGCTCTATGAAGTGGGATGGACTTTTAATAAAAAAAATTAAGTACTAAGAGAGATCGAAAACAGTTATGCTTTTGAACAGCATTTGGCGAGTGTACGCTTTCGGTAAATTCTCCTCAGGCCATACATTTACATGGGAAGGTTACATTTAAACAACTGATCGATCGTCTTTTCTTACAGGCGGGAGCCAATCAGAGTGCGCATAAGTGCACGCCCCTAAGTGACTGCGGGCCACGCCAGAACGGAAATGCTTACAAATCCAGTTTACACAAGTGTGTAATGCATATCAGGACCAGCAAATGCATAAAACTAGAAACATACCTACAGTGAAGTTTACCAAACCTTTTCCGGTTTATTTTACGAAATCTGTCCAATTGCGATCCGAACCTGAAGGATTTCTAGCTCGAAAGGGAAATCCACGTCTGCTGGAACCCCCTGAACACACCTACACAACTATCGCAAACAGACATTTTTCGGGAAGATGCATTCGGCATCGGAAGTCAAACACAAATATTTTTAGCAGTAAGTTTTTGGCAAACAATTGTTTTCAGCAACTCTTCGTCAGACCAAACATTTGCAAGGGAAATTAACGCTGTACATAACAATAAAAGTTTGAATAGGTAGAAAACAAATTCACCTCAGTCTATACATTCTGATAGGAATTTGGCTGTTACGTTTGCCTCAGCAAGCCTGGTGTCAAACTTTAGGAATCCATTGAGTTCCTTTAACACCGCGGGATCTTTGGATTGTCTAAGTTCCGCAAATATTCTCATGGTTAATATTAGAAGTCAGTTTTTTGGCAAACAATTGTTTTCAGCAACTCTTCATCAGACCAAACATTTGCAAGACAATCCAAAGATCCCGCGGCGTTAAAGGAACTCAATGGATTCCTAAAGTTTGACACCAGGCTTGCTGAGGCAAACGTAACAGCCAAATTCCTATCAGAATGTATAGACCGAGGTGAATTTTTTTCTACCTATTCAAACTTTTATTGTTATGTACAGCGTTAATTTCCCTTGCAAATGTTTGGTCTGATGAAGAGTTGCTGAAAACAATTGTTTGCCAAAAACTGACTTCTAATATTAACCATGGGAATATTTGCGGAACTTAGACAAATATTTTTGCAGACGCTTTGCTCAAAGTCTATGTATTTTCATATGCAAGTTAGAAGATCGCATAAACCTATACGAAGTCGTTGAGTTCAAAAATGCATTTCGCGATAACGTTTTGACCAGCAGCCCAAACCAGCTGAGAGCTTTTGTAGTGTCTTTGGCTTCACCTCACGATGTTCCAATCTTTAGCACACGTCAAACCCTACTAGTTCCTTCCCAGGCGTAGTACGTCCTACGGAGACAAGGACAATATGCAACTTCCTTGGTGAAACGGGCTAGGTTGGGTCGTATTCCCGCCAAGCGTATGTTGTGACCCATCATGACAGCCAGCCGTCGCCTAAGATTTCCAGGCAAGTATATTTAGCGGCAGGATGGTTCAATCCGGCAGCCTAGAATGATTGTTTTGGACAACCAATAGGAAGGAAGGACAACCCCTGGTGAATGCTACAAACTGGATATTGCGGCTCTCAGCTAAATTCGCTTCTTCGAACAATTGGTGCCGCAGGGATTAAATATTGACTATGCCTTAATCTGAAGCGGCCTCTCAAAGGCAGAAGGACCCGACCCTAGAGTCACGCTGTTCATCAGAAACGATATCATGAGGCGACTGCCTTATCAGTCTCATAGCAGCAATGTTTGTTTTATTTCGACATTAAACAGCTCTTTGTCTTACGCAGTTACATATTCTGCAATCTATGCCCTCTCCCATAGGATTGCAACATCCTGCTACCAGAGTGTGACAAGGGCCGGCTAAGGCCAGAGACACTTGCTCCACTTCCATTTCTCAGGACCGGCTATCCCTTTGCCCATTATGTTTAAGCCACAGCCAATCACATTTGAAGGCCAAGTATCAAAGGACCGTATGGCGGTGAATGCTTACGTTTTCGCCATTTCGGACTGGCCACAATTCACGGCCGGACGTGCACTGGTCCGACAGTCAATGATTCCCGGAACCGGTAACCTCACTGCCAGACTGCGACTCCGGAACCGGCTCGCTCACGGCTGGACTGCACGCGTCTGAGAGTCAAATTTCCTCTTACCAATTCTTCACTAATTTGGCATTTAATGAAACAATTCCTAACATTCTCATCTCCTGCGTCTTATCTTCTTATTTACTGGTTCATAACCGGTGGGGTACTTTGGTTTTCTATTTCTCTGACGGACTACTTCGTATCCCACAGTTTAATGACCCTGCGTCTCTCCTCTCGTGGAAGCCAAGTGACCACGGTCGTCAGTGCATACATATTCTCCCAAAAGCCCGATTCGATGACGTGATGAAAGAAGCCTACAAAGGCCGGTCCACCCTTCTCACGACTATGTCGCAAGTGGGCAATTGGATTATCATTGTTGAACCCGCTAATAGGAGGGCGTTCCCAGTCGGCACTGGATCGACAGCTATAACAGCAATGACCTTTTCTTCCCACGGGCCTGCATGCAATACAGTCTTTGCATTTTGATAGCTTCAGCGTTTTTGACGTAAAATCATGGTCAAATGATTTCCACAACACAAAAGCTACGAGACCAGCAGAATTTCAATGGCGTCATGCAATTTCGTGACCTCTTAATCAACTGCATAAGGTCACTGCCAAACTATAAGATAAAGTAAACTGTCCAATTAAGTATCGACCTAGAAGGCTGAAATTTGATAGGTAGATAGAGCACGAGCTGCTTCTCTTAGGTGCGAGTGCGCATGGGGAGGGAAAAGAGCTGGGGGGAGACAGTTATCGAAGAAAGGCTAGAGTGGGAGCCTGCCAAGTTTAATTCAAAAGGGATGCAAAGGTCAGGACAGAAGTCACTCATAGGGGGGGGGGGGGGGGCGGAAAGGAAGTGGCGTGAGAGGAAGGCAGACGGAATGGGCTTGCCTGTTTTATCTACCCTTATCATGGCAAGGTGAGGTTGGTCACGTGATTCAGCTGTTCTGGTTCTCTTCTCCGCACAGCAATAGCCTCCGCACATCGCAGGAGACGCCTGGTCGTCGTCCGAAGTATGTCATTGTCCATGCAAGTGAACATCCGTGTCCCAGGAAGCTATTGAGGAGAAGAAGAAGAAGACTCGGTCGCTGGGACAATATGTTTATTCGAATAAAAATATTGTCCCAGCGATCGAGTCTTCTTCTTCTTTACGTCATTGTCCGCAGGCGTGACCAGCAACAGGTTCTATTGACTAATACAGTGTGAGGTGCCGACTGGTGAACGGACGACCAGTATGTCGCCTTTGGCACGAGGATTCAACTTTGATCGTCGTTGCATGAGTCAATTAACGCTTAGAGGCATACAGTAAATTGAATTTCACAGAATGTCAATCTATAACAGCAGCCATGGTTCTGTCTAAATCATGATTAACTGAAGGCCACTATATTAAATCAGCCTATAGGAAGAACGGAAGATTAGACAGGGAGATTGACCACGTAGTCTAGCTAATTGGACAGGTTGCGATTATCCCGCCGTATGTAGGACGCTGCCGAGTAGCGCAGGGTCCGATTTATTCGTGCCTGAATAAGCACTCGGAAAGCTGTTTTGAGGTCGACAGAGTGACCATTGCTGACAGAAGCGAATATGCGAGTTCAAGGAACCAGTTCAGAAGAAGATGCGATCACTGGAGCACGAATTTTATTTACCCGACGTTTTGGATTCTGTCGAGAATTCTTAATCATAGGTAACCGTAGAACGATGAGGGACATGCACAAATTGGGGTGATACATGTACAGATTGCGCGGTATTTACAGCTCCTAGCGATCATCCGCATGCTTAATAAGATTAGCAGCTCCCGTAACCACTACCTGATGTCGTAATTGCTGCATTGATGGCTTGGAAGTTCGCTTTCGAGTCATTACTTACCGTGATTTGGTTTCCCGTGTCGGCTGTGGGCTTGATGATTGCGTGACTATCGTCTTCGCTCTCGTCGGAATTGTTGCTGAGCCCGGCCTTTCCCACGTGACTGATTCTCTTGCTCAGAAAATGTCTCAGGGTGACCACTGGCTAGCGGGTGCTTAGTAATCAAAGATCATGATATTCTGTCTTCTTACTTGAAAAGCCAATTAGGCAAGTGTTCAGCGGTCTTGGCTACCAGTTGCCTCTACGTACGCCCAATGTACTTACATGAACAAATGCACGTGAACTTGGGGTGGCGTGCAACGACAAGGCTTTTATTAGGACCAACGAAGATAAGCTGAGCTGCATTGTACGTCCTTTGTATGGTACGACGCAACCGTTGCTTGATTGTATTTGAAATACTATCACCTTTAAAAGGTAAGGATATGATTACGGGCTTTTTATTGGAGTTGACTATTCCGTCAGTTTTGGCCGTAAAGGATTCCTATACTTTTGGATGAGACGTGCAGGGCTGCTTTAATGCAGGAAATCTCTGCTAGTAGAGTCTCACTAGAGCAAATATTCCTCGCTCTTTAAAATACAGTATGTACCAGATTTCGTTTCCAGTATCCTGGCACAAAACTTGTTTAAGTGTAGGTATTGCCACTTTCAGGTATTTTTGTGAAATACCTAAGTAACTTATTGAACCATCATCCTCTCTAAACATGAGGAAAGGATAGCTTGTTGAACTGCCCCGTTTCCACTGTAAATCTGATTTGCGGATGTAAATTATTCGTATATTTAAGGTCATCGGCGTCTTCTCTGGAATCAAAAATCATGATTATGATCAATTTTGGGGTTAGCCTGGTGTTAAGGTTTGGATGAGGACAGGAGAAACCTTACCCTTACCGCAATTTTATGCAAGAAAACCTTTTGATTCTAGAAAGCGTTAAGTACTCACTTGCTTTACCGTCCCCATAGCTAAGATGTCCCAGACTCTACCACAAACCACAGATCCATTATAGTCCCAGACTGGGGTAGCGCTACAGGTGCGTAGAACCCAGTGTCGGTCTCACTAGTGCGGGTTTTTTGGGCTATGCAATCGTCCTTTATAGCCGCCATACATAAGTGTAGAAGGCCTGGGGTGGATCTATTTACGCCATGGCAGTCACCTCCGCAAATTCTATCACTGGCTAGTTGTCAGACTCAAGGACGATTGAGAAATGCAATAGTGAGGTTGATCTTCGGCGGTGTGTCCTCGCATTACACCAACACCTTCATTAGTGGTTTACTTTCGAGGCACTTATATCTATCCTGACGCGCTAGGAGACTTTGCTTGGAGGACTGGCTACCTCTGACGTAACGCAGTCCTTCGCAGGACTTAAAAGTTGGACTGCAACGGCTCTTTTCTGCTGTACCCTTATTGTTATTCGCATCTATTTTTGGACATAGAAGAATAGACGCTTTCTGGAGTCGTGCACAAGGACACTTTTTTTACCGGGAAGGACTCTATGGCGAGAGAGAAAAGCAATAGTGAGATTGATCTTGGGAAGTCCATCATCGCGCTAAACTAACAAATTAATTGGTGTGATTGTGGCGAGGTCCCAGAAAATTTCTGGAACTTTAATATTCTCGCCACCATCTTCCTTGACTGACCTTTTTGTTTTAACGCATTGAGCACACCGCTGAAACTTTATCTTTGTGTACACCACGACTGGATTTAAGTGTATCACAATCAGGTTGTACTTATTTTATTATAATTGTACATACCCTGCCATTCTAGTGGAACTTTTATATCGGGATGCTTTAGTTTTTTATGATTTGAAGTTAGATGAGCTGTAAGTGACCTAACCACAGGATGCTTTCAACGCACTCAATTCTATCCTCACACGCTAAGAGATTTTCCCTGGAAGATTGCCTACCTCTGAGGTGACACAGCCCTCTTCAGGGCTTGAAAGTCAGACTGTAATGCCTCTTTTCTGCTGTCACCTCATTTTCGTTCTCAACCAGAGATCTGTACACGTATTCCGGCACATAATGGGTGAAGGACTACCGTGGTTGTCACGCGTAGGTGAGCTGCTTAGCCCCGCCAGTCACTACGCTCGTACCCACCACAGGTCTCCTTGACTTAGTTTTGACATCAAAGCAAGGTTTGAGTGTGGGAATGAGAGTGAGGTAGATCCAGGGCAAGACTTTTTCAACATAAACAACTGCGAATGTAGTGGACTCTGCCGTCCGACGTCCTCCATTGCTTTGTCCGGCGTCATTGGTCAAGGTCAGTTGCCTCAAGGTCATCCAATATCTCAGTCAGCGCTTACAGACGCGCTGACCTGCAGAGACTTGGCCTACTTCCACTCGGACAAACACACGTGCGTCTAGGTTCTCACGGCTGCCCAAGCACCACTGAAACATATCCCTTTTTTCCCCACCCTCGGTTGCCAGATATCACATAGGACCACGGCGCTCCAGCGGAATGACGTGGGCTCCGAGGTCAATACTCTTTCCACCTATTTTTCGTTCCTTTGTGTACACAATAAACTATTCCTACTATTCTGGCCTTTCTAAAACTTGTCTTCTCTACTTAGTAAGCATGGTCTGAAGATCGCAGTTGCTAGGGTTTAAGTCACTTAACCCCTTGCGTTACAAACACAAATCACCCCTGCATTGCTGGCAATACTATCTGCCTATATTGTTGTTAGGGCCCCTCTCGGGGCCAAAGGCAGAGCGGGATGGATGATTTCCGTTAGCGGTCGGTGAGTTTACATCAACGAGTGTCGATATCCCATGACCTAAAACCAGTAAGACAAGGAACACCTGGTACAATGATTAGGGTATTAGACTCTAATGAAAACGGTTGCGAGTTCATAGCTGGAATTGGGCATCACTTGAGTCTGGGTATGGCTGGCTGACGACGGCTAATAAGCCAGAAATGGCCACATTCCAGTCTCCCTTGTCTTTGCCGATAATACTATCTCCCTATTTCTCCATGAGCTGCTCAGCTCCATCAGTCTTTACGTGCGTTCCTACCACAGGTCTTCTCGACTTTGTTTTGCTATCAGTACGAAGTGAGAGTGAGGTAGAGGCAGAACAAGACTGTTTCAATATGAACAACTGCAGGCAAAAATCACCCCTGCGTCCCTCTCTTGGGGCAACTGTAGGTCTCATCATGTGCGCCGGCTGAAATATTAGATGACAGCTCCAATATTCTCCTCACTGCCATGCGTGTGCCGAGACCAATTAAGTTCGTAGTTGAACTATTATTAATTGAGACCACAGCTTAGCTATGCCATTCACCGAAAAATGAGTGTGCATTAGTGCCTATGGACGGTAGCCCGTTATTTACTTACTGCTGATGGTGGCTCGCTTTCGTACAGGTGTTTGTTTACCCGATAACAAGGGTCAGCCAAGAGCTCTTTTTGTGGACAAAGTTCAGTCTGTGCACGTTGATCGGCATGCCAATTAGAGTCTGTAAAACAAGCAAAACCACAGGATTTTGCCTTGAAAACGAGCAAAAAGGAAACGCACCCCCTCAAGAGGACTTTTTAAACAAGAAAGTAGAATAAAATGAAACCCATATTGATGCACAACCAAGTAAATCAAAAGAAATATAGACTAGAATCTAATAAAAGAGACTGAAGTTAGATTATCGCAGAGTCAAGGCTAAGGAGGTTTAACCCTAACGGCTGCGATCTTCCAGGCCCGATTCCTTAGGAGATGAGAACAGGCTTGGAAAGTCAGAGTAATAGGAAGGTTATATTCTATACAGAATAAATAGGAGAATAGTGAGCAGAAGAGTTTACTTGGTCTGGCGTGGTGTTCGACCGTGAGGAGGACCATGTGAGAGTGCAGCGTCATCGCGTCCGCTCCGCGCGGGGGCGGAATGCCAAGTGAGTCTGGCGGTCTAGCGTCAATCATCCTGAGCGGCCACCTAAAGTTCTTTTTGTCTCTTTGGTGATTGGTTGGATGGCGTGGGGGTAGACATCGGCGTTGGCGGTCCGTGTCTCGTGCACCAGTCTGTGTCTGGTCGGAGGCACGCCTAAAAGTGCATTAGCGCAAGGTCCTGCTCTGAATGACCTTTTCTGTGACGTCAAGAGCTAGGAGAGCTTCGGGCAGCCGCGCCCACTAGAAGATCTCAGGCACTCATAAAATGTGCTACTTTGTCTTATGGCAGTATTCAAAATCGCTTGACATTTTCTACCAAAACCGGTTTCTCAGCACTACCTTTGGTCTCTGGAAATGTGCCCCAAGGCAGAACAGGACGAGTGATACCCGTAACCGATCGAGTGGCATCCATCCACCAATAATTAAATTTCCCATAGTATGCGGAATAAAACGCTTCGTAAAAGTGAATTTATCTTTTACATTCGAAAAGACAAATAAAAGTACGCTCTCAATATCATGGTCGTTTTACGTCCATTGATGAAAGCCTCTGTCCTGCCTAACCAGTCGGTGGTAACATGTACTGGAACGGTGAAAATTTCCAAAACAATATCATTGAAAGCAAATGAAATAGACGGAAGCTGCAGTGCAGTCTTCCCGAAAGGTTAAGCTATATTAAGGCGAGTTGGAGGAATTTATTAGGATGCGAATGCAAGGTGCCTTGCAGGAGCAGGTTTTTCTACAAGAACTAAATTTATATCATTTTAAATCGAGTGACCGATTTCATTATGTGTGCGAAATTCTGAAACCCTTTTTTTGCTTGAGAAGCATTAGTTAAGAGGGATTATAAGATCGATTCACACACGGTACAATTGGATGGCCGATCAGACACGTCAGGATGCGTAGTTAATAAAAAGTATTATTTAAATAGCAAGCATTTTGCCTATTAAGTTTCGATGACCTTACACATTTGGATATATTTTATAGGGGACGAAAGAAAACCATAATACTTATGAAGTGGAGCTTCGGTCAAACGGTTTAATCAGCTCCGGTACCGACCACATAAAGTGAAATGATGGTCTTGCAAAGCGATTTTTTCCTTTTTAAAATAATGAAAATAAAATAATCTGTTCACCTCGGAAAAACGTTAATTCAAACATTTATAATTTACTCATAATAAAGGTAATTATCATGATATGTTTAATTGTTTTCATTTGTAATTTGCCTTAGAAAGAGTCTATGCTGGCTTAAGAGGGCCAATGGGTAGGTTGGGAGCAGGAGAGGTATTACGTTGTGCTGAAGAAGAATCCACACCTGAACCAAGCAGTCTCTCGCTCTTCTTGTGAATTCAGTCAGACGGTAGACAGTTTGTAGTTCGCTATCATTTGGTCCTCTTTTCCGTATCTTTCCAAAAAAACATATCTATTAACAATGGTTTTTGTCTTCTTTTGAGGCTGCTCCGAAATCGTGACAGCAAATTGTTCTCAAAAAAGTCCACATACAGTGTTGACACTGCTTTATCAGGGTGCTGCTTTTCCGTGGATGCCTTTGACTTTTAAAATATTCCCAACACTAGTATTCGCCTACAATTATGTAAACGACCTCTTTCGAAATGTTCAACCATACCACTGCATTTCTTCACAACTGTGAACTAATAGGAAGTTCAAAGGTCTTTTTCCTCTACTTGCATAATAAATTTGACTTGAGTTGACTTCCTTGATCTCTCTGGAGGAGACGGCATCATCCCTTACCCCCTCCTCCCCCAGTCAGAGCTCAAGTACCACCTCTTGATTCATCTCCTTCTAAAGTTTCATGAGTTCCCAAATCATCCGCTCATCACTGTGCTCCGGCAATAATTCAAGCACATCCGCAACATCAACCTTCAGACCCAAAATTTGCCCCACAGCGAAAAATATCATTCAAAAAATGCACTTCCGGGTCGTCCACTCCTGCAGCTACGGGACCGAAACCTTTGAAGTCGCGCTCAAGAACAGTTTCAGGCCACAGGTTTCGCCAAACAGAGTGTAGGATTCTCCATGTCACCCCATCCCAGGCCTTATTATTCAAGGGCACCCAAAACGCCCGAAGAATAGTGTAGTTAGTGAAAATTACTATTTAAGTAGTAAGCATTATGTCGATTGAGTGTCAATAACATTATAGATTCGGATGAAGAGGAGCCTCAGTTAATGGGTTCAATCTGTTCTGAGGTTCTGTGTGAGTCGGCCTGTGACTGGCTGTTCCAGTGGGCAGAAGCAGCAAGTGTTCCGAGGTGCACTTCGACTTGAGCTAGTCACGAAAGACTTTCACAAGTGCACTTTGTGTGGGGAAAGCCACTACAAACTTATCTATTTGTGACTGTTTTTGTCTTCTTTCAAGGCTGTTCCAAAAACGAGACGGCAAAGTGTTATTTAACCAGTTTACATACCGTGCAGTCACTGATTTACCAGAGTGCTGCTTTTCCATGGATGTTTTTAACTTTTAAAATATTCCCAACACTTCTCTAATTTCACTTGAGGAGACGGCATCCTCCCCAACCCCCTCCTCCCCTGATAATTGCCCTAGTACTTCCTCTTCATTCACCTCCTTCTAAAGTTCCATGACTTCCTCAATGGCCACTTTATCACTGTCCTCTGGCAATAACTCACGCACATATGCATCATCAGCCTTCAGACCGTAAATTTGCCCCACAGCGACAATATCATCCATAATATGCCCTTCCGGGTGGAGCACCCGTGCAGCTACAGGACCTAAATATTTAAAGGCTTGCTCAAGAACACGTTCAGGCCTCAGGTTTCGCGAAACAGACTTTAGGGTCTTCCGTGTCACTCCTTTCCAGACCGTGCTTTCCAAAAACACACAGGATGTTGAATTACTCCATTAAAAACTCCGTGAGAGTCAGCTCTGTAGTCAGTCGGAGCCGCGCGAGAACTCGTAGCCAATAAAACTGCATCAGTTTTTAGTGGTCCTTTCTGCTCGACGCCCACCTAATTCTTGACGTTACAGTCAAGGTCACTCAGCGCAGGCCTTTGCGCGAAAGTACTTTTTGGCCTGCCTCCGACCAGGCGCAAACTGGAGCATGCGACTCTCACCACCCACGCCAGTGTATACCTTCGTGCGGTCCAACCAATCACCATCAAGGCCGCGAGACTGAGCGAGGATTCGGCAGCCGCCCCGATGACTGACGCTAGACTGACTTGGCATTCTGCCCCCCGCGCGGGGCGGACGTGCCGCCGCTGCTCTTTCACATGGCTCTCACGGTCGAAGGAACGCCAGACCGAGTCAACCTTCCGATGAACTATGTATTTTGCGGACAAAAACAAGGGGATATCGCGAACGCGTTTTCTGGCTTGTTTACCGTCATCAGGCGGTGATACCCCAACTCCAGTGTAGCAGCGGAAATTTCCGTCACACTCGAGTTTTGAACTTGCGTCTCTCCGGCCAGAGGCGAACGCTATAACCATTGAGCCAAAAGTCCGCCGTCTTGTCGGTTTGTGATCGGGAGTATACAGTACAAGTAGGTATCTATACACCGATCTGTTTCAGGATGCACCCATCCTGGTTGATTCCTTTTTGCGAGTATGATAAGTATTTCGCCTTGCATCACATCTATAGGAGCTAAGGCTACGACGGTTATGGCCTTAACACCTACAATCTTCCAGACCATAGTTCCTTAGGAGATTGGAGAGAAGACGGTGGAAAGGCGAGAGTAGACGGAACAGTGTATTGTTTACAAAAAAGTTATGGGAAAGTTGCCAGTCCATCCGGCATGGCTGTACGGCCGGAGGGCGCATGAGCGCGCGGCCTCCAATCCGTCTCGCTCAGAGCCGAATTCCAAGTGAGGTCTTTGAGTAGTCAGGCCAGAAGACAGGGAGAGCGAGAAATAGCTTTCATTGGCTAGGTCGGCCTGGAGATTTTGGGCAGAGAGGCAACTTGCGTCGGGCACGCGTGCAAGCTCCCCATTCGTCGCCTGGTTTTTGAGCGTAGATGCGGGGACCGTGATTGGCTGATCGAGACGTCAAAAACCACGTGGGCGAGCCGTTGGGAAAGTGCACTTCGATGCGAGCTAATCAGCCAGGCACGAGCCGCTACACATCTGCTTGGGGTTCCAAGCTCTCACAAAAAGGCATCAACCAGGATGGGTGCATCCTGAAACAGATCGGTGTATAGATACCTACTTGTACTTCCTATGAACATTTCTTCAACTCATTCTGCAGACAATCCATTGTTCCTACTCCTCTGGCTTTCCAAGACTTCTCTTATCTCCAAAGGAACCGGGCCTGGAAGATTGCAGTCGTTAGATGAAACCTTAGCATCCTTAACACTTTGCGATAAGTTCACTTACTGGCTGTAGGCGGCCAAAAGGCCACGCCCTGGGAGCAAAACTCAGCGAGGACACAAGCATTGACAATTCGTTGACTGGGCGAAAGGTCGTCAATGAAAAACAACTTTCTGCGAGTGCCTCACTCGTTACTTGGAATTCTCGTCAGCCGAGGCTCCATTGTACGTATTTGATAAAGAATCGCATTTGCACTTGGCTTGAAGGTTATCTTTCCGGCTGAAAAGTTATAAATTGGGAGATGTTTAAGATTGCAAAATGTCAATTCAAGATAATCGCGTCTGTCCGTTTATTACATTCCCTTCTCTTCCTAACACGCAACTAGGAGGATATACCCAGTGTCGATAAAGGCACACACAAGGTTATAAAAAATCCCAAACTTAACCCTTTAGAGAGATTTAAAATGGAATATACTTAACTTTCAGCAAAAATGGTTCCGTTGGCGGAGAGCAAGGGATAAGGTTTGAGGACATGGTAAAAGGTCAAAGGTCATACAATACTCAAAATTTAATTAACTCGGTATCCACATCTACTATGGAGACAGGTCAGCTTTCAACTTCTCAATTTCCGTTTCTTCACACGTGAGGTAGGGTGTTATGAATGGGAGTACGCAGTACTAATGTGCCGATGTACGGCAAGAAATATGACGGAAGCCTCGGCGCATTGTACGGGAAGACTTGGCAGTTCAGAGTGGAGAAAGTAAGCCACCTCACTAAGGATGCGATCAACAAATTGCTTTACCGTTTTACGGTGGCGCTGTACTAAAATGTCAGTTAAAAAACATAGCAAACACCGGAAACTGAAGAGAGCATTCGGAGGATACGTTAAAGAATGACCAGATCTTTTTAAGCTGTAAAAAAAACTAGGGAGCAGTAAATAATGAGGGGGAGAATGCAGGCATATATGAATCGCAGATTAGGGCTTGCAGTGTGCGATATGAACGCAAATGGCGGATATAATATTGAGGTTTACAGATTTTAATAAACACGCCTCCTATATGAAAAGCAAATGTAAGAATGGATGCCAGAGTAACCCAAAGGTATCGTAAAGAGGAGACCTCATCGGGCATTATATAAATAACTTCAGGACTGAGAGAGGGTCAGCGTCGAAAAATACACTGGACTGACTTCCGCTCGTTCAGTAGAAGACTACTAGCTGACCACCATGTTGAGATGTGGTCCAGGCCATCCTTCAGTACTTGGAGATGTATCTGACTTTGGAGAGGATGGCCAATGGCCATATCAGCAGCTTACGTAACAAACAAACATTCGTTTGGCGATCGTAGGTCGTCAGTGTGGAGGGAGAAGAGATGAGGGGATAATATAGACCTTTGGAGAACTCCACAGCTGTTGGGAAGGACCGTGGATTTTCGCTTGCCACACTGAACACATAAAGTGCGGGAAGTGAAATAGTCCCCAAGCCAAGAGACAGCCCATCTGGGGGAGCCGCATGCAGAATTTTTCTTAAGTAGAAAATGGTGCAGGATGGTATTAAAGGCTGAAGAGTAGTCGAGAAAAGTACATGCGCATGCACGGAAGCCCTTATCTAAGCAGAATGGCCTACCAGAGGAACAGCGTCTAGTCTACTACGCCTAGCCTAGTATACTTCTGGCCGAAACCCCAACCCTAAACCGAACTCTTAATTCACCCCTTATTCTCACCTTAATCGCAAACCTAGTTTCCCCGGAATTTGATGCAAAAGCCTGTGACCGTGGCCTGTTTAGGCAGCCGTAAAAGTCCTCCGTACCAAAACATCAGCGTATAAGGTACGTGGTCTAACTCATGAAATCCAAGGTTTTTAGGAGTTACTCCCTATAACTGAAGTGCACCAAAGTTGCGGGCCTCCAAAGTCTTACAGTAATCAAGTAATGGGCGTTCTTCGCAATCCGGCATATTGCGATCTATTAATGAATATTACTTTGCTTATAAATACCAGCTTTTTGAGGCCATAGGGAAAATTCCGAAAAAGTGGAAATCGGGTGTACTAGGTACAGTTAAGTTTTAAATGTAGATAAAGTCTGTTAATGCAAACCACCAAATGAAATAAGCAGTACAAGTAAAATTACGTTAGAAAATAGTGGTTTCGTAAAATTTCCGGATACATTTGCTTCTTGATTACGTGCAATGTAATGTATGGCTGTTACCGAACAGACAATATTTAGAGTATGTATTCCAGCGATCGAGTCGGCTTCTTCTTAAATGCAATTGTCAAGTTTATTTGTAAACATGCTATTTAATGGCGTAGAAAATTCCCTGGATATCAGAAAACATTGGATTTGGTCCCATCCGGCCCCCTTTTTGTCCCCAGTGCACTGAGCTGAAGTTAACTCTTTTCGTACAAACAGTATTTTGCCCCTCAACTCATCTCAATCAGGGACCTAAACAACCTCAAATGTGTATTTAATTACCCACTAAAATTTGATTTTCACATTTCATCAGATATACAATATACTCTAGCATTAGGAAGCGTAACTACGAGCTCCACATAATGTCCTAGCTGGGATATTCTATCCAAATTTTGAAATCTAGCAGATAGTTAATCAATCCGTATTGATTTAACTGGCTGAACCATTTAGCTACATTGTCCATTCCTTGCATAACATTGCGTTATTGTGACAGAACACTCATTCTATACCACATAGAACCTGTTCCTTTTACTACATCATTTAGATGTCAACTTCCACGAGCCTCGTTACCGCTTGCCTTAACTGGTGGTGGCACATCAATCGTGAAACGGCCCTCTAATAGAGGGAGGGTTTCTAGAACGTTTGCCACACGTTCGTCGTGCAAGTTCCACCACGGCCGGAATGTTGTGCACCACCGCCATCACCGGCGCTTGTTCCAACATGCTTCACTCTCTCTCTCGACTTAAATCACCTCTGACGCGAAATATTGATCCTTGCTGCACAGGCCGCAACAGACAGCCTGCGCCCCGCCCCGCCCCCCCCCACGGGTTGCGCCACAATTACGCTGAGCTGAAACCAGGACGAGGTCGGATGCACACACATACGTAGGTTCTGTTAGTCAAGCTGCGCTTATTCGTTTCGATTTACTCAATTGCTGCCACACGTATGTGCAACAAGTATTGCGATGAGCATTTACAAAAACGGCGCCGAACCTACTCATCACTCAACCGGAGGGTTGGGACAAGTCCGTGGCACATTAGAAGAGAGATAAGAAGCAAAGTTGCCCTTTGGACTTCTTTTATGCGAAGAACATGTCAACCTGCCGTCTAAATAACCTATGTTCTATATTTCACACTAGTTGTGTGAACTGATCACCGTTATTCAAGGTGTCGACGTGCTTATTTTACCTGCTGATTATGGTTATTTTCTTCGGGCCTTCATTCGTAACCTTCTGGGCGTTAAGCTTCACTCTTGCACCCACAGTGATGCCGAACATTTAGACTACTACCGTAGATGGCCCATATCACTCAATGTCAACCAAAATTATAATATATGTCTGACAGGACTGTCTTCAGTAACCCGACTTTCCCTTTTTTCGTAAAATTCCGCCAATATAAGGTCAAATGTACAAAGTTCCGTTAAATTCCGCCAACTTAAGATTGAAATTTCTTCAATAGGCCCAGTTGCAACAGGAGTTTTTGTTGATGGAATTGATTCTATTTAGTACATTAAAACAAACATGAGTTTCTTTAGGTTATTCTTTTTGATTACTTCCAACACAATTATATATTCATTTAAACTCACTGACCAAGATTTAAATGTTAAACCACAAATAACGTGAGACAATTAGGCGGGAGAATATATATATATATATTTAGGTGGTCCTACAAAACAGTTTTGCCATCGTTTTTAGAGGAAAAAATTAACGAAGTATAGTTGCAGTGTTTATTATCGTACAGTCTTATTCCAAGATAGTTGATTCACTTCAAGATGCCAGCTTTTGAACGAGTCGCTTTTTAGGTACCTGCAAAACAAGGCTCTATAAAAAGAAACGACAGTGCGCAATTTCCTTATCTATTTAAAATATCTTGCAATGTCAAATATATTTTATAGAAAGCATGCTCAGACATATTTTCCTTGTACACTTTTGGGAGAAATTTCAGTCTTTATCAAAATGTATACCCGAGGAAGGTTCATCTTCTGTTTTAAAATTATTCCTTCCTAATTCCAGAATAACTTCATCCGACATTTGTCGTTACAGGTTTATTTAGGGTTTCCACATTACATACTGCGTACATTCTGTGTAAGAAAATGCATACATTGCTCTACGGTATGAAGAAGGTGCCAGATTTGTTTATAGCATTTTGCATTGGATGTAGTAAGTGTTACATATTTTTTGAGTATGAGTGGACATTAACCGACCTTATATAATCTCATAATTCGAAGCTTTTTTTAAAACTGCAAAATATACTTTCTTAAAGGATAGGTTTTTAAGAAGCCGTAATGTTTTTCAGCAACTAAGTATAAAAAGGATAGTCTAGGTATGCTTTTTGCAATGTATATATTGACCAACTGAGAAAGAGTGCAATCCGAGATGATAAATGTTGTATAACCGTGGAGGTATGCATTTTGAGATGATGAATCGAGAAAGAAGTCTCGCCGGCCAAAGTAAATTTTACTCCTGAATTTTCGAGCTGGTTACACTCGTCAGATGTACTGAGAAGTGAGGGTCAATATTACTGCACTGGAGGGTTTGAGGACACACGAATTAGATCGAAGGGCTGCGGCCCGGACGGGGTTAGGGGATGTGAATCGTCTCGCGATAGGTGGCACATTTGAAAGGAAGGTTGTGAACATTTCAATTGTGTGCCACATGTCAGAGGGATGCTGATTCTTTAACGCTCTACCTGGCCAAGCAAAAATAAAAAATTAGTGTTTCACGGTAGACGCATGTTGGTGGACTGTGCACGTAGACCTCCGTACTGAGCATCCAGATCAACGCAACGTTTGATGCTGTTTGTGCCAGAGTGCCATGTTTCGAGAAATCATTGCACCATTTTTGTGCTAGTCGTGGCGACCACTTCAGTTCCATCCCAATTAATGCGGTGGCCGCAATCAACGGCTTGAACCAACACGGGATACGACTGATCATTTCGCCAAATAGCCAGCTCCTTTTCACTTATGCAGGTCTCTAATTGTTGGCCTGTGTAGCATACCTAGGTACAAAAGCAATTCGCACAAGAAATGCAGTAAGTCACATAAGGCTTATTGCTCCTTGGATAGGTGGTCTTAAACGCAAAATAGTGTTGCCTTCAGCGTCGAAATCCATGGTAGTTATAAACACCACTTAAGTAGTATTTTTTGAAGGGTGTTGCTTTTGCAGGTGACTGAAAGGTTACTCGTTTAGAGCCGGAATTCTGAAGAGAACGAAATATCACGGGCTAAGGCTGCATAGTTTTAAATACTGCAACTATATTTTCAGATAAAAAAAGTGCGTTCTAGTATTTCGGTTGATACGTCCTGAGGCAGCTATTCTACTGCAAACTGTGAGAGGAATAAGTATCACGTCTGCCGCTACGATATACTTCCTCATATTCCTTTCATCATCCCCGGAAGAGGAAGGGGTGATATCTGGGACCAGATTGTATTGAAGCTTATGTTTCAAAAGCTTTCTGGCCTCCATCGTCAGAGCGTGGTAATCGTTCTCCTGCTGATGTCAGTGTGTCCAAACGTGAGCCTGACGTCTTATGCTCGTGTGTCAGTCGATTGTACCCATTGATTTTTGTGGCTGTACGAGCGAGCACTTCCATGTGGTGCGTTAGGTCGTTCGTTTGCATTCTGAGCTTTTCCACCTTCTTCGCTCGCGGCTGCTGGCTGTCGACCCTGCGTATCTTCCTCCGCCCGACCTATTGCTCCGTTCTTAGCAGATTTTAGCCTTCTGCGGAGCGCTTGGTAAGCGGAATGAAGTTCTATGGCTTTGTTTAATGTGCCAGTCGAGGACTAACTTTCTAGCAGCAAGATGGCCATCTTATCGTTGGCTCAGCCTATTACCCTTGCTTTCACAAAGGCAAACGTGTGGTTCACCTGCTGTACGTGGTCATAGACCATAAACAGCTTATCGTTGCGGTTGATTGCGAGCTGATGCTCATGCAGCCTTGTACTAAGGCGTCGGCGCGTTTCACCAACATAAATTGCACTGCAGTCTTGGCATGGTATGGTATGCTGTAGACCACAGCTACTTGTCCTGTCAACGGTAGCGAGCCTTTGGTCCTCATGATCTGCTATCTGATGGTTGACTCCGACCTATGAGCCACACCGACACTGAATGGTTTTAGGATTCTTGCAGCCACCTCTGATACATTCTTAACATAAGGGATTGCGAGCCACTTGACCACTCCTAGAAGGGCGTCTTGAGACACTTCCTTATGAATAGGTAAAGCATTTCTCATCACTATAAGCTTGATGTAGTGGCGATTGACAACGAAATACCTGTTGGGACATAGTCGAATGCGGGCGGTTCGGTTTTATTTTTAAAAAGTGCCAGATTGTTCGTGAGTCTTCTAAATGCGATCTTAAATGCGATCCATGAATCCCTGACCACTTCTTTGAAAAATCTATTTGCAGGTGACCTGTTTATTTCTGCCAGCTACTGTATCCAAAACAATCTCTAGCTTATTGATTTTGCCTTGCCACCTGGCAACCGAGGTACGAGAATTTTTTTTGAAGACATTTGAATTGGCAGAACTGCTCTTTTCTGCCCGGTTTGTTCACTAGACACTCTTCACTTGCTCAGATTAGCAAGTAGCGTTCACAAAAACCGTCAGAGCGCACCGGATGACTGATTACCTCCCCTCCCAAAGGCTCTAGGCGACTTTTCGATGACGAACTTTAAGGCGTAACGCGTCCGTTATGGCTTATATTTTTCCAGCATCATAGGAGTCGTTCAGGTTGTTTCTCATGGCATCACAGTGAGTCAACATTACTATCTGCAATCGCTGGAACGATGGCGGGAAAAAAATGACCTGCATTTTACAAATCAGAAATTGGCTGCGTCGTTTGTTCAACGCGCCTGCCCACACAACGTTCAAAATCAACCATCCCTTGGTGAAGTACGGCATGACAATGGTTTCTCATCTTTTCCGACGAAGCTTCCCCCTGTGACTTCTTCTCATTTCCAAGCATGAAGAAAAGCCTAAAGCAAACATAGAAAGGGTCAAGAGAAAATCAATGGAGGTAATTGTTATGACCCGCCTGGTACTGCTTTCTTAGTCGAACGCTGAGCCAAGGAACCCGTAAGAGTGAGACAGAGAGAAGTCGGGTTGGCCGGTTAAAAGAGAAGTTTACTACGACAAGCACGGTACAGCAAGTCAGAGCAGTGTGTCAGGTCCAACAGAATTAGGGAACAAACGATGGTGAGGTAAGTCCATTGAGCCAATCAGATTTTGGCTGCTGGCGTGATTGCTGTGATTAAATTTGGAATTATCGATTGGGTGACTGCAATTAGTATTTGCTGCCGGTGGCCGATCGATAGCCTGCTGTGCGCACCGCTTGCGCAGCCTATCTATCTGTTAGGCGTATGATAACAGAGTAATCGTGGGAATGGAAACATTCCCAGCAGCAATTAAGACAGTTAGCTCCACGAACTATCTTTTTCCCGCCATCGATCAACTCTCTGCTTGATAAGCGTATAAGCTTCAAGTCAATCGAGATCCCCGCTTCATTTCATTGGTTATAAATGACAGAGCACTCATCGCGCAGGCAAAGAAACACAACTTAACAGAAACGCCTCGCGTGCAGAAATAGCTGACAGCTGGCTCGTAACACATCAATCATTTTCCAGCAGTAAAGCTCTGTCTACCAACACAGACCTCTCTGATTTCTGATTTGGGGATCTTTCTGTTATCGACAGAAGCTCTTACGGCCAAAATTCGAATTTGACTGTGTAGCGACCGTGGATAGAGTTCAAACTCCTAAACCGAAAGACGTCGCGTGGTTATGTCCGCTTCGAATGCGTTAATTCAACCTCTCGTGTGGCCTTTACGAGAAACCAGTTGCTACCTCCTCTAGGGGTCGGTCAGCAGCCCTCTTATGTAGTCCCTTAGCAACGCAATCTCGCATTTTAAATAGTTTCAGCGTTTTCTATGTTAAATTATAGTCAGTTAATTTCAACTACGCAAATGTTACGAGTTTTGCAGTCTTCAAAAAATGTGAAGTCCACGGGCATCAACCAGCAGTATAACTTGTTACTGAGCCTTTTAAAGACGAATCTTATCAGCGGAAAGTTTAAGTTGATCCAGAACATAAGCATCACCGACTTTCATTTAGGATAAAATTTTATTTTTGAGTTGGTTCAAAAAAATAACCTAAATGACTAGTTCAATTAGGAATAAATGTTCAAAAACCCACTTATTCGGTAATACGGCTTTAAAAGGTTATCTGCTAGGACGGCCCAGCACACGAGTCATAACTCGGGCCATCCTGAAGGCAAGAAAAAAAAGGACTAGACCAGGACCAGAATGCGACCTTCAAAGGGCTGACACGGGAGGACACAAGAACAGCCACTGACCGGTTCCTGAGGTCAGGCCTGGCAAGGAATCATGGGCACGCGTGACACACCACCGGCCTGTCACACTGAGGTTTCCGCAGGACGCCTACTGGCAGTGGCCACTCGCAGACGGACCAATGAGAAACAAGGGCCGTTGGTCCTTAAATACGCTGCCAACGACAGGAGGCGACATGCTGCTGCTGGGACACGAGACCTGCTGTTGGCTGAGACGCGCTACCGACGACAGAAGACAGGCTGCTGACAGCCACACAGAAGACAGAGCTGGTATGCTAGCAGGAACAGTGGCAATAAAGTATTATCTGCCGTCCTGTTCTGCCTTCTCTACCTAACACGTAACTGGGGGACATAACCAATGCTGACACAGGAACACACAAGATTATAACAATATCTTATTAGTAATATTTGTATACAAACGTAGTGCATAAATGGCTTTCTGCGATTGCCGATTTGAAAAACTGAATAGCATAAAGCATTGGCTGATATTGAAAGGACGGTCTGAACTCCGAAGACTTCCCCATCAGCAAAAATCAATCGGTTATTGTACGCAAGACAACAGAGAAAGTTATATGTTTATGATGGCATTGGCTAATTCTGGTTGAATTTCTCAGTTGAAAACCCTTTGCAATCTACCACGAGTGACAGGACTCACGAGACGACTGCAGAATTTCTGTCGATCAGGAAAGATTATTTACGTGGCGTCATAATATCAAACATGGCGTGGCAAAATCCTATGCTATTTGGCTCAGACCAGGCCATCTGCCGAAACTGCGTTCGATTAAAAATAAATACTTGAGTAGAATCTATTTTTTCTTAGGATTTTCAATGCTCTTATAAATGCAGATTTATTTTATGGAAACATGCTCAAAATAGCTTTCCTTGTGTATGGTTCACAGCCAATCATGTCTGTTTTCTTATTAGAAGGAAGTTTATACTTCGGTTTCTAATTAGGGGATTTGTAAAAGACTGTATAAGTTAACTCAAATAGCATAATGCCCCTTGTGTTTAATGACTTCAATCATGAAGTAAACAAATTAGTACACATCAGTTGAAAATTTTATCAAAGTTGTGTCACAGTTAGAAGAGAAGTTGACGAGCAATACATAGACTTTCTATAAATTCCCAATAGGCCATTACATTTATATGGGAAGTGGAAAAAGTTACAAGGTAAAAATGCGGGCAATTAAGCTCCTAGTTACAGGCAAATTAGTCATGGAAATAGGGGGTAATCTGCGGCTGGTTACGTGGCAATGAAGTAATATGGAAGCCGGACAGGGAGGGGGGTAAAGGAAGAGAGAAGGTGCGGAAAAATGCAGGGCCCTATGGGACCGCTGGCCATACCAAGCTCGGAGTTTGCCGGAGGTTCTTGTGCGTACACAGGACTTTCTTTTTCCCAAACGGATAGTGGTTGTTGTCGCTGTTGCTATCTTGACCCAGGAACTTTGGATAGTTTGTCGGACCTCCTACATCACCTCGAAGGCTTCGTTGGGGTCCACCCGATGTCCGAAGACAACCTTGGGGGTACGAATGGTGCGGTGGATGCCCCTGACTTCACAGTTGCTTAGCCATTCCGGAGAGTGCTCCCGTATTCTTTTGGATAAACGCCGACTCGTGCGACTTATATAACCTGCTCTACAGGAGCAAGTAAATGAGTAGATACAAAGGCAAGTGGTATGAGCTGGCAACCTACCCTTACCTTTACCGTGCAGGACCGGGTTGGTTGAGAATAACATCCGAACTTAAGCTGCTGGGAAGGTTTGTGCTACGGATTAGTTGAGGTGTCTGCTTAGTAGTTCGCTTGCTGCACCCTCTTGAAAGGGGACAGTGAGTGTAGTGGACTTTGTTTCTTTCTCCATCATATTATTTATGATGAATCTGTCCGGATATCCGTTCTCTCGAAGCAGGTCTTGGAGTTTCTGGAGCTCCATTTCAATAGTGTCAGCTGAGCAGATTTTTCTGGCTCTTTGCGTTAAGCAGCGGACCTAGTTACGCTTTTGTTGTATAGGTACAAAACTGCTAAAGTTTTTATACTGTCCGAACCAGGTTTTCTGTCGATAAACGCTCCTTTGGATGCTATCGTCAGGTCTTATGTGGCATATGCTAGAAGTAATAATGGCATGTAGAACAAAGTGCCAAGTATTAACGGAGTCATTTGTTGTCAAGTGCAGGTTTTGAAGACGGCCGAAAGAAAAGGCATTAAAAGCCAGATTTCTGGCCTTTTTGAAATAGCCTCGAAGTCTGCCGCATGATAATCGATAGTATAGCCTCTTTTAAGCTATAATTCTTAGTCGAAAATACATTTTGGTAATGCGGTTGGCTAAGTGGCATATTTTGAGGACATTTCAGTGCAAAATTTTCTTGACGCCTATTTATAAACATAAGACAACTTGCGTTGTTGAACTTATTTGACTGTTTGCGTAGAGATGCTTTATGATATTCTGATACTTGAGTTTACTCATTAAATACGATTTAGAGGGGTTATCGGCGCTTCAAAATTTCTTAAAAGATTACCTCTAAACAACGTAATATTGCTCTAGATATTTCCTTGTATTATCATTTCATTTATCATTTTTCATTGGTAGTTTTTAGTTGTGGTCTGTATCTTCGGGTTGATTACGAAAATGAAAAGAATTTTTCGCAAATTTGGACACCTCTCATGAGTTAAGTCACGTACCGTATAGAAGGTTTCTACTGAAGACGCTGAGAGAGTCTTGAAACCAATAGTACCACTTTGCTTTCCTTTTCTGTTAACTTAACATCTTAATATGCGAAAATATTCGCAGTCCAGAGATAATTTTACCTTCATTTTCCCCAGAAGAGGAAGAAGAAGTGGAGGCGATTCCTGGGACCTGGTTATAATTAAGCTGACGTTTCGGAAACTCTCTCGTCTCCTTCGTCAGAGCCATGTCCGTTTCCTGCAGTTTGTCTTGAGAGAATGCGTCCTGTCTTAAGTCGGGTTTCATAACGGTGCCTCTTACGCGCGTGTAAATCGATTGGACCGATCGATTGGAGGTGGTTGTTTGAATTTCCCTCTTCCTCGCGGGCGCCTTCACGGGAATGAGTGCCACCTTTTTTACACGACTCCTGATAATTGAGACTTTCTTCCTTCGTGGGTTTATGGTCGTTTGCGTCTTTTTCGCCTTTGCGGGCGCACCCACGAGCAATTGTGCTATATCGTTTAGGAGATCCTTGTTCGGTGACACGTTCCTCCTTTGTGGGCATCGGCCGTCTGTCCTGTTTGCCTTCTTTTGCCTGGCCTGAATCCACTATCAGACAGCAAGTGATGAAGCCCAAAGACCCGCTTCCATTGACAGAACAATCGTCAGTGGTCTACAGCTTACCATGCCAAAATTGCAATGCAAGGTATGTTGGTGAAACGGGCAGGCGCCTGGGCACAAGATTGCATGAGCATCAGCTCGCAATCAAATACAAGAATAAACTGTCTATGGTCTATGAGCATGTACAGCAGGAGAACCACACCTTCGCCTTTGAAAAAGCAAGAATAGTAGGCCGAGCCAATGACAAGATGGCCAGATTACTATTGGAAAGTTGGTCCTCCAATGGCACACTTAACAGAGCCATGGACCTTCATCCGGCCTACCAAGCGCTCCGCGCAGGGCTCACCTCCACCCGAAACGGGGCAACAGGCCAGGCAAAAGAAGGCAAACAGGACAGACGGCCGACGCCCACAAAGGAGGAACGTGTCACCGAACAAGGATCTCCTAAACGATATAGCACAATTGCTCGTGGGTGCGCCCGCAAAGGCGAAAAAGACGCAAACGACCATAAACCCACGAAGGAAGAAAGTCTCAATTATCAGGAGTCGTGTAAAAAAGGTGGCACTCATTCCCGTGAAGGCGCCCGCGAGGAAGAGGGAAATTCAAACAACCACCTCCAATCGATCGGTCCAATCGATTTACACGCGCGTAAGAGGCACCGTTATGAAACCCGACTTAAGACAGGACGCATTCTCTCAAGACGAACGGCAGGAAACGGACATGGCTCTGACGATGGAGACGAGAGAGTTTCCGAAACGTCAGCTTAATTATAACCAGGTCCCAGGAATCACCTCCACTTCTTCTTCCTCTTCTGGGGAAAATGAAGGTAAAACTTAACATCTGTAGTCAAATTGGTTTACTTGTCACTGAGCTTGCACAAATATTGTACGTGTTGCTCCTTTGTCGCCTTTGTATATCTAACGGTGAACTTAAGATAATGCTAACAGTTTACGGAATAACAAATGACATAATTACATATCAGCATATTCATTGCTGACACGAATAACCGATGTCAACAACTATATTTTAATTCGTCCCACGTCCTTAATTTAAATCGACTGCTTATAGTAGAAATCCTCTTGGGCTCCATCAGCAGTCACACAACGGGGCTGGAGACGAAACCCATTTAGTGGCTATCTCAAGTCTAAGTGCGCTTTCGGAACGCTCTCTGCTTCTGGCCTCTGTAACAGCCAATCGCAGGCCGAATCGCACAGGACATCGTGTGACGACTGCCGAGAAGACACCACTTTAGACGCCGTCCGCTAGCTTGCGGTTGTGCGGTTGTCTAGTAGTCAAGTTCCTACTGCCTATTCTCCCACTCATTCTGTACAGAATATACTCTTCTGGCTTTCCCAATACTTCTCTCTCTTCTCCTAAGGAACTTGGCCTGGAATATGGCAGCCGTTAGGGTTAAACTTTAGTAGCCTTAACATCCCCTCAATAACTGGTGACCCACGATACGAGATGAACTCCCAACTTCTGATATGGTAAGGCTCAGTCGTCATCGAAACTCGTTCGCTTTCTATTCCATTTTTTGTGTTATCTTCTGTGATCATGATACGGAGAAAAGCATCACCGACGTCCTGTCGTGAAGCGATAGGAAGATCCACAACCGCTCACAGCCCGTCAAGTCCAGACTATGGTTCCTTTTGCATCATACAGAGCAGTTCCCCCTATGAGTGCCAGCACCCAGGCTTCCCTTTCAAATTCTGATCCTAATCCTACTGTCAATGGTATCACTCCTCCCTCACTCGTAGTCGAGATGTCCAATTTCTAAGAACATGCCGATGCATGCGTAGTCGAGAATTTTCCTCCTACCAACTCGCAGGCTCAGTGGCTCACTTAGTCGAGATGACCAATCTCCTACCAACAGGCAATGACGGCACTAACACGACTCACGCATGCCAGCCACAGCTGCTCATGCATCTCACAAACACCCCTGCATACTGGCTCATTCATGCCAGCCACAGCCACCCACGCTGTTTGCAACTCTACCATGGTACGTACCTCCTTTATTAAATTTAACTACTCTTCCTTCGTTCGATTTCTTTCATCAACGAACTACGGTCTGGGAGGGGAGCAATTGTGGTGCACTTCTGAAAGCCTGTCGTGACTAGCTCACGTCAAAGTGCATTTTAAGAATGAATGCTGCTTCTATTCTCTGGAACAGCCGATTACAAGCCAACTCAAACAGGATGTCATGTGACGAATGCCGAGCAGACATCACTTAAGACGCCGTCCCCTGGCTTGTGGTTGTGTGGTCGTCTGACTGTCAACTTCCAATGGCCTATTTTCCCATTCATTCTATGCAGAATATACTTTTCCTACCATTCTGGCCTCCTTGTGACTTTTCTTTTCTCCTAAAAAACCCGGACTGGAAGATCGCAGCCGTTAGGGTTAACCTTAGTAACCTTAATACACCTCGATATCCACAAGCACGACGGGACGAGCGAATCCCATTACTGATCGGTGATCGTCCTCCTACCGATGTACATATTCCCGAGCTAAACCGGCACGCCGACAATATCGTGACTTAGTGGTTAGAGCTTTGGTATTCTAGTAAGGTGGTCGCGGATCTGAGCCCCCAAGGGTTGCAAAACATGCGTAGAGTTATGAGTCTTCCACTGAAAGGTAAGCTGAGTTCTCTCTTTCGTTTTTCTCCGTTTTCTCTCTCTTCTTTCTTTCCTTTTTTCTTCCCCCTCTCGCTCTCTTCCTCTTTGCTTCTGCCCGTGCACAACCTGCTCTTCAATGCTCACCTCCGGGGCTTATCCCACCTCAGGCGATTGATCAGCTAGACGGTAGCCTGTTGTTGGCGGTGGGGGAGAGCATAAGGTCGACCCTCACGGAATTTCCTTCCTCACCAAAAACAATCTGATGCTCTTGAAACTATCACGGCGCGCTAAAATCCGTGGCTTGGCGGTTGCCAACTAGCAGGATAACGTAGACACCACAGTCAGCCCAGTTTGTCGTGTTGAGTTGATCGGCTTTTTAATGTAGCCTTTGGGGCGCTTTATGATGTTTTTGCGGCGCATGTTGAAATGTATTTCGCACACACCGCCTACGCTCTCCGCCACCTCCGGTCTTCACTATTTTTTTCTTTACATCGGCTTCCGGAGTGGGAGAGGTCAGAGAGTGGAGTTGATCCGAGGCATCTACTCGCTGTAGTCACCGTGTCTGCCTTCAGCTTGCTGAAGCTGGTGGTGGACATCGTCGGTCTAACTGTCGGTAGAGGTATGAGTAGCTGATGACAGCTACTACTTCAGGCAGGACGATTCCAATATACATTGTCTCTGTCTGTATCTCACTAGCCGCTGTTCAAGTGCTGACGGAGCCCTAGATTGAACCGCAAGGCAGAACAGGACGAATAAACCCTGTAACGCGAGCTGTAAGCGCTCTTTCACCACTGCAAAGTAGTTCAGAAGAAGAGGATGCGATCAATGGAACAAATATTTTATTTGCCTGACGTTTCAGATTCCGTCGGGAATCTTTACTCATAAGTGATGATAACACAGTCATGGTCATGCGCACAAGTAGGTTATGCTTCAGTCCTGCAAACAACTTTCATGACGAAATTTAACTTGGTAGTTTGGCATATAGTTGGACGGGTTACTTTTTTTCAAGTGAGTGAATTTGATAATTGGAAATGCTTTAGCTCGGAAAACTGCCATCTTAATTAAAGTTATTGAGCGAAGTAGGCACTAATGTTCGCTAAATCATGAGTTATTTTATTTCGAACAAATTTCCTATGCTATAAGGTATGACAGAACCAAAGTTTTTACTAATATGCAGTGTGCTGTGGAAGAATTCCAGAATAAGTAAAAAAGTGGAATAATGCTCCTTCCAGAACTGGAAAATTTTGTACAAAGTTGATAAAATGGAAGTGACGCCAACTTAAAGGAACCGCGTTTATTTTCAGGAACAAGTAACAATTTAAGTTTTAAAAGTTATATTTTGCTATTCTGTTAAGTTTTGTGTCATAAAGTGCAGTAATAAGTTTGTATGACAAAATGTGTTCACTTCACCGAGATCTATTAGCGCATAAGTGAACCTTGCCATATATGTTACCGTGAAGGTGATGTAAAGGAGGCCTTATTAAATGTAAGTCAGATAGAAATATAAATTTTTGTAAACTACAGGTTCGGCTTATGTGTTATTAAGAAATAGAACAGACAGAGGAATAATAAGTATTTCAATAATAGCCATATATGTGGCCTGTTTTTCTGCATTAACAAGCTTATGACGGATCGTGGAATCAATCCCCTTAAGCGGAAAATAATCCACTATAAAGAGAAAAGTATGTTCTTTCATCTATAGTCAAAATGAATCATTTATCTTTAGGTAAGTCGAAAAAATTGTGGAAATTCTCCAATTTTTCTGTGACTTTACCTTGGAAAAAGTTAATATACACAGAAGTTTTTCAGCTATATATCCAGTAAAATCACTTTTTAAATAGGTAACCTATTATTGAAACTTTTTTATCAATCTAAGAAATAAACATATGCGTGTTATCTAGCAAACATTTTGTATGCTCGACAATGTGTTTTGCATTTCCACATATGACCTAAATGGCCAGCTTAATGAGAACTAATATCCAAAAGCTCATTCCTTTGACAAATGCTGTTTAGTTAGATCGTATTTTAAAGGTTTTGATGTAAACGGCGAACAGAAGCGCAATTTTTTCAACATATCAATGAAGACACTGGAAACGGACGAAATGATGAGAGACTTTATTCCACGATATTCAATAAATAGTAATCAATTAATTACCATATTTACAAATATTTTGACTAAAGACAAGTTCTTTTAATATAAAGGAAATAATTGCTTTAAGTTTTATGCTTCACAAAATATTTGACTGTATTGTTCTAATTTATAGCTATTTTTGAGGTCTCAAGAACCAAGGGGTTATCGAGAAAATTTTATTATTCTTAACAAACACTTAGTACTTCTTAGAGTTCTTTTTAGTACTAGATATGCCGAATGCTGCTTACAATTATTCATAAGTTTTCGTAAATGCGTCCCACTGTTATGGGAGAAATAATCAAACAGTTGCGAACTTAGGCAAGTTGCTTGCAGGACTCGCAACACTGTACAATTGGTGGAGGTCACTGCGGAGGGCCATACATCCAGCACATACTTTCGCTCTGTTGGTCAAGAATGTCCGTGTGCGAAATTAATAAGGCATCATTGCAAGCTATGAAATAGCTCATCAGATTCCATGGCTTAGGCAGACAAGCCCGAGCTAGTGTTGCAACAAACCTAATAACGGCGCCTTTCGCGTGCGATAGTAGAACATGATTAACATAATGGAAAATAGTTTGTTTCAGAGAACACAGAATAATAAAAATATGCAGTCAAAAATTAAGTATATATATCGCGTAGCTTTAAGGCTATTAAGTTTTACCCTTCCGACTTCGATTTTCCAGGCCCGGTTCCTTAGGAGAGGAGAGAAATCATAGGAAGGCCAAAATGGTAGGAAGAGCATAATCTGTGCAGAATGAATGGGATAGTAGGCAGTAGGAAATTGACTTTCAGAAGACCACACAACTGCAAGCCAGTGGACGGCGTATGAACTGATGTCTGCTGGGCATTGTCCTGTGTGAGTCGGCCTGTGACTGACTGTTCCAGAGGCCGGAAGCAGCAAGCCTTCCAAAAATGCACTTCGACTTGAGCTAGTCACGGCAGGCGTTCACAAGTGCACTTCGTGTGGAGCTAGTCGCTACATATATCCCCCCAGCAGGACAGGGGAAAAATGAAGTCCTGTCGTACGCTAAAGACCAAGGAATTACGGGTTTAGGTTTTGGTTGAGAGGAGCGCTTGGGTTGACTTTAGGGCAAATAGCTACCCTTCTCGCAAGTAAGTGCAATTTATGGACAGAGGAAAAGGGCTCATAACCGATTTTATCTTGCTAGTATTGCCTAGAGAGACAAAATATGTTGAAATGTTTCTTCTTCGCTTGTTATCGGGACATCAGGTAGGTCAGGACACGAATATCCCTACAGTTAAATGGATAAGCTTCCTAAGATCTGGCTCTAAGGAAAGGCACAAACAGTACCTTTTGAAACTTACCTGCATGAATGTTTAATTTCTATCGCATATCTAGAATTACCCTTGTGACTGCACAAACTGATTCAATTAGACTTAACTATCCAAACCATATTTGCGGTATTTCAACATTGTCGGTAAAACAAAATGCCTTCTGAAAGTGTTTTAAAAGCCCAATCATCATTTGCAAGCGTTTTTATACTTCCTTAAGTTCTTACCCAAATTTATCGCAAATGAGATCGGAACTGAAATCGTCGGTAACAAGGGAGCAGGTAGTTAACAAAACATATATGCGTAAGTATAGATAAGTATTTGATCACTCTGATGTTTGTTTAAATTTAGCACATGCATTTTAATAGCCAAGCTCGTTAGTTAGAAACCGAAAATTAAGGCAAGTGCTTGCCTGAAGCTCCAAAATTTCTGAATTTAGCATCATGAGTGGTAACTAGAACATAAATCTAGTCCGTTGAGTCAGTTTTCCGACTTCCTTGCTCATACTTTCTGTCGAATACAGCAGCACATATATAAGTAGGCGTTTCATGTGAAATTTGGGTTTTATTCCAACTTTTAGCTTAGAATCGCTCGTTATTGCTGCCGTGCATTGCCTTTAAAAAAACGAAATTGAAGTTTAAAAGACGAAGAAAACAGAATGGAAAACTACATAATAATTCATCAGACTGTTCTCCATAAGTATGACTCACACCTAAACCCCTATCAAAAAATATGATTAACTGAACTATTTTACAGAACGCGTCATGCCAAATAGCTGTAAAATGAGACATAGTCAAGGATGAGTCGAACTAAGCATTGCCTAGGAAAGAAAATAACAGAAAATAGTAAGCATTCGTCGATCCTATTCACTAGTGAGAAATATTAACGGTTCAAAAGGCGACTTACTCAAACAAGACTTCAGGCCGTGAGTTTACTCTGAAAAATGAACTTTAAACTGTCTGCACTTCGGGCCATCTTGGCCAGCTTACCTGTTAACGCAATCCTCAATGGGCTTGACCTGCATTGGCCTCAAGCAAGCTTCTGTTTAAAGTAGACACAGAAGTTCTTGCTTGGAGAAATTCGTATCAAACAAGAGATAACCCTAGAGCCATCTAGCCTGTAAATGATTGATAACTAGAATTAGCACCGTGGTATAGGGACGTAATTCTAGCAGCAATCCGAACCTATTCTAAAACTAGCAGAAACGAACACAGCCTGATGAACATATTTGAGACGGTGGAAACCAAGGCAAGCTCTGCTGTACTCAGGACCCCAAACATGTATTCAGATATAGGACCACTGTGAAGGCAGTGTAATTCTTCTTAAAAAACAATAAGTGGGCTACCTAACTGACCCACAAAATGTACGCGCCATGAATATGCAAGGAGACGGTAAAAGGCTAAAATGTGCGCACCGCCGATGAAGTACGGCCAGTTGCCGCAGATGTCCCTTTAAGGCAAAACTAACCAATTGGCTTCCGGCAGTACCAGCGCCAAACGGCACGGCCGCATGGCGCATCCAAACAGGCTCCGAATGCACCAATGCCTCAACTGAGCCCTCCGTAAGGCCCAATCTAGGCACAGAACATCGATAAAACCCAAGTCCTTGAAGACGTACTGAAATCGAAATAGTTTAAACCCAAATTCACACTCAATGTTGAGATCAAGGGGTATGAGCTCCAACGTCACCTTAAACAAATGGTAGCGTCAGTGTTAATACCAGTACTATTAACGCGCAGCTACATGGCCAGCTAGTAGAAGAAGAAATAGAAGTAGCCGTATCCGCCTTGGCCTCCTTGCGCCTGTCTTGAAACCTACGGAAGGTTAGAAAAAGATAAAATAGTACCGGCACAAAGTATACTGTCACTTTAGACTAACTTAGGCGGTGATTCGGCTTGTATTGGAGAAATCGGCCAACGCCGGGTCCCGTTTAGTCTTCTTGACCCCGGGTGAAGGTAAAGAGTGCGTTTGACGCCAAACACCTCCGCTCTCACTATAACCTACCCTCTGAGACTGTCGCCATCTGTACCAACCTGTTGGTACACTTGGTGGACGTAATTGAACTCGATGGTCAAATACACACACACACAAGTGAACGGAACTACCTAAGGAATTTCACAAAGATTCAGCAAATGGTTCATAAAAGCTAAAAGTGAGAGTAGACCTTCACTCAATCTACCGAAGTTCCTCAGCTTCCCCACCTTGACCAAGCCAAGAAATCGGGAAGCGAGAGGAGGCGCAAGTGGCTAACGCATTCTGGTCCAGATACCACGGAGTGGGAGCGTCATGGAGGTCACATTAAAAAAGATCCATTGTATTCTGCCTAATACTCCACCACTCGGCCGCTCCACAATAATATACAGTGTGCTGACTGCGCGATCCGCGATATCCCGTTTATTGGCAGCCTTCTAGGCAAAGCTTTTAGTGAATAGTGAGTAGTTCAAACGCGTACGATTATTGATATTGAGGAGACTGCGCTTAGCAATGACTAAGGAGTGGTATTCGGAAGAAAAAGTAAGCACTGTACTAAAAGCCCCCCCCCCGATGATGGGTGCTGCTGATGGGGACCGCTCATTTTAATAAGTAACTACAGTATCCAAGCACCACGGTCTTTGTAAACCTCTCTTCCAGCAGCTGCCTGTGATGGAGGGTTCGATTGGACACTCTAAGGCAGGGGTCAGCAGCCTTTCTGAATCAGAGAGACAAGAAAGCAATATGTTTCAATGAGAGCCATATAATATATTTAAGATTGAATGCCATTAAATGTGAGTATAAGCCTCTGAAATTATGCTTTTAAATAATGTTTTTAAAATACTCATTGTTAATGCGAGTGATGGTGCTGCGTGGATTCCCTGATGGCTTCGCAGTGTGGTTGGTAGTACAGTAATTGCCGACTATTAAGCCCACCTCGGGCCCAGACCAAATTGGGCTTAATATGCGGCGGGCGCATTAAGCGGAGAGTCCTAGTTCTTGATTGGCAAACGCAGGATAGGCACTTTACATTACATACGTACTGTATTATGTGTAGAGCTTGGTGATGTACAAGAAAAGAATGCTGTTTGTCTGTATTTTACGCAATAACAAAAACAAAAAATTATGCAACCAGTTGCGCACGCAGAGAGATAAGGATCTCACTCTAACCTGTTGGCAAACTGGGCTTTGTAGCCGACGAATGGGCTTATTAGCCGGTGGATTTTGCTATATAAAAATCCGGCCCAAGCTGATTTGGGCTTAATCGGAGGCTGGGTCTATTAACCGTGGGCTTAATAACCGGTGACTACTGTATTATGACCCGCGCCTGGTATTGCTAATTAACTCGAACGCCGAACCAAAGAACCCGTAAGAGTGGGCAGAGAGAAAACTAGTTGGCCAAAGAGAAGGGGTTTACTGAGACAAGCACGTTACAGCAAAACAGAGAAAGTCCTTGAGTGTGTCAGGTACAACGAAATTAGGGCAACAAACGACTGCGAGCTAGGTCCAGCGAGCCAATCAGCTTTTGGCTACCGGCGTGATTGGCTGGGAGTCGGCGGCTAAAATTCAGCTGAAATTTTGAATTATCGATTGCTGTGACTGCAAGTTGTGTTTGCTGCCTGTGGCCGATCGATAGCCTATTGTGCGCGTGACCACATGCGCAGGCTTTCTATCTGTTAGGCATCTGCTAACAGAGTAATCATGGGAATGGTCTCGTTACCAGCAGGTATTTGGTGAGGTTAAGCTTCATGCAAGCGTCAGATGTTAGGAGCAATTTATTAGTAGACAAGGCAGGTTTCCGCGAATGGAATATTTGCTTGCGTGTGATGTATCCGTCTGGGGGACATAAACACAATGGACTATAGGTGACATGGCAGGCTGACCTATGCGGGTAAGATTGCTTTTTCTGCCAGCGTGACCTTGACTAGGCTGCGTTCAAGTCTGGGGGTTATTGTGCTTTAGTAGAGCATCCGTTTTTTAGCGCGTGCTCGCGGCCCTTTGGATGCAGGAGAAAAGGGGAGCAGCTGCTGTCCGCTAGCCGAAAGAAGAACACTGAAACAATTGCTAAGTCAAAACTATGGGGGTGAAACACTAGAGATTGGTCGAGATTAAATTTATTCTAATACGCGTCTCGGCGGCGGCACGTCATTGGAGGAACCAAGGACACGAAATCTGAAGTTTATAATTCCAGTTTTATAATAATAATAATAATTTGTATATTTAAGGCCCAAGGGGCCCTGTCGTTACATCTGAAAGAGCCAGACGCAGTCATCAAAAGAGTCACACGTGGCTCACGAGCCATAGATTGCCGGCCCCGGCACTAAGGGGTAGGCGGATAAAATTCTCGTTTTAATGACTCAAGTTCCATTTTGTCCTATAATTAAGTGTGAGGGTTCACTTTTATTATAGTAGCTCGAATAGTAACAGTGAGAGGACTTTGAAATACAAACAGGTCAGTTAGGAAAGGATGCCTTTTCAATGAGCATATTTTTTAATACCTTATTATAATTTATATATAGTGGAACCTCGGGTTACAAGCAACACAATCTGCGAGCATTTAAGGCAACGAGCGACCCACTTGCAGAATATTTGTTCCGCTCAGTCAGTGAGATTTCAGTGCGTGTGTGCTTTTGTTCGCCCTTAAGTCTTGCTTTTTGTGCATGGATCCTCGGTCACTCGCATCCAGTCAAAAAACTGATGCAGTTTGATTGACTGCGTTTCGCAAGACAAGCGTTGCACTGACGAGCTCGGTGCCAAAATGGATGAAACTCCTTAAACGAGGTTTTACTGTAGTCGTAAAGTTAACTTCCCTAAGGTAAGGTGCTTACTTGTGAGACTTCGCTTTTATAAGCAACACACCTATAGAAGCAATTAATAGCGTGTCACTGACCAAACAAAATGAAGATGGTTCATAAAAATTAAGCTTTTGAAAATTTACCTTTTTAGGATAAATTATAAATACGTATCTCAGGAGCAACGTCTACTGAACAGGATAGGGTAGAATCTCACAGTCGGAAAAACAGTCTATTTGCCTGGGCGGTTAAACCAATCCCCGTGTTCATCTTCACACTTCGGAAACAAGTATTTAACAAGCATAATTTGGAGATTAGACTTGTAAATAAGCTCGGCTTGTTAAATAGCGGGAGGCTGTGTCAATTTGTGTAGCATTCTTCCAAAAGCCCCCACTGCTGAGAAGTTTTGAAGGCATTGTTTCTATCAGCATCTGCATCCCCCTACTACAGTAGTTGCCGAAGATCATGCAACATGCCGACATTTGCGAAAGATTGATACTCATTCGCTAATCGGCGTTGACTCAAGTTTTGATACTTATTATCGTGTAATAATTTCTGAAGTCATTACAGTCACGATAGGATGCGGGCTCTTTAACCAGTTTCGTTCTGACCACTAGCAAAACGTATCTATTGTAAAAACTGGTTGCTAAAGTAGTATGCCTTTTATTATTTACTTTTACTGCATTTATAAATTCAAATTTACTTTGTGAAAAAATGCACGAAACAATTATTTCTTGCACTTGTTTGATAGCAAATGACGCCTTCTTTACATTTTATACTCAAAGAATTGGAATTTTTCGGTTTTAAAAAGGTCGCTAATTATGAGCTTTTTTACAACTGTGAGGTGTTTATGCATTATACATCGTACCCGTCAACTTATTAATGCTGCCCATACCGCATAGAACATGTTCCACATCTGTTGCAATATTTTATGAAAACTGTGACTTTTTTCTCAAACTGTAAGCGAAAACGTGCTTTTCCTTAAACAGGATGTACACAGTGTGCAGCTTTTAAACCTTGCATTCGAGTGAAGCAGTTAGTAGGTTAGAAAATAATTCGGCAATTCAAAAACTTTTTTAAAACCGAAGGCTTCCCTATATTTTCGTATAAAATGTAGAGAAGGCTTTAGAGTAGACAACACAACTTGAGTCAATGCCGATTAACGAAAGAGCATAAATCTTTGACTTATGTCGACATGTTGCGTGATTTTTGGCGACTACTATGCATAAATACGAAGGTTCTTTAGTCCGTTTTTTGACTGCATTTTCCAAAGGAAACTTGCCACACTGTGTGGCAAACATCTTAATATTTATGAGGTGAGTTTAATCGGGTAAACCTGCGTCCCATTACACTGTTACATTTTGATGGTTTGTTTTCTTTAATATTCGTGCCGACGCTCCTCGTAATAACAGTCTGGTCAAATACCCTGAGCTCTTTGTTGTCAAAAAACATAACTATGTTGTTAGGTCAGGGCCATTTTGTGTTAATAGGCCTCTGAAGCATCTATTTTAGTTCTAGGCCTGCGCTGTTAAAAACCCAAAAGGAAACTTAAGGTCTGCGACACGTCTCTTCAAAACAGTTGCTTGCTCCAGACTTATTTTTCTTAAAATATCCCCACTTTCCTCGAACACTCGAACGTCAAATCGCTCTCTAGATACTATGTAAAATTTTTAAACGAAAGTTTTCACATCTGCTGTCCTCTTGATACCACTACGGTCAGACGTGGCAGAATTTTTCTAAAGTCTTCAAGAAGCAAAAAGAACTCGTTTACAGATTATTTTAACGTGATAGACTAAGTGACATAAAAATCCTTCAAAAGGGGAGTGTTGCAGACTGAAAAACCTGTTTGGTAGTCAGCTATTTACTCCTTATTATACATCTTACTGTTTTCTCTCCTCGGCTGAACACATTGGCATATTTAGATGTTGACTTAGGCTGTTTAAAGGCAAATTTTATCTACACGCCCACTGACTCCTATCTTCCGTCGAACGACATTTCCTTATAACCAAATGTCTTTTTTTCCATATCTGTGGTAACACTGGTGAACCACCTTAAGTGCTTCGAGATTCAATAGCTGTCGGGCCAGATAGTGTTTCACTACTTCGCCTAAAATCTTGCTGTTTTCAATAAGCTCTTGCCTTGAAACATTTTATAAACTTGTCCTTCATGGCTTCCATGATTCCGGATGATCGACGTTCAATAATAAACTCGCCATCCTCTGCAATATCTCTTATTGTGGTCGCAATTCATCTCGTTCAATTGCCTGCTCTTTCATGATACTAAAAATGGCGGAACGAGATGTATCAGTATATTGTATCAGTATCAGCATATTGAGGGATATGTAGGAAAAATTCCTTTGAGTTCCCTATTTGTACGTATGTGTCGTGGTGGCAGAAAAATTTGTACTCAAGCTGTTGGCGAGGCCAGTTGTCTTGAGTCATGGGATGGAAAAATAAAAGCAGACAGTGAAAAAACTCCTCAGGGATTTTTAGGAGAAAAAATGTCGCTCTTCTGGTGGTAATTTATGGGATTTAGGAAAAAAAAACATCTGATTTTGTTTGGGGCATAATCACCTCGTTCACCTCTAATTTTTCTAAGTTACTGCAACTTGTATATAAGGTGTCGTACCTAAGGCGCTGTTGTTTTCGTGGTCCGTTTTGCCCTAAGTGATTTATATAAGGGTCGCTGTGCCTACGTATGTGCATGCCTTGACTACTCCTCGGTCTTTGATACTTTTCCACTCCATCTTTTTAATGCAACTTCTGCATGTGGCACTCCCAGCCGGGCTGTATCTTGGCGTGGAGGCCAGTTTACTTGTCGCACTCAATTCTTCCAATTCGGGAAGCGAAAATCCACGGCCCTTCCCAATAACTGCGGAGTTCTTCAAGGGTCTATCTCATTCCCTAACCTCTTCTACCTCCACACTTACGACCTACGATTGCCATATGGATACTTGCATAGAAGGCGGAAAAACGTTCTTTGGGACCAGTATTTCATTTGCCCGATGCGAGCTCATTATCAAGGCATAAAAAATGTACAGCTCACTGTGTTTTTAGCTCAGCCTTGCCGGGAATGACCTTGAGCTCTGTTATCGATTTGTTCGCGCAACGTGAGGTAGGCATCAGGAATATCGATATGCCTATTAATAGAATCCGCGTGCGAGTGCCATGCCTCCTGCAGCAGGCGTAGTATTCAGTCGCCCGACTAACCTAGTATTCGCACGTGCTCAAAGTCGTAGCCGCGCCCTGGCGTGGATGCGTGAGCAGCTACCTAAGAAAGTTTTTCATTCCGTCGCACGGCGAGTTCGTTCTCGTGCAGTCTCTTGAGAACCCGTTTGTCGGTTTTTCCAATATAACTGGCTTTACCAAAAAGACGGTCGAAACGGTAAATGACACCGGATGTTTGGTTAACGGGTTTTGGGTCTTTAGGCTGCATGAGTTGCCTGCGTATTGTCGCTTCCGGTCTGTGAGAGACGCCAATCCCAAATTCACTGACCACAAGAGTGAATTCTTTGGAAACGCCAGCAACATAGGTATGGTTGTCAGTCATCCTCTCAAAGAGTAGACCCATCTCTAGGTGTCCAAAGATGGCCTGGACCGCGGGTCAGCATAGTCTTTAACCAATGGCGTTCTACGGAATAATCAAGAGACTGTCCAATGCGTTTTTCAATTGCAATCCCCTGCGAGGTCTAAGTCCTAAGATATCCTGCCCAACGAGGTATCCACTTTCTGTTAACTTGGTGCTTATCTGACATTTAATCTTTCATTTCCTCTGCATATCGAAGCCAATTTCACTAAATTTCCTGAACTCCTCTATTGCATCCGCTGGTTACTTTCTCCTGTACTATGTGGCGAGGCTTCCGATATATGTCCTGCCATGCATCGGCATACCGTCATTCTCTACTGCACGTTACAGCACGCGTAAAGAACGGAAATCCAGAAGCTGATATCGGACCCGTCTCCATAACATATGAGTATTTGATGTAAACCTCTATATTTTAGTGTGTTCTGTTAGTGTGTCATGTGATCTCAGTGAATGAAACCACCTTTTTATGAAAGGGTTTGATGCGACTATCAAAGTAGGGCGTATTTCTCGCATTCCTGTCTCTCGATAGAGGGGATTTGGCTGACCAACACTTGGTGAATAGGAACGAGTTTGACGCACGATTTGAGTTACCCCTATTCACAACCATGTTGCGCGCGGCCGTTCTACCGCTGTCGGCGTGTTCGACAAACAGAAGACGCGACTCTACTTCAGGCAGTGATAATACAATGTATCTGCTTATTCGCGAAACCTCATGAATTTCACGAAAAAAATGCCCTTCTGCGCAAAATGAGTCCACGCTACTTCCGCCAAAGTATGACAGTAGGAAAGAAACAAACGTGGAATAGCATCCACTAGACCGGTGTATTTACCGAAACAGTCAGCACAAGGGATTAGATTGAGATAGGGCTTTTTATCTCAGCTGGGCCTTTTCTGTTTCTGACGTGCCTGAGCTGACTAAGCACTAGAGCCCCCCGTCGGTGAGTGACGTCTCAAAAAATACGCACTTCGGCCCCGAGACATATCGCTTGTAAAATATAAAGCATTTTTTCAGGTATACATTTGAAGCAGGCCCAAACAGCAGAATTTATTTACGCAGACAAATTTCGAGAGAGCTTAGCAACTGCGTCCTCTCTGTGCCTTGTCTTTGCACGCCACCTCAAACTGCGTCTATGATTTTACCTGCATTTGCGGATGCAAGCACATTGGCCGTACGCAAAGGCAATTGGCGACCAGGGCTGCTGAACATTTGCCTGCTTGGCTTTTAAAAACAAGAAAACAACGTACCACGGTCATCTATAAAAAACACTTACGAAGCAGTGCTTATTCCGTTGATACCAACACATCCTTCCGCGTTCTTGTTCGAGCACGAATAAACACAACTTTACGTTATATGGAAGCATCCTACATACTGCAGGAGAAACCCGACCTATGCAAGCAACTAGGCCATTTAGTTAACCTTCAATTGCCCTGGTAAATGAATACAAACCTTTGATTTTTGTTACTTCCTCTCCATACTTTTCGTCCCAAGTTTAAAGTTGACATAACTATTGACCATTTGCCACGTTAGCATGACATTGCTTTTTTCGATTTTGTGAAAATTCAAAATGATGTGTTCTCTAATTGTTTCGTTATTCATGCACAGAGAGGACGCAGTTGATAAGCTCTCTCGAAATTTGTTTGCGCAAATTAATTTTGCTGTTTTGGCCTGCTTCAAATTTATGCCTCTTGTAGGTTGGGGTCTGCCGAAACCCACATTTGGATCTCTCACCTACATCCGTTGTCTCATTTCGGCGGAAGTAACTGATAAATAAAAACAGGGGCGGTTGTGAGAAGCAGCCATTCCTTCTGGAGTGATCTCATAGGTAGCGGGGTTTATTGCATCGTCCCCAGAGTAACAGTATGTCTGTAATGAAATCCTTGTCTTCTTGCATACTGCAGTTCAACTGTAAGTCTCGACGATGTCCAATACAAGCCTCAGCGAGCTGAAGGCAGACGCGGTGACTCCCGCGAGATTATAGTGAAAGTTATTTTTTGAGAAAAAGAAGTCTTATCGAACACCGGAATCCTAATTTTATTGGTCTGAGCTTTCGGGCTCCTGCAGGAGTCCATCGTCAAAGATGGGGAAACAGCAACAAATAAGGTGGCTAGTTCGGGCGTGTGTACAAATCAAATAAATTTGAACGTGTAGAAATTCAATAATTGTGTGACTTGGCCGCCGACTCGCAACTGTGGACTATTTCAGTCTATGCTTGCGGGTGAGATCGGCGTGTTGGATGGGAATATTTACAGAAATAAAATCGCCAACGAAAGCAAGCAACATTTATAGGGTAAAAGGATAGATTAAAAGTCATAGGAGAGGGGTGGAAGGGAAAAGAGGACCAATTAATCACCAGTGAGAGTAGACTCGCGGCGAATCTACCCCACTCTCTTACCACTCTCACACTGGGGCCCGGTTGTCCAGACAAAAATTGAGAAGATGGGAGATGAGGGAGGGCGCAAAAGCGACCAACACTCAACACGCGTACCAACAGCACACCTCAATAGGTAGGTTACCATCTGGGGGCTCGTTAAAGGCTACATTAAGAAGGAGCCAATAAGCCTGACTCTTAGCCCACTGTTAACCACTCCGACAGTTCCCCCGTCGATTTCGACGATGGGCACCACGCGCTCCAACAAGCCGCAGCAAACGCTGAAGAAGGCCGCAACAGACACTGAGGCGAGCTGGGCAAGCAACGCGAAGGCTACAACAAGCAAAAGCAACTCAGCGAACTACCGCGAAGGAAAAGGAGTTAAAGTAGACTCGCGGGGAATCTGCCCACTCGCTCGCCTCTCCCACCTCTGTTTCCGGTGTAAGGACCAGGTCAATAAAACCGAAGAGGAGGGAGGGTGTAGATGGTTGGCGCGGTAACCACTCAACACGCGCACACTTGACCAGCCAACTCGCTAGGTATGCTCCCGCCTTCGCGGGAGCGCCATAAAGGCCACATTAAGAAGTAGCCATTGCAGCCTGACTCTCAGTCCTCCTTTTCCACCCACACACACACAAAAACACACGCGTACAAAAGGAGCAGCAACGTAGGAGGCCCGAGTTTTCCCGTCAGTTGGCAAACCCTCCAAGCCACGGCTTTTAGCGCACCGTGATAGATTTAGGTGCATTCAGATTTATTATAGTGAGGAGAGAAACGCGCCGAGGGTCGACCTCACTCTCCCCCACTGTTTAGTGACCGCTTAGCTACTCGGGCAACTGAGGCGGGACCTGAAGTCCAGTGGGAGCGCGAACGCGTGCACCAACAGGGAATCAGAACCGAAAGAAAGTGCCAGCGCCTACCAGGCCGCAGGGGCCGTGGTTGGCCAAGCTCTGACCTTGCATGTGCATACAGACCATTGGATCTCAGAAGGATGAGAGCAGCCCTGCACGAAGCCTGGGCCAACACCCTTCTGAGACAGTTAACCAATCAGTCATCGACTTAAAAGGCACTACCCATGCTCCGTTGCCGGTTGGCGTCCGTGGGCGGGGGTAATGGTCCCAATCAATGAAGGCAGCAAGTGGTGCGGGCGGAAGCGAGTAATGTGAAAACAGGCGGTCGAGGAAGGCCTCCAAGTCGCGACTACGCTGGTACACAAAGGCTCTTGAAAGTTTGTTGAAGATTTTTCGACTCGGTGGGCTTACATCCTCCGGCAGATTGTACGCAAAATGTAACGCATCGCGAAGTGCTCGGAATTCTCGATACCGTCTTGAGTGCCCAGAGGGATGACACATTTCAATGTCATATTCCGCATGGTCACTGAGACGGCATCGTGGAATGTTGGCGGTTAGGCAGCCTGCCTCCCTGCGCACACATCCGTCCTCACAGAAAATTGAGTCCACGTGTCGTGAATCGGTCTGAAGGCAATCCACCATATAACAATTTGCGCATACACTGAGTACGTTGAATACCGTTTAACGGTAACACAACAAGACAACAACACAAGCCACACACGGGCCCGACTACGGTGGCCAGGTTATCCCGTCAGTTGGCAGCCCTCCAAGCCACGGCTTTTAACGCATCGTGATAGCTTCAAGCGCATCGGACTGTTTTAAGTGAGGAATGCAATGCACTGAGGTCGACCTCGCGCTCTACTCCACCGCCAACAACAGGCCACCGCCTAGCTGACCGGTCGCCTGATGGATGCAGTGCTAAAACTGAAAAACAAGTCGGGATGAGCGCTGCAGAGCAGGTTGTGCAAGGAAAGAGGAAAGAAAAGCGACAGAAAGAGAGGGGAGAGAGTGAAAGAAGAAAAAACGTGAGAGGAAAATAACACAGCTTACCTTTCAGGAAAGGATCTTCAGGGAGTGCTCAAGGCTTTCGATGGTGAAGCCTGTGTTCATACAAAGGGCTAAGCTGAACGTGCTACTACAGTTTTTGACCGCGGGTCCATAGGACTAGTAACACAAACGACAAGAAGGACACTAGCGTTACGAACGACAACAAGGAGGAAATAACAGGACTGTTCTTGCTTCAGAGCTAGTACTAAGCCACCGTTGATAGAAATAATGTTCTAATATAAAGATGGCAAAAACAGCAACATTTATTGGATGCATGACATTTCGAAAGAGAGCTCTTCAGTTGCTGCCTCTCAGTGCATAACATGAATCACATAAGAGACAAAACAAATTGAATGCATACAGAAAAATCGATGCAAATAACAAGGACATAAGAAATGGCCAAGAGGCTAATCAGTAACGTAGGAAAGTTAAAACGCTATGGGCAGCAAAAACGGGGGAAAGACATCTAAGGGAAGAAGTTGGGAGGGGGATGTGTAAACAGGGAGCCAGTGTTAGCACGGCAGAGCGAGGTTCACTACATGCCCAGCTGTTTACATAGGTCAGGTTTGGGCCGCCGTATGTGGGCTGCCTCCAGATAGCGTAAGGTACGAGTCGTTCGCGCCCGAGTAAGTACTCGGAAAGAAGTTTTGAGGTCAACAGAATGGCCCGTGTCTAGCAGATGTTTAGTAATCGATGTACGGGGAATTCTGTCTTCATGTTTTAATAACCAGCTAGATAAATGCTCCTTAGCTCTAGCGGCCAATTGCCGTTGTGTTCGCCCTATTTACTCGCATCCGCAAGTGCATGTTAATTCGTAAACATACTAAGCAGTGCCAGCAGTACAGCAGACGTCAGGATAAAGTACAGTAATGCAGGAGATAGGTCAGGCTGCGTCTTCCAGCATTGATTCTTCATGCATACACACACCCGCACACACGCGCACAATAAGTTGAAGAAAAGGCGCATGTGCACGTGTGTGCGCCAATGTCACGACGACTACGATGACGGCCAACTTCACAACTTTCGTCGCCGCCGCCGCCGCCGCCGCCACCCACGCCCCCGCTAACCTCAACGCCGTCGCCACTAAAAAAACATCGCAGCATCAGGCAAAGCCCCTTAACAGGTCAGTCGCTGCTTTTCTCTTCAATCGCTCCGCGTACAGGGCCGATGTCCAGCGAATCTGCTCCAACCCCACTTACACCATTTCCCCCCCCCCCTCCCTCCCTCCCTCCAGCTTCTTATTGTGCCCTGACCAATGGTTTACACCGTGCTTGAGGCGTGGACCAGTCTCGCTCTGCAGAAGAGTGTTATCGTTAGGGGGCTGGAGCCAGTCTCCTGCAGGCCTGACACCCAGCTGAAGGCCAGGATCCGATAACGCACACAAACGCACACACACGGCGAGGAGGGGGGGGGGCGAAAGGCGTGTACTCTGTCTGCCATGCGGCGGCGGCGTTCGCGCTACTCAAAAACACTACCTGCCAATCAAGCCCCCAAGTGGCGTGTGTGTGTGCGCGCGCACAATTTTAAGTTGCTGCACATTACTTGAACGGCGAGAACGGCGGTGGTAATCTAATTTTGTACCCGCCACTCCGCACCTCTGCTTTCCGAGTCACGAGGATAGCTGCTGGCGTGGCTGCTGGGAGCTGGATCAGGTCTGAGGCGGGGGGGGTGGGCCTCAAACCGCAGAAGCAGCAGCGTTTCGCCTGTCCTGTCTTCGTGGCTTTACTGGAAAGGAAAAAAGACCGCAGAATGGCGTTATCAAGGTCATCCCCCCCCTCCTCCGAATGCGTCGCCTTCCTCAAAGGACGCGAATCACTCCTTTTCACGATCATTTTCACACTAAGCGATCTGCTGACAGGCAAACAGTAGCCATCCACTTCAAATGGGGACGGGCAGGTAGGTGGAACCACATTAAAGACTCAACAAAAGCCAGTGCAGTATAGGTGGAGGTTTTAAATTGGACCTTCAGGCTTGAGGAGTAAACTGTTATCAGTTTTCTCCACAAGTATTTAAAGTGTCGGTAAAAACAAGGCGGACTGGAATGGCCATTTCTGGCTTGCAAGCCGTCGTCAGCCAGTCATACCCAGACCCAAGTGGTGCCCCAGTCGAACCTCGAATTAGCGACCTCTTGATCAGAGTCAAACGCCCGTACTTTTAAGCCACGAGCTTATCGAGCCGTATTAAGGCTATTGAGGTTTACCTTAGCGGCTGCGATCTCCCAGGCTCGGTTTCTTAGAATAGGAGAGAAGACGGTGGGAAGGCCAGGTCGTTATGAATGCTTTATTCTACAGAAGGATAGAAGAATAGGCTATGAAAAATTTGACTGCCGGACCGCACATCTAGTCGCGAGACGAGCTAGGTCCAGAGTGGTTCTGGGGGCAGACATTCGAGCTGCAACCATTGGCTGCAGCCTTGAAGGTAACTGATTGGACCACACGCGGGCGAACCGCCGTGGGCGCATTAGTAGGTCGCGCGTCAGTGCGTCTGGCGGTAACTACGGCTTTGAGGTTTGTCCAGACGGATTGAGGTCACACCACTGTGGGTTGAGGCCAGAATGGGGAGACACAGTGCATGCGTTCGCTGGCGCGTCAGTTTGCGTCTGGCAGCAGTGACCACTAAAAGCTCGTTGTCTAGCCGGTTTAGGTCAGGGGCTATTAACACTCGTTGATGAACGTTCACCTGACCGCTAACGGGACTCATATGTCTCACTCTGTCTTGGGACCCGTCAGAAGTCTTGGCAGTAGTAACAGCTGATAGTGTAGGCAGATACTATTGCCGGCAAAGGCAAGGGAGACTGGAATGGCCATTTCTGGCTTGTTAGCCGTCGTCAGCCAGCCATCCAGTCCTGTGTAAATAAATAGGTCTAGTTATCAACTGGTTGTCAGAAGTTCAAGATTTAGTGCCGTATCTATTGTTGTTGTAATGCACCACATTAACAGCCTAGATACTAGCTGAAAGGCCCAGACATGTGGTTCACCCGTATTCTAACGCTGCTTGACACAGCTGCGAGGGGTCCGGCTCATCAGTGGGTCCTTTAGCTTTCCCTGTCTGCTTTGTGGTTGCTATTCTGGTATTGAAATTACAGCTTTTTAATTTCCTTAGAAATATATTTCTGCTTTCGGCATAGATCACGTGCCTGGGTGGTTAGCATGGTAAATTACATTAATATACACTACTAATGTCTGCTCGTTGGCAGTATAGGCCGATGGAGTTCGGCCAAAATATATGCATCAAACTTTGGTCTATGTCTTTAGACCTTGAATATACTGATCCATACAGGGAACAGAAATTAATTTCTAAGCAAATTAAGAGGCTGAAATTTCCTGAAGTGTAGCAAACAATTTAGGGCTGACTCTTGGGTTTTCCTTCTTGATCCAGCCATACTTCTGCCCAATATCCGCGAGTGAACACAGGGATTCGCATAAATGCATCCAGCGCAGGTGGTCCGTATATGGTGTCTAACTGAGTAAGCCACAGCACCGTAAAACCGAGATATCACCAGTAACATTGGAAAATCTAAAAGCCTTGGTCTGAAGGGGGTATTGCGGCTGGTCGCGGGAATTTTGGAACCGCATTCTGTTTAAAAGCCTGAAAGGTTCACAGTTTACATTCATATGCATTAACAAGAAGAAGGATACATTTTAGAGAATTTTTAGCATGGCTTCGGTCGGTCACGGGAAAGCGCACACATGCAGTAAAATTGGGCTTCCCTGTACATATTGTCAACACAGTAGGCGTCTCCATATTCTGAATTTGGTAACAGTCTATTATATGCAGTACCATGGTAAGCTAAACCCCCGACTTCTGTATTATGGGACCGGGTATACTAAGGGATATAAGGGTGGGATATTACGCGGGAACGGGGGAGAAAAACAAAGCAAACAAAAGCGGGTAAACCTATTATAAAAAGCCAAAATATAGCAACGATAAAGCGCCAGATAATTTAAAAATCAACAAAAGGCTGTTTGAAAATGAGTGCAGATCAGTAGCCAATAGAAGATACAGCCAATAAGAAGCCACACATTCTAAAACCAAACTCCCACAATGGCAGTAGTTAGTTGAGCTAAATGGGCGTGGCGTTTCCTATAACCGTAAAGCTAACAAAAACCTCAAACAACCTAAACCTATCATTGGACTTTGCAATGACCCTATCCCGTGAATCTAACCCTTTTCCTTAGCCTGGCTCTAACCTAAATCGTAACTGTAGCCGTCCTAGAACTTAACACAAGTCAAGCTATACTACTGGTGGTCCACCTTTTCGTGCCTAACCCATAGTTTGTTTAGGGGCTGACTTTACTATACACCTCTTTTTCATTATATGAGTCGTTTTACGAGAACCCACGAAGTTTTTGAGAAACAGAAATAAATGGCTTTTACAAGCATAGGCGCCCTTTGGGAAAATTAAGAAAGTTTATTGAGTAAATGTTCAACACTGGATCTCCAGGTCGTTGCAGTTTGCCCCTCCAAAAAAGCCGATAATTTCTTGAGGCCATGCAATTCGATTATTCATGCATCAACCGACGTATCGAGTTGGCTGGAGTGTGCAAACGTCTCAAATAACGGTGGAAAAAACTGTAGCTGATAACGATGGACCAAAATGAACCGCAGTTAGCATCCACACCAAAAAGGCCCCGACTGACCGACGGAAATAGCAGTTGGCAATTCACCACTCTGCCGTTGTGACTGAGAATTATGTCCACCAAGGCGTGACGCAAATTGCAGCTACCAATTAGTGCCCACACTAAACGACTATATAACTGTACGAGCACCTTGAAATGTTAATTGCTCTTTGCACATCTTCTCAAGTTTGACGACGACCTGAGGATCCAATGTCAAAAATTTACTGAATATTTTTTTTCCCAAGAGACACGTTTCCATGAAATTAAATTTCTTGGGATGGCTGCCTTCCAATTATACGAAATAAATAGCTATCAGTTATGCTAGAGTCCAGTTGCGGAGTCTCATTTAAAAAGGTGGAAAATCCATTCGACACACAGGATCGGAAGCTTTCTGGCTTTATTAATCTCACTATTATAAGTAGTCGAGGCATCATAATGTAGATGCTGCTGAACTCACAGTAAGTGTAGCCCAAGTAAATATTTGTAGAAATCACACTAAGATGCAACCAACTAACGACCTTAATCTCAGCCTTAGCCATGCCTTCAATATAAAACCTACAGGCCACTCAAACCAAAACCTTAACCCTTGACATAATCCTCGGCCAAAGCCCAATTCTAACCCTAATCCTAAACCTAATTTTCTCAACTTTTGCGCAAGCCCCATGCTTTTAGACGGTTTATGTTTTACACAGCCATACGAGCAATCATCATCTGCTTTCTTGGTAAATATGGGTCCTCACATACGTTATTCTTAGAGAATCTCTAGTGTTCGCTGCTGCCCGACTCTTGATGCCACAGCCGAGGTCACTCAGAGCATTGGATGGACGCGCGAACATCACTGCTAGCGAAAGCGCGCACCGTGTCTCCCCGTTCTGGCCTCAACCCGCAGTGACGTAACGTCAATCCGTCTGGGCAGACCTCAAGGCCTTAGCTGCCGCTAGACATCATTCCGTCTCTAGCCCGCCCCGTGGCTAGACGTGCGCTCCGGTAGTCAAGACTTCGTCCTAACTCTTATCCTTTCCGTACATGTAGATTACGCTATTACTATCACTCTGGCCTTCCCATGACTCCTCTCACCTCTTAAGGAACCGGAGCTGAAGATTGCAGTTGACAGGGTCTAACTAACTTAACCCACTGTGATAAATGTGCCCCCTAGACGGGTCGCGTAATAGATGCTTTGGACCAACACGGTAGGCTTATTTGGTTTACGTGCCGATAACCAATGCCTAACATTGGGGCGAGGGGAGTTGAGAGGGGAAACTAGGCGGCCTCAGGTGCGCCAGCCTCCTAGGCCCGATCCCGTTTCCGGTCTCCTTGACGCCGGGCTCAGATGGGTGAGGGAGGAGAGATTGTGGTAAATGCCGCGCAAGTTTACGATTTCTTAAAACTAATCAACACGAAAGCCACCGTCCCTACACCACCACCATATTGGGGCGCATACGGTGGAAATCGTGGAAACCAACGGTCGGACAGTCTTAGTGAATACTTTTCATATAGTACAGTAGTCGCCGGCTATTAAGCCCACCTAGGGCCCAGACCAAATCGGGCTTAATAAGCGGTGGGCACATTAACCGGAGAGTCCTATTTCTTAATTAGCAAAAGCAGGATAGGCACTTTACATTACATACGTACTGTATTATTTGTAGAGCTTGGTTATGTACAAGAAAAGAATGCTGTTTGTCTGTGTTTTCGATACCTAGGGAGGCTTTGGGGTCACGCCTGTCGGCATCGTCTAGCGTGAGCCTGAACGCGTTGTTTCCTTTTTGTGTGTGTGTGGGTCCTAAGTGCTGTGGTTCGGGTGTGTTAGCCTTTTGTGTCTACGGCTTTCTCGTGTCATGGATTTGTCCTTTTCACCCCTCATGTCTGCTGCTGTCCGAAAGGGTGTAGACAAATTTAACTAGAAAAATGAAAACAAAGCACATCGGGCTTATTGGGCTTTGTAGCTTGCAACTGGGCTTATTAGCTGGCGGATTTTGCTATGTAGAATTCCGTCCCAAGCTGATGTGGGCTTAATACGCGGCTGGGCTTATTAGCCGTGGGCTTAATAGCCAGCGACTACTGTAGTACGAATGACCCCCTTTGGAAGAATATTGCCTACTAGACACAGAGGGGACACATCTCCCGCCTTCGTTACTTTAAAAAGGCATCTTGTAAGTAGACAACTATGCGGTCGAAGACCTTGCCAATCAGCAACTTCTGGTTGTCCTCTCCATAACAGACGACTCGGTTAGTATGCGAGAAAACTAAACAACACATATAATTCCACAGTATCAGAGGGAGAGCTATTTGCGCAATTGCAACTAACATGGGATCACTTAGGTCGTTTTAAAGGCCGGGACCTTGACTATGAGAATATGTATTAACTGCTTCCAAAAAGGCTGAATTCACATAGCAGCACGACATGACACTGATGGCAGTGTACATCTTCACTTTTGAGCTGCATGTCAGCAATTAGCCATGGTGGTAAGAACATAAATTGCTTGAACTTCAAAATTTCCACGGAAGAAAAACTTTTGCCCTCCATGTGCACACTTCAATTAATTGTGATGATGACGAGGCAAACCGTGTAGTGTGACCGAAGAAATTGGAACTATGATACAGACGACTCTTGCGGAATCCAGTACGCGAAGGTCCCACGCTCCCGTTATACAGGGCGGGGTGCGATAAAATGTATACAGTCCGGGCAATGCAAAGGAAATGTAATGCAAATAAACAGATGAAATTTATTAAAGTAGTAACAAAAAGAATAATTACTTAATAATATAACGTTTAGAATGGATCAGACAAAGCAAAGACACACCGAAATGGCCATTTCTGACCTTTAAGCCGACATGATCCAGTCATACGCAATCCCCGGGGTTAGATCCCCGAGATTAAAACCCGGGACATTTGAATATTGAGTTTAGCACTCTAGCACTGAACCACCGGCTCGTTGTTTTATCGATTGAGATGGGTAATACGATGAATTATCTAAAGCTTGTCAACAAAAAACGCGCAATAAATAAAATTTACAACTATGCAAATATTCGGAAATAACTAACTGAAAAAATTGTAAACTTAATCTAAAATAAACTACCTTAGAAATCTAAAACTTAAATAAAAATATTAAAAATAATGATGAAATGATAACGAAGCTGAAATCTGAGATTAAATCTGCATAAGTTAAATAAGCCTGATAAAATCAACCAACGTAAAGTTGTTGCGCATGTAAATTGAAGGTATGCGCGGTGCCTCGCGCCGCGAACTTTACTTATCTAACTTCAGAGCGGTAAGCTGGACCTCAGGTAATTTTAAGTAGACGACCTGCTAACTACAAAATGTTTTCAGGAATATCAAGAAACTTAAAGAATTATGAAGTGAATAAAAAATGTCCGAATTTGTAAAATTCAATAAACTATAAGTAAGAAAGAAATGAGAGTACATCTCTATGTTTATTTATAGTACGCCATTTTTTTAAAAGCATTAGATTATTTATACGATTTCTGTAACAAAAAGTAGGATTCTACTGAAATGTTTACTGAAAATTTAGGTTAATTTTTTCAGGCAAAAAATTATGAGTAAAAATAGAGTTTAGAAAGTATGCACAGGAAACCTCAGGTATCCAGAAGGAAAGTGATTCAGTGAGTCGAGGTTGGATCAGTGACATTAGTAAATACTTATTATCCGGCAGATACGCATTATAAAGAAAGGGGCATTGTGCAAGTTTCCTACTTCGACTGAGCTTTCTTATCTTGTGCCATATCCTTAAGTATGTTTCATAAGCGGGAGAACTTAGGGCTGAACAGAAATGTGAACGCGCGGACGAATTTCATAACGGGAGGTCGTTGCGACAGAAATTTCGTCAAAATTGGTCAAAAATCTCAAGTCAGCAATCATATTCACCATATTTGAACTTGCTATTCAAGTTTACATGATTAAAATAGGGCAATATTCAGAGTACTTTGTGTTTGCGTTCTCCTCACTCGGCCAATGGTGCACTTTGCTAATGATTGGTTTCCCTTTAGCCAATCATAGGCTCTCTGAATGCCCCTATCCTCATTCGCTTGTAAAAAATGCCCATTTTGTTCTTACGGGAAAATTTGGGTTTTCAGCCTGGGTACAAACTTGATCTATCTTGGGTTTGCTTACATGGTCATTTGATGTTTGATAAAATTATTTTTCGTATATTTTTGTGAGAGGTACAAAAAATGCGTTTGTTTTCCCTCATATATCATCACAACGGCTTTGTGACACAATTTCCCCTAAGTAACTGTATTTTTGCGTCTAACCAGATAGGGCGTAGTGAAAGTTGGTTTTATTCGTCGTACGGCAGTTTGACCGTCGCTCTCGGCGATGTCCACCTCGGGCTTCAGTAGGCCAAAGCAATATGGTAACTGTGGGTGAATTACAGTGAACTAGACTCACCGGATCTATCCCACTTTCTTACCACTCCCGCACCTGACACAACCTCATGACAAAAGTCAGAAAAACTAGAGATGGGTGAGGGCGCAGATGGCTGGCGCGACAAACACTCAACACGCCTACCAACAGCACGTCAGGCTAGATAGGCTCTCAACTGGGAGCACCATAAAGGCTACATTAAGAAGGAACCATTAAGCGTGACTCGCAGCCTGCAGTCAGCAGTAAGCCGACTTCGGTGTCCAAGTCGTACGCACAAATCCCTAAGAAAGTCCTGGGGACGATAAATACTGAAAGAAACCACCTACATGAGTTTTCATCGGGTTTACAATCGTCAAGGAATGGGTAAAAAAGCCAGATTCTAGTCAGTTTCAAAACATTTGTTTCTCCAGTCAAGCTATAATCAAAGTACATATGACAAATTGACGTTATCTTTTTTCCGTGTCGTGTAGGTCTCCTTTAATTTTTGGGTGATAGCATTCCTTTGGTCAGTTATAAATCTCGAATGCAGTGTTCGAAGATTCTTCTTCAACTCACAGCAAATTTTCTTCTAATGATTAATCAACGCAAAACCCTAGTACTTATCTTTCTTACTCAAAGGTTTATCTTACAATTGGTCCGATCTATACTTCACATTTTTTGACTTCAAATACCTTTATTATTATTATTGAATAAGATGGATAAGCTTATGTAAGGATTGGCCTACCATCAGGCTTTTTTATGATGCCAGAGGACGAAAGGAGTTTGCTAGACGGTGAAGACTAGGACCGAGGTTGTTGAAATGTCAATGACTTAAATATGTTACTGGTACGTGCCCACTAGGACTACCTGATTTTATTTTAACAGAAAATTAAATCCAGTCTTAATTCGTGTGAAATAAATTAATGGTCAGGCCAAAAAACGGGCAATATGGTCTGCGGTAAATATTCCATCTTGTGTGCATCTAACTAGGCTCTGATCACACCAGAAGCAACCACTGTGCACATTATCGGTAGCAGTGTGTTTTTTTCACAAAATGCAGTTACGTTGTGATTTGCCTGGAGCTCTCATTGGAACAAATGTCATTTTCTCCGCTGGTATTCTGATTGAGTCAAGTGTCTAGAGCAGAATGCAGTGTTAGTGGCTGCGTCACGTTTCTGTCACGTTTTCGCCGAAAAGTTTTTTTTTGTTGCGCCGGGCAAGTTACATTAGTTGAGCAGGCAGTCAAGAAAGGTGCTGTCGTAGCCTGCTCCGCGGTCTGTTTTGATGTCCTTATTTGCGGGTCTTGGTGCCATAATGTTAAGAGCTGTGCTAAAAGTCCAGGTGGTATAGCAAGCCAGACGCTGCGCGTTCAGCGCGCATGTCGTGGTCATGAGTAGAACACGTGCTCTCGACATCTGATACCTACGTGGGTCAATAATGGTCCCTTACGGGCTGTCTTCGGTATGTATACATAAAGTCTGGAAAACGTCTCTCTTTTCAGATATTTTGTCGGCAAAAGTAGCTTATGTAGGGCCACTCATGTACCACTAGTCCCAGCATTTTGTCCTATAAAACGGTGGTTACAGAGTTTTGGGGGTGGGGAAATAGGATGGGCAGAGAAGTGTAAAGTAAAAAAATGCAGTCGAAGTTGCTTCCCGTGGCCACTGGGAGTAAGTTGTTCCGCATGTAAATTTAAGGTGAGCATGGCACTTCGCGCCGTGGACTATACTACTCTAACTCAAGGACAGTAGATTGGACCGCAGGTAAGTTGAAGTAGACGACCTACTAACTATCATTTCAATTTTTCGGGAAATTCAAGAAACCTGCACTTTGGTACTCGGGTTTTTCCGCAAAAGGTTAAACGATAATACAGATTAGGAAAATCTTCAGATATAAATTAACAACACTTTTAAATACAATAAAACATGCAGGAAAACATGCAGGGAGCAGAGACTAAGTAGTGGGCCTACATAAGCTACTGTTTCCATTTTGTCTTTCTGGATCCAGTATTTCTTATACGGATAGATGTCAGTTAGCGAACATTGCATTTCTGTCGGTAAGAAAATTAAAAGCCGGTGTATACTTCCGTAGCCCTAGTCTCCCACAAATTAAAGCTCTCACTCTGGTAGACCCACCTGACGCCACTTGCAACTCCTCCATGATAATTTAACCACCCCTTAGCTGCCCATCTAGCCGTTCTCGTTGTTTTGACTCCAAATATGCTTTCCGCTGGAATAATATTCCACTCGAAATTAGGTTGTCGTCTACATTACCAATTTTCAGAGAAAAATACGTAAAAATTTAAATTTAGAGCAAATAATGTCTTTACTGTCTGCTTCTTTCCCACGCACACAACTTTCGGGCTTTGGAAAGGCTCCTCTTGGCATACGGAGGGGGTAAAAAGTAACATGCTAGCAATTATGGTCATCATTACAGTCATGGGGATAGGGGAAGGGGTGGGTTTGATAGGAATAAGCTGGTTGCGAGCTGATGAAGGTTGAGGAAGCCGGTTCTGTGCGCGCAAAAGAACCTTCTGCAAGCCCCGATCTTGGCGTGGCCAACGGTTACGTAACTGCCACTGTTTTCTGCTAATGTCTCTGATGATGAATCCGCGACGAATGTCGAAACGTCAGGCGAATAAACATATTGTCCCAGTGATCGAGTCATCTTCTTCTCGGTTACGTAACTGCCTACATCTTTTCGCGCCTTCTCCCTCTTCTACCAGTTGTGGTCTTAGTCTTCGCACTCCAGACGCTCCGGACTGGATTCTTGAAAAGACTGTCGTTTTGGCACATGCTAATTCCCCAGTGGCCAGTTCGCCGAGTACACTTTGATTGACCCTCTTTTTAAAAGGAGCGAGAGAGCGCGCGAGGGAGGGTCATTTGGTCTCCTGTAATCCATTTAGTGTGAGCAGGCTTGACCCCTCCCTTGATAGCCACACCTTGTGAGTCAGCCTGTGGCTTGCAGGCACGTCTTCTGGGCTGTAGTCGTTTCTTCCACACACACACACACATACACTCAGGTTCCAGGGCAGAAGAGGCTGTCAGACCAGCCTGAGTGGCAGGCTGGCGCTGCTGGCTGATCTGGGAGACGCCCTGGCAAGTGGACGCGCGATCCTAACCCTGTTCATTGACTGAAACCTCAGCGTCGTCTGGATGGACGTGGCGCTCATTACCGGCACCAGGAATACACACCGCCATCCGTCGTGCGTTTGTTGTTTTTAATATGACAGACTGCCGTGAAAGACCGTCAAAATCGGCGTTCAGCCAGCCGCCTCCCAACGAATTCCCCTAGGCTTGCACACAGGTGGGCCCAATAAACCCCGCAGCCTCTCGGGTTGGTCCTGTCACTAATTACTCACTTGCTTTCCTTTGACAGCTCTCCTCACAACATGTGCTACTGTGTGGGGCCAGAGGTCAGGATGACACGTATGGATGACCAAACAGGGCACAGCAACGCCCCACCAACTTAAATTCGGTAGCCTTGTCATAAATTTCAAGGAAAGTTAATATTAATCCTTCCTGGATAAGAAGGAGAATAGTCGAGCACTGGATCAATTAATTTATTGTCCTGAGCTTTCGGCTCCACACGAGAAGCTATCGTCAGAAAAAATGAAAAAAACAGCAAGCGTTGGCTACGCGTGAATGAGGTTGGTGGAGGGAGGGGAGGGGGGCACTTGTGGTTGGTCCATGTCCACGCCGCATCCATCCCCACGCTATCCTTTCGTGTCTCCTGCGCTCGCCCCTAGAGTTACGGCGTGTGACCTTGACGTGGCAGCCTGCACGCTTGTAGAGAACTGTGCTCGGGTTTCTGGTCGCGGGCACGGATGATAAAATAAAAGGGCGGGTCATGAAAAGCAATTACTATCGTGCCTTGTCCCCACGGTAGAGGGACCTGGTAACCCTGCCTCCTCTTCCGGCTGGTTCGCTGTGGGGTCCTCTTCGCTTGCCATTCTTAATTTCGGTTCGGCCTTGTCTTGGTCTTTGCCAACATAATGGCGCAAAACTTTGTAAGCCGCGGACAGGTCCAGATGCCTGTTGACAGACTTGATATCTGACAACCACGCCTCAAGCGTCAGCCTCTCGGCTTTCGAGGTTCCTCGGCCTACGATGGCCGCTCCTTGAAGTCCAAAGTAGTGGCCAGTCTCCTTCCAAAACCTCACACTTACCCTAATATGGAACTAAATTGCAACCTTTAGCATAACTCTAGCCCGATTTCTAAACCTAAAATCCTACGGATAACACAAACCCAAAACTTAACGCTTAACATAATCCAGACCTTGAGTTCAGTCTTAAATTCAACCCTAAGCTCAGACCAAATCCTGACTGTACGTTCTCACGGATGCTTTCTTGTTGCCTACCCTCCATCCGTTTAAGAGAAACATAGCTTGTTTTCTTTTAAAACACTAAACTCGTTACTTAATGGTCTACACCTTTGGTGTTAACAATAAGGCCATTCATGCTGTTCAAATTTCTCATCCTCCGTGGAAAATACTATTTTCGGGATTTCGGACCAGCTAGCACTCTGGCGGACACTCGTTATTAGCTATTGGATTCGTTTTCACAACATCCCCAGCCTCAGAAGCCACGGCAGGCACTAGTCACAACGAGCAACATCTCCGTGACCGCCTTCCGTCAACAATTCTCAGGTATTTCAGCTATCTACAAACGGCTGAGTCGTTCCAATATCCTGTCCATACAGTTAATCGCTTTATCCATATTGCATAGAGCTTTAATATCGTTTAAATGTACTTCGATCTATGATGGACAACAAAACTAAACGTGCAGCGCAACGTGTATACAGTCTACCGCGAGTGGGATTTGAACCCAAAACCCGTGGTTCGCGGGCATCAGTCGTTACCATTAGACCAGGAGGGTGTACGGTTTCCACTGATTTAATTCAGGATATAAGCCCAAATCGCAATTCGCGAGGGTAGAAACCGCATGGTTGGCGCAACGAAATCGCGCCCTGCTAAAAGGCCTAGAAGTACTCGGAGCTCAATAGACACAAAATACGAAGACCGAGATGGCATATCAGACATGGAACTTTCCAAAGCATTTTCCGTCATGCAGAAGGATATGGTATGCCTTAAAATGGAATTAGCGGAATTGAAGTCGCTTTTGCATATTCTAACGCATTGCTCGATGTCGGAGACGACTGAAAGCCGAGAAAAGGCCAAGACGAAGAAAACAGAAGAGGTTTCTATGCTCCATAAGCAAACTACAGCAGAACCAGTAGTGGAACTCGCCCTAGTCGAAGAGTCGGAAATCCACGAAAATGTAGAAGACCCGGGAGTCGAACCCTGTACGGTGGGCAAACAGGTAGACGGTGTCGCAACTAGACTAGCAGACCTCGATGAAGGGACTGTACATTTTGCTTAGTCAAAGGGTGTCGTGCTTTACACAGACCCAAAAACCAAGCTGGCTGTGTCTAAGATACCAGTAAGAACTATTCTGGTTGCGTCTCCCAAAAAGCTCAATATGCCGTCGACTACCGCACAAAATGGTGGCCTTGGCACAAATGAGGAGCTGTCGGGTCCTCCCAATTATCAAATGCGGGAGCTTAGGGATCTCGCAGCCCAAGTCGAGGATACCCACACGTCGGTAGGGTCCACTAATAAACCTTATAGCCCGTTATTTAATCGCAGCCAGTGCATCGTCATACAAGGCATGCCTAAATCTTCTTCGGAGACCCCAAAAAATAGAATTGACCATGATATGGATTTATTCCGCGGATACATTAAACTTCTCCTCCATGAAAATGAAGAAATGGTGGTCCCCGTCCTAAAAGCATTTCGGATGGTCCTGAAGACGGGTCCATATACGGACTCGGGTCAACCCAGACCAATAAAATTTATACTCAAGCACGAAGAACAAGCGAAGCTACTGTTGAACAGGAAATTGCAACAACGGAACAAGTACCCAATGGTTTTTTTTCAGCGAGAGTACTCGCCGGCCGAGAGGGAGAAGTGGAGGGCACTGAAAACCGAACTCCACAGGAGATCCAATGCGGGCGAGAGGAACCTGTGAATAATGAACTGGGAAATCATCACTGCCCAGAGGTCATTCCTCTGGAGACAGCCAATAACGCTGAGTTTTACAGACAAAAAAAGACCAAAACTCAGGCAATAAAGTGGCTAATTCGCAGAGACCTTCCGGCTACCTCGACCCACAAATTGCTCAGAACTCTATGCCGGCGAAGCTGCGCTTTCTTTATACGAACGCACAGAATTTGCTTCAGAAGATTGACGAGCTCAAAGTTTGTATAGCTGACCTACAGCCGGCTGTCACATCCATTATAGAGACCTGGCTACAGGCCGACGTAATGGATGCCGAAATTGTACCCGGAGAGTACCAATTTTTTCGTCGGGACTGGATACATAGGAGGGGAGGAGGAATAACGGTGTTTGTCAAGAAGGGCATCATTACGTCAGAAGGCCAAATTGGTTCCTCTCATTATTTTGAAGCGCTATGGCTTAAACTGAAAACGCGTGGTGCACCCACTTTACATTTCATGACTGTCTATAGACCGCCAAATCAATCTCCAGAGGGTGGCGAGACCTTGTTTGGACTAATGCGTGAACTGGCTCAAAATGAAAATGCGCTGATCACTGGAGAGTTTAACGCTTCACTGATTAACTGGGATGAGCTATCAGTTAAGGGTTCACATGAGTCTTTTAGCACCAAATACTTAAAGCTGACGGGTGACCTCTCTTTTGTGCAGAATGTTGGATTCCCAACGAGAATAAAAGAAGCACAAACAGCAAACTGTTTTGACCTCGCATTATCGAAAGACCCGATTGATACAAGCGAAATTAGGTCAATCGCGCCTCTTGGAAAGAGTGATCATGTCATGATCCTGTGGAAATGTGCTTCAAACACCAAGCAACCGAGAAATACGGAGGTTCGGTTAAACTACTGGCGCGGAAATTACACCGCAATGAGAAATGAACTAGCAGCAGTAAATTGATATGACCTACTAACCGGTAGTCCGGATGCCGACTGGAACACTGTCAGGGATCTTATAAGCGAAGTTATGAATCGAAACTGCCCGCTGAAAAAAGTACAAAAGGCGAGCAGGCCCCCCTGGTTAACGCAAGATCTGAAGAGCCAAATAAACCACAAGAACAAACTCTGGAGAAGGTACGCATCAACACGCCAGCCTTCACACTACGAAGAATTCCGCCAAAAGCGGAACGAGGTTAGATCAAACATTTGAAAAGCGCGGAAAGACTACGAAGCAAAAATTATCAAGCGGGCCGTAATGAAGCCAAAGGTGCTCTACAGTTACCTCAACAGCAGGCTAAAAAACAAAGACACAGTTGCAGTACTAAAAGGTGAAAATAATAAGGAAATTATAGACAATCCCGAAAAAGCAGAACACCTTAGCCAGTTTTTTGTATCTATTTTCACTGAGGAACTGCATTTTAATCCGACAGACTCCCATGTAGAGAATAATGGCAGAATCATGGAGGACCTCCGTTTCACAGAAGAAGGTGTAAGGAATTAACTTTTTGCGCTCAATGAAGCTTAGTCTCCTGGTCCAGACATAATACCAGCAAAGGTACTGCAAGAGCTGGCTTCGGAACTTGCCAGACCGCTTACGCACATTTTTCAGTTGTCCGTTGATCGAGGCCTCCTTCCATCCGATTGGAAAGTTGCGAACATATACCTTATTCACAAGGGTGGATCCAGAACCAGCGCGAACAACTATCGACCAGTGAGCCTAACTTGCATCTGTTGTAAAGTTATGGAAAGGATCATCAAAAAGGCCACTATGAAGTTCCTCGAAGAAAAAGACTTATTTGATGGTGCCCAACATATGGTTCGAGGAAACCAATCCTGCCTGGCCAATATGCTTTATTCTATGGAGCAGTGGTCCAAGTCATTAGACGAAAATACCCCCGTAGATGTTGCTTACATAGACTTTAAAAAAGCCTTCGATAGTGTCCCTCACCAACGGCTACTCTACAAGGTTGGCGAGTCCGGGATAAAAAGCAATTGACTAAATTGGGTAGGAAATTTTCTCTTAGGCCGATCACAGTCCGTGTGCGTCGGAAACGCAAAATCCTCTTCAGTGCCTCAGGGCTCCGTTCTTGTGCCACTATTGTTACTAATCTACATCAACGACTGTAGGCATGGACTGGTCAGTAATGGAGTCTTGTTTGTAGATGATATTAAGATATGGCAACCCACCAGAAACACTTATGATGAACAAGCTCTGCAAGAACGACTTGACCGCCTAGGTGAATGGTCCAAAAGATGGTTAATGCGGTTTAACTTTGAGAAGTGTGTCACATTGCGACTCAAGACGAAGAAAGTGAGCGCGACGGATGACTCACACAACTACGTACTCGATGGAAGGTGCCTGTCGAACATCAATGAACAAAAAGTTATGAGTATGGCTATTGTGCCATCCCTGAAGCCGTCTTTACAGTGTGCTAGGGCTGCCAAGAGGGCGACAGTGTTCTGTTTGCCATTAAGCGAACTTTTGTTGACATAGAAAAAAAACTATTCGGCAAAATCTATGGAGCATTTATTCGCTCACATCTGGAGTATGGCATTCAGGCGTGGCGACCAGGGATGCACAAAGATAACCAGATGCTGTAAAGAATTCAGCGAAGGGCAACGAAAATTGTGAAGGGCCTAAAGTCTTCATCTTACGAATTTAGACTAGAAGCATTTAACGTTTTCCCCTTTGAGTATAGACAAATCCGCGGCGACCTCATACAGACGTACCGCCTCGTGAGGAATCGGGAGTGTGCCCTGAAGTTTCATGACTTCTTCGCCTTCGCCACTTCAACCAACCTCCGTGGGAATTCCCTCAAACTGCGGGGAACCCTATCCCATCTAGAGGTCCGCAAGCAGTCGTTCTCACAACGAGTCATCGGTGCCTGGAACGGACTGCCCAAGTAGGTCGTAATGGCGAACTCCACAGATGCGTTTAAACGGAAACTGGATGAACATCTACTTAACAGCTACCGTTCATATGTACAAGTAAGCAGGAATAATTTACGCCCCGGAAATACCTACAGATAAAACTTTACATTTGTATATGCTTCTCACTATTTTACAGTAACACATTTTATTTTGGACACATTATGTAC
>JAYGXS010000002.1:84959354-84990016 GCA_036362985.1 Ligula intestinalis
AACAGACATTAACTTCGTTGACCGGTAGGTTTAAGTGAGTCGCTGATCATGAAGTCATAAAACTGGACAGTCATGTGTGAAATCTGCATTTCCTGCATGTAGTTTGCAGTGCAGATCAAAAAACACTAAATCTGTTACAGCATTGTGTAGGCAAACAGACATATAAGTGAGAATGTAGATGGTACTATTTAAATTCTGCAGACGCCTAAAATTGCCCTTGGTAGTGAACGGGTATGCCTTGTTACCTAATCGGTGAACGCCTTCCCACCACATGGATGCTCCTTCCAGTAAATCTAAATAAGAAGGAAACCTGTCATTTTTAAGGTGGTTAGTTTTGTACTCTAGGTATTTTTAACAACAAAAATTCAAAATAAAGGCATACCCTGGCGAAAGGTTTTATTTTAACCGTTCGCAAGCCAACATTTATGTTTACAATTGAACTTGTATTGCAAATGGAAAAATATTTAACTTCATTCCACTTAGGTTTTCTCAGGAAAAAATGTGTTCAGGCTTATGGCGTCCAAGGCGATTCGTGGGTGAGTGGCGATAATGCTCAAAAATGTTTTCGGGTTTTGTGCGTTAAATTCGTAAGTAAACTCATGCATGTCATGCTGTCATTAGATGTATCCTCACTGTTCACCAACGTCCCGGTAGTGGAAACCATAGAATATCTATGCGACTTCATACGGGAAACACAATACCATATAGGGATGACAGTGGAGAGGCTGAAAGATCTACTGACATGCTGTACACAAAATGTACAGTTTATCTGTAATGGCCGGCTATACAGGCAAATTGACGGAGTGGCCATGGGCTCACCACTTGGACCATTCCTGGCAAACGTCTTCATGGGCAAGATCGAGGAAACGAAGCTCAAAGACACTATCAGTGACCTTAAGTTCTATGGTCGATATGTGGACGACATCTTTTGCCTGACAAAGAAGACCGCTGATATCGATGGTCTTGTCCGAAAATTTAATAGCGCCCACACAGCACTCACATTTACAGTGGAAACAGAGGCGAACGAGGAACTCGCTTTCCTAGACGTCCTCTTACACAGACAAGAAGATGGCTCGATACAACGCCGACTATTTAGAAAGAAAACCTGGACTGGGCATTACGTTAATTTTCACAGTTTCGTCCCCCTTAACGTCAAACGGAACTTAGTCCAGGGAATGGCAGCCAGAATACGCCGTATCTGCTCTCCTGAAATAGTGGAAGTAGAATTGCAGCAACTAAAGGACTCACTCCAAGAAAACGTTTATCCGGAACGGTTCATCCTTCAGAACATCAAGGAACGTGCCCCAAAGGTCGCAATTGCAACGGCGGAAAAGAAAGATCTGTTTATAAGACTGCCGTTTATTGGAGACGTAACGAGTTAACTAGTAAGAAGGCGCCTGAGGACAGCGGTTATGAATGCCTTCCCGGCTGCAAACTTGCGGGTTCTCTTCACTAACTCTCCCCTTCTACGAATGGGAGGTAAGGACAGACTACCGTTTCAGGCTACATCTATGTGCATCTATTCGTTCACCTGTTCCTGTGGAGCAGGCTATATTGGCCGAACAACGCGACGTCTGGAGAAGAGAATGCGCGAGCACATACCAGCTTGGCTCAGCAGAGGGGAGAATAGACCGACCTCAAGCTCAATCCTCGCCCACCTAATTGATACAAACCACCAAGTGGACGCGAGTGAAGCCTTTCGGGTCATATACCGCACGCCAACGCACTTCTCCAAAGGCCTGCGCAAACGGGTGTTAGCCACAGCAGAAGCAGTGGCAATCCGGCTAGCAAAACCCATTCTATGCTGTCAAAAGGCGCTGGTTCAAGCCATCGGCCTCCCTTGGCCGACTGCACGCGGAAATCCAACACCTCCTGAAGCCAAAGAAGACGAAGCTACGAAGAATAGTCAAACGCAAGCTGCGCGGCTGACATACAGAACTCAATCCGCGGACCGCGAGAACATCCCCCCTGTCTCATCTGGGCATGGCAACCAGCGTCCTACCCGCGCAGGCGCCCGCGTTCAGGAGACGAGGGAAAACGCAGCTGCTTAATTACCCTCACCCTTTTCCTCCCCCTCCCCCCTTCCCTAACCTGACGATTATATAATCGCTGTAATTAATTGACCAATTTTATTCCCCATGTCATGTACTGGCTTGACGATGAATGACCGAAAACGATCGTTTGCCAACACGACTTTTCAAACTCATGCATAACAGAAGATGTCTCTGATGATGGATTCGCGACGCATTTCGGGACGTCAGGCGGAAAAAAAGTATTTTCCCAGCAATCACACCTTCTTTTTCTTCTCGATGACATTTATTTCGTATAAATATGGCATAGTGAGGAGAATTTAAAGATTGATCTCAAAGAGAAGAAGAAGGCGACGATGACGACTCGATTGCTGGGACAATACTTTTATTCGCCTGACGTTTCGAGATCCATCGGGTATTCGTCATCAGAGACATAGTCAAAGAGCAGTAGCAGAAACGGGTAATACATGCACAGGGGTTGTCAGTATTTATAGGACACAGTCATTGCTGCAAGCCAACAGCGACAATTAACGTTCATTGCCTTCTTGTGCGTAGATGGTTTGTTTGAGGGCATGTGGGTTCTGACCTGTTAAACGTTCATGACGCGTGGTAGACTAGGGTGGGATGATTGCTCAGCCATCTGGCCCTGTTTTGTTTGGGTAGGTCAGTCCGTACCCCAAGTGGCGACTTGCTTTGGCCAAATTGAGTCTCAGCACCGCATAAGGATTGGGAAAATCATTGCACTCGTTCATGGATTGGGGGCCTGTGAACCATGACTCAAGTAATTCTCGGCTCCCCCGATCGTCACCTCTTGCGAGAATTTCGCTTGTACTAGCAATTGATCACAAACTTTATTTCCTTTCCCGTTATTGCTGATTTGTATTCTTCTGAAAGTTGTTCCAATCAGTTATCCTTCCGCCATCCTTTTCGCAGGAAATCTTTCCACCAACAGATGCTCTCCCGATGACTAGGAAACGACTAGGAATGTTAACAAATTATGCAGGCAGCCAAACAACTGTCACAACATCTCTAAAAGAGCAGGATATAGAATTATCCTTTGCATAAGTATTGCACATTTAGGCTATTGCGGTCAAAGATCACAATTTTTTCAGAAGTTTGTGCTGAGGGCCTTTGTCCAGTAAATGTGGTCAAGCCCCTTTTAACAGATAGTAACAATATGGATCATAGCCATATTATCAAAAAACTTATTGGACTGATGAACATGAATGGCGAAGAGCAGGCAGGCTGAAACGGTCACTTCCGGCCCATTAGCCATCATCAGCCAGTTATGTTTGATTGCAGTTCGTCTCCCAGCAAGCTGGTTCAGATCAAAGGAAAACACTAGCTGATAGTACTGTTGGCAAAGAATAAGGAAACTGGAATGACCATTTCTGGCTTACTAGCCATCGTCAGCCAGACATACCCAACCTCAGGTGGTGTGTCAACCGAGGCCCGAGCTCGCGATGCTGTCAATCTGAGTGTAACACTCTAACCATTGCACTATGAGTTCGATTTCTTGCCGGTTTAAGTCCGAGATATTCACACTCGTTGATGAACGTTCACCGAACGCTATTGGAATTAACTTGTCCCATGTTGACTTGGGTTTCATTTTTCTAGTCCTAACACCATCCGTACTGGCTAGTAGAATAGGCTGATAGTATTGCTGGCGAAGAGAAGGAAAACTTGAATGGCCATTTCTGGTTCATTGACGCCGGACTGCAATCCTCCGATAGTCAAAACTCTCTCCATCTTTTCTCCTATCCTTCTGCAGAATACACTATTCCTAACAATCTGGCATTCTCACCGTCTTCTCTCTTCACCAAAAGGAACCATGGGCCTGGAAGATTGTAGCTGTTAGGATTAAGCTGTCTTAGCGTTAACACCTGTCGATAAACTTGCCCCTTACACTGTATTTCGAAAAATTACCTTAATTGGCAGGTAGAAAAGAAGACTCTTGAGGGGAACGATGATGTGTGGAGAAACTCCAATCATTCATAGATAATTTTTTTGTTTTATAAGGGACGTTTATAGGTGAAACTTCCTTTTTAGGAGACAATTCGTTTGTCTCATTCCAGCTTCGTTGTAAAAGCAGTTATAAAAGCATGTTGGGCAATTGTAACCTACCAGAGATACCAAAAAAATTGCAAACTCAAATCATTGTCATTCTTTCAATGGAAAATGTTTTCAGTTACGAGACTGGGATACCAAGTAACGTCGCTAATAATAAAAGTCCACATAGAACTGCTTTCATTCAGTAGCTAAGTCTCACGAAGAACAGATTCGAATCAGAGCCTGGACTTATCAGGATATTCGGCTTTCATGTTTTGGAACTTTGTGGGAAGTTTCTAACTTCAACTATCCGGGTGCCGAAGCACACGGCGTTCTACGCCTTCAGGTTTTATTGGCGATCTCGCCCTAATTGGGCTCTTTTAATTGTAAATTCGAAAAACGGAATACTTATTCTCTTAAACAAAGCAAAAGTGGTTTGTTAGTTTATAGCACTAAGACTGTAATCAGAGACGTTCTTGGACTATGATGTTCGTGTGTTCTTCATAACTTAAATTTCTAGAGTAAAGCCTTGTTCGCAACCGTTAGAAAACAACAGTCCGGTAGTGATTCGTAGTGGGCCCCCCTAATGGTAAAAGTAGTTTTGGTCTATAGGCGTTCTGTAATAACCAATCGGAATTGCCCATATTGTTTTATTGGTCTTTTTGGTCTTTTCGCAACCTATTACCTACGTTTTAATGCAGTAAAACAATTAAAAGCGGCTTGAATCCATTTCCTACTGCGTTTTTATTGCACACTAGCGCGGAAGCCCGGCTTTGCCTTGGGCTTCCTTACATGTTGTTGACCCTTAGGTAGGCAAATCGCATATGAGAACTGCTTAAAATTATTATGTCCTGTTACTTTCAGCTTTATTTGGAAAATTCATAGGTAAATACCTTTGAACTCCCTCTTTGTACATAGTTATGATGCAGAACCTGTGGCGCTGCCAAAAAAGATCAGCGTTGGGTAGGGGAAGACAGTAAAAAAATCCTTAGACATTTTCCATAAGTCAAGTTTCGAATGCCGTTTAGCGGGATTTTAAGGAGAAAAACTGTCGAGTGTGGGGCTGGGGCCGGGAGGGGGGGCGATGGGCACATGTAAATCGGATGTCCTGCTGCTGAAAGTGTTGGAATCATGTCAGGAGGAGGCCATCGCGGTAGATCAATACCCTAATGGTCACATGAGAGGAAGATTGCACTGGGCACGAGAACACGTCGAGTACCTAAGTTGAGCCCATAGTACACCCTTGCTGGTTACCGGGTTTGCCGACCAGATATCGAAGCACGGGAGCCCAACGATCGTCAACAGTTATTCTAAGCAAACAAAGTACTGAAAAGTAGCGAGCCGTATGGTTTTTAACGGAAATTTCTGCCAGAGAAGTTTGGTGGCAAACCTTACTTGCTGCCGAGTGGCAATGTAATTAGTCTAGCATCATTACAAAGAACATATTTTTTCATGCTTGTCCAACTGCATCACAAACGTGTCCGCAGGTGGCATTAAAATATGAGCGATTAAATAAGTATGTATGCGGTGGAAAGTGGTAAATATAGGCATTAAGAGAGCAGAATTTTGAAATTGAACAATAGTGAGAAATACGGGATCATGAGAAGGCAGGAAATAAGGATCAAAACGCACCATAAGGAGATGAAAGGTAGATTCGTCAGACTAACGCTTCTAGGTAAACGACATTTCTCGTAATGCCGTTGGGTGCCAATGCGTACAAATTGGTTTTCGAGCCAATCCGAGGTATCGCAACTTAGAGCTGACCGTGGGAAACGCACGATTCTTCCAGGTGAATTCCAGCCGCCCTGACTTGTTGATGGACATGGCGAAGCAAACCTTCACGGGAAATTGAAGTCGTCGGAAATTAAACGGAGTGTCAGATGGCACGATAGGAATGCGGGGGATATAAGCAGTCTCCCCTTTTGCACAACCGGTCATAATGATGGCCCCTATAAGGTATGGCATCAGTCGCTTGACAATTAGCCTAGTGCCATTGCATAGCCGCGGTGCATCAATATTTCTCATCAGCATAATTGGTGCGCCAAACTTCAGAACCAGTTTGTGCGATGGAACGCCAGATATTTCCAAGCTGTTAAGGAATTCAACTGGATAATTAACACAGTCAGAAGGATCAACCGTCGTATCGAATGATTTTTACAGTTTTTCCTCACCTGGAAGAAGACGGCTAATCCTGTCGTTAATGGAATTGACGGAATTGTTGGTCGGAGCGAGAATTCCTCGTTCGCATAGCCATCCTGCGTCGGTAAAGTTATTTTGGAGATCAGGGAAAACTTTGTCTCTAAGATCTTCGTCACTGTTCAGCATATTTGCAACCAAACTAATAGGGATGTTTCCGGTAGCATCGCTGTCAATTTTCCCTTCGCCAATCTTCAAGATGTTGGTGGAGAATCCGTCGCTTTCATGGGCATTGTGCAGGAGAACTCTCATATTGGTCGTGAGTTTAAATGTCTTCACCTTTGACCATAGCGGTGAATATTTTAGACAGAATTTTACCTGGTCACCCCTGGTACCCCTTTGAATCACCGGTAGTGTCTGGCTGAAATCACCAGATAAAACCATTGTGATGCCACCAAACGGAATGTTTTTTCCCGTGGCATCACGCAGCGTTCTGTCTACCACTTCCAGTGCAATTCTGTTGGCCATGGTACACTCGTCCCAGATTATAGCTGAGCACCGTTCTAACAATTCAAATGATCCACTACCTCTGCTTATGTGGCATGTTGTGGTGCCATCATCAGGTAACCTTAGAGGAAGCTTGAAGGTACTGTGAGTAGTTCGGCCACCGGGAAGTAACGTCGCTGCTATACCAGCCGATGCAACAGCCAAAACAATTTTGCTTTCTTTGCGCAGCTCAGCCAAAAGCAGCTGAAGGACGAAAATTTTGCCAGTTCCACCGGGTGCATCCAAAAAGAAAACGTGGCCGCCATTACTGCGGTTATGGACACTGTCATTAATAGTATTGAATGCGTGAAGTTGATTGACCAGCATCCTTAGTTTTTGAAGAGCCGCGTATGCTGCCAACTCGGTAACATTTTAGAAAAGTTCCCTCTGAATTTCAGTAGGAAGCTGATTCCCAATGCGCCTGTCAAAAGGAGGAAATGCATACCTTTCAAGTCGCTCTCCACCCATTTCAACCAAGATGTTTTCAATGTGAATGAGTGCCATGTTGTAGATGGTGGCATTGAAGTCTATGGGAAGATGGGCATTTTGCAACTGTAGTTGATGTCGGTAGTCTTCCGACATATCATTTCTGTACTTTAACCATAGATCCTGGGGGCAGTTCAACTCGCAACTTCTGATCAACAACGCAAGCAGTCATCGTAATTGAAAAGGAGTGTTAGCAACGACAGCTTTAGCAATGGTGTTCTCCCACTGATTATCATCTTGATGCAGACCACACCTCGCACAGGCTTCTCTGTAGGTAGAAGACAGAGAACCACCAATCATCCTAAGATCTTCAAACGATGTTGGACCTTTAACTTCATTGAGTAGCATTCTTGTTGAGAGGGGTGAACAGTGTAAATTCTGCCCATTTTCACATCATACTTGATGCCCGGATGTCTGTCAACTGGAATACCTACCTTTCATCGGGCCCACTTGTTTCGATTCCATGTGTATGATGAGGGAACCTGAATATACAAAAGTGTCTGGGCAAACGAATCTTGCTGGCACAATTTGAAGAAAGCAGTCAAAGTTGTATCTTTAGGATTCTGAAGCTGATCCAAGAGGAATCCTTCCGTAAAGTAAATCCGTTGGCCATTTTCCAGGTGGACGCTTAAGTGTTCAATGGCCGGAAAACGGTTATGGATATCAAAACCAAAGATTTTCCAGAATGCCTCATTGCTGCTGATGTGTCTACCCATTTCATACTGGGTAATCTCATCACCGTTGTTACGGTGGTTGAGAGAGTACATGGTGGCATCGGATCCTATGTTGATGTACTTGCAGACGTACTTGATGGACTTTGCTGAGTTGCAAAATTCAATGTTGATGTGGGCGTTGAATACTTTTGACAGTAAGGGGCAATACGGTGCAATCCGATGGTTATCAATTACCACACCACCGTTTCGCCTTTCATTGATAACTGCTTCGAATCCGCCAATCTCAGGTTGTCGCCTTCTATAGAGGGAGTAACCATCCCCATCAGTCTGAGTTGCATCTAGAAATCGCTTCGGATATATCTTGGTACCTTTCCCATCCTTCATGCAAGGGCTGTTAGGACTTATCTGACCACATGGGCCATACACCATTTGAGTTTTTATCGTTTCAAACAGAACAGGGTCAACGGATCGATCCGGCAACTCTGCGCACATAAATTTGTCAACATCGGAAGAGTGCAATTTTTCGTTCAGCCAGACCAAAATGTGAGCGTGGGGCAATCCTCTCTTTTTCCACTCAACAGTGTACATGTGACACTGAACATCACCGAAAATTTTGAATTTTGTGATGTGTTTTATCATGGTTTTCAACTTAAGCTGGAATACCCGCACGGACAAATCATGGCGATCCTGTGGCTTTTGACCGGGGAACAACTCATCAGTAATTTCAGGCCACGATGGGTTGCAGGTAAACGTAATGAATAGGTCCGGGCGACCATAATGCCTAACGTAAACCAACGCATCTTGGGTTTTCTCATGCATGTAGCGAGGAGACCCAGTGTGGCTTGACGGCAAGATGAAAAGTTGATCACGACCAGCACCATTACCACCATCAGAAAGGATATTGTCTCTAAGGTGGATGTAGTTGTCCACGCGAAGTTCTTTCTGGTGTACGGAAATAGCAAAGGCGTTCTGTTTCCATTTTGGCAAACATATCAACAGCAAATTGCAGAAACAACGTTTTGAATCGACAGCGTAGGTTAAAAGTTCGTTACCGAATCATAAAGTGATATGAGTAGAAGGCTTTACAACTTACTGTTTTACGGGTGCCAATTTGAGGTATACCGAAGCGATAACCGTCATCACCATTAACATGCATGAGAGGGTATTGTAAGGCGTCGTATGAACGGTGTGTCTCGTATATCCTTTGCAACCTATCGTCCCTCCTTCTCAAGACAATATCCCAGTTGCCGTGCTGTGTTTCTGACATAATGACGGCCACCTCGTTGCATGCGGGAGCATTAAATCTTGATTGGTGTTCTCCACGAGGAAGTTTATCGGCATCTATGAAAATATTGAAGTCAATGGAAGCGTGCATCTCCAGGACGGACTTGAAACTGTTAACGTTGCTGTTGCGCTGGTGTAGCATGTCTTGAAGGGACAGTATTATATGATGCTTTAAGCCTGGGTACACTCGGGATCGGCTTTGAGCCTGTAGGTTTATGTCTTCTACGAAATATATTTGTAGAAATTTCAGCTCGCCATCAGGAGGAGGTAGTAACGATCCAATCCGGTGGCAAACCTGGCCTTCCACCTTAAAGGTACGCATAATTCCAATCTCACGAACAACGTTGGCACCAAAGGAGGTAATTTGAAACGCATCGTTGTATTTTCTACTATTAGAAAGAAAATTCTTCGAGTCGTCGGTATTACCAGCAAGCAATGTTTGAAGTATTTCTGGTGGTGGGGGGGAAGGTATTCAGTAGAACTTTGCCGTTGGAACAACACATGCCGATCGTCACACCAGTCCATTTTTTGCCTAACAATGTCCGCAACCTTCTACCATCTTCCCAATGGAAACATTTGCATCTTTCGCATAACCAAGACTTGGGTTGTAATTGAGTGAGGCTTTGTCCCACACTTGAGCATTTATCGCAGCAACCGACGGGCCAGAGTCGCCAAACCGTATGAGAAGTAGTTGCAGACTGGAGTCTCCAGTATCGTTTGGGCGTTGATCCGCTCTCTGTGATGCTTGCATAATCAGACGTGCACTTCTACGTATGGTTAATTCGTTTTGCCGACGTTGCGAATCTCTTAACCTACCAAGCTCGCTCCTTCGCAGGGTTTGGACCTCGGTTTCTTGGGAGAAGTTAATTTGATGGCGAATCGCGTCTTCGCGTCTTCTTTGCAGCATTTGATCTTCGGTTTCTTGGGAGCGTCGATATCGCTGACGTATGGCATTTGTCTCCAGGCGAAGCCATCTCTCTGCCTGTGTTTCTTGCGAACGTCCATTAACATTGACAAGTCTCTTCTGTTCCTTCGTTTGAACTTGTGTTCTCGCGGTTGATCTCATTCCTTTTCTACCTAATGAGGTAGAACCTACAATCAGGTTATTATTTTGAACACAATAACATAAGGTAGAAACGAAGTAAGTTTACAACGTTACCTTCAGTCACCAGCCCATCATCGTTTGTCGAGTTGTTTGTGTTCAGAACATGCCTGACGTCATCACTGTTGTCCATAATGATAGTTTGTAAGGGTTTATTTGAAAGAGAAGGGATTTATGCGGTAGGCCATTCAACATAACCTAAGAGCTAGCCGCATCGCTGTAGAGGGAGGGGGGGGTGGCGGTCTTTCAACCGGCCGCGACAGCTTACGCGTAAGTGAAGGGGAGGCCCAAGTCAAGGGGTCAAGGGGTTTACGCTCAACCCATCCAGTAGTAACAAAGGGGTAAGAGGGAGAGGTGTAAGGGGATCATGGGCATCAGATTCTAGTCATAATTGGGGACCTGCGAAATGGGGGTGGGAGGGGAATGAGTCCGACAATTAATGTCGTCCCGTGGTCATCGTCTCAAGTTTTGTTTGGACGTGTGAGGACGCAATGTGTCGACCACTTGAGACGGTGGTGGTGGCGTTTGGAGGCTTGGTTTACGGTGAGTGAATTTGAAGCAGCTGTGCAAACACGGTTATAGCCCTTGCTACATTGGCGGGGCGTGACCTTTCAAGCAGCCGCGACGACCTGGAAGCGACGACCCCTTCCCCACCCCCGTCCACCCCTCCCCCGTGGCGTATTCACATCCGCATTTCACGTCGGGCGCCCCTTGAATCCTCACGCGCTCGGTAGAATGAGGGAGCGACGTAGAGACCGACACGCACAGGCGACCGAGAACGCGTGCCGACGAAGTGATCGCGTCGAAGGCGCACAAGGCGTGTCAACCTGACTCCGGCGATCAATGATAACGGAGACAGACACAGAGACAGTCACCGATTTTATTAAGCCTCCAGATACAGATTAACTATCCATTACCAATGCATTTTATCACAAATTCCGTAAGACACTTGGGCTGGGTGACTTTTTATACGATTTATCCCCAATCAACAGTCCTAGAAGAAATCATAACATATCACTAACGGACTGTACCTTCCCACCAGCCCGAAGACACAAGTAAGTAAGATTTATGCTGACAAAATCCTAGCATATGGGCCGACATACATAAACTTCTAAATCCCTCAGCGTTCTGTTACCTGGAATCAATAGAAAGTCCACAGTGGCCTTTCATACTAGCAAGTCTGAACTTGAATTTGCACGAGGTCAAGAAGGAGCACATCATCCGTATGGTCAGGCTGGGCAGTATTTGGACGAATTTTGTACTATTTTCACGAATGCCAAGATCACCAGCACCTCTAGAGGTTTGATTAGGACGAGCGGAAAAAACTTTTAAAAGGACAAGGACGGTCTGTAGGCCCTCATTGAGTATCACTTGCATCCGGTCACAGATGGAGCTCTCCAGATCCGCTGCCGCCAGTCGTCACGCATGGAGAGGTACCGCCCGTGACATCATTGAGGCCGCCTAGAGCAGGCATGATCACAGCCGTAGCAAGTACAAGTACATGACCACGACCCCAAAATGGCAGAAAATCTTGACTGTCGTATCACGTAAATCCATCAAGAAATGACCATGCTTATGCAAGCTTTCAACTTTAAACTGTTTCACTTTCGGAATTGGACCCTGTTTTTTGTCTTTTTTAATCAAAAGTTTTAAAAGAAGCTTCAAAGCCTTCAGATTAGTGTAAAGATTGTATAACTCGTCAGCAGTTTTCAGTTTCTCCGTTAAACCTCTCATCAGACATGGATAGGTAATAAATTCATCTTGAAAAAGTGCGTTAATGCATAATCTGCTAAGCTTTAACACGAATATATGAGCCCCAGGTTGTTGTGACTCATAACTAGAGGATCCAAGAGGTATTTTAGTTGTGTAAAAGAATACTCATATGCACAAGTAAGGTTAGTGGACAGGCTAAACAATTTTATCTTTTACGCTTTGAATATCTGACTATGAAAACTGGTTGAATTGCTCTGCATAGGTTATAAACATGCTCTGTTGATAATTAGCCTACCCCATAAACATATTTTCACTCCAGTTACTTCAACACCATTAAATCCCCAACCTAATAACGCCTTGAAGAGTGCTTTTATCCAAAACACTTCCTCAAAACGCCACTTACCAACACAAAACTGAAAAAAGGAGATGCGTTTAAAGTGACTTTCTATAACTGTTTAAATTCATACAAGACATGTGAACAATGATGTTTGCTGATTATCTTGCACACCATAATAACAACTGGTAACTTAAGCTTTGTGGATTTCCGGACTTATTCTGTAAACAAAGTGCCCCCTCCCTTCTCATCGGTTTGTTTTCGACCTTGGAAATGTAAAATCTCACTTGTCCCACTTATTTATTGCTTCCTTCCTCTCTTCCTTCCTGGGCCCTAAGGACACAACTTAATCGTAATAGTTTCGGCAACTAAGGATGATCAAAGAGGACGACTTTCAGACCTGAGAACCCTGTTGAATCGCCTAACACGATCCATCATGCCATTCCGGCAGGACTGGCTTCAGGCATCCTATTTGCATTTGACTTATAACAATAACCTACTTTCACATTTTCAGTAACCCACTGTCCCTTCTTTTCATTACATCCCGCCAATATAAGGTGGAATTTCCCTTCTTTTTCGTTACAGTCAGCCCATATAAGCTCATATTGCCCTCAATAGGCATCAGTTGCCTGCCTGATGGATATTATTCTTCTTCTTAGTATGTTGAGATAAAAATAACTTTCTTGAATTTAATATCCTTGAATCACTTCCCACACAATTAAATATTCATTTACACTCGCTAACCAAGAATTACACATTTAACCACCGATTCCTTAGGACAGTTGGGCAGGGAGAATAGATATTTAGGTGACCCTACAAGAGAGTTTTGCTGCCATCTCTTCCAGCTGAGAATAAGAAGTTGTCAGGGGCATACCTTGATGCCTATGACTCCCGTCCAGAAACAATGCGTCCTTTTTTCGTCGTCTATCCTGCATTGTGCAAGTCTTAACTGTATGCCATGCACTGGCGAGATACAGATAAGTGTAGCTTTACAGTGTTCGTCGTCGCCACGTCGCCGATGTAGAGGTCACGCGGCTACCATTAATCTTCCATTGCAGCCATCGGCCGTCATCGCGGATTGCCAAGGCGTTTTGACACGCACTCTACTTCAATGTCATTGCTCAGACTCATAATTCGCCGTTCGGAGTTGATGTCTAGCCAGATTGCACCCCCCCCCCCCCCCCCCCCGTTCCCCCTAGTGAGGGCTGATATCAAGGCAAGTCTCGGCGTAGCTCGAAGTGCACCTCTGGTCCAGTCCTCCTACTTGGTTGACTTTCATAATTAAAGTGCTCAGCTGTGGGTCTCTGGCTCTCTGTGTCATTTATTAGTTATTTGCTCTCGGGTGGGGACCAAGTGGCTTGTGTGTGTTCATTCGGGTCCACTTCGAGGCATGACGGGTCGCGTAAAGCCTCAAAAATCGGGTTTCAGACGTAGCAGCTGTTCGTCCTGTTCTGCCGAAGAATCTTTTCTCGGCATCGTAGTTCATTCGGCTAGACCGTTGGCTGTACATACTAAACCCTTTCTCCTGGTGGGGAAGATTCGAATCCGACTGAGGCCACCGAGTTTTTCACCACTGAGTCAAATTAGTTATTCAAAACTGTCAAAATCCCTTCTACATGAAACCTCAGCTATTTTTCTTCACTAACATGGGCACATCCATTTCTGGCTAAGTGAAATCTACAGGAGGTAAAGAAATAGAGACAGAAAATAAATTTCAATTGAGATGTTGACTAGTTAAAGTTATAATTAACAAATTAGTTAATCAGCGTCCTGGAAGCTAGAATAAATAAATAACGGCTGTCTATGGTGTCAATGTAGGACCGAAAGAGCAAAAATTAAACTGCAAAATGCGACAACTCCCTCGATTTAGTCTAAAAGCGGACAGGCTCTTAGCAGATCAATCTTTAAATGCGTACTCCTTTTTAATGAGTTGAAAAGGGGTTTTGAAAGCCTTTTTCCGGCTGTTGAGAGGATTGTCTTATAAAAAGGACTTGAATGCAAAGGTAAGGATCACAAACTGTTGAATAAAACGCTCTTTTGCTGTGGTCAAGACAGATAATGAAGCTGCCGGACGTTATCGAAGCGTTCAAGTTTTGAAACATGCCAACATCCATTAGTCCATACAAGGTCGAAAAAATACGACGAACAAAACGTGCTACTGTTTATTATATAATAGGTCGTTTACCTTCAACAATAGCTTTCTAGCTTGAAATGAACGAGACCACACATTAACTAAGCACAGCAAGACGAGTGAGTTCAGTTACCCATCGGTAAACGGAGTTCTGCTGATCTGCATTCAGGAACAGTTCGGGAACGTACTTTTCCATAGCTTCTAAATCCTTAATTTCTGCTCCATGATAAACAACAAAATCGGAGGGATGGACAAAAGAATGGTTTATACTATTTCTAATAATTTATCCATTGTCATACCTCGTCACTTGTTCATAGTGAAACACCGTTACAAATAAGCAAAGCTTACCATCATCTGCAATGCTGTTTGAAAGTGTTACCGGTGGGTAGATAGATTCAGCTTCGCATTCCTCTTTGCGAATCACCAAATAATAATTTCGCATTAAGCGGTGCTTAGAAGCAGAACGACAATACTGAACGCAGTGTTGCTCAGACTACCGTTTTGGCTCATATTCAAAGGCACCCGATGCATGATCAAACATTTTGACGATCAACTGAAAGCCAAAAACAAAGGGGGAAATCACTTCGAGGACGTTAGTATCATTCATCGAATATACAAAGAAAAAGTCAAGTGTACTCAGAATGGGCTTTATCCGAAACCCAATTTGTTTGGCCTCCCATCAGGGAGGCAAATGTAAAAAGAACTCAGCAACTGATTTTACGTTGCAGAAAATAGTTATCTGGGCTGTAGATGAATATAAGGATAGGCGTCTCATACATGAAAATCTCTTTGATACTTTTAGGAATTCTGAAATAGGTCGCAACGATGCGAATAAGGCTGAAGGCTCTAATTTTGTATATTTATAAAAAAATTAATACGTTAACAGTGTCGCCTTATTTCTCACAGCTCTACTTCTTGCAGCGCCACTTTATGTAAGAGAGTCGACAGTGCTGCAAGGATCAGCTCCTCCTTGAAATGCTCTTAATAGTTAAGAAATAAAAAGACTATTTCCGAGCACCCATTCGGCGGGTTAAGATACATTGTACAAACACAAAACATTTTGATGAACTTAGAGTGCCTTTTCTCATTTTTTCAGTTCCCGCTTACGAGGAGAGGCTTATTTTTATTTTTATGATCTAGGGCTAAGAGCTGCTTTACAGAATGGAGAAATGATTCCTGTATACTACCTCCAAGTATGTTCTAACGGTGCCCTTATAGAGAATCACATGAAATCTGTCTACTGTTTCTTCAAATAAAATTACTCATCAGTATGCATAATACGCTTAGGTATGTGGAAAAACTATTGTGTTACGACCAGCCTAAAGATAAATTTCGGGTTCCCTTTCTGGTGTAACTTTGGAAAGGGTGTCACAGCTAGTAGTTTCGACACACAGAAGGTTCCCCCGAATCACAAGTCAAGGAAGACGGTGTTGGTGGACACAAGTTTACTGCCGGAAAATAGACAGTACAGAGGCTGTGTTGTGCGCCAACCGCCAATACGTGCGCTCTAAAGATGTGTCTAGGAAGTTGTGTATTTGCTGCAGTCAAGCCTTGCCTGCCGGGCTGTGGAAGAGTAATCAATCTTCTGCGCCAATCAGACGAGGCGGAATTATCGATTTCCTATGAGTGTATGCGCGTATGAAGCGGCGAGCGGGTCGATTACACGCGGAGTAGATGACTAAACACGGGTGTAAGCCCTGGCAGGGTGAAAGCAGAGTCAGTGCGGCAAGTTCCCACATTGGGTTTTATGGACCAGGATCAAATCGTGTAGTATATCCAAAAAGAACAATGGTAGTGCAGATAACATCTCAACGTGGTTTCCTTAGATCTATAATACTTATTTCAGGGATAAATAAAACAACCAAATGTTCTTCGTTAATGTCCACAAGACCGTGGGTGATCTTCGCTACGAGGACCTAGATACCAAACTGCTCACGTGAGTGACAGTAAAGACAACGGAGGCTGGAATGGCTGTTGGTGGCTTATTAACCGTCCTCAGCCAGCCGTACACAACTCCCGATGTTCGAACCCGTGACCTGTCAACTAGATGTCATACGCTATAACCATTATACTTGTTATGGAGACGAGATGTGCACGCCATTTGAGTCATGACCGCCGGCCGGTCGCGCGCGCCGTGAGCACACGTGACGCCCGCCCCCATGGGCATTGCAAATGTTCTAGAAAGTCCCGCAGCGTGAGAAACCTCGCCCGAACTCCCCCTCCCGTGTGATAGGCCAGGAATAGTATATAAGGACCAACGTCTTATAGTAGGCTGTAGTGGACACGCTGATTCATTCTACGGCTGCCTCTGTATTGTAGTGTATAGAGCCTCTTGCGATCAGAACCGGCTTTGTATCCTTCTACCTATTACTCCTGGGGACATATCAATACTACGGGCTGGTCGCCATGGCAGTTTCGATCGGAAGTGTTAACAATGGTAAATAGGCTTTCGCCGATCGGTTACGGAAATCACTCATGTCGCTGTGCCTTGGAGCTCGCTCTTAAATCCCACCAGCCACCGCTCAACGGCTTGCAGATTATAGGCAAAATTACGTCACCGCCAAAGACAAGGGAGACTTCAATGGCCATTTCTGGCTTATAAGCCGTCATCATTGAGTCATACCAAACGCCAGGGGGAAAAAATTGTATCCCTGATATCTGATCTTCCTCTTCTTGAGAAGAAGACGATTCGATCACTGGGACAATACTTTTATTCGCCTGACGTTTCCAAATCCGTCGCGGATTCGTCATCAGGGATATAGTCGAAGAGCGGTAGCAGAAACATCAGGTGAATAAACGTATTGTCCCAGCGATCGAGTCGTCTTCTTCTTAATTTCTTCCTGGGACTCGCATGTTCGCTTGTATTGCCTCCTCCTCCTCCTCCTCCTCCTCCTCCTCCTCATCCTCCTCCTACCCCCTCCTCCTCCTTTTCTTCCTCCTCCTTCTTCTTCTTCTTCTTCTTCTTCTTCTTCTGCTAAAAACTTGGGTATTGCAGTACCCATGGTTGCAATATCAAAATGCATCCGATCACCACTTAGGGCACATGCCTGACTGTTCAATCTCGTCAGATGCTGCAAACGCAAATTTGACGAGATCTCGAAAGCTCATCCACAACCAATGTTAGTCAGTGGTCCAAAACTTTCAGAAAACTTTCGTGAAATCCGTCAGCCGCCTTCCTACACCACTTAAAGTGGGGGTTGCACGCAAAATAGAAATTTCTTGCCAATTAATGAGACCGAAATGCTCACGGCCAACACAGGAAAGGTTGTTCTACTCAGATAGCGCAGGTCTGATCGCAGTTACTGTAAAAGTACTCTGGATGACTTGGATGACTGAACACTAAGCAGCAAGCAGGACGACAACTGACAAATCCCACCTTACGACTTATTTACAGGATTCTACTACCCCAACACGTTTAGTGAGAAGGTAATCTTGGCGACGGACCATAAGCTTTTGACTCGTGGTCCCCCCATTCACGATCTGCTAACATCTGCAATGACCGTCCCCTGACTACTCAATGCACGGAGTCCGCTTGGATAAAATAATCAGATGTGCTATATACACGTTTGAGAGCACTGTTTATAGCAACAACAGTGATAGTTTTTTCGGCAACGACAAGCGACACTGGAATGGCCATTTGTGGCATTTAAGCCGTCGTCAGCCAGTCATACCCAACTCCAAGTGGTGCACTGCCTGCGGCTCGAACTCGCGACCTTTTTGATCAGAAGTTTAGCGCTCTTACCAATGAGCCATGAGCTTGCCTGCTTAGATCAGGAGATATTGACACTCTGTGATGAACGTTCACCTATCGCTAGCAGCACTCACCGCCGACTTGCTGACGAGTTTCAATATCTCTTGATCTACACCAGCAAGACAACGAGCTCGTGGCTGAGTGGTTAGGGCGTTAGACTCTAATCGAAAAAGCTCGCGAATTCGAGTCTCGGGTGGTGCACCACTTGAAGTTGAGTATGACTGGCTGACGACTGCCAAGGAGCCACAAATGGTCATTGCAGTCTCCTTTTATTTGTCGGTAATACTATCTGCCTAGACTACTAGCCGCTGTGCGGCTGCCGTCAGGGACCGAGAATGAGATACAAGTCAGAGCGGGAGGAGTGCGTTCCGTATGCGATCGATGAACTTTCATCGACGAGTGTCAGTCACAACAATGATGACACTTATAAAAGCGAGAATACGTGCCTCAGGTTCTTGTTGTGAAGAAGAGGAAAATGCGATCGAGCGTATCGCTGCAGAGCTTGGCGTGGGTATTGCTCATCGCCCGACAGCTAGCATGCGTGCAAATCAAAGACCCACGAGATGTAGGTGAGCAGTCTGGTGTCATTTATCAAGTGCCATGTCGCGACTGTTCTTACCATTTTACAGGACAGACGGGCAGTGCGGAGAGGTGACCCACTTTCCCAGATTGCTACCCACAATCTGGAAGAAGGCCAGGAATTCGACTTCCCGAACCCACGGATAATGGCACGAGCCAGTAATAAGACGGGCCGCGAACTGCTGGAGGCCTGGGTGTCAGATCCTAACTCCATAAACAAGCATGTGGATATACCGCCCTGTTACTTTGCCATCCGTGCCCGTGACCAGAAACCAGGGTCCACTCAAGGTCACACGCTGTTCTTCCAGAGACGCGCGTAGGAGACACGATGCGAAAGCGTGAGAATGGACGTGGCTGGACAGAGAACAATCAATAATTGCCACTCCCCTACAAAAGCATTAACGCGCAGCTAACACTTGCTATTTTCGCATTTACTCTGACGATGGCTTCTCCTGTGGAGCCAAAAGCTCAGAATTAAAATTACCGTTCCAGAGATCGCGCCTTCCACTTATTTACAATGATGACCCTATCATCGCGGTACTTATCACCCCCTTACCGACAACATCGCTAATGAAATAGGGGTCATTATGGAATGATATGCGGTCAATTAAAGTGTAAACGGGCCATGCTTGGACACCGATACTGGAGGTCGGAGGAACTAAACTTCTTATCACATGGAATATTAACCCAATTCTAAAATGCTTCACATGCGACCAAAATAAGTTAAGGTTACGCTCTTACTTATCGAGCAGCTTAATTTCAAGATATTTTAATCACATCGGAAGATTGACCTATGAACGAGTTTCTATCCAACCACCTATAAAAAGGACATGCAGCAAAACTTGGTACTCAAGTAGTATGCATTTTTGCAATTGATTTTTAATACTGTTCAAAATTTACATATATTCTATAGAAAATATGCACAAAAGTATTCTTTCTAGAAGACAAAGATGCGATCACTGGAACAAGAGTTTTATTTGCCTGACGTTTCGGATTCCGTCGGGAATCCTTAGTCATAGGTAATCGTAAACAGGTCTGAGACATGCGCAGATTCTTTTAGTCATTGGGTAGTAAATTGTGCAAGCTTCAAAGTTATGCTTTAGGAAAAAGTTTTTTTTTCAAAAGCTTTTTATTTATGCGATTTTTATGACCACGAAATGTTCATTCATATTGCATCGTATCCGTCAATTTATAAGATTTGCCTATAAGGTATACATCATGACGCAACTTCATTTAACAGTATATGAGAACTATGTGGCTTCTTTCTCATATCGTAGACGAATGCGTTCTGGATTTGAAAATAGGCATCCCGACGAATATAATTTGATGGGCAAATTCTTCGGGAAACGGTAACAAACGTTATTCGTAAATTTTGGACACTTCCACGCTAGGTCGTATTCAAACGTGAGGAAAAAGTGTGAGGAGCAGTTCACATTTTTAAACGTGTCAAAAAGATCGATAATGCTGTGTTAGCTGTGGTCATTAGCCTGCTTTTGTGGTTGGTCTATTTTCCAGGCCTTTTTAAGGTTGGTGCATATTAGATCCAACTCAACGTGCCTGTTGATGCAGAATTCGTCGGAATTGATAGCTTCTAAAAATTCGCGTCCTTTCTTGTGAGGGCAAGAGCCGACAATGCAAGTTTCGTCCCATGCAAATTGGTGTCCAGTTTCTATTGTGTGCATGGTGACCTCGGACAACGGATATCATCCCTTTACCGCTCGCTGATGCTCGCGTAAGTTTGTGGAGGCCGATCGTCCTGTTTGTCCGCAATAAACTGCATTGTAGCAGCTACAAGGAATTTTGTAAATGACCTCTTTTCTGTCTAAATAGCCAACCTTATCCTTCCGGTGTATACCCTTTAGATGTTCTATTTGCCTTTGACTTGTAACAATAACCTACTTGTACATTTTCAGTAACCCGGCGTTCCCCTTTTTGCATTTAATTCCGCCAACTTAAGGTTGAATTTCCATCAATAGGCATCAGTTGCCTGAGCAACAGAAGCTTATGTTGGTGGAGTTAATTCTATTAAGCGCAGAAACAAATATAAGTTTCTTTAATTTGCATACTATTTGATCACTTCCAGCACAATTAAATAATCATGTACACTCGCTTATCAAGTATTTAATGTTTAAGGACAAATTACCTCAGACATTTAGGTGGGGGGATAGATATTCAGGTGGCCTTAATTTATAAATTAGCGTAAAATTCCGATCGCTTAAATGGTTACTGTCATTCAATTGTATTTCTCCGTCATGGATTTATAAAGCATTAAGAAGTCTTCCGAGTGGTAAGCAGTTCCATTCTAGCACACCTGGTAGACTCAGACCATCGTGTGAATGCCATAGAGCTCTTCCGGACCTCTACGAGGTGACCTCACGCTATTCAAAATTCCTTGAACAGCGTCGGTTGGCTACGGCAGAAGCGGCCGCCATCAGGCTACGCTGACCAGTCCTGTACGCCCAAGAGAACTTTTTCGCAGCACTGCAGTGACCATGATCAAAAGCCGCTAATCCAACAGTTCACAGATTATCACTTTGTTCGGCTACCAGTCCTCTCTAACGCTGATCAAATTTTTGACCCCCCCCAAACTGCCCTGGCAAATGGACCATTTTTGTATCAACCCATATAGTTACTTAATTACCATATAAATGTAAAGGCCTGACGACAGTTTATCGAAAACAAACCTACGTTTGCCAATTAATCTCCTGATATTATGTAAATCACTATTTTCGCGTCGTTTGCACTCGAAGCCTTGAAGAATAAGAGATCTCATTTTTGCAATCGTTTTTCTGCCCTCCTGTAATGCCGATCGACGGGCTGGTTCCTTGCCATTAGCAGTTAGGATTCGCTGCTTTTTTAAAAAAGTGAGCCCTCTTGTGATGGACTGGTTGAATTGCTTTTCTTAATAAAAGCATAGGTAGCACACGTTTAAAAACATGCCTCAGCTTTTCGCATATCTAGGCTGACATTTGTTTCTTGCAAGTAGACCTACGTTAAGGTTCCCTGTGCACTGCAATTGTTTTTTAAGTTGACGTAAGTTAACATTTAATCTAACATGTAAGAAATCGGCGTAGAGCTTGTTATAATGGATGCCTAGGCCGAGATATTGCCGTCCGATGACGTCCCGTGTGAGTCCCCAAAATGCGAACACGACAAGAAGGGTGCAATAGCAGCAGTCTTTTAGTGTTCAATGTACAAGAAATTTAGAGAAACCAACGTGTGTAACGATGCCCATTTAGCCAATCAGATTTCCTTCTGAAATGGTGGCCAGTCCCATTAGTTCTTTGGCTTAGTGGATTACAGTGGTTTAAAATCTGAATTATCGATCGTTTGACGGCTTCTGTACATTCGCCCCGTGTAAACCGATCGATAGCCTGCTTAGGTTGTGGCCATGCTTCGCAAGCTCCTGCTTGCCAAGGCTGTTCGTAAGGCCGCCCTAACAGAGCCTGTAACAGAAAAACCAAAAGTATACTAATGTGCTGTCATTGCTTCACAGGTACTGCTGTAGATCAGTAAACTGACGCTGTTGAAACTGTTCCGCCATACTACAAACAAACTCTCAGTAAAAGTCATCTGTGCAAAGAAGTGAAAAAAGTTAAAACGCTTGAAGTGAAAGATATTTTTTTATTAAATTTAAAGTAACCATGCACCCGCACAGAAGACTAATAGGTTCTACACTCTGTTTACCTATCACTTTTTAGCCTTCTAGGCTGACACTTAATTGGACAGTTTATTTTACTATTTTAAAAGTCAGCTTATGGCAAACATATTTTTTCAGCAACTCGTCACCAGGTCAAACATTTGCAGGGTAAATGAAGGCTGTACATAACAATTAAAGTTTGAATTTGTAGAAAAATCAATAACTGTCTAACATGGGCGCTGATTGCCATTGTGCAAGTAGGCCATATCAGCGTGTTGGTTGAGAGACAGTTTTGTTCTTCTAAATAAAAGACGAAATCTAGCAGCTAGCAGCTAGAATACGACGGATCTGCTCTCCTGAAACTTCCGAAGCAGAACTCAAACAGCTGCAGACCACGCTTTTTGAAAACGGATACAAAGAAAGGTTCATCCTCAGGAATACTGGCGAACGCACCAAGGAGCCTGCTACCTTAACCACAGAAAAGACAGATATATTCATAAGACTGCCTTTCTTAGGAGATGCAACGAGCGAACTGGTAAAACGACGCCTTAACACTGTGATCACAAGCGCTTTCCGCGCGGCGAACTTACGCGTGTTATTCACGAACTCCCCCCTCCTTCGATTGGGAGGTAAAAACCGACTCCCGTTGAAGGCCACATCCACGTGCATATACTCTTTCACTTGCGCCTGTGGAGCAAGATACATTGGCCAAACAACGAGGCACCTGGAAAAGAGAGTACGTGAACACGTACCAGCCTGGTTGAGCAAAAGTTAAACTAAATCGATCCCGAGCTCTATCCTCGCACACCTTGTCGATAAAAATCATCGAGTTGATACCAATAAAGCCTTGTAGGTTGTCTACCAGACACCAGCTAACTTTTTCAAAGGCCTACGCCAACGGATGCTCGCAACAACTGAAGCAGTAGATATACGGCTAAAAAATCCAGTGCTGTGATGTCAAAAGACGCTGGCACAAGTCCTTACACTTCCGTGGCCTACACAGACATCAGGTGGCGATAGCATTTCGCCCCTACCAACTAGCGGCAGTCTCAATCAACACGCTGATCTGACCTACTTGCGCAAACTGACATAGTCCGCAGTGGCCAATTAGCGCCCATTGGAGTATTATACCATCCAAGTTGTTGTAGCAATTATTCACTAGCAGAATTGTCATTGAATGCCCTATTTTATACGCTGTGGAGCTCGGATGGTGGCGAGATCTCCAAAAGGAATTTTAAAGCATCCAGTCTACAAGTTTAAAAATTGATCGCTGCAACTGACGACATTTTGTCCATGGTTAGTAACCATGTTAATTACGCATTTTTCAGCACAGGAGATGCATGGCTGACCAACAGAATCGGGGAGATGGAGCCAGTAGTCACTTGTGGCCAACGCGTGCTTGGACATGTACAATAGAGCCGTAGTGGCCTCTTGCATCCGCTGACGCATGGCGCCTTTAGCCTGATTGCACGCACGCTGCCTCTTGGGGCTAGACGCTAACTGCCCTTGACCGACGCGCCCATATGCCTCAGCGTGACCGCACGCTCACGCTAGCCAACCTTCGCCCATCTCGAGTTCGCCCCACGACTTAGGCTAGACATCAGCCGCGTGATTGGCCGCCGTGAAACAGCATGCACTGACATTGCGGTGATTCTTGACGAGCTCGTCACGCCAGAATTTATGCCCTGGCGGCTGGACTGCAGTCATCTTAGAGTCAAAACTCTTTCCATCTAGTTTCCTATCCTTCTGCAGAATGCACTATTCCTAACAATCTGGCTTTCTCGCCGCATTCTCTCCTCACCTAAAGGAACCATGGGCCTGGAAAGTCGTGGCTGTTATGGTTAACCTTACTAGCCTTAACAGTAGCGATAGAGCCTTGGGTGATGAGCATTTCAGGCAACGAGCGAGCCAATAGCAAAAAGGTTGTTTCGTTTGATGAGCTTTCGCTCAGTTGATGACTTTTCAGTCCCTGTGCGTGTGCCTCTCTCTGCCGTTGAGTCTTGCGAACGGTACGTGAGTTGTCTACAGCCAATGAGTAGACTGACGCAGTTTCATTGGCTACATTTCGCAATAAGGGCGTTTCACATGACGAGCTCGGTGCCAGAACTGACTAAACGCGTTAAACGAGGTTTCCCTGTACTCATAAGTGTCTACAGGTAGAAACATTATACGAGCACATACAGTATCTCGTGAAGTTCGACATCTTTCGCCTCCCCCTTCTCCCTTATGAAGGAAATCGCCAAATTACCTCCATTCGCAGGCAGCGAGGCACTTGTGAGGCTCTATTTGATGTTGCTATTGGCTCCTTAGTTTGTCTACATTTGTGCATTGTGAATAAGTTCAGGGGTAGATGATGCGATCGCTGGAACAAAATGTTTAATTGCTTTGCGTTCCGGATTCTGTCGAGAACCCTTAATCAGAGATAACCGTATAATAGGTTGAATCATGCACAGATGGGGCTAATATATGCACATATTATGCAATATTTATAGTTCGTAGTGACCACGCGACCACATGAACACTTTAATTATAACATCCTTTAACCACTGCTGTGGGGATCATCATTGGTGCGAGAATGGCTTGGCTTGATTCGGAAGCGGACTGCCAAGCCAACACCGCAACAAATAAAGTCCCCAGCGGTGCTAACGGGAGCTGATAATTATATTGCGCATGGAGTCGCATTGCCCCTACAGGTAACACCTTATTCTACGGTTACCTCTGATGAGGGGTTCTTGACCGGATTCAAAACGTCAGTCGAATAAACTTCTTGTTCCAGCGTTCGTATCTTCTTCTTCCGAACTGCTTCCTAGAACTCGCCTTTTCTTGGGAAGGGCCGCGCCCATCAACAACTCAGACCACGGTGACCAGAATTGTCGCGTAATTATCAAGTCGGAAGTAGACTGCCAAGTTATCACCACACCAATTATGACCTCCAGACGTGGTTACAGGAGCTGATAATTATAGTGCTCATGTGGTCACGTGGTCACTACGAGCTATAACTACTGCTTAGTCTGTGCGTACATCCTCCTAATCTGTGCATGTATTAACCGATTCTGAGGTTATCTCTTATTATTAGGAGGCAAAGACAGGCTCACGTTGAAGGCCACATCCATGTGAAATTACTTCTTTACTTGCTCCTGTGGAGCGGGATACATCGGCCGAACAAAAAGGCGTCTGGAAAAGCAAAAAACGTGAACGCGTACCGGCCTGGTTGAGTAAAGGTGAAAATAAATCAATCTTGAGCTCCATTATCGCACACTTAGTAGATACAAATCACCGAGTCGATACTAGTGAAGCCTTTCAGGTTGTCTACCGGACACCAACCAACCTCTCCAAAGGCTTACGCCAACGGTTGCTGGCAACAGCAGAAGCAGTGGTTATACGCCTAATGAATCCAATAATGTGCTGCCAGAAAACTTACACAAGCCCTGTCTCTCTCGTGGCCGACGCCGACACCAGAAGACGATAGCATATCATCCCCAGCCAAGAGTGGTGGTCGCCCAACCAACATACCGACTATTTGCGCAGGCTGAAGTAGTCCGCAATGCTCAATTGGCGCACTACTCAGAAATTATTGATTTTTGTATATGTTCAAAATTTAATTGTTTGAAAAGTTAAGGCCCTAAAGAAGAGTTGCCAAAAAACGCGTTTTGCCTGACAAATTGACTTTGCAAGAATCCGAAACGTCAGGCAAATAAAATTCTTTCTCCGGCGATCGTATATTCTACTTCTGAACTGCGTCCTGGAACGCACCAAGTTGCTTCTATTGGCAACTGTGAACAAGCTTGCGATTTCCAAAAAATGTGTGATCATGCAAACGGGGCTCCGCTGGCAGTCACCTCTTCCGAGAAAGTATGGCTCAGTAAGTGAATTTACCTAAATTGCTCAGTTAGAAGTTAAGAACATCACGAATTACCAAAGATTATTCTCAATCGACTCTGGAGATTTATATGAAACTTCGACGTTTGGATCCATTATGTGCACAGTGAATACCGCTCTCATTTCTAAAAATAAACTTGGTACTTAGAGGGTCTGAACTGGTGCAGCACATTCTAAAACAATTTAGTGTAATAAGTCGCTCTAATATTATTTTCATGTAAGTAGGTCACCAAAAAAAGCAACATCTCATAGTTTTTATAACAGTGTTTTGGCAGACACACTTGGTGTACTGTGATATAGCTACTTCGGGCTATTGGCCCTCATCAGCCAAAGGCAGCCAACCCTATTGTAGCAGCTGAAATTGCCGCCGCACCCGAGTTTTGAACTCGCGCCTCGCCGGTCAGGGGCAAACGTCCTAACCATTGAGCCATCGAGGTCGATATCTAGCCGGTTGTAGATCGGGAGTATATATTATTTGTTTGTGCACCGATCTATTCCTCAGGATGCGCATCCTGAGGAACAGAGCGGTGCACAAACAAATAACATCTAATAGTGTACTTGGATGTTCCATCAAAATATTCATTGGCTTTACTGCCTAATCGCAAGTTCGCATCCATGGCAGCCTATATAAAAGCAGTTTCTCTCACTAACTTGCCATATTTCGATGCACCAAAAAGTCAGAGAAGCAGCTAAGTTATCTTCATTATTTCAGTAAGGGAGTTTGGGGATATTTTTTCGTTGGGTTTTCATGTTTCTTTTCTAAGTTGGACCCAAATCAAAACACTGACGCTGATTCAATAGGCAGTTTGTTTTCAGAAGAAATATATGCGATCACTAGAACAAGGACTTTATTTTTCTGACGTTTTGGATTCCCTCGGGAATTCTTAATTATAGGTTATCGAAGAACACTCTGAAACATGCACAGATAAGGTTTTGTTTGTTTTCAAAAAACAAAACTGGAGTATCCCGGCACCTCAGCGCAGAATGTGTTTTCGGTTGACAGGGGTGAGTTTAAGTGAACCGATTTCAGGTAAGTGCGCTTGCGTGCTATCTCACCAAATTGCGTCATTTCGACTGGGGGATGATTCAGCTCAGCCGTGTGGTTTGCGCTTTGAAGACAGACAAGTGGCTCATCTTGCATACACTGCTGCAATTTAAAAATCACCGACCTTATAATTCGTTTCGGTTAAGCAATCCACTCTACTCAGCCTGGCTGTCTTTCGCAGTCCTAATAAGCGGTGTGTCGTTAGATAACAGCGCAGTGCGCTTTAACTGGTCGCTGACAGTCCTGGTAAAATCATTACTATAAGTAAATAAATAAATCAAGCAATTATAAGTAGAGCAAAAACTCGTTTTAGTACACAACAGAACCTTAATTATATGCATTCATATCTCATAAAAAGTAACCGAAATTCTGAAATGTAGAGGCAAATTTTCGCATTCCAGGAGCGTGTATATTTTGAGAAGAAGGTTTATCGAACACCGGAATCATTTTTATTGGTCTAGCTTTCGGGTTGCTGCAGCAGTCCATCGTCAGAGTTGGGAAAAAAGCAACAAATGAGGTGGCTTGTTCTGGCGTGTGCACAAAACAACTAAAATTTGAACGTGTAGAAAATCAATAATTGTGTGGTTGGGCCACCGACTCGCTACTGCGGACTATATCAGTATGTGCTAGTGGGCGAGATCGGCGTGTTGGCTGGGAATACTTATAGAAATGAAATCGTCACCGAAAACAAGCAACATTTATAGGGGGAAGGTTAATCATAAGTCATAGGAAAGGGGGGAGGGGAAAAGGGGGGGAAGAAGGCCAATTAACCACCAGTACCGTGAGTCTCGAGCTACCTGCGTAGGGCAACATATGCGGGTGCCAGCTCAATACATTGGTCAACTGAAATGTGTTTTCTATTCAAGCGAACTTCTTAAGTGGGGTCGTACTGCGAACTAGCATGCAGAATACTCTGAAGGTAGTTCAGTCACGACGGGAGGCCGGCATTTGAACGAGCTTTTTCCTGATCACCAGCAGAAAGTCCATTCTTCAGAACTGCTACTTACGCAGTATGCATTTGTTACCTTGATCTACCATGCGCTCAGCAATTCAACTATATTTTTTCATAGGAAATATGCGCCAAAATATAATTTTCTACATTTATTTGGTAGCCAATTGCATGTACTACAAATGATTTACTTGGAAAAGACATATAGTTCGGGTTTAAAAAGTTTCTAAATTTGACGAAAAAGATGTTCTTTGGCTATATAGATAACTTTAATCAGTGAATTTCGAGGCTGGTTCCCCAACTCGTCTTCGAACTAACAAGAAATGTGCAAATAACAAGTAAAATTTCAAACGTGCAAAAATAAACAACAGTCAGATGGTGTGATACCTGATTGGTTGTTGTGGCCACTGTCAGTCTTTATTGTGTGACCCTTGTCTCTTTCACCATTCTTTGAGGCCTTTATAAATTCCATCTAATTCAATGTGGCGGTTAATGCATGAATCGTAGGAATGCATGGCCTCAAGAAATTATCGATGCGTGTTTTGGCCCATCCGAAGCTTTGTTCTTTATCAAGGCTATGCATAGCAACTTCCAATAAATTATCACGTCTTTTCACTGTCAGCTGGTGGTCGTGAATACATGTAGAGACGGACCTTCCTGTTTGGCCGCAGTATACGGGATCACAAGCTTCGCATGCGATCTTGTAAGTGAATTCTTTTTTATCGAAATAGCCAACCCTGCCGTTAGCGTTTACAAGCTGGGCACGTAAAGTAGTCGTTAGTTTGTGCGCCACTTTTACTTTGCATTTCCTCAAGTGCCTTTCAACGAGTTCAGATCGGATAATTTTGAACCCTTCCGGCCGTTACACTTGCATTTAAGGTTTCCAAACTACGTGTTTCATACAGTCTAGCTAGAACAACTCACACATCTCTCTATGCCATGTGCAAGAGGTCCAACGGTGCTTATACAATTTTACAATGGATACGTATCACATTGTATACTTTATAGTCAACTCTAATATATTGCCGGATGGGATGCATTATAAATGATTATTTCACAGGCTTAAAAGCTTTGTTAATTCTAACCTTTCTTAACACCGGAAGATAGGCTATCCTTCCGTTTAAATTTTCATTAACAGGCAATTTTCTGGCAAATGAGCAAAAAAGGATACTTTTGGGCTATATATCATATCATATATATTTTCATATATATGAAGATATATGATATCTTCGAATTGATAAGCGCATTAACAATGGGTAAGCCTTTCCTGTGAGGCCATCTAATGTAAATAGGCTTGCTTTATTAACCAATAGATTTTCTAGTGGTCAAAGGGGTTGCTCTAATAGTTTTCTTGGTCTTTAGTTTTCCTTTGTGAACTAATAGGGTTGCTCTAAAGGTATCATGGTCTGTAGGCTTCCTTTTAACCTGCGTTTTAATTTCATTAAAAAAATTAAAAGTAGCTTTAATTTACTTTCAATTGTGCACCTACCGCGCAGTAAACCTTCAACCACGAATTTCATATGACACTTGGGGAGGGATGAATTTATTTTCTGGTGGTCTCATGAGAAAGCATTACCTAAAAATGCATACTAATTACGTAGAAATGTTTTAGAGAGTATGCCTGTTGTAGGTGATCCAATCGATACTTGTTCGAAAGCCAGCATCCCGACAGGACTGAAATACCTGAATGCTAGGTAGTGTTACAGTCCCACGTAAGTTATGCATTAAAATAGAAGACACATTTCGGAATTGTGGTTGATGTTTAATGAGATTGTAAATCTACTGTCCTTGCCGAAAATCAAGACACTCTGTCATTTGAAAATATCTGAACAATAAATGAGGTTTTCAGTTGGTTAGACGTACCTTCTACAAGCGCAACTCCGCAGACCCTCTGAGGTCTATTTTCAGCTTATCGATAACTTTTAAGTTCAGATGAGCATTGGGGTCGACGTGAGCATAACACAGTATACGGTACTGGCCTTAGGTTTTTAATTTTTTGCTAATTTTCACTTTTTTCTCATATATTCACCGTCATAGATAAAATTACTGAAATAAAATGCAGTATGGTGTAATTAAGGTAGCATAGCAATTGGTGTTTTCCAAGTAATTATTAGGAGGTTTGGCAGGTTTGCTTAATTTGAGTGGACCCAATTCTGAAAAAACTCGTGGCACTCGGCGGGATTTGAACCTGCGTATAAACGAATGCCTTTACCGGAGGCCAACGCTCTAACCGCTAAACTACAAACGCCCCACCTCACACCATAAATTTAATCACACTTGGGTCGATATTACCCGCCCAACTTTACCGCCCATATGGAAGCCAACAATACGGAA
>JAYGXS010000002.1:85035324-85093590 GCA_036362985.1 Ligula intestinalis
GTTATTGATAAATGTAAACAACACATAAGTAGGGCCAAGAGCCCACACATAATTAATAGCTATGTTTCAACTCGTATTACAGTTATCTCCGAACTTGACTGCAGTTGCACTATAAGGGACAAAAAATACGAATACAAATGTCAGAACGAGAATTACCGTCAAATTAAGTAATATCTTATTGACAGGTAAATTTACTAGTTGCTATACCATAGGCAGACCTTAAGAAATACTTTCTGTAATTGTTTTACTGGACTGAAGTGTTTGCGGAAGAAACGTACAACCTGTTGATGCGTTTTTGGTGCGAACACCTAAACAACCTGGCATGTCAATGTTCCCCAATCTCTGTCCTTGAATCCCTATTCACTTTGCCAATTTGCAGGGCTTGGGATTAATTTCCAGGATTTACTTATTTTGCTCTTGTTAAGCCTTAAATGACTAATCGGATACTTGTATTGCTCAAGTTATTTTAACAACTTAATAGCAATATACTGGCACAATCCCGGCATGTTCATGCCCACATGCTGGAATAATGCTGGCACGAGGTGGCTTGCCAAATGCTAGCATATTTAGGTTAGAAACCAAATTTATTGGCGTTGCTGACTGTGGTTTTTCGACCGTTTTAATGTGTTTATTTCCGTATTGTCAATACCATGATAAACCACAGGTTACCTAGTGATGAGTCGAAGTTCTCACAGACACTACCGGTTAGCCCAATGTGGATTGTGACCTGTGCAGGATTCCAGAGAGGACTAGTATCATGAGTGTGCCTAAGCGACCGCCAGCGAGGGCTTCAAACCGGGTCTCCAAGACAAAAATCGATCAGTTAACACCACTTCCCTGGGACAATACCAGTTAAAACGTTTCGGTTTATATTTATTATTGAATACTTTAGCAAAGTGGTGCGAAATGTAGATCGTTTGTACGAAGTTTTTTTTTCTGCACTGCCTCGCGTTAGCATCATTTTGTGGGACTTTAAATTCAACGTGTGGTTGCTTTCATTTTGTCTCATATTTAGGAAGGTTTTCATTTTTGTAGACATATTAAATAGGAGCTTCTTGTGGACCATTTATCCTACTTTTCCGTTCGGTGGATTATACAGTCATTTATGTCGTCATCAATCGGCCACAGGCACACAAGGGAGACAGTGCGGACAAGGCCACCTAAAAAAGTCGGAACGAAGGAGTACCCCGAAGTAGGGCTTTACTTGCCTTGCAATAGAAGTATCGGCGATAAAATGGGAAAAACAGCAATGTATAGAGTAAAATAGATCATAAAAACAAAGATGCCTGTCGGTCAACTTCCACTGTAAAAGTAATCTTCATGTCACAACAGTTTGGCCTTAGTGCTAGTACTTACTTGCTTACTTGTTGCGGCCGTGATCATGCCTGATTTAGCCGGCCTCAATGATGTTGCGGACGCTACCTCTCCACGCGTAAAAGTCCAGGGCAGCAGATATGGAAGGCTCCACCCATTCTCTTCTCCAGCGATAGAGACCAAAAATCGAAGGTCCAAGAACCGCTCCCGTGTCTTGACGGACGGTGTCGGTCCAAGTCTAGAGTTACCCACCTCTTTAGCGCCCATAGTTAGACTGCGGCGCTGGATCGAGGGCAGCGTAGTAAAGCTCGCAAGGCGGACGACGGATAACGTGCCAAAACAATCTTAGTCGTCCTTCTCGGATGGCCTGAGATATCCTTGCGATACTACTGCAGGGAGTGCAGACTGTCTCATTTGAGACGAAATCGGTATACCTTACATGAAGGATGATCCTCAGACAGCGGTGGTCAAATACCTCCAGTGTTCGCTCATCTACACACAAAGCCCAGCATTCACATCCATAGAGGAAAACTTACCGGACGGATGTACAGTGCACACACCGTCCTGTCAATTTAGATATTGTGTCGGGTCCATAGGCACTTTCGGAGGATTGAAAAAGTCCCGGCCAGTAGCATCGATTTGGGAGACAATGTCGTCCTTACTCTGTCTATCCGGTAGCAGCCTCGCCCCGAGGTATTCAAAGCTGTCCACTTATTCAAGTTGGCTGCCATTAATCCTCAGGGGTACCTTCTTCTGGTCAGAGATGCAGCCCGAGAACGGTTTTGTCTTCCTGGTATTTATAGACAATCCAACCGACGCAGCGATCTCATTCAGCCGTGACACTACAGACACAATCAGCTAGTGGGAATATCGTTTCCCATTCGCTACCATTCTCCCACATCCTTCCTTAAATGTGCAGACACAAATAAGTAAACTTCCATAGCTGTACCTACTCTATTACTTCCATTAAAGCTCTTTAGTCCGGAGTGTTGGCGTGGTACGCAGACTTTAAAGGAGGAAAAATTAACGAGGCAATAAAACCCAGTTAGCCCGCAACTTACAATTCAAACAAAGCATATTCTGAAAACCGTTTATTTTTGCTATGAGGTTTCGTAGAAGCTGATTTTCACATGTGCGAGGCCGCGTCTGCAGCTGTCATGCATAATTTCTGCAGAATTTGGTCTCTGCGAATTGCTTATATGAAAAATCTCCTGTGAGAAATATCACGGCTTCGTGTCGCCGACTTCATCTCCGAAATAGATCTACGATCAATTGGAGACATTTGCTGGTAATTCAACAAAATTTCACCGGTCCAGTTTATCAGCTGGGAACCGACAACTCGTCTGTGACCTCATTTCTTCAAATCCTCGCCAGTGTTCGCGCCACAACAAGCTGCAACATAGACAGGTGTGGTCAATCCAGACTTGTATGGAATACCGGAACCCGCAGTCCTCAGCGTCTGGGAATGAGTTTAAAGGACTAATGGCTGCTAGAGAGCCTAGTCGCTGACGACTGGGCACAGGCTGTAATGACTATCGTCTAGACCAGTATTGGTACTAGAAGATACCACTGAAGGCTGGATGTTTTTCTATCATTCTTAGACAACCTCCTTGGTGGCGACAGTAATGCGAAGTGGGACAAGTTACACCGAAACTAATTTGGCCGTAGGTCCGTTGAGGTATTTCACCGAATAATTTGAGATTGTGCAGTCTTGTAACATGTAGCCGAGCTCCTTTACGATGCACTTGTCTTCTCTATACCTGCAGAGTGCTCTACAGGCCAGCTGCGTGGGGTTTTTATCCCCAGCCGTAATTGCCCGGCAGGTAACAGGGTCGTACCAAAGCAAATGAAAATCTCGAGTTTTCACTTCCTAGAAAATTGAGTCATTTTCTTCTTCATTAAACCAACAAAATAGGAGAAAGGGCTTTCACCGGGAGAGTTTTATTTTTTAACTTACGTTTTGGATGGTTGTCTCGTCTATCCATCTTTAGAGAGTCAATACTCTGGCTTCTGGATCTCATTATATGGGGTGGCCTACGGTTACCACCTAGAAACGCGAGCCTCATAGAGCGTCTTAAACTGGCTTGGTACACTATGCACGCGGAATAAAGGAAGGAAGAGTATTTACTCTTTGAAGATGGATAGACAAGACAACTATCGGATAGGTTAGATACAAAATAAGCCTCTCCCACTAAACGTCCTTCTCCTTCTGACTTACCACCGGAGAATCGAATTTTCACTACTATTACTATCAAGGTATTTCTAAACGAACTATCCAGTCAGGTATATAGTTATTTCGGAGAGTGGGCTACACTTTCATAGACTAACTGCTAGACAGACAAAAACTAAGCATGAACTAACAACACATTGAGCTATGTTGTCAGCACTGCAGTCATGGATGTTCGCCGTATCTTCTCTTTCTTATTACCCCTTTCTGAGGTACAAGCGTTTTATAGAACTATTGACATTTCACATTTATTTCTACTGGTCCTTCACTGTCTCCTCAACCCCCTACATTTCTCACCGCACGTACAATTTGCCTTATAGCAGCTTTACGGCTCCCCTGTTACTTTTTGCCTACTGCTCTCTTGCATTCACCCGTGATTGATCCGATTGTTTTTCCACAGCTATTTAACAGACGGCCTTGATATATGTCCCTTCATGGGCGTTCTCTTCTCAAAAATATGGAGCTATTTTCGTCCTGAGGGCACAAAACTAGTTATCGTGGGCCTTGACAACGCGGGGAAATCGACTATACTGTACCAGTTTGTGCTGAACGAGGCCGTGCAGACCTCGCCGACCATTGGCAGCAACGTTGAAGAATTCAAGTGGAGAAATTTGCACCTAGTTATGTGGGATCTGGGCGGCCAGGAATCCCTGCGACCAACGTGGAGCACGTACTATGCCGGTTCTGAGGTAATGAGCCTTTGCCTTTCTAAGCACGCCTGCGTAGTTTGTCATTCTAGTGATTGACAGCACTGACCGTGATCGGCTGCCAATTTCAAAGTCTGAACTCTACAACATACTAGCTTCAGAGGTACCGTTGTCTCCACAACCCTAATATCGTTTCACTGTAGGACCTGCGAAAGGCCAAGATATTAATTTTTGCCAACAAACAGGACGTGATCGGCTGCATGTCGGTGGCTGAGGTAGGCCACAAGCTGAATTTGACATCCATAAAGGACCACCCATGGCATATACAAGCGTGTTGTGCCCTCACTGGCGAAGGGTAAGAATTAACTCTGACATATATATATATATATCCTACTACTAATATGCGCAAATATTTGGGGTCCAGATATCATATCGTGCTAATCATCCCCGGAAGAGGAAGAAGAAGAGAGGGCAAGTGCTGGGACAAAATTGTATTCTTGCTGATGTTTCAAAAGCTCACTCGCTTCCATCGTCAGAGTATCGTGCTTACTCTTCCTTGGGCCTTGAGTGAAGGCAAAGGTGATCGGCAGTGCCAGTGACAAGATGGTTAGACTAGTGCTCGAAAGCTGGTCGTCGACTGGCACACTCAACAGAGCCATCGAGTTAAACCCCGCCTACCAAGCCATCCGCGCAAGGCTCACGTCCGCTCAGACGTTACACAGGGCCGGCAGCCAACACCAACAGAGGAAGGAGGCGTCAGCGATCAGGAGTCGCATGACTGGCGCAACAGAGTCGCCCGTAAAGCTGACAGCGCCGCAAGCCAACACCAACGGCCGATCGATACACGGCCTGACGAGAGGAGGGCAGACGACCGAGCCACGCAGGGCCAACGGCTAATACCCACGGGGGAGGAAGGCGGCGACGACAGAGAATTATCCGACTGGCACGGCGAGCTTTCCCACGTGCCCGAACGTGAAGCCGGCAAGTCTGTGAGCAAAAACCAACGGCCGATCGATCGACCACCTGGCGGAGAGGAGAACGGCGCCGCAGCAACCGCGATAGTGGCGCAGAGCACAAAGGAGACGCGGACCCACCATTGGTCGGCAGCAAACACGTCGGAGCCAACCAGCGGCGAACGTACATGCAGGGAACACGGGTACTTCACAAGATTGGCGGCAAGGCGATTTCACTCAAGGCCCAAGGAAGAGTAAGTACGATACTCTGACGATGGAAGCGAGTGAGCTTTTGAAACGTCAGCAAGAATGCAGTTTGGTCCCAGCACTTGCCCCCTCTTCTTCTTCCTCTTCCGGGGATGATGAGCACGATACCCTACTATCCACCACAACCATTCCCGCACCAGCCTGTCTACTTGTGATCGCACGTTCATATCACGCATTGAGCCGATCGATCACTTGCGAATCAATCACTGGCCAATAGCGTCAGCGTACGCCCGTCATACACATTGTCCACTGGCATGCATTCATCATATGGTTATGCTCGCCATCTTGTGCTATTATGAAATAACGGTTTATTTAAGCCCTAAGTTAATCACTTAATCTCATCATACAAACTGGGTGTGTATACTGGGTGCGACTTCTTAGAAAGCACACGCACACACAGGCCTTATTATAGTATACTATTTACTGGTCTTAGTAAGCGTGATTACTAGAATTATCACTTTAGAATAGGCACATACTTCTAGCAGCAGTATCGTAGTCCGAACCCAGTAGAAAAGGGCACAGCCTGGTGAATAAAGTTGAGAGAGGGGAAACGAAGACAAGTTCTGCTGTGTTCAGGGCTCCAAGCATGAACTTACTCGGAATAGTTCAAACCCAGATTCGCACTCCGTGTTGCGATCAAGGGGGTATAAGCCTCAGCGTCACCTCTGACAAATGATAGCGTCCGTATTAGTACCAGTAATACTAATGTGCAGCTACATGGCTAGCCTTATCAGTATCGGCCTCCTTGAGCCGGTCTCGACACCTACCGAGGATGTGTGAGGGTAAATAGTACAGTAGTACCCGCGCAAATTCTACCGTCACTTAAGTCTAATTTAGGTGGTGTTGCTGGCTTGCATTGGAGAAAGAAGCCAACGGCGGCCCCCGTTTTATCTTCTTGACCCCGATCAAAAGTGAAGAGTGCTGTTGGCGCCAACTACGTCCGCTATCACTATAATCTACCCCCAAGACTGTCACCTCCTGTACCAATCTCTTGGTATACTTCAACGAAATCGATGGCCGAACACTCGTACTCACCAATATGCGCTTTCATAATATTCTGTGGTAAAGCACCGAAATCAACACCTTGTAGTCGCTGTCTCTCACTCCCCCCTCCCTCTCTTCCTCAGCCTACAATCCTCAGACCACAAATAAATCCGTCACACATTATTTACCACTTGTGCAGTCGTCTGAAGTAAGTAGAAAGCATATTCCTTAAGGTATCATGGAGCAAAACTGGAAGACAACTTAAGACTTAAAATTGGTTTTCCTAAGTGTTCTCAACTACTGACTTTTCTGCGTCAAACTCAGACACCTCAACCTCTGACATTTCGGTATCCTCGCTCAATTTGCTTTTTCACTTACGTGAAGCTTGTCAAGTTAATATATGTGTCCTCAAAGTCATGTAGACACCAGAGTACACCTCCGCCGTGAGATGCTCATCTTTGCGAAATTAGCCGTCATTGCTGGGTGCCACGAACCTGTTTGACTCTTGACTGGAATAATATCTTCCGACCAAGGCTTATATTGCTTTAGATCCAATCTAGCACGTAACGCTTTGTCCAGAGCGCCAAAGCAGCCTGCCTAGCCATCTACGTTGCGTTACTCTGATGTTGACAGACAGATTGTGCTAGACCGGCCATAGGTCGCCGGAGGCAAACGTGCACAATAACGTTTTTACATTACGCTTATTATAAGGATAACCTTTAAAATCTGACTTTTACTTCGTCCTAGATAAATCATTTATTTCGACTCGCTTCTTTTACACGAGTCTCCTCACTTTAGACTCTAGGAAACCTAAACTTAAGTGACCTCTTAATGGTCCTTTGTATGCAGCTCCTTCGTCGGTTAAAACGGTCGTACCTTGCGCGTGTACTTCTACTTACTTGTACTTGTTACGGCTGGGTCATGCCAGATCTGGCCGACTTCAGTGATGTCAAGGACAGTACTCCTCCACGCGTGACGATTGGCGGCACGTGGCGGCTCGATCGTCGCATCCACTATGTGCCCCACAACAAGGTGGGCTAGGAAGGCTGCCTTGCTTTTGAATTAGGTTATATTGATGTGCTAGTGGACATGCGCTGCATCTGCTGCACTCTGCCTCCCCCTTCCCCATCACGTATCCGTGTCACGGCCAAGTCAAGAAGACCGGAGGTGGAAGAGAACGCAGTTGGCTGGCGCGTACCAACAGCACGTCTCCTTAGGTAGGCGCCCAACTGGGAGGGCCATAAAGGCCACACTAAGCCTGACTCTCAGTCTGCCACTGCACACAAACACACCCTAGGCTTACCGCGTGTTCTGAGTTATACCGTCATTTGGCAACCTTCCAAACCACGGCTTTGAGCGCATCGTGATAGCGTCAAGCACGTCAAATTTGAAGAGAATGCACTGACATTAGCCAGCGTCCAAGCGGATCAGTGAATGCCATGGGGTTTGAAGCAGCATTGACAGAACAGATATTCTTTGGTAGAGAATTTTTTGTTGTCGGAGTGTCGTTGCACTGCACCCGACATTCAGGAAAGACGGCTAAGGTTGTTGTTACGGAGGCCCTGGCCGAGATCACCTCGCCGAATGTCTGTAACTGATGCCAGGGCCAAAATATTCGCCGTCTAACTATGCCTCATGTGACCCCCCAAAGAGAGAGAACACAACAGGAAGTGTGCAGAAGCGGAAGTCCTTGAGTTTTAGAGGTACAACAAATTTAGGGAAACAAACGTGTGTAAACTATTTCCCTTGAGCCAATCAGATTCTCTTCTGAAATAGTGGCCGGTCACATTGGCTGTTGGCTCGGTGAGTGAAAGAAGCTAGAACTTCAAATTATCGATTGATTGTCTAGCTCGATGTGTTAGCTCGCGCACAGGTCGATCAATAGCCTATTGTGGACGCGGTTATGGCTTGCAAGCTACTGCTTGCTAAGGCTTTTGTTAGGCCGTCCTAACAGAGGTGGTTTTGGCACGTCCATCGTCACCAATCTCAAAAGGTCCGTGCCACTGCCCTCGACTTGAAACCGTTGCCTAACTGGAAACGTTGAAGAGGGGTCAACTCAAAACCTGGCTCGACTCAGTCCGTCAGGACATGGAAGTGGTTCTCGGACCTTCGGTATTCGGTCTCCGGCGTTGGCGAAGAGAATGGGTCGAGCTGTCCAGGTCTGCGGCCACGGATCGTCGCGCGTGGAGAAGCACCATACGGGACATAATTGAGGCTGGCTAGATCAGTCATAATTGCAGCCGTAACATGTACAATTACAGGCACTGCACCCGAAGATGCCCGACCGGGCCGATTCACACGTGGAAGGTGCGTTCGTAGCGTGGGCATGTTTGGGCATTGACGGCGTTGATGTGCGGCGGTTCTCATTTGCAAACTACCTTTTGACCCTAGCAGAGACGATTCTTTTGGCTTCGTAGGCTATTTCGTCAGTCTTCCCTGTCCTTCTCCCAGCTGGTTGGGGTTGATTTGCAGTCGAGAGTTCTTGAAAAACAAACATGCAGGGTGCGTAGATGACCTTGCTGTAGTTCAAGCAGTTGTGGGCGTTGTTTGGGTCCGTGTACCCTTGTATTTCTTCAACCTTGTAGGCCATTCAGGCGTCCTTTATTTCCCACAGCCGTTGCTGTACAAGGCGGTGGTATCTGAAGAAGGCTACTTTAGGCAGATGGTATTGTCGGCAACGACAAGGGAGATTAGGATGGCCATTTCCGGCTTATTTGCCTTCGTCAGCCAGTCACACCCAGCCCAAAGTGGCGCCCTACCGAAGCCTCGAACGCGCGACCTCTTTGATCAGACTCAAACGCCCTAACCACGAAGACCCGACCTCGATGTGAACGTCGGGTGAGCATTCATCAATGATTGTCAATATCCCTCCACCTAACCCGACAAGACAACGAGCTTGAAGCGGACGCCAAGGAGTTTGAGCTTACGGAAGAATGGTAAGGACACACCGTTGACGATGATGGCCGGGTGACGATTGAACTCCTTCGGATCCAGCGTGAAAACGGTGCCGGACGACTTGGCTGCCGAGATCGTCAACCCGCACTGAGTGAAGAAGTCCACAACATCAGGCATGGATTCCGAGAGGACCTGTGCAGCCTAATCAATGTGATGGTGCTGGCATACGAAGATAACATCATCCGCGTATGATACCACTTTCGCAGGTGTCCAAGGGAGTGGGAGCTCTCGCTCGTAGATGTTGAAAAGCGTCGGACTGAGCACAGAGCCTTGAGGAATGCTGCGGGTCTGTTTACATGGCTTATAAAGAGAGAGAGCGCCGCGGAAAAGGACACGGTCATGGCTGCTACGTATATAAGCCGCAAGCCATCGGGCCAGGCCAGTTGGCAGGTTCAGGAAGACTAAGTCCTGCAGGAGCTGATCCTGGCGAACGCATTCGAAAGCGCGTGACAGGTCGATTAAGACTGCCACGGTGCGTGAATCGGGCTTCTGTTGATTGTTTGTCAAGGTCGCGTGGGTTTGACTCGTGGTTGTTCAGCTCGCCGCACATAACTGGGCAGCGAAACCACGTGAAGCCTTGCGGTTTTTTATTATTAACCACCCACAAGCACTAGGCTGGTTCGCCATCATGTTCTCTGCGTTTGGAAATCTTTTCAAATTACCATAACCCTCAAGCTTTTCATGCAAATCCTGTGACACCCCTAAGCACCTTAGGCGACCGATCAGCGAATTTCTTTTCTCACTTAAACAATCTGATGCGCTTGAAACTATCGTGGTGCGCAAAAAGCCGTGGCCTGGAAGGTTGCCAACTGACGGGATAACTTGGACACCGTAATTAGCCCAGTGTATGGCTTACTGCGGGCTGAGGGTCAGGCGCAATGACTCTTAATGTGGCCTTTATGGCGCTCCTAGGCGGCAGCCTACCTAGTGAGGTACGCGTGTTGAGTGTTGGTCGCTTTTGCGCCCTCCCTCATCTCCAATCTTCTGGACTTTTGTCTTGACACCGGGTCCCTGTGCGGGAGTGGTGAGAGAGTGGGGTGAATTTTCCGGAAGTCTTCTTTCACTTTAATCCCTCGGGAGTTACCACGTTGCTTTAGCTTGCTGAGGCTCGTAGTGGACATCGTCGAGGGCGACGGTCGAACGCTCCTGACACCCTCTCCTACACACTTGACTGTGTGCTCTGTTATAGCCCAGTTAGTTCGGCCTCGCCAGTTGTTATAATCCAGTATTTCGGGCCCGGCTAATAGGCAGAAGAAGGCAAGAGAGCGCTTCCTATAGGCAATAACTTTATTTAACCGTACGCAAAGACTGTGTAGCGTGTGGGGTCTGTTGAGCCGTCAGAGTACTTTAGCTTGTCACGCCGGCATATTTATATGGCTCTGGTCTTTCCAAAATATTCCTAGCGTGTGGCCAGCTGCCAGACATTCTGGAATAATCTTGACTGCACCCACTGCGCCTGCTATGTGGGTGGTCATCTGGCTTTCTCGGCTCACAGCATATGCGTGGGCGCCTGGCATGCAGGTGTGACGTACTCCAGGCGGTCCTTTTCGCCGACTGCCGTGAGTGCACGGGAGCTCTCGCCTCCTTAACAGCTATCTTAATCGCACTAATTAACGTAGATTATTTTCACTGCCCGCCTACCTTTGTTTAAATGTGCCCGACCGCCCTCTGTCTTCCAGACTTACCCAAGGACTCGAATGGATAGCCACTCAGGCTGGAAAGTAAGCTCCTCCTCCTTCACCTCCTCCTCCTCCTGACACCACGCCGTGGTCTTTCGACGCCATTGCGCTTCCCGTTTGTGCATTCCTCGCCTACCTCCGAGGTCAATTTCCAGCCGCGTATGGCTCTAGCCGCCCCCTCCTGTGACTGGGTGCTGCTCCGCCTCTCTTTGTTCTTGACTTGTTCAGCTGCTGCTCCCTCTGTCAACGCCTCTTCTCTCGCCATCCCCGTTCTTCCCCCCCATTCCTTTTCTGTATCATCTTCATTCCGCCCGTTAGGTTGTCAGCTCGTTGTATCTCTACTGTCCTACTCCTTAATTCCCTTTCCGTTGTCCGAAATACTCAATGGGCAGGTCTCTCTAACCCCTTTGTTTGTTTTTAAGTCTCCTGTTCAAAGCAGGTTGCTTTTTAAATGATGCAACTCGTTGGCCCCTCCGAAAAAACATGGACCCTTATTGCTTGTTTGTGCACCGATCTATTCCTCAGGATGCGCCCATCCTGGGATAATGCTTTTGCGAGTCGGATCAACCAACTGTGTTCCGCAAAGCTACTGATAATTTATATGTTACTAGCCAACTGTCAGTAACACATCTGTTTTATGTTTTTGTCATAAGAGTATTCCGGCTCAGACAAGGCACCGTGATATGGCTATTTCGGGCTATTGGCCCTCATCAGCCACGGGTAGCCAACTCTAGTGTAGCAGCTGAAGATCGGTGCACGAACAAATAATATATACTCCCGATCTACAACCGCCTAGGCATCGAGCTCGATGGCTCAATGGTTAGGACGTCTGCCCCTGACCGGCGAGGCGCGAGTTCGAAACTCGGGTGCGGCGGCAACTTCAGCTGCTACACTAGAGTTGGCTACCCGTGGTTGATGAGGGCCAATAGCCCGAAATAGCTATATCACGGTGCCTTGTCTGAGCCGGAATACTCTTGTGACAAAAATATAGACCCTATGGCTGAAACTTTTAGATGTAATCTCTCAGTAAAAATTCGTCTTCTCCGGCAGTACTACGCTTGAAGCCTGCTGTCTGGTGTATTACCCTGCATGCTTTTGCGTGCTGAGCTTCCAGTAGAGTTCTAGTCTGTTGCGTTCAAGGTAGTGTTTGTACTCGGATCACTACAGGTCAAATACCGGGTTGTAAGTAAAAGACAAAAGTCACCAGTGTTGTAACGGTTGCAAAGGTCGAGGTGTCACCGCCCATTACGCCTTGTGTGAGTCCCCCAACGAAGGACACTACAAGAAGAGGGCAAAAGCAGAAGTATTTCAGTGTCAAAGGTACAATATATTTGGAGCAAAAAACGCGTGTAAACTATGTCCATCGGGCCAATCAGCTTCTGGGGTGGCTAGTGGCACGATTGGCTGGTGCTTCACGTCTGACTGTAGCTTCAATTTTAAATTATTGATTGATTGCCTGTCAGTGTGCCTCGCCGCCTGTAGGCCGATCGTTAGCTGGCCGTGAGCGCGCTCGCTACCTGTATGCTAGCTCACTACTAGCTGTCCGTTAAGCACCTCCTAACAACCAGAATGACGGCTTTCTTGTGCACAGAACCCTATATTGCCGTCTCAAGCAGCAGTAACCGCTAGCAAAGCCGGAGCTAGTGTGGACTGCGTCCAGCCGTGCCCGAGAGTACGTGTGTGTGATGTGATGATGGCAGCTGTTTTTACATGGACGGTGAGGCGAGTTCAAGTGTTTTGCTATTGGTGTGTTTGTATTTGCTCGAGGGGATGTCGCTTGTAGAGGCCCCCTGCTGTGTGGCCCGGGCTTGTAGTGTTCAGGTGGCTCTGGATGAACCGCGACTAGTTGGGCATGCGTGTGCGTGCCTATGTGCTACTGAATATCGATCAAGTGGTCTTCAGGACGGCCAACATTAGGGAACGAAGGGGGGGATCAGGTACTGTGCCCGTCCGCCACAATTCCCCGTGGGGCCTTTTTCGGTCATTTATTTATGATCAATTCTGCAGTATTCTACAAATCAAAAGAGATCGGAAGGCTGCCTGGACGTGTCGAGCCAGGGGATTCCTTAGGAGTCTGTTCATCTTGCATTATTTTAACGCAATGTGGTCAGGGATGTGTGGGTTTCGGTTTGAGCAAGCAAGGATGCCTGAAGAACATGAATCTATGAGCAGATTGTTCAACTGTATGACCATCCACTCTGCTCTCTGGGTTTTGGGGTTTCCCACTAGCGTCTTGGAAATGAGTGGATAGGTTTGGTTAACATTGACTCGTTTGTAACTCTCAACCAGTTGGGCAGTAGGATGACGCGCTGGCATGTTCGTTCCACAAGTGACGACTTGTTTTGGCCAAATTGAGTCCCAGCACCGAACATGGATTGGGCAAGTCGTTGCATTTGTTTGCGGATTGGGAGCACGTTGACCGTGAATCGAGTAATTCTCGGCTCACCCGATTGTCACCTCTTGTGAAAATTTCGGCCTCATCAAATGTGAAGGGTGGTAGGGTCTCGCGTAATGAGCCGCAACTTGAGAATTGGCATCATTTCGCCGCACTGCTGCCGCGTGTTCGGCAATTCGCGTTTTAAAATTCTCCGACGTAGTCGCTTTTCGTGTAACTGCACCACATATTTTAGACGACTCCTGATGTTTCTTGCCGTGGCAGTGGGTCTTTTGATTTTATTTCCACCACGCGTGATGACAGTTCAGCAGGTCAGAGCCCACCTGCCATTCAACAAACTATTAACACGCAATTACGTCTAATTGTCGTCGTATGTTTGCAGTAATTACTGTATCCAAACTGCAGACTCCTGTGCATACGCTATTCCTATCTGCTACTGCTCTCTGCTTATGCCTCTGATGATGAATGCGCAACGGATCTCGAAACTTCAGGCGAATAAAAGTATTGTCCCAGTGATCGAGTCGTCTTCTTCTCTAAATACTGAACTGTCGGTCCTGCCTTGTGTCAAAGTTTTGCTGTAGGAGATGATAGAATGAGTTCGCTGTAGCCTAGTAAGGTTAGTAAATGTTGATGGAAGCAAACAGGGGAGTTCCAGGAAGCAGCGTAGCAGGAGAAAAAGAGGTTTTGGAAGAAGAAGGAGCCGCGATCACTGGAATAAGAAATGTATTTTCCTGGCAGTTTGGATTCTGTCTCATGTCTCTGATGAAGAATCCGCGACGGATATCGAAACGTCAGGCGAATAAACATATTGGCTCAGCGATCGAGTCTTCTTCTTCTCACACGCAGCACTACCGAATTCAGGCTGCCACAACCTTGTCTGTGGCGTCGAGAGTTAGGAGGGCGTCGGTCAGCAGCGACCACTGCATGTGTGTTGCAATCTTACGGCGGGTCGTAAAGGACATTTACTGGACCGGATTGGGGCTCTGCAAATGTTTCCCGAGTTGCACATCAATAATGGCTGCTACGCACGGTGTGGTATGTCGAGTCGTGTCAACCACTTGTTACCAAGCCTAGTATCAGAAGAATGATTGAGTAGGACAGTGCACTGAGAGAAAGGGAGTTTGGGATATGATGTGGTCCAGCCAGCTAATAGGCGATAGAGTGTATCCCAACGAATATAAACTAATAGGTATGGTAAGGCGTGGAAGGCCAGACTGTTAGAGATAATTTAATAAGGTGTAACAAGCGTAGAATGTAAGCAATAGGCAAGAGACTCTCAGACAAGTGCAGTCCAGCCATCAATGGGCCGGAGTCCAGAGGCGCAGTCCGGTAAGTAGATCACCGGGTCCGGACAACTACAACCGAGCAGTAGATTTTCGGTTTTGGGAGTGACTGAGCGTAAACAACTCCCCCGCAGTAAGCTCCTAGCCTTGGGTTGTGGTTGGCCCGTGAGGCCAGACAGGGGGTGACCTTAAACAGAGGTTTTGATGTCGTCTCTTGCGCATGCGCGTTGGTCATGCCAGACGTGACCTGTCCCTTGGGCGCCCGAGGAAAGCATGGCTGAGAAGTACAAGGTCGCTACAGGAGTGAGATCGAGTCTGGGAATCTGTTTAGCACAAAGTTCTAAAGCTCTTGAAATTACCCTGGTACTCCAAAGGCCTTGGATTTGGAATAACGCTATTTGAATTTGAAATCTAGGACATTTTCACACAGTCAGGATAATATTTGTACCAGATTTCTCTGAAAACCTGGTCCATTTTACGCAGACACGGTCTTGTGTGGCACTCGTTCGCAGGCTGATTGGCTTTGTCGCGGTAGTTAACGACTCAGCCACCAACTGTCAAGTCATAATCACATCAATTACGACCCTAACCAGCAAAACGATCAGGTCAGCGGTTCCTTTGATGTAGTCGCGAGTATTACAGGTACTGAGCACATTGCGTCCTTTTTATCCTTCTCTCTGATGATAGGTGTGGGTGACAATCCGAAACTTCAGGCTAAATGCTGCAAACTTTTCTTCATTTTGCAACCTTCGTGGTGATCTTCGAGGTCGCTATTGATGGTTATCGCGTGGTCGCCAACTTTTCGGTGAACTCTGGAGTCTGGTGGGTCGCATCTCGGTGATGTTGTCTTGACTTCTACTGTCTTCTCCTGTTGTCCCGGATGACCCCTTCTTTACTCACCGCTATATTATTTTTCCAATGACGAAAAGTGTCCCGAACTCTCAACAGCAGGATCCCATCGAACTGCATCATTTCAAACCATGCTACCTATTAGGGCAGTTATTTCTCCTACCTTTTTTTGTAAATTGGTGGCTCGCTGAACTCATCCACCGATATAGGAGTTTTTTACTGCCCAGATAATTATTTTATAAGAGTCCGTTGTTAATCGGATCTAACTTACCACCTCACCACGTGTAACATACTACTAATTCCTGTTGTCACACAGCTGCTTACGCGCAGCTGTGATCACCGATTTTTATTGTCTTATTTTCACGATAGCGCTAAGTTTATAATGAAAGGGCTCCTTGGGCCTTAAATATACAATTTATTTATACGTCTTGTTTCAGTGCTCGCATCTTCTCCTTCGTCCCGCCCAGGAGGGTAACGGAGGAGGGAGTGCAGCACTGTAGAGTAATTCACACGTGAGTCACCGCCCTGTGTTTATGTTATAACTCAGTCTGATCTGGCCGGACAGAAGAAGGCAAGAGAGTGGATCCGTTGGCAACGACTTTATTTAAAACCACACAAGGACAGTGGGGTTTGTGGGGGTCTTTTAGTTTGTCCACTCCGGCGTATTTATGAGGTTCTCGTCTTTCTAGAATATTCCTGGCGTATAGTGTGCGCCTGGCATGTTGAAACCTTGTCGACTGCAGCCACTGCCTACGTTGTGTGGGCGGCCATCTCGTTTGCTCGACGCACGGCGTGGGCAGCTTGCATGCTGGCATGCCCCAGCGCAGACTGCCGTGAGTGCATGGGGGGTCCCGGCTTCCGCCAAAGTGTTAGGCACAGTGTTAGGCATCCGCCACAGTTTTAGACATCATTGTTCCAGACAGAAAAAACGACGAACGAGGCTGACTGGAGGGCAGATATTCAGGTTCATAGGCTCCTTCCAACCTGACCTCTATGACAATCACACGTTAATGAGATCCGACGAGACGGCTTCCGTTTAAACCTGGTGTACTATGCACGGGGCACCAGATCGCTTGTGGCACGCCTAGACGAGCTATTTACTGCATTAATAACAGCATCCCTGCCCGCCTCCAATCATCATTGGAACCTGGTGGGAATGAAATGAGTGTGTGCTAAATGATACCCAGTTTCGAATGCACTGGGTACCCGCGTTACGTTCACCCGACAGTTCGTCGCTCTCGATGATGTCCACCACGTGCTTCAGCAAGCTGAAGCAATGTAGCGACTCCCGCGGGATAATAGTGGAAGTGGACTTGCGCAAGATCTAGCCAACTCTCTGACCACTCCCACACCGGGACCTGGTTTTCAAGACAGAGTCAAAAGACCGGAGATGGGAGAAGGTGCAGGCGGCTGGCGCGACCAACACTCAACACGCGTACCAAAAGCACACCTTACTAGGTAGGCTCCCACGTGCGTGAGAGCGCCAAAACGGCCAAATTAAGAAGGCGCCTGGCTGCCAGCCATTTCACGGAACAAGACACACACTAGGCCGACTGCGGTGTCCAAGGTATCTCGTTAGTTGGCAACCCCTCCAAGCCACGGCTTTCAGTGCACCGCGATAGATTCAAGCGTGCGTCAGGTTGTGTATAGCGAGGCAAGAAATGCGCTACGTTCACCTTATGAGGCAAACAAAGAATATAATCGTGCGCATAGACTGCTACACCGGACAGCAATGGAAAACAAAGTGGAATGAATGTAAACATTGCCAGTTTGTCGGAAAGAACCGAGATCTCTTGTACAGTATGGTGAATGCTGCATGAAAGATTCCGCAATTTGAAAAAGACTGCTACTCACTCGTAAACCAACATTGAGAAGGGTTGCAATACTGTTTATCATGCAGTCCAATTTGAATTCTTTTCACTCATGCCAGGATGCCGACTTTGTGATGAGCTTCTTTTTGACCGCTGCGAAAAAGTTGATTCTGTAAAAAATGGCTACTGAAATAGTATGCATTTTTATCATCGATTTTGACTGCCTTTATTAATTTAAATATATTTTATGGAAAGCATGCACGAAAAAATCCTCTCTTGTACTTATTTGATAGGAAATTACGCCTTCTTTGCATTTTATTCTTAAAGGAAGGGTTTGTTGCCGTTTTAAAAGAAAATTCTAATATTGTTTTTTTTACGACTGTGCGATGTTCATTCATAATACATCGTATCTGTCAATTTATTAATGCTGCCACTGATGTATACAGCATGACCCATGACTATTGCGAAATTCTATGAGAGCTGTGCAACCACTCTCTCAAGCTAAAGGCGAAAACGTACTTTTCCTTAAACAGGATGAACACAGCATTCAGTTTGTAAAACTTGAATTCAGTTCTAGCAGTCGATAGCTTTCAAAATCATTCGGCAATTTAGAAACTTTTTTAAAACCGAAGGAACCCCTTCCTTTAAGAATAAAATTCAAAGAAGGCTTTATTTCCTATCAAATAAGTTCAAGAGAGGATTTTTTGTGCATGCTTTCCATAAAATATACTTGAATTTATAAAGGCAGTCAAATCAATGATAAAAATGCATACTATATAAGTGGCCATTTTTTATCGAATCAACTTTTTCGCAGCGGTCAAAAAGAATCTCATCACAGAGTCGGCATCCTAGCGGAACTGAAAAGAATTCAAATTGCAGTGCATGATAAACAGTATTGCAACCCTTCTTAATGTTGTTTTGCGAGTGATTACCGGTACTTTTCAAATTGCGGAATGTTTCACACAGCACTGGCCATACTGTAGGTTCCTACTGGTAAAAACAAAAGTTCGTCCTTAACTTTCCCGTCACAAATATGATACGTTAACACAAACGTAGTACTCTTAACAGCAGGCCATCAGCAAGCGCAATGACCTGCATTCTCATATAAGGCCTTGTCTGTGCAGAGCAATCGTCACATGCAGGTGACCAACATGGTCTATGACAGTGAGCCCGTACTTATCACGCCAACAAGGGTGATTAACTGGCGGCCATTAACGACTCGGGTGCGGACTGCCAGGCCATAAATCACGAGTCATTGGCGGTAGTTATCGCGGGAGCTGCTAATTGCAGTACGGAGGTGGTCGCGTAGCCACTGTGGCCTATAAATACTGTGACCTTGTGTGTTTCTATCACTCTTACCTACGACTGGCTCTGCTGAGCGGGAATCCAAACCGTCGGAACAAAAGTTACCAGTGACCTCGCCTTCTCCTTCTGAGGTTAGCAAACGTTCACAATACATCAGGACTGATGCGAGTTGCTGGAAACTAGCGACCGACAAGACAGCGAACGCGTGGCTCAGTGGTTAGTTCGTTTGCCTCTGACCGGAGAGACGCAAGTTCGAAACTCGAGTATGGCAGAAATTTCAGCTGCAACACTGGAGTTGGGTATCGCTAGCTGACGACGGCTAATGAGCCAGAAACGACCATTCTAGAGTCCCATGTCTTGTTGAAATATTACCATAGGATTAGCGGAACTGTTCTGCGCCTAGCCGGCCTGCGAATGTTTGTCATGTGGTTCAGTCGATGAACTAGCGAATACAGCTTTAAGACTGGCAGCGGGTCTTGCCACTTCCTGCTTACTTAATTGCTAACTAGCGCTTCTTGAATACGTATAACGAATAAGAAGATTGTCTAACTCATGAAGTGTCAACATCGATATTGGAGAGGGGGGTTAGCGCACATTTTAGGTTGTTACTTATGCATATTGAATTAATTGAAGGCATAGAAAGCTGTTTGCTTAAGCATGTTTCACTTCAGATCGGTTTATTGCAGGAAAAGCGCGCCAGGATGGTTCGAAATCCGACGTTTGTTGATACCCAGTAGATTTCCTATGCTATTTAATCCTACGGATCAAAGTCTTGCCCTTTTGCGCACTATACTATAAACTTATCAATTATTGGTTTATTGAGTTTCATGATATTTCTGAAAAAACGTTGGTGGTTAGGAGGTCGTCTCCTTCAAATTACCTGGAGTCAAACTTTTACCGTTCTGGAGTTAGATTAGCATAGTTTCCGCCACGAAGCGCCGCGCACACCTCCATTTCACATGAGCAACAACTTTACGTTAGTTTATTTTATTTGGTTCATTTAACTTATTTACATTTATGTTCAGTTTTTAGTTTATTATTATGTTTACTATTTTTAGCTTTACTAATGAACTAAAATCAACTAACTAAAAAACTTAAGCTTAACTAAGCTAAACTGCGAGATACGTGATGAGCTACGTACGGTCCAGTTAGCGACTTCTACCCCATGATAACTTCGGCGCGGTTACGTAGTTTTTTTTAAGCGCATAACACAGGTCTACCTTTTTATACCAGCCCGAAGAGAATTTATCAAAAGCAGACGCATAATCGTCAATTTATTTGCTGATCTTCGGTTTCTTCTTTCTGCCGGTCATAGCAACGATGTGCTTGGGACTACAAAGTTAGTTTAACCCAACAACTAGCGACCATAGTCAGATCGAGATATCCGTTGACAGTTATGATCTGGTTTCTGAATAGAGAGACCCTATTTGGACAAACGAGGTGGATAATTTTAACCATTGAACATAGGGCATGACCGTCCAGTATGTTGGCGGGCTTTTTAATGTTTTTATTTGTCATGAAGAGTTTCCAAAAACTCGAAGAAAACACATTCTAGGCTTCTTGTAAGTTAGTTCGCATGTAAATTGAAGGTATGTGCGGCGCTTCGCGCCGCTTACTATACTAAGCAAACTTCAGAACAGTAAGTTGGACCACAGGTGGTTTGAAATAGACGACCTCCTAACCAACATTTCCTTTTTTAAAATTATTTTAGAAAACTATCTAAAATAACAGTTGACTGGCCTATGGCCACTATAATTACCTTCTTTTTTGGTTGCTTTCTCATCTCTGAAGATGGACGCCTGTAAGAATTCGAAAGTTAAGAACAATAAATCAACTGATCTGATGCGCGACACGCCTTCTTCCTCGTCCATGCAAATACCTGGATCACGAACTTTCTCATTCATTCGGAAATAATATTATGATAAAGGCAATGCGTAAAAACGCCGAAACACCTGCTAGTCTGTCGGTCGTTCTTCCTGAATTTTTATTGGCTACACGTTTATCCGCCAGATGTTCCAAATACTCACTCTTTCCTGAATACGAGATCTAGTCATGTGAACAGCCCCGAACAATCTTTTACACACACCCATGCCTAGACCATTTATGGGAAGAATGGACAGACACCAGCGGCCGTTTAGCTTATTGAAGAGAATTGAGAAAACAAAAAAACTGATTCAGCATTTATTTGGTCATATTAGGTTATTAGAAATGGCTTTATGTGTAAACCCATTCAAATATGCGTCCTACACTTTACAAATGTATTATTAACGGCGGTATGCCCTGTGGGAGACCCTCAGACCTGTCAAACATAACAGCGCACCGCATTGTGCTGTAATAGGCCCAGTTGGCTAACAATTGAGCTCTTTGAATGACATGTGTTCTCTATGGGGCCGTTTGAGTTCCTTTGACGGCTTTCACGATTTCATCGGAAAAATTTATAACGTTAAGCTTGCTAACGTGCATACTGACAGCCCTGTCACGCTTAAAGATGAGGTTTACTTCTGCCTTGGCGCTGACGTTAACCAATGCAAATCTCATTTCGTCAAGTTTACCAGGAGGCAACCACCAGACCATTTTCAAAAAATGATAACGAATGCCAACAACTAGGGGCACATTATCAGTAGTTTGAAGTAAAAAACGCAAAATGGGCTTATGTTACCTTCCGAAGAAATGCAACCGTGACTGCTGGGAAATTTATTTTGCATGAAAACTGCAAATAGCCACCTTCACGGAACTTAGTCACGAAAACACTACCTTCGCAGAATCCCGGTCTGTCAAAAACCATTGAGAATTCTGTGTTACTGAATTTGCGATAGAGCAGCGTAGTCTTGAGTTCAGTGAGCCTTTCCATATGCTGTTGCACAAAAGCTGTCATATACATTCGATTTTTTCGACGCGGACACCTTCATTTCAACAAGATAAAAAGCATAACGTGTGAGCCAGTGTTTAAAGTCGTAGACAGTTAACTAGGTTTGCAGATTTGTATATCACCCCTCTGACTAACATGAATGTGATTAAAAAAATAAAAATTAAGGGTAGATAGAATGGAGTGTGACTGCCTAGATTCAGTTTATGGAAATTCTATGGAGAGAATTCGTCACGTATCATGGTGTGTATAGCAGGTCTGGCCGAGAAGCGGCAGCAAAAGAATCAGGAGCACGGCTAACCCCATGTGTGTCTGTGTGTGTTTGCACCTTTAGTGTTGCTTCAGAACATTCCTGCTATCAGCAGCAATTTAGGTTGCAATCCTAGGCCACCTAAGTCAAGTCAATGTACTTGCATTACGCCTATCACAGTCATCATTTTCGTTCGGTAATGGAATAATTCGATAGTCGTTATCCTCGCCACAGGCTGCGCTCCTCACGTGAGAACGGCAGAAGTTCGTGACCGGTTGCTCGTCGCTGTCTTGCCAATTACGCTGAATCTGATAGTGGGACTCCGGGGGGAGGGGGGGTTGATCGTCGCTGTACGTCTGACCATCGGCAGTGCGTAAAGCCGGCTGCCATGACTCAGCGGCGTGGAGATTAACGACAATCGATACCATGCTGTAGCCTCTCTGTTTAACGTGAGAGAGAATGTTGTCAAAACGGGGAGAATAAACCGCGGATAAACGTGGCCTCCGCACTAGTTAGCATACATGACAGGCAGAACGTTGGGGCCGCACCCTACCAACACTAACACCGTACTAGCCCTTAGCTTTCAGGCACCCTTTGCATTGTCAATTGCGATCTGTTTTCCTTTGAAGTAATTTAACTCTCTGCCATTAGCGTTACAAACGCTACTAGCCGAAACCATAGTCACCGCAGTCGCCATGAAAATCCTCTGTTGAAAGTTAAGCTGTGTTCTTGTTCCGTTTCTCGTTCTCATCCTCTTTCGTTCTTTTCGCTCTCCTCCTCTATTCTCACTTTCTTTCCCTCCTCTCTCTCTCTCTCCTTCGTTTTATCCCTTCACTACCTGCCCGTCTATCTCTTTCTCCTCTATCTTTCTCGGGTTGCCTTCGTTCTTCTCTCCCTTCTTCTTCTTCTTCTTCTTCTTCTTCTTCTTCTTCTTCTTCTTCTTCTTCGTCTTCTTCGTCTTCTTCTTCTTCTGCGCACCCACACTTACAAGGTTAACTAGACTGTTTCTCTCCCTCCTCATTTAGCCCCGCCCATGGACGGCAACCGACAAAGGAGCATGGGTAGTGCCTATCAGTCGATGACTGAATGGTTACCCCGTCTCAGAAGGGTGTTGGCCCAGGCTTCGTGCAGGGCTGCTCTCCCTCTTCTGAGATTCAACGTCTGTGTGCATATGCAATGCCGGGCTTCGATAAACCACGGTTCCGGCAGCCTGGTAGGCGCTGGCACATTCGCTCGGTTCTGATTCCCTGTCGGTGCAGGCGTTCGCGCTCCCAATGGGTTCAGGCCCCACCCAGGTGTCCGAGCAGCTAGGCGGTCACTATGCGGTAGGGGAGAGAGTGAGGTCGACCCTCGGCGCGTTTCTCTCATCACTATAATAAATCTGAATGCGCTTGAATCTATCACGGTGCGCTAAAAGCCGTGACTTTGAGGGTCTGCCAACTGACGGGATAACTCGGGCCCCCTACGTCGCTGCTCCTTTTGCACGCGTGTGTTTGTGTGTACGTATGGGAGGAAAGGGAGGACTGAGAGTCAGGCTGCAATGGCTCCCTCTTAATGTGGCCTTTATGGCGCTCCGGCGCAGGCGGGAGCATACCTAGCGAGATGGCTGTGTAAAGTGTGCGCGTGTTGAGTGGTTACCGCGCCAGCCATCTACACCCTCCCTCGTCCCCGGTCTTATTGACTTTGTCTTTACACCGGATACGGAGGTGGGAGCGGCGAGTGAGTGGGTAAATTCTGCGCGAGTCTGCCTAAACTCTTAATGCAACGCGTTCGACCTTGGGGACGTTCTACGGTCATATTAGACAGAACCGACTACCTTCAGAAGGCGAAAAACTTACTGGAGGATCGTCAGTTTTATGTTCTTTGTGAAACCAATCCCATCAAAAAGCTGACACGCGAAATCAATTCGAGCCTGTTGACTTTTGAGAACTCGGGTGCAATAACGCCGTCTGACCGATGCATGGCAAGGGCACAAGAAACGGCCTTTGCCTGTTTCTATGGCCTCCCCAAAGTGCACAAGGAAGGCGCTCCTCTCCAACCCATCGTATCACTAAAAGGCACTCCAACGTACGGACTAGCAAAGTGGCTGTTTCAGCGTCTCAAATTTCTGACCGCTGATTCGGAGACCACGGTCCGCTCGTCAACACAGGTCATAGAGAAACTTAAAGGAGTAAGTCTCTTGCCAAGTGATTTCATGGTTTCCTTCGATGTCACGTCCCTTTTTACTTCTATCCCTCAGGATCTGGCAATCGAGACCGTCGAATTACTCCTACGAAAGAAGTACGATGAGACGGAGAATCGCCTTGGACACTCGCAAATCCTACAGCTCCTGAATTTCTGTCTCAGGACGTACTTCACGTTTGGTGGAACAATCTACGAGCACGTGAAAGGGACACCGATGGGTCCACCGACTTCGGGACTCATAGTCGTGGCGGTCCTGCAGTGGCTGGAGTCGCTGGTTTTCCGACAACACAGACCGAAATTCTGGGCTCGGTATGTGGATGATACCTTCGTCGTCATCGAACGGAATCAGGTGCTCACGTTCAAGGAACGTCTCAACAGCGTCTTCCCGGAAATCCAATTTACGATTGAAGACGAAGAGAACAACCAGCTGGCCTTATTTGATGTCCTCGTCTGTCGCAAAGATTTTGGTGATCTAAAGACTAAAGTATTCATGAAAACGACAAACACGATGTAAGTACTGAATTACAACAGCAACCACCCAATCAGCCACAAACGCAGTTGCATAAAAACACTCTATCGGCGTGTTGAGACGCACTGCAGCGAAGAAGAAGAGAAAGTTGCCGAGGTAGAATACCTTCGACGGGTGTTCAGAGAGAATGGTTACCCACGCAACTTTGTCAACCGGTGCCTGCGAAAACGAGATGGCCAACAAAAGCGCACTGACCCCAAGATTTGGCGTTCGATTCCGTACGTCAAAAACGTATCGGTAACAGTTGGCCGCCTTCTCGCACCACTTGGAGTTGGAGTCGCACACAGGCCGGAGGACCCCAAGGCGTCAGATAATGAAGCCGAAAAACCCACTGCCACGACAAGAAACATCTGGGGTCGCCTACATGATCTGGTGAAGTTGCGGTCAAAGCAACTATGTCGGAGAAACTGGCAGACTTCTCAGGACGTGAATTGCCGAACACGCGGCAGCAGCGTGGCGAAATGCTGACAATTCTCAAGTTGCGGCTCATTCGACGAGACCCGGCCACACGTTCAAATTTTATGAGGCCGAAATTCTTGCAAGAGGTGACAATCGGATGAACCAAGAACTACTTGAGTCATGGTTCACGGGCCCCAAATCCATCAACAAGTGCAACGATTTGCCCAATCCATATTCAATGCTGAGATTCAATTCGGCCAAAGCAAGTCGTCACTTGAGGAACGGGCAAGCCACCGCCAACACCGGGGAGTCAGACGGCCGAGCAATCGTCACGCCCTAGCCCACCGCCCGTGATGAAAATTCAACAGATCAGAGCCCACAGGCAGTTCAACAAACAATCCACGCAAAAGAAGGCGATTAACGTTAATTGTCGCTGTATGTTTGCAGTTATGACTGTGTTCTATAAATACTGCAAATTTCTGTGCATGCTTAACCTATTTCTGCTACTCATGTCTATTATGATCAATCCGCGACGAATATCGAAACATCAGGCGAATAAACATATTGCCCCAGCGATCGAGTCTTATTCTTCTCAATTGCCTCCTGGGACACGCATGTTCGCTTGTATTGGCAACCCCCTTTTTAATTCATTGGCTGCAAATGACAGAGTATTCATCGCACAGACAAAGCTACGCAACATAGCGGACCTAGTTGGCAGCTGGCTCGTCACCCAGCCTTTGTGCAGCTCATCTTCTTGCAGTAACGCTGCTCCTACCAACTTTCTCACGTGACTGGTGATTTGAGGAAATTTCTCTTGTAGAAGCAACAACTTGCGAGAAGCTCCCTACTATCATATATATGTCATGTGACATGTATTCACTTTTCTCTGTTACAGCGTATGCGAAAGATATTCCGACAATTTCTAGTTGCAGTTGACTATGAACCGATACGGAAACTTGCAGCAGGATTAGTTCCACGTCAGTGTGCACTAGGAATTTTCGACCTAAATTCATGAGATTCCCTCAGTTGGGCAATGTACTGAATGCCGAAAAAAGGTTTCCGTTACAACCTACGAATGTAGCGATTGCCGAATAATTCGCACGGACGGCATATAGGCTCGCTAGATTCCAGTCGGTGCGAGGTATTCTGTGCGAGTTTCGGGGTCGGCAGTTCACTCTCGCAGATTACAATGCCTGCGTTCGGCTCGCGGGAGTTCTTTTGTCGCACATCCCACTGTTAACAAATGAACATCAACTGGTTTTCCCACTAAGCATTTTGTTTCCTCGCATGTTTCCCAACTGTCACTATCTGCTGTACCTGCCGCCTAATTTAGCATACACACTCGCAAGTGTCAGCAAGCCTGATCCTTACTTAGGTGGTGTATTCAGTTTTCACGAGCCTGTCTCTTCCTTACTGGCTGATAACCGTTAGGCACCCAATGCTTAAAAATTTGTGTACTAACTGAATCTGTAGGAAGATGAAAGAAGGAAGAGACTATTGCTAATAAACCCGAAAAGGCGAGTCCGGAGATATACAGTTGTCGCTGGCTATTAAGCCCACCTCGAGACCAGAGCAAATTGGGCTTAATAAGCGGCTGGGCTTATTAACCGTGGGCTTAATAGCCGGTGACCGCTGTACTTGAGAAGAAGATGACTCAATCATTGGGACAAAACTTTTATTCGTCTGACGTTTCGACATCAATCGCGGATTCTTCATCAGATACATGAGCAGAAAGCCGTAGCAGAAGCGGGTAGCACATGCAGGGGAAATTTCAGGATTTATAGGACCCACTCATTACTGCGCAGGTATGAAAAATACCGGCAATTAGCGATAGGTGCTCTTTTGTGTGTTGATTAATTGATTATGGGAAGCTGGCCCCGACTTGCTGAACTTTCATCACGCGTGGTGGAATTGGACGTAATGACTGATTAGCCATCTAGTTCTCCGGTGTTGGCGTAAGACGACGCGGTGGCCTGTGCTTTCCCCGAGCAGCGATTTGCTTTGACCAAATTGAGCCTCAGCGCCGAATATGGATTGGGCAAGTCGGTGAACTTGTTTATGGATTGGGAGCTCGTGTACCATGACTAAATTAATTCTCGGCTCACGCGATTGCCACCTCCTGTGATAATTTTGACCTCATTAAATTTGAATGTTTGGCCGGGTTTCATAAAATGAGCTGCAAATTGAGAATTGGCATCATTTCGCCGCCCTGCTACCGCGTGTTCGGCAATCCGAATCTTCAGGAGTTTGCTTTGTTCGCAACTGTACTAAATCCTATAGACGACTCCAGACGTTTATTGCCGTGGCAGAGGGTCTTTTATTTTCATTATATGACGCCTTATGGTTGCTTCTAGCCTGTGCGCGACTCCAACTCCAAGTGATATGAGAAGAAACTTCTGACGTCTGGAAGCTAAAAATGCTGTTAGACCATGCGAATTGCTTCCTAGGGTCGAATGTGATGCACCATGGGGACCCTAGGTTGACAAAGATCTCTTCATCCTGCCTACAGAAAAGGGGCGTTACAATTTTGTGATGGACAGGATGACTTCCCTGAAAAAAAAGATAAAAGCTTGCTGGAGGATCGTCAATTCTATGTCCCGTGCGAATTCAGCCCTTAAGATGCTGTCTCGAGAACTCAGTAAGACGGTATTGGCAGATGGAAAACCCAGGTGAAACATCGCCGACCGACGCATGGCGAGAGTGTAAGAAACGGCCTTGACCCGATTCTGCGGTCTGTCAAAAGTGCACGAAGAGGGCACTCCTCTCATTGCATCAGTGAAAGGCTCTGCAATCCACAGACTGGTAAAGTGGCTGTTTTGACGTCTTAAATTTCTGACACTACAGTCAGCTCGCCGGCACAGCTCTTGGAGAAACTAAAAAGTAAAGATCTCCTGTAAACCCACGCTTTGGTGTCTTTTGAATTAACGTAGTCCTTTACATTATTCCACAGGATCTGGAAGTCGTGGCCGTTGAATTATGCCTACTAGACAGATAGGATCAAGGAGGCTATTGCCTCGGACATACCCAAATCCCCACGCTCCCAAAGTTCTGTTTCAAGACGTTATTCACGTTTGACGGAATCATCTACGAGCGGGTGAAAAGCAGGCCAATGGGTTCGCCGAGTTCGGAACTCATTGCTGCGGCAGTTCAACGACGGTTAGAGTCATTGATCTTCTAAAACCACCGACCGAAATTCTGGATTGGGTATATGACCACCAACTTTTTCGTCATTGAACGGTATCAGACGCGGGAATTCAAAGAACGGTTCAATGCAGTCTTACCAGACAGGGAATTCAAGCCCCCAAATTTTGGCGAGCGCTCACACACGTGAAGGAAGCCTCGGAAACAGTCAGCCACCTTCTTCCCCCGATCAGAGTTGGAGTTGCACGAAGACCGGAGACAGCCATCAGACATCAGATCACGAAGCCGACAGACATGGCAAGAAGTTCCTGGATTCCTTAACTGGATCTGGTGCAGTTTTGGACAAAGCAACTACGTCGGAGAAACCGGGAGACTACTTCGAACGCGAATGGTCGAGCGTACAGCAGCCGTGCGGATGAATGACTTGAGCTCTCAGGTTGCGACTCCTTCGACGGGACCCGGCCACACCTTAAAGTTGGACGAAACCAAAGGTCGTGCAAGAGGATCACCTCTGTACCGAAGTACCAGTCTACATTGACTTTAAATAACTGTGTAACCTTCTGGAAGTGAACGGTTTGTTTTACGAAACGAATACAACCCATGCTTGAAGGCTTGTGCGCAGCATCAGTTGGCTGTTAGATCATTTTATTTTTCAATAATTACTTCGTGCATTATTCCTGTCTCGTCCTGTTTTTATTAGTCTGGACTTACTGATAGCGTTCTCATGGTTCTCCGATTACTAAGCACAAGAACCTCCCGCTTCCATACTATGTGCAGTAATTTCCTCCGGGCAAAGTAAGTAAACATGCAGGAAGTGTGCGGATGACTAGCATTCACGATAACAGAGAACCAACTGGACGAACAGTCGTCACGCCAAAGATCGACAAAGTCGAGGAAATCATGGTCACTAAAGACTCGGGTACGGACCAATAAGCAATCATCACATTAACTAAGACCGCAAGCGATGGACACGAGGGCTGCGTCCTATAAATGCTGCGCCCCTGTGTCTCTATTAACCTTGGATAGAGAAGAAGAAGAAGAAGAAGAAGAAGAAGAAAAGGGGTGAGTTTGTAGACTGAATTGTATTTTTACTGACGTTTCGGAACCCTTCTCGCTTCAAGCATCAGTGTTTTATAGTTGCCGGGTCTGGTGGTCTTGAGTTACTCAGTATTACCGTTTGCCTCGTGCTGGATGCGCAAAGTTAAACTTGCCCATTCTCCACTGACTACATTTGATATGCCAAAGGTTGGCCGCTTAACATCAACCCGGGATTCAACCAAATGGTTGTAGTGATCTAACCGCAACCACGACTTAGACCGCTGCAAACCATCTGGGGATTATGATAGACGATGATTCATGCAAGAAGCTTATCTAAACACTATTGTATAATCGAAGAGAGATGTGTTATTTTTTACTAATATAGTATACCTATGGTAGAAAAATGCACCGGAGCAACAGGCAGGCTGTAAAGATGTTACACCCGACGACCACCAAAAACAAACTTGACTTGTTGCTCACCATATTGCGTCGAAGTAGAAAATGCCGAAGCCACTCAAGGGAGAGGATTATCCAGAACTATTTTTTATCAAAACTGCCCAGGAATTACCGACAGAGATGGGAGGTTGCTGAAAAAGTAATATTTTTGTCCAAGTACCCCTTTAAGGATACTTTTGAGGTAATTCGCAGGGATACGGCTAATTCTGGTCTGCAGCTTCGGGATAACCAAAGGCTGCCAACTCAGACCACCTAAACACGCCGACAGCTGCTCCTTCCCCGTGTTTCAGCGAAAAGTACGCAATTTGTTAAACAGTTCGGTTCTTTTTTCAGCGATGATACCCACGTAAGCATTCGGAAAGTCAAGTTGGGCGAACGAACGTTTTCTCTTAATTCATCTTCAGGCAAATACAATAATATGCGGGAGGCCAACTCAACACCCGTCCGCACGCTTTTTACTAAGTTGTGAAACGGGGACGAGGCAGCGGTAGCAAGTCTCCTCAGGCCACCCAAGTGGTCACTAGACGATTACATTTTGCGTCCTCACGCCTCTCCACAAAACGTGAGACAAGGACGACGGGACGACATTAACCAATTGTCGGCCCCTTCATTTCTTAACCTCTATTCTCCTCTCTGGTCTCCAATTAAGACGAGGATCTGATTCTTTTGATCCCTTCACACCTCCCACCTTACCCTCCTAATTACTACTGATTGGTTGCTTAAACTTTCGTTAACTCTGCCCTCCCTCTTTATTGCTGTATTTGCCTGATGATGAATTAATGGAAAACGTTCGTTCGCTTAACTTAACTTCCTGAGTTCGGTTCTTGTTTGACAGGATAGGCGAACACCTACCGGTGTGGCTAGGCCACTAACAGTTAGCATAATTACTTCAGATAGTCTGTAAAACAGTTCGAAAACTTGAAGCATTTTTTCCCAGGTATAAATTTGAAGAAGGCAAAAACGGCAGAATTTATTTGAAGGAATAAATTTCGAGAACGATTATCAACTGCTACCTCTCTTTGCATGAATAACGAACCGATTGGAGAACATGTCATTTTGAATTTTCACAGGATCGATAATATCAAGGTCATTGTAACCCGGCGGATGATCAATAAAAATGACAACTTTAAGCTTGGGACGAAAAGTAGTGAGGGGATTTGAAGACTGTATAAACAGCAAAATTTAATGGATCCATAAATTTCGAGAGGGCTCTTCAGTTGTCACCCCTCATTGCATGACGGGAATGAACGTTAGAGGAAATACACAACTGAATTCATAAAAACCGGCAAGGTCACTTTACATGGCCAAGAGGCGTTCGATAAAGCCGATGCACGCCACTTCAAACTGTGTTTATGAATTAACATGCACTTGCGGATGCAAGTACATAGGGCGAACGCAAAGGCAATTGGCCACCAGAGCAATGGAACACTTACCTAGTTGGTTGTTTAAGCAAAAAAAACGAACACCTCGCTCGTCAATCACTGAACACTTGCTAGATACGGGTCACTCCGTGGATCCTAAAACCTCCTTCCGCGTACTTGTTCAAGCACGAACAACTCGCACCTTACGCTACCTGGAGGCAGCGTACATAAGGCGGTTTAAATCCGACCTATGTAAACAATTGGAGCATAGAGTTAACCTAACTCTACCTTGGTAACACTGGCTCCTTGTTTACACATTCCCCTCCCCAAATTTTCTTTCATTTTTGCCTATACGTTTTTTCGCCAGTTTTGCTGTCTACAGCGTTTAACTTTCAGCTTTATCGAACGCCTCTTGGCCATGTACAGTGACCTTGCCGGTTTTTATCGATTTTTTTCTGTATGAATTCAGTTGTGTATTTCCTCTAACTTTCATTCCCGTTATGCAATGAGGGGTGGCAACTGAAGAGCCCTCTCGAAATTTATGGATCCATTTAATTTTGCTGTTTATACAGTCTTCAAATTTTCAGCAGGGAAAAGAAGCTTTACGTAGTGAGGGGAATTAACAAGAATAAAAGTATGGCATGCATTTATCAGGACAATTAAAGATTAACCATATGGTCTAATTGCTTACATAGGTCGGGTCTCTCCCGTCCTATGTAGGCTACTCCCATGTCACGCAAAGTTCGGTTGGTTCGTGCTAGAACAAGAACTCGAAAAGATGTGTTAATTTCAACGGAGTGACCACTGTCTAGCAAGTGTTTTGTATTGGATGACCATGGCACTTTGTTTCCCTGTTTTAAAAGCCAAACAAGTCCGAAAACTGTGGAGAAGACTGCGGCATTTGCATAAAGGGCACGATGGAGGCAACAAAAGCCCGATCCTGCTAGCGCGAAAGTACGATTGCAGTTCAGGCAGCTATCGTGGGTCAAAAGTACTTACCACGTGTAGAAAAATTGTGCGCAATTACTTGGCCACGATTACCGCACATCTATAAAAGGGTGTTAAGGCTAAGAAGGTTAGCCCTAACGGCTGCAATCTTCCAGGTCCGGTTCCTTAGGAGAGGAGATAAGTCTTGGGAAAGTCAGATTGTTAGGAAGAGTATATTTTTTAGAGACTGCAAGGAAAATAGTAAGTAGGAAGTTTGACTCACGGACTAATGCATCCGTTACCTAGTCGGGTCGGCTCTGGAGTGTGGTCTAGCGGCAGTCATCCGGATGGCCGCTCTCCTTGTCTCGCTCAGTCTTCAGGGTGAATGGTTGGACCGCGTGAGGTTACGCCGTGGTGTGGGCGCAGGCGAGACTGAGCGTGTTAGAAGGTCGCGCCAGACATTGAGTGAGAGATGAATAGGGTGCGGGCAGCCAGCGTGACTGCAGCCTTGGCGTAATGAGTTGGCATTCACCGGTTTCCACAGTGGCGCTAAAAATCACTACAAGCGCTCCCCTCCTAGACCGTAGTTCGTTGACGAGAGAAATCGAATGAAGGAAGTACAGTGAAAGATAGGGAAGTACGTACGTACCAACGGTAGGGTTTGAACAGTTGGTGTTCGTGCAGCTGAGCTATGTGCGCCAGGTTGAAGGGACGGTTGTGAATAGCATAAGTTATTTTGGCTGGCATGCGTGAGTTGTGTCAATGCCATCAGTGCCGGTTGGTAGGAGGTAAGGTCATCCCGACTACGTGAGCCACTGAGTCTGCGTGTTGATAGGAGGTAAGTTCCCGACTACGCGTGCATCGGCATGTTTATAGGACGTTTGTCATCTCGACTACGTGTGAGGGAGGAGAAATACTGTTGGCAGTAGGAGTAGGATCGAAATTTGGAAAGAAGGTCAGAGTGTTAGCACTCATAGCGGGAACCACTCCGCCGGATGGGGGAGGAACCATAGCCTGGGGTTGATGGGCTGTGAGCGATTGAGTCTCCATCTTACTTCACGACGTGGTGTCGGTGATGAAATTCACGATTTTGCGGTCACATAAGATGACACAAGAAAAAATCAATTGAAGGCGAGGGACGTTAGATGGCGATTGAGTTCGGGCACATTAGAAGATTAGAATTCATCTCATGCCGTGGGTCACCAGTTATCGAGGGGTGCTAAGGCTTTTTGTGTTTAACCCTAATGTCTGCCATCTTTCAGGCCCGATTCTTTAGGAGAGGAGAGAAGTCTTGGGAAGGTCAGAGTAGTAGGAACAATGTATTCTGTACAGAAGACCTAGGAGTAAGTTGCCAGTCGGTCTGGCATCGCGTGCAACCGTGAGGAAGGTGTGAGAGCGTGGAGTCATCACAACAGCCAACAACGCAGCCTGCGTCCGCTCTCTGAAGAGCGTAATCCGAACTGTTGACTGGGGCAGACATTCGAGCGACAATCGTTAGTTATCTTGGCACAACTAGTAGCGTCGGCGAACAGAAAGATACCCCAAATCACAAGTCAAGCAAGACAGTGTTGGTAGACAGAAATTTATTGCCGAAAAATAGGCGGTACAGAGGCCGTCTTATGGGACAACTGCCAGCTGTGTGTGCTTGCCAGATGTCTCCGCTAGGTTGTGTGTTCTCTGCAGCCAAGCCTTGCCTGCCAGGCCGTGGAAGAGTAAGCAATCATCTGCCACCAGTTAGACGAGGCGGAATTATCGATTGCCTAGGCGCCAGCGGGTCGATAACACGCGGAGTAGATGACTAATCACGGGTATAAGCTCTGGCAGGGCGAAAGCAGAGTCGTGCGGCAAGTTCCCACAGTACCCCCCGGCAAGACCGAAGGCGGCGGATATTGACGCCGAAGGCAGGATGGCCACCTGAAAATATGGGTAACAAAACGATCGGGGAAATAAAGGTGGCGTCCACTACGGGTGAAATATACAGGGGTCTGAGAAGAGAAGTTGGCGTGGACAGTGGCAGAAGTGTGGGAGTTTGAGGTAGTGGCAGAAGTGGTAGAGTTGGAGGCAGGGACAGGTTAGGGTTGCGGACCGGAGGTAAGAGGTGAAATGCGGGATGGTTGAATAGCGGGCTGGGGAGGAGGTGAAACAGGGGGCAGAAGAACAGAGGGCTCATCCAGCGAAGTGTCCGGGACAGCAGCCTTGAGCCGGTCAACGCTCACAACCTCCTCGCGAGTACCACACTGGATGCGGTGTGTTTTTTCCCACGCGAAAGGACATGGAATGGTCTCTCGTAGGGTGATTTCAAGGGCCGTCGGAAGCGATCACATCATAGAAAGACGTGAGTACAGGTCACCAAGTCTTTCTCGAGGTAAGACTCGGAGAGAGAGGGTCTGGGCGGAACCGGGAATAGCGTCCGCAGAAACTGCCGGAGGTGATGCAGGAGGTTGGCAGGATCCTCGACCGCATCTGGAGGAGATGGCGAGATCAGCTCACCAGGAAGTCGGACAGGGGCACCAAACACCAGTTCAGCGGCGGAGCAGTCAAGGTCCGATTTGAGGGCGGAGCGGATGCCCATGAGGACCAGGGGGAGGTGGTCCGTCCAGTTCTCCGGATCGGCTGCGGTGCGTAGGGAGGCCCTCAACTGGCGATAGAACCGCTCGACCATCCGGCTGGCAGCCGGGTGATAGGCTGTAGTGCGAATGTGAATACAGCCTAAAAAGGAGAGAACAGACTGGAATAGATAAGACTCGAACTGAGCACCGCGATCAGTCGTGATAGTGGATGGAGTGCCGAAGATGGCAACCCAACAACTGAGAAACGCCTTAAACATCGTTGGAGCCTTAGAGGAATGGCCTCCGGCCAGTGGGTGAAACGATCCACGCAGGTGAGGAGGTAGGAACAGCCGTTGGACGGAGGCAGGGGACCTACGATGTCCAGGTGGACGTGACGTGGAAGTGACGTCGCTGTTTCGTAGACAAGTATCACACTTCGAGGGGCCTATGCGGAAACTACCGCCTTGACCCTGGCGAAGAGTGTGCTTCCGGGAGATCTAGCGCGAACAAATTTTGTTTTAAAACGTGTAAATTGGCCCGTGGAGCCTGGTGGTCGCCTTCCAATCACAAGTGCAGGAGACGAGTGCACTCCCAGTGATGCGAAATGTGGTCAGTATTTGATGTTCCCGCACGCCGTATCCGGTTACAATCCGAATAACTACAAATTTTCTAAATGTAGTCGGCGCTCTATTGGTGCGGTGCTTGAACTCAGATCACGTTGGCATCACCAATTGTCACAACTAGTAGCGTCGACGAACAGAAAGATACCCTAAATCACAAGTCAAGCAAGACAGTGGTGGTAGACAGAAATTTACTGCTGAAAAATAGGCGGTACAGAGGCCGTCTTATGGGACAACTGCCAGCTGTGTGTGCTCGCCAGATGTCTCCGCGAGGTTGTGTCCGCTGCAGCCAAGCCTTGCCTGCCGGGCCGTGGAAAAGTAATCAATCATCTGCCGCCAATTAAACGAGGCGGAATTATCGATTGCCTATGAGTGTAGGCGCCAGCGGGTCGATAACACGCGGAGTATATGACTAATCACGGGTATAAGCTCTGGCAGGGCTAAAGCAGGGTCGGTGCGGCAAGTTCCCACAATTTTTGTCTCAGTCAGCCTTGATGGTATTTGGACAGACCGTGCGAGGTTACGCCGCGGTGTGGGCGCAGCCGAGACCGGACATTTTATTAAGTCGCGCCAGACAGTGAGGGAGAGATGGACAGGATGCGGACGGTCAGCGTGAGTGCATCTTTGGTGTGATTAGTCGGCGATCACGGGTTCCCACAGTGGCGCTAATGATCACTACACATCTGCCCCCCCCCCCACTTACCCGACACAAGCAAGCGGCAGAATAATTTATAATCTGCTCACTTGCTTTTACTCTTTGGGCACAAGTTTACCATATAGCCATGGGTTCAGTTAATATTTCTTTTAAGAATAGGCCTGAGTGGGGTGCAAATGAGTGACGTTTAAGCTATTAGGTAAAGGTCGTATCTAGAAAAAAAAGTGTACGTGAAACAACACGCGCTTCTGGTAGATTTATATCAGTTTTCTGACAGCTAGTATTTAGAGCTCTCCTCTACTTTGGTCTTTTGTCAAGGGCTCCGATCTATCCTAAAGTTCTGGATGAAGTTAAATTACCCTACGTGCATGTCAAGCAAAATTGCAGTCAACCTACTTTATATGTTTTTATTCTGATGATCTAGAGTGCACCGATGGAAACTAGCATCGGATTTTGTTTCTGACACTATAGTTCTTTAAAGGGCAAACATACGAGACAACCCACACCATGAACATGAAGCTGCTTAATGCCGGCCATCCGAAGCTCTATTTTGACTTAAGATATTACTGAGTAGCATTTCAAGTAGTGCTATGTGGCCATCTTCCGGACATACCGGGGCACCCTTTTCGAATACCTCAGAAGATAGCTTATCCTCGGCATAAGGAAGAAAAGAAAAACTTTGAGCTGAAAGGATAGAGTTCTCCGTTTCCAAGAATTCTGCAGATTACGTTGGAGTTGTTTGAGTCACCGGACTCAAAGTAAAATACAAAGCCAAAAATCTGTTTTCGAGTAACTTGGTATTGCAGGCCTTTAACTATGCCTCGCTTTCCTTATTTTTTTTATCTGGGTTCATCTTCCTCCTAGCAACAGCGTGCAAAGTTGCCGGAACCGAATTACAGACGCATAAATGCCTCAACTGATTTTTGTTTGAAAGGAATTTAGACCCACGACCCACCTAGCGGTCCAGAGGAAATCGTTCTGGGGGCTTCATCTGCAGTCTGAAAAACAATTAGAATCAGAAATGCATGTTTGGCTACTATGAGCGCACACGCGAGTCCCAGGCAGTAATTGAGAAGAAGAAAAAGGATTCGATCGCTGGGACAACGCTCTTATTCGCCTGATGTTTCGACCCCCGTTGCAGATTCTTCATCAGAGACAAGAACAGAAAATTTTAGCTGAAGGGGGTGATGCATGCGCAGGAAGTCACAATATTTATAGGACACAGTCATTAATTTTTAATTTCCTGAGAAATTAATTTCTGTTCACGGTACATATCAATATTAAGGTCGATAGGCGTAGACCAAAATTGTAAGTGTATATTTGTGCTGAAACCCGTCAACCCCTGTGAAATATACACATTCTGCCAACAGACAGACTTTAGTAGTGTAAACTGACGTTTTAACTTACCATACTAACAGCCTAAGTACTTGCTAAAAGGCCCAGACAAGTGTTTCGCCGGTATTCTGCCACTACTTGACATAGGAGATTAAAAAAGGGAACTTTCAAATCCGGTATATCAACCAGAAAGTAGACAGGGAAAGCTGGGGAACCCAGTGATGAGCCGAACCCCTCGCAGCTGTGGCAAGCAGCGGCAGAATACCGGTTTACACGTGTCTGGGCCTTTTAGCAAGTACCTAGGCTGTTAGTATGGTAAGTTACAACACCACAGTTTACAGTCATGACTGCACACATGGTAACGATCGATAAACTCATTCTCGTTCCCGCCTCCTCCCTCTTGTGACCGACTACTGCCCCGTCCTTTGCCTCCCCCCCCTCCATAAATCACACTTCACAGGCTTTAAATGTAGCATGCACTATCTTGTTGTGATAACTACCTCCCCTCTCCACTCCCCCCTTTCACTATGCACTAATAGCTCATACTCTACCTATCAAGTCTCAACCTTCTAGGTCGATACTTTATTGGACAGTTAATTTATCCTATTAATAGGCAATGACCGTTTGTAGAGATAGCAAAAATGTACCATGTCAATAGATTCTGCTAGTCTTGTGATCTGTGCCTCATTCAAATTTCTTCCGGGAAAACAATGTTTCATCTATTGTAATCGTTCTGTAAAGAAGAGATGAAGAGGCAATGCTAAACATGGTAAAAAAATTATCGCTGCTTTGAAAACTACGTGATCAGTATGTTGTTACTGCACCTGCATTGTAACTCTACGGCTAGATTGTGTCCCTGTTCCAAAATACGCCTACTGTTGGTGCTTTATTTCTGTATTTAATTTCCCGGACAAACCTGCTGTGCTCTGCTAAGGCAGTGAAGATAAGACTTGCACCAGCTGTGAACTGCTTAGGAAATCTTGCTAGGGCAGTCAGCTTATTTTATCAGCTTCGATGTATTCTATAGGTTGGGCGGGTAGATTCGTCCAAGTATGATTACATGCACCTCTCCTGGTGGGGTCCTCGTAGCTCATTTGGCCAGAGCGTTGGCTGCACTAAAGCCTACCCCTCTCCGGCGTGGGTTAGAATCCCACCGAGGCTGTTCAGATGGCCCGGACGCGAGTAGTAACTCGGACAAACCTGAGAGTAGCAAAACAAACGGACCTGACTGACGACCGGTTCATGCAGTTACAAACGACCTTCAAAGGGTGGACATTAGGCCAGGACAACGGAGGCACGCGCGAGCGAGGCTGCCCCAGGGCCGGGTCGCCGCTATCGGGAGGTCACGATGAAGACATGCACAGGCGCGCACAAGCAAGCGTGCGCACGGCCACTCGTGGAGAGCCAATGGGGAGAAAGGAATACTGGCCTTTAAACATGCTGCCACCACTGAAGGCGGCCACTCTGGTGCTGGAGACGCTGCCGAGAAGAGACCGACCACAGAAGACAAGCTGCTGGACACACAGGAAACAGAGCTGATGTACTAGTACAACTGACAGTACAGTACTATCTGCTATCCTGTTCTGCCTTCTCTTCTTACCACGTAACTAGCGGACATAACCGGTGTTGACACAGGAACACACGCGGTTGTAAGAAGTCTTTCACAACTGGGTCAGATAAATTGACCTAAAACGTGCTTCTTTAGCTGAAGCGTTACGATAGAAAAGTACGAAAAGTAGAATAGTACGTTATACCCGCTGTCTGTAAGAGGAAAGTCAACATTTGAGTTCAAACCTGAAAGGTTTGCATGCAGACTAGTATGGCCAGAAGTTCCATAATTACTACAGACATATTAGGTCTTCTACTAATGCTGAACTTCGCTGCAGCTACTACTAACACACAGCCGAATGCAAGAAAGTGTCGAGGAGCCCTTGAGACACTCGAATTTAAAGTTCAAGCCGTACGGTCTTCTTTGTATTGCCTTCGTCATCCCCGGAAGAGGCAGCCGAAGAGCAAGCAATTCCTGAGACCAAGTAATATTGAAGCTGACGTTTGGAAAAAACTTGTTCTCATCGTCAGATCGTCGTGCCTACTCTTTCGCTGGCCTCTGATGAAGGTGCCTCGGCTGAAAGACATTATATTTGGCGGAAATCGTTCAGTGCAATACTCATTTTCGAGAGCTCTGACCATACTAGCATCCCTATATCTAGGGATGCAGCCTAACCTTATTAGCTCTTCTAGCTTATTGAAAGATGACCTCATAGCGTATCCTCTCACGGGGACCTTACGGGGGCCTTTAGTGTTCTGTAAAGCGAAATCTCAGGAGATATCTTTGTTCATTGTGGCCGAAAGAGTGTACAATCGGTGTGCTTCGGGCCTGGTTATGCCAAAAACTAGCAATACCGCTGACCTATCCTATTCCCAAAACGTGAAGCAGAAGAGATTTAAATGCTGTCGTTTCACTGCATGTACAAAGCATCATCAGCGAAAATATGCTTTATTTTGAAGGAAAATATCCAACATTTTCCGCAAAAAATGGCTCCATTCACTGAGAGCAAGGGATAAGGTAAGGAAAAAGGTCAAAGAATACTCAAAAAGTAAAGGTTTTGTCGGGATGACCGAGCTCGTGAGCCACCACCCTTGTCATCCAGACAAACAGACAGACACCCTGAGGTCACGCCTGGCCAGGGAAAAAGCGCGCGCACGGCCACTCGTGGAGAGCGAATGGGGAACAATACCTACTGCCCCTTAAATAGCGAAGCTGCGAGCAAAATGGGACTCTTTGCCTGAGACGAGACCGACCACAGAAGACAAGCTGCTGGACACACAGGAAACAGAGCTGATGTAATAGTACAACTGACAGTAAAGTACTAGCTGTTATCCTGTTCTGCCTTCTCTTTCTAACGCGTAACTGGGGAACATAACCAGTGTTGACACGGGAACACACGAGGTTATAACAGGTTTACGCGATATACCAAATTAAGATTCGAACAAAAAAATCTACCCAGGTTTACTGATGACCGGGTTTGATAGAGTAGTGCCTTAGGCCACTAAACCAGACGCAAATATCAGAATGCGAAGATGCAATCACTGGAACAAGAGATTTATTTGCCTGACGTTTCAGATTCCGTCGGTAATCCTTAGTCATAGGTCTGAGACATGCGCAGATAAGGGGTGATACATGCACAGATTGCACGGTATTTATAGTTCACAGCGGTCACCCGCATGCGTACTATACTTGTCAGTTCTTGTAGTCACCGCTTGAGGTCTTAATTGGTGCGGTGATTGTTCATTAACTGCCACAGCGTTCTTGTCCGCGTCGGATGCGGGTTTGGTAATTGCGCGACAATTATGCCCGCTGTCGTCGGAGTTGTTGTTGCACCCAGTCCTTCCCACGTGACTGATTTTCTTGCTCAGGAAATGTCTCAGTACACCGTATGGGAACGCCAAATCGTTGCGCTTGTTGATGAACTGGGGGCCTGAAAACCATGACTCGAGTAGCTCGCAGCTCACGCGGTTGTCCCCTCTTGCGAGGATTTCGGCCTCGGCAAACTTGAAAATATGGTCGGGTCCCGTTGAGTGAGCTGCAACCTGGGAGTTGGCGTCTTTCTTCCTCACCGCCGCTGCATGCTCGGCCATTCGCGTCCGGAGTAATCTCCCAGTTTCTCCGACGTAGTGGCTTTGTCCACAACTACACCAGATCCGGTAAACGACTCCATCCGTTTCCTGCCGTGGCAGTGGGTCTTTCGGCCTCATGACCCGGCGTCTGATGGTTGCTTCCGCCCTGCGTGCAACTCCAACTCCAAGTGGGGTGAGTAGACAGCTGACTGCTTCCGATACATTCTTCATGCACGGAAGAGCTCGCCAAACGTTTGGGCCAGCTGGACATGGCTTCTTCTCTCGTTTGCGTATGCACTGATTGACAAAATTTTGCGGGTAACCATTCGCTCTCAGTACCCGTCGAACATATTGCAATTAAGCAATTTTGTCTTCCGTTTCGCTGCAATGCGTCTCGACGCGCCGGAATAGCCCTCTTACGCAGCTGCGTTTGTGAGCGATTGGGTGGTTGCTGTTGTAGTTCAGGACTTACATAGTGTTGGTTGCTTTCCTGAACACTTAAGTCTTCAGGTCACCATGGTCTTTGCGGCAAACGAGGACATCCAGGAAGGTCAGTTGGTAGTTTTTTCTTCCTCCATCGTAAATTGAATGTCCAGGAAGACGACGTTTAGACGTTCCTTGCATGTCAGCACTTGATCCCGCTCAATTACGACGAAGGTGTCGTCCACATACCGAGCCCAGAGTTTCGGTCTGTGGTGTCGGAAAACCAGCGACTCCAGCCGTTGCAGGACCACTTCTGCTATGAGTCCGGAAATGGGCGAACCCATAGGCGTGCCCTTCACCTGCTCGTAGATAGTTCCGTTGAAGGTAAAGTACGTCTTCAGGTAGAACTTTAGGAGCTGGAGGATTTGAGCGTGCCCATGGCGATTCTCCGTTTCGTCGTATTTCTCTCGTAGGAGTTGTTGTATAGTCTCAACGGCCAGGTCCTGTGGAATAGAAGTAAAAAGGGACGTGACATCAAAGGAAACCATGATATCATTTGGCTGGAGGCTTACCCCTTTAAGTTTCTCCAAGAATTGTGTTGACGACCTGACTGTTGTGTCTGAATCCGCGGTCAAGAATTTGAGCCGTCGAACAGCCACTTCGCCAGTCCGTAGGTTAGAGTTCCTTTGAGAGATACGATTGGCCGGCGGGGGGCGCCCTCTCTGTGCACCTTGGGGAGACCATAGAAGCGGGCCAGGGCCGTTTCTTGCGCTCTCGCCATGCGTCGGTCGATTGGTGATATTGCACCGGAGTTCTACATTGCCAACAGCGTTGTGTTGATCTCGCGTGTCAGCGTTTTCATGGGGTTGGATTTGCACGGGACGTAGGACTGACGATTGTCCAACAAAGTTTGAGCTTTGTTAATGTAGTCTGTCCTGTCCAATATGACAGTTGACCATCCCTTGTCCGCCGGCACGAAAACGAGGTCATTGTCAGCTCTGAGTTCTTTCAGTGCCTTAGGTTCGACCTTGGAGAGAACGTCACGTGGTCGATGTGCCATGAGGAGGGACGACACCTGATGACGTATGATGTTTTTCGTTTCGTCTGCTGCTTCTGTTTGGCTCAGAATTGATCCTCCAGCTCCTAAAGTTCTACCTGAAGACGTACTTTAACTTCAACGGAACTATCTACGAGCAGGTGAAGGGCACGCCTATGGGTTCGCCCATTTCCGGACTCATAGCAGAAGTGGTCCTGCAACGGCTGGAGTCGCTGGTTTTCCGACACCACAGACCGAAACTCTGGGCTCGGTATGTGGCCGACACCTTCGTCGTAATTGAGCGGGATCAAGTGCTGACATGCAAGGAACGTCTAAACGCCGTCTTCCTGGACATTTAATTTACGATGGAGGAAGAAAAAACTACCAACTGACCTTCCTGGATGTCCTCGTTTGCCGCAAAGACCATGGTGACCTGAAGACTAAAGTGTTCAGGAAAGCAACCAACACTATGTAAGTCCTGAACTACAACAGCAACCACCCAATCGCTCACAAACGCAGCTGCGTAAGAGGGCTATTCCGGCGCGTCGAGACGCATTGCAGCGAAACGGAAGACAAAATTGCTTAATTGCAATATGTTCGACGGGTACTGAGAGCGAATGGTTACCCGCAAAATTTTGTCAATCAGTGCATACGCAAACGAGAGAAGAAGCCATGTCCAGCTGGCCCAAACGTTTGGCGAGCTCTTCCGTGCATGAAGAATGTATCGGAAGCAGTCAGCCGTCTACTCACCCCACTTGGAGTTGGAGTTGCACGCAGGGCGGAAGCAACCATCAGACGCCGGGTCATGAGGCCGAAAGACCCACTGCCACGGCAGGAAACGGATGGAGTCGTTTACCGGATCTGGTGTAGTTGTGGACAAAGCCACTACGTCGGAGAAACTGGGAGATTACTCCGGACGCGAATGGCCGAGCATGCAGCGGCGGTGAGGAAGAAAGACGCCAACTCCCAGGTTGCAGCTCACTCAACGGGACCCGACCATATTTTCAAGTTTGCCGAGGCCGAAATCCTCGCAAGAGGGGACAACCGCGTGAGCTGCGAGCTACTCGAGTCATGGTTTTCAGGCCCCCAGTTCATCAACAAGCGCAACGATTTGGCGTTCCCATACGGTGTACTGAGACATTTCCTGAGCAAGAAAATCAGTCACGTGGGAAGGACTGGGTGCAACAACAACTCCGACGACAGCGGGCATAATTGTCGCGCAATTACCAAACCCGCATCCGACGCGGACAAGAACGCTGTGGCAGTTAATGAACAATTACCGCACCAATTAAGACCTCAAGCGGTGACTACAAGAACTGACAAGTATAGTACGCATGCGGGTGACCGCTGTGAACTATAAATACCGTGCAATCTGTGCATGTATCACCCCTTATCTGCGCATGTCTCAGACCTGTTTACGATTACCTATGACTAAGGATTACCGACGGAATCTGAAACGTCAGGCAAATAAAACTCTTGTTCCAGTGATCGCATCTTCGTCTCCTGAACTTTTTCCTGGGACTCGAATATTCGCTATTGGTAGACGCAAAATTTTCGCTTAATGTCTGGCAGACAGCTTAGTGGCAAAAGTAGCGTATGTAGGGCACTCGTATACCACGTGTCCCAGCATTCTTTCCTGCACAAACGGTGGTTTTTAGAGTTTTTGGGGGTTGAGGAAACAGGATAGGCAGGGAAGGAAATTTTTAGAAGAAAGTGTTGAGTGAAAAAATTTAATCGAATTTGCTTCCCGTTGCCACTGGGAGTAAGTTGTTCCGCATGTAAATTGAAGGTGTGCACTACATTAATCTAACTCAAGAACGGTAATTTGGACCTCAGGTAAGTTGAAGTAGACGACCTCCTGTCCACCATGTTAGTTTTTTCGGGAAATTCAAGAAACCTGCAACTAGGAAAATCTGCAGATATAAATCAACAGTTCTTCTTAATACAGTAAAATAAAATGCATGTAGCTTTGATTAAAGTATATTCCACTGCGTGTCCTAACTCCCCTCCCATAAAACCTTATAACCACCATTTTCGTAGGAAAACTTGCAGGGAGTAGGGATTAATGAGTGGGCCTGTGGGCCGGGAATAGCATAGAATACTCAATATCCACAGATGTATGGAGACAGGTTGGCTTGAAACTTCTCAATCCGCGTTTTTTTCGCACGTGAGGTAGCGTGCTAGGAATGGGTGTACAGAATGATGACATGCCGATGTATAGCAAGACATATGAAAACTGCTTGGGCGCATAGTACGGGAAGACTTCGCAGCCATTAGTTCAGAGTGGAGAGGGTGAGCGACCTCACTAAGAATGCGATCAGCAAATTGTCTGACCGTTTTAACGTGTCTCTGTATTATAATATCGTCTAAAAATACAAACAGCTGAAGAGGGCATTCAGAGGATACGTTTAAAAATGACCACGTCCTTTTAAAGTAAAGCTGGAAAACTAACTTAAGAGCAGTGAGCAATGAGGGGAAGGAATGCAGCCGTCTATAAATCGCCAGATTAGAGCTTTTGATGTGCGATATGAACGCAAACGGAGGACTGAATAGAAAAGTTAACGAATTTTAATAAAGAGACCTTCAGTATGAAGAGTACATGAGAGGTTACGTGCCAGAGTAACACCAAGGTACCAGAAAGAGGATACCTCCTTGGGTGAAATGTTTTTGTTTTCAGGGCAGGAAGGGGGTCACAATCGATAAACACACTGGATTGACTTCCACTCGTTAAGTAGAAAGCCATTTGCTGACGATTATGCTAAAAAGTGGTCTAGGCCATCTTTCAGTACTTGAAGATGTATCTGCTTTTGAGAGGATGGCCACCAAACGTACCATCAGCATATTTTACGAACAAAAATTCGTTTGGCGATCGTACGTCTGTAGCGGCTCGTGCCTGGCTGACTAGCTCGCATCGAAGTGCACTTTCCCAACGGCTCGCCGACGCGGTTTTTGACGTCTCGATCAGCAAATCACGGTCCCCGCATCTACGCTCAAAAACCAGGCAACGAATGGGGAGATTTCATGCGTGCCCGACGCAAGTTGCCTCTCTGCCCAAAATCGACAGGCCGACCTAGCCCATGAAAGCTATCTCTCTCTCTGTCTTCTGGCCCGACTACTCAAAGACCTCACTTGGAAATCGGCTCTGAGTGAGACGGGCTGGAGGCCGCGCGCTCATGCACCCTCCGGCCGTACAGCCATGCCGGATGGACTGGCAAATTTCCCATAACTTTTCTGTAAACAATACGCTGTTCCGCCTACTCTCGCCTTTCCACCGTCTTCTCTACAATCTCCTAAGGAAGATTGTAGGTGTGAGGGTTAACCGCCTTAGTCTTAGCTCATATAACTAGTGACCCCAGTCGTGAGATGAACTCTCAACTAAACTTCTGATGTGACCGAGCTCAATCATCATCAGTCCTCCCTCGCCTTCAACTGAATTTCTCCTGTGTCATCTCATTTGGCCGCAAAATGGAGAATTTAATTACCGACATCCTGTCGTGAAGCCCGAGGGAGGTGATCAATCGCTCACAGCCTACGGACCTAAGGCTCTGGTTCCTTCCCCATCCCATGGAGCAGTTTTCCCCTATGAGTGTCAATACCCAGACCTCCTTTCTAAACTCAGATCCTTCTTCTACTGCCAACGGTACCCCTTCCTCCTCTCAGCGAACACTTACACGGCATACTGATTTGCCGTTGAAGTTCAATGCAGCCAACCAACCTCCCTCCTACGTAGTCGAGATGACTAATCTCCTACAAGATGCCGATGCACGCGTAGTCCAGAACTTTCCTCCTACCACAGACCCGGTTGCCCATGCGGACGCGAGATGACATTTCCTCCTCCCAAGCGGCACTGGCGGCACTACCCACCTCTCACAAGCCAACCACACGAACACCAGCTGTTCGAACCCTGCCGTTGGTACGTATCTTCCTCACTTAACTTAACTATTCTTCCTCCACTCGGATTCTTTCATTTTCCTCGTTACGGTCTCCGGGGGAGTACTTGTAGTGGCTCGTGCCTGGCTGACTAGCTCGCATCGAAGTGCACTTTCCCAACGGCTCGCCGACGCGGTTTTTGACGTCTCGATCAGCCAATCACGGTCCCCGCATCTACGCTCAAAAACCAGGCGACGAATGGGGAGCTTGCACGCGTGCCCGACGAAAGTTGCCTCTCTGCCCAAAATCTCCAGGCCGACCTAGCCAATGAAAGCTATCTCTCTCTCTGTCTTCTGGCCCGACTACTCAAAGACCTCACTTGGAAATCGGCTCTGAGTGAGACGGGTTGGAGGCTGCGCGCTCATGCGCCCTCCGGCCGTACAGCCATGCCGGATGGACTGGCAACTTTCCCATAACTTTTCTATAAACGATACGCTGTTCCGTCTACTCTCGCCTTTCCACCGACTTCTCTAAAATCTCCTAAGGAAGATTGTAGGTGTTAAGGCCATAACCGTCGTAGCCTTAGCTCCTATTGGTCGTCAGTGTGGAGGGCAAAGAGATCTTCACCGAGGGAAAGTGCGGGCGGAAGCCATGCGATTGCACCTACACGTCATAGGAACGTACTACTGTTCGGTCTAATAAGGGTCACTGCCTTCAAAGTAAGGACCATATCTATGAAATGTGATCAACAAACACATTTATTTCACATGTTGACGGTCAGTCATATAAACTTGCTAGTGAATCTGTATGGCTTTTTTCTGAAGTCAAAAAAGCATAGAACAGCAGAAAATGTTAGTATTCGTGTTAAATCCTCCTCCTCCCCAAGTAGACTGATCGCGATTCCAAAACCTTTCGCACATTCTTTCATGTCGCCGACGCATGGCTATTTTTGATCAAGATCAAGGGAACGTGGCCCCAGAACTGAGTCCAATCAGTATCATTCCTGACCAAATATTAGCCTCATTAAAATCACTCAGGTACACAGCTAGGAGCAGCAGTATGAATAGTATTTACAGTAGTAGAAGTACGAGACTCGAGCACCTCGAATCTTCCTAGGCATCTACTATGGGTGAGTGAGGGTAAATAATGCAGTAGTACCAGCGCAAAAGGCAACTACCACTTAAGACTGAGTAAAGTTAGACGGTGTTTCTGGCTGCATCTGGAGAAAGTGGCCTTCGCCCGATTCCTGCTCGGTCATCTCGACTTTGTCTTATCACCGTTTCAAGCGGGGAGAGGGTTTGGTTTGGGGTAGATGGCGGCGTGTCCACTTTCACTATACCTGACTGCAGTCACCATTCATGCTCTCAAGCATATGGTGGAAATCATCGCTTGCGATGGTTGAACTAACACACACACACACTCCCATTCCTAGCACGCTACCTCATGTGTGAAGAAACGGAAACTGAGCAGCTGAACTCCAACGTGCTTCCCTAACAGATGTGGATATAATGTCAACCTTTACACTTTGAGTATTCTTTGACCTTTTACCTTACCTTATCCCTTGCTCTCTGTGGATGCTACCATTTTTGCTGAAAATTGTGGACACTTTCCTTGAAAAAAATTTCTCTCTCTCCCTTTGAATGAAAAACATTAATGCTCCAAATGAATTCGATCATTCGTAATGCACCACCTAGTTCAACCTGATTCCTGGCTCCAAAGTACCCCATTCTGGCGTTGGTACTCGGCTTGATTACGAAGCTCCACATAGTGCTGCCGAATGCCCTAATCTGCTTTGCTCTGCTTTGTCGAATAAAAACGAAGAGCACCCAGCATATTAGTGATCCTAGCCCTGAAAACTGAATTAGACATGATATTGCATGTACTACCAGTGGAACGAAAGATTTGGGAATAAGGTCGGAAACATCCCTGTTAGAGAGCTAGGCACTGTAGTAGAATTTGGTATTATATGCACAAACAACGAGTACTTCCAAAAGTTTAAAATTGTATCTACGGCGAAATACAATTTCCCATGGAATCTGTACTCTGAGAAAAGGTTAAGCTGCAATGAAGAAAAGTAAAGTTGAGGAACGGATTTTAGTTGCGTTCGCATCAAACTACGTCCACCAAACGACGGCAACCACTCAGGCCCTCTAAAGTTGTTCCGAAGTGACTGTATGGAAGGAGAAGGTATGTCGATAATCGGAATCATATTTTACTCGTCCGAGCTTTCAGCCTGTTACTGCAGTCCACCGTCAGCGTCAACAAGCCTGGGCCTCGGATGAGAACTCAGTCAATCGATTTATCGATCTGGCGCCGGCGTACATCGCCGTGCGCAGGTATCTGTGGGATACGATGTGGTACAGCCAGATAATACACGAGAGAACGTATCCCAACATGTATAAGCTAGTGGAATAGGATAAGGCGTGAAAGGCCATAGTGTCGGGGAGAATTTACTAAGGTAGGAGCAAGCGTAGTATGTAAGCAATAAGAAAGTGACTTCCAGACTAGTGCAGTCCAGAGTCGCATTCCGGCAAGTCGATCACCGGGTCTGGAGGTCTGCAACTGAACAGTGAGTCGTCGGTTCTGGAAGTGAATGAGCGTAAACAAACCGTCCGCATCTAGGGTACTGGTCTAACCTTGAGAAGTGGTTGGATAGTGACACTAGACCGCCTTAAGAAAGCCAGACAGGAATGACCTTGAACGGATGCCTTGACTATGGTGTCTTGCGGACGCGTGGTGGTCACGCCAGACATGACCTAGTCCGCGCGGCGTCCGAGGAAAGCGTCACTAAGAAAGGGGGTCGCTACCTATCTCCGGAATGGTGGTTGATTGGCCCCTGCCCCTTATTACCGTTGCTTGTTTTTCGTTGACGCCTTTACCTCTGACGATGGACTCCAGTAAGAGTCCAAAAGCTCAGACGGATAAAATTATGACTCCGATGCTCGACACGCCTTATCCTTTTCTATCTAAATACAGACCTGGGATGCGAACATTTGCCTCAATTGGTGAGACCGTATGGTGTACTACATACCTATTTGATATGTATCTACCGGACACTTTCAGTCCAGTGAAGAATTAAAACCTTTTAGTTGTGTATCAGCCATGCCATTCGGATGGAAATTTGCTTATTTCCAGGCCTATTTAGCTTCCATTTTTCCGAAGTCGATACCCCCGAAGACGTCATTCCAAGGTTGCTTAATAATTAGTGTCAAGATTGCGAGCTTTCAAATTAGAAATGCAGCTAAGGCGGGGGGTGGGTTGCGTGCCCTGAAGGCCTGTGCGAGGTGTTATGTGCGCGTGCGCACCCGCGTAGGCGGAGGCCAGCCCGCGACTCGGATCACACGACCGATGACGCATAGGCCGGCGCGCTCGCGTGAGCTATCTTCATTCTGATTGGCCGGCGCGCGGACTAGCGACGAGCCATCGGCTGGTCGTGATGGTGACCTTGTCAGCTGGCCATCAGTGTCGGCGCCAGGGCCTGATGCGCGTAAATCAGCCACGCAACGCAACGGACGGCGTAATGCGCTGATGTCTGCTCTGACTTTGGACGATTACTACCGTGTGGCTGGGTACGTGTCTACTTTGCCTCTACTCTTTATAATCTTCAGTAGTTAATGGCAGCAGCTACTGCATATCTTTTCACCTTCTGAATGACTAAGCTTGCTTTAACTTCACATGCAACCTTTGCGGGAGACTGATCCCTAGGCATGCTGTGTAGCATTTTGAGGTAAAGATGAGGTTTATGCCAGCTTTAAGCCGTGAAACCATCAAGTAAATGACGAGGTAGAATCATAATATTGGGTGAAAGAAAAACAGCTTGGAGATCAACTTAACGCAAAAAAGTAAGCCACTAGACTATGCAGTTTATTCGTTGATTTCCATTTGACTGGGGCAAAGCGATTCGAATCCCCCAATCGTCCAGTCAAACTCCCCATAGAAGGTATTTGCAAGTACACTTTGATAAAAGTTGGGCCTTTCTTCTATGTACAGCGTTTTCTAATTCAGGGCCTCTTTGTCAGGTGTGGTTATAGTAGTTTCGGATGGTATGCATTTAACTTTTTATTGAAGTGTTCTGCAGTTTTTCTCACCGTCTTGTTCACTGACTCTAGTCAAACTAAACTCAACCAATATATTTAACAGGTTCTAAATCTGGTAAGCTCCATTGAACTAGTTTCCGTCTTATTTTTTGCATCACCGGTCTTATTAGGACAGCGTCGCACGCAATATCATTAAAAAGTCGTACTATTACAGCGGATTGCTTCTACTTAATTGTACTTGTTACGGCTGTGATCATGCGTGATCTAGCCGGCCTCGATGATATCACGGGTGGTACCTCTCCACGCGTGACTATTGGTGTCTGCAGATCTGGAAAGCCTCACCCATTCTCTTCTCCAGCAAAGGAGACCAAAAATCGAAGGTCCAAGAACCGCTTCCATATCTTGACGACCGGTTTTGGATCCAAGACTTGAGTTGCCCACCTCTTCGACGCCTCCAGGTGGGCTGCGGCGCCGGATCGAGGGCAGCACAGCAAAGCTTGCGAGGCAATTTGCATGAGGGTTCTTGTAGATTTTGAGTACAGGCGGGTCCCAAACAGCCGCGCGGGTTCTTTGTCTTCTCTAGCACTTTGGCAAGCAATCCTAGTCAGTCACGGTTCACGCCCGCCATGTCACAGTGCGGTCAATGGAATTTGTGGAATTTTATAAGGCAGTCAGTCGCTGCGCCAGACCTCAGCTCTCCACGCCCTGGTAGCACTGTCACTGCAGGTCCGCGACTGCTTATTCGCCAGACCCAGGAGCCTCCCAGTTTCGCAGCTATCCTTCGCTGAAGGCCGTTCCACTATCCGCCATCTGTGGAGGCGCCAGGTATCCAGTAGGTAGGCTTACCCGGAGTAGTGGAGGCATTCCGAAAGTTATGACAGTAGGGAGCGGAGAGGTTAGTTCTAAACCTGGCTCAACACAACAGGCCAAGGCATGGAGGCGGCTTATGAATCTTCAGTCTCCATCGTGGAGTGGGTAGAGTTATCTGCTGCTGCTGCAGATCTTCACATGCGGGAGTTACAGTCTATGACTTGATGCAGGCGAGCTAGATCAGACACTGTCATCGCCGTGCCAAGTTAGCAGGGTATGTCTACACTGAGACGGCGCAAACTAAGGAGTTAAACGTATACAGACTTGTCTCGCAAATAATGTCACGGCCTTCGGTCAACAAATTGGTCGTTCACAGTAGTTTGTGTCTGCACGAAAAACACTCCATCGTACGGTCATCTCTGCCACTTTCCGTGTACCAGTCCAGGAATTCCTTATTCCAGCTGTGTTACCCTAATAGCAAAACGAGCTCGCTGACTCGAAAAATCGAGCTCGAATCATGCTTGTTTTAGCCGCCTGTTCGAGCTCTACGATGGTTACCCCCCGCAACTCTGTAGCCGACAGCTATTTTAAAATTTTAACCGTCAGTTAATTAGGTGTCTAGTACAGGGTGTCCATGAAGTCTGCGTACATCGGGATAAATACATGCCTTTAGAACAAAACAATTTTATTTGATTTTAATGTTAAGAAACTATATTTTCAATATGATTTCCATTATTTGCAATGCATAATTCGATGCGCCTTGCTAAAAAAGGCTCCAGGTTATTTAGTCAGTGCGCATAGCGAGGAGGCGTCAGTATTCACGGTCCAATCAGATAGGACGGTAAATCGATAATTATTGACGCGTTGTCAAGCCACGGCGTGGGACTTTGCGCTGCAGCTGCGCTGAGAGCCTAAGCGTCGTTGACTAATCATGGGACTCTGCCGTCCCAACAAAAATAACATAAATAAATAAAATATTAAAATTCCTATGTACCCAGACTATGTGGACACCCTGTACAACGCATTGTCGTTTTTTTGGTCGCCTATGTCCGGCTATGAATTGCCACTTGGAAACCAAATTTGCAGCCCTGTCTGGTTGTTTTTACACACCTCCCTTAAACGTCCAAATTCAAGCTGGATACAAGTGCCGCTTGAACCCAAACGCGGGCTCGGAAGCTTGCATTTAGATTGAAGACACAGCATTTGTAACCTGCCTCGTGAAATGTGATGCCGAAAATAGGGGTGATCACCTGTCAGCAACTACGATGCTGCCCATTTCACTTATTTGCCTAGCTTACTCTCGAAATGGCTGTCTTGCAGTCAACATATCAACAAATTTGGGCAGAAGTCTACGCTACCTTTTATTTTGGTGGTTTGCTCTGTTGATAGTCCTCCCTCCTAGTAAGCTCGCACATCCCCGAGTGCATGTGTTTCTACGCGAAGAGAGTAGTCTTAACTCGAACGATTTTCCAGACGGAACTTGCCGCGCCAGCACTTTGAACGAATTCACTAACAGGTCAGTGTCTCTGCGCCCACCCCGATACGGCGACGACGTCGGTCGAACTGTAATCATGTAAATACTATGCGGATTAACCGACAAACCTGACAGCGTTAAGAATGTGAAATAACAAGATTGTCAGCCATCATGATGGTCACTCTGTGTGGTTGCCAGTACTCCGTTCTCTCGCTGACCGACCACCTCAAGAGGAATGCTATGAGGACTAGTGTGTGTTTGTTCGACCACTGTAATAGGTGATGTCCACCATTTGCCCGAGAGCAGAGACGTTGACTATGGCCAGGTACAGTGAAAGTAAACGAGCCGCCATATACCCCACTCTAAACCCTCATCCGCTTTTAACCGGTGACAAGACAAAGTCGAGATGGCCGAGCAAGAATCAGGCGTAAGCCGCTTTCTCCAGATGCAGCTAGAAACACCACCCAACTTAGGCGTTAGTGACACTAGACGTTGCGCGGGTAATACTGCATTGTCTACCCTAACTCACCTATAGTAGGTGTCAAGCCTGATTCTAGGAAGCCAGGGCTCGTACCTCTAATAATACGACTGCTATTTCGAATACTACTACTGGGGTGCAGCCGAGTGATATTTTTGCTGGTACTATTTCAGACTGTATTGTATGTCAGAAGTGACGCTGGTTAAAGTCAGCTCAGGGTTCATATCCCCTCAATAAGGACTAGTAAGGGATTTGAAAGAAAATAGCATGCACTCTGTGACCTTACGCAAACGAGCGAGCGGGTAAATCGCGCAAGCAACTAAATCCACCGGCTTAAGCCATGCCAGTAAGACGTCTCCGAAGTAATATTGTTCTCGTGGGAGTAGCGTTTGCTGTTCAAGTCTACTTACAAAACTGAACAAGCCAACTTAATCCTATGTTGTAACCCACGCTAAGACTTCCCCCACCCCGGCGAATAAATTTCGAGTGATGAACAATCAAGGATCGAACGGTTGATCCACTTTTAAAGTACTTTCCATCGAACCACTTGACTCAATAGTCAGTTGATATGTTGTCAATTAACGGAGCTGTTAAAACCCGTACAGGGAAAGAGATGAATATTCAGAATGAAAGATAACATCTGAAGATTCGCCTTATTCTTTTTTCCTAAGCCTTAATGGCATACAAGGTGACGTTTGAGTAAGTGTACCCTCTGCAGCGAGTCAGGAAGAGGGGGGTCAGAGGCTGTATAAATGCCTAGGTAGAGTTTGGAGCCGATCCAGTCATTGCAGTGCTGTAGACAGTACATGTGTTAATTCATGAAATGCTAACCAAAATTCGACAATGTTGTTTTCTTTAAGAAAAGTAGAGCTCTTACATTTCGTCAGGGTGCCGGCTTTTAGAGCAGCTTCTTCTCGACCGCCTCCAAAAATAAAACTATCTAACAAAGACTACTTAAGTAGCTCACATATTTTTTCAGAATTTTTGGTCGTCTTATAAATTGAAATGCAGTGGAGCCTCGGCTAACAAGTCTACTCCGTCCCAGCACCAACCTCGTCATGTGAAACGTTTGTCTTATGAAATTTAGCTAAGCAAACTGTATCAGTTCAGCGATTGGTTGCAGGCAACCGAGGGCCTACACCGTGAGAGCAAAACTCAACGGTGGAGACAGACAGATGCACACGCACGGACAACTCGTTAACTGAGCGGAAGCGCGTCAATCGAAACACATTTTCCGCTAGTGGCTCCACTGTATATGCTATACAAATAACGGATACAAATGTTTTCTTCTACTCATGTGCTGAAGAACTCAACCAATCACGTAATTGACGAAAGTTTGTGACATAACGCAATCCTAATCGACGCCGGGGCGGAAACCAAAAAAGTAACTCCATGCACACAGATTTTGATTCTTTTTTTTCCCGCCCGAATCCACCGAAGTAAGTTCGGTAACCTCCCATCATGCAGCATGATAGATGACACGGAATTCTGACAGTACCAGCACCTGTTGATGGTAAAGCATGTGCTGGAAGTTTCGGTGAAGGGATCAGTTTGGAGCGGAACGTCACTGACCTGTGTGCAATCCGTTCAAGCTGTTTCTTTTCGAATTGTCGCGGTATAAAAAGAATAGATTTTGTGATGACCTTAAGAGCAATTTTGAGAGGATCTATACCGTTGAAGGTCTTGCATAACGCTCCGTAGTCCAGTGCTAATAGGGTAAATTTGATTTACAGGCGGTAAGTCAGAAGGAGAAAGGACGTTCAGTGGGAGAGGTTTATTTTCTATCTGACGTTTCGGATAGTTGCCTCGTTTATCCGTCTTCAGAGAGTGAATACTCTGGCTTTCGCTATATGCCGTTTCTTTCTTCCGCGAGCATAGTGGGAGACGAAACCGGAGACGAGCCGAGGCGAGTGGCTGGTTCCTGAGCCTACACGTATGTACGCCTCCCTCCCCCCTCCCGTTTATGAGGCAACCCTTCTCTCACTTGACCGTGCTAGTTGCGTAACGTTGAGGTCTGTGGCACTGGTACTTCTCTCCGTAAACTAAAATGGCCGTGTATATTAAAAAAAAACAGTATACCTAACAATGCATTCGACTTTGTAGTTAGCGGGCACATCCGAGCGCCTGCGTAGGTGTTTAAGGCTCTAAACTGGGGCCGTCAACCGGTGTATCCATGAGACAGGCTATGACGAGACGCCGGGTGGGGGGGGGGGGGGGGGGACGTTGTGACACAGATAACCAGCGCGCGGGGAGACCAAATAAACACTGACGCCCCAGTCGCAGACAGTGTCAACGCGGAGCAGAATGCGGGTGACGCTTACCAGGCCGTGGGGGGCGCCCTGCGGTTACCACCTGGAGACGCGAGTCACTCAGAGCGGTTCAAACTGGACTGGCAGACTACGCACGCGGAAGAAAGGAGTGGCATATAGCGAGAGCCGGGAGAGCCAGAGTATTCACTCTTTGAAGATGGATAGATGAGACGACTATCCGAATCGTCAGATACACAATAAATTTCTCCCGGTGAACGTCCTTTCTCCTTCTGGTTCCGCAGCCCTTTTAAAAGTTGGCACAACGCCAATCTTAGTTTCCCAAATTGGGGGCAGGTGGCTGTGTGACCGTTCGGCGATTACCATCGAACTGTATTGTATAGTTCAAAAGAAGTAGATGTGTCCCCTGCGACAATAATTTTATTCGCCTGAAGTTTGAAAATTCGTCGCAGTTTCACTGTCAGAGACAATGGCAGCGACGGGTGTATAGTTTCTCTGACAGGCCGCCGTCGGCAGCCGCTGTATTTGCTGTTGCCGTACGCTGGCGAACTGCAGTCGCGGTGGTATTTGGACGCCGCGGGGTCTTCAAACCGGACGCGACGGCCTCTACAGTTCAGTTGATGGAGCAACAACAAGAAAATTATCCATCAGGACACGTCTTATGAGAAATCAGATTTCGGCATATCGTCAGCATATAAGGTTTGAACGTACAATGATAACCATCTCCGCGAAAATGCAATGGTACTGTCCTTGCTGAAGCTGCTCCTGGTGAATACGCGCTCGCAAATCTATAGCTGTTAATGACACCGTTGTGGTAGAGGTAGAATCATTTATCTGCGCCTGGTCTACGCCTGCAAGCTTTGTGCTTCATCGGACTGCCATATGTATCAAGGGCCCACTCTTCTGCGTCCTTCATTTTATCTCGACATTTTGTCCCGTTCCTTTAAAAATTCCCTGTTATTGAGCAAACTGTGACATCGGATTGGCTGGATCAGTTGCATGTGCAGCTTCAGGTTTAGGTAAGGCATCACAAAGCTTCCACGTCTAGTTGTTTCTGGAAAAGGTAGCTCCTTGGTTCACGTGCTATCCTCTGCGAATATTAACTTAGAGTTAGGTACTGCAGACATTTAAATATGGCCTGGAAAAACAGCACATGTTATGACCTAAATGCATGATAAACCTTTAGCTATTATTAAACACTCGTTTCTTTAACCTTTCAGTTTATTATTTGCCAGATATACGTTTCGACTGCATAATAGGTTAAACTTCCTACATGCACATACAGGCTGCATTGTAGTATACTATTTACTGGTCTTAGTAAGGATGCTTACTAGAATTAGCACTCCTAGCAGCGGTATCCTAGCCCTCGTTGTCGGAACTTAGGAAAAACTTACACAGTTTCGATGAACAGAGGTAGGAGGGTTGAAACCAGGGCAAGCATTGATGTGCTCCGATGCTCAAACATCTACTCTACTCGAAATAGTATAAATCCAGGTCCTCACTCCTAGTTGAAATTGAGGAAACATGAGCCCAGCGCTGACTTAAATCAGCGTCATTTCTAACCGCGTATTAGCATAATAAATAGTACCAATACTACTAGCACCAGCTACACTGTTAGTAAGCAGTGGTATAAATTGTATTAGCAATATCAGATTGAGTCTCCTTGAGAATTTATGGAGTGAGGGTAGGCAGTGCAGTAGTAGCAGCGCAAAGGGCTACTGTCACTTAAGGCTAAATTAGGCGATGTTTCTGGCTTGCTTTGAAAAAATCAGCTCACGCCTGATTCCCGTCCGGTCATATAGACTCTGTCTTGTCACCGGTTCAAGCGGGTGAGGGTTTTGAGTGTGATAGATGGCTGCGCGTCTATTTTCATTCTATCTGACTACAGTCACCATCCCTGCTCTTTGAACATATGGTGGACCTAATCTAAATCGATGGTCGAACAATCAGGTCAGCACTATCAGACGACGGTAGTCATGACGTAATCTAAGGAGATAAAGGGTAGACGGGACGTGTGAGTTCTGCTGGGGTCAATAAGTGTTGGAAGAAAACGTTAGTGGCGGGGTCTATTGTTGTTGTTGTTGTTGTTGTTGCTGAGGAAACGACTCTTCTCGGTGTCGAAAACGCTCGAAAAGTCCTAACACAGGGGGTTAAGCTAATCGAAAAAAACCCTAGCAGCTGCGATCTTCAGGCTCGGTTTCTTGTGGGGAAGAAGAGGTGAGAGGCCAGACTGGTAGGAACAGTTTATTCTGTACAAGAGTAAGTGGAGATTAGGTTGGAGAAACTTGACTGTCCAGACGTGAAGAGAGGCTGGTCCGAAAAGTTGAGAGCATAGGCAGTCAACGCATTGAGTTCCTTTATGGGTCGGCCTTGAAAGTGATTGGCCAGACTGAGTTCGACAGACACCCCTGTGATGGGCTGTCCCAGAGGGCGACGTCAGTACCTGTTCACTCGTTAGCATCGCTGAGCCTCCCCGTGGAATGTGTGGCTACAATCCAACCATTGTGCAGTGATCATACTCCTTCATTTGTCTCAAACCCAATTAAACAAACAGCAGTTACGTGAAGCGACTCGATGGCTGGACAGTTTGTGTAGTACCTGGAGGGATAATTATTGCTTATATAGCCAGCTAAATTGGATGCATGAATAGGAATTCCCCACCCAAGTAGTAAAGGTGGTCCTGTGCAAAATTCCACTAAGTATCTCCTGACATAAACTTGCACCGCAGCATTAACCTTAAGCCTCACGCAAAACTCAACCCTAACCTTCAACCCACTTCCAATTTCCCGGGAATTCGACATAGAGCCACTCACATCGCTGGTGGTTCCTATCTCTGTGTCCGATTTAAGGGGCCACATAAGTAATTCTTCCCCCTGGAGGAGAAGATGGACATCTCTATTCATCCCTTCGACACACTGCTCTAGGGGGTCCGAGATCGTGTCCTAAAAGGGTGGGGGGAAGAGTCCTATTGTGTAGCGAGCACTATTTGCCATGTCGCAATGACCTATGGATGCAGTCTTTCTATAAGCGGCAACCTCGAGATTAATCAGGTCTTTTTTTATTCTGAAAACCGTTCCACTATCCGCCATCTGCGTGCGTACTAACAAGCCCGCAACTTTTTAAACAGCTATCGGTCATTTCACTTGAGTTCCAGTCGTCCTCGAATGAAGGGAGGTCTAAAAGAGCAGCCACTAATATTCGGCCGCAAGACTGTCGCGGGCTACTACCCTTCCTTCCTTCCTTCCTTCCTTCCTTCCTTCCTTCCTTCCTTCCT
>JAYGXS010000002.1:85093600-85151431 GCA_036362985.1 Ligula intestinalis
CTTCCTTCCTTCCTTCCTTCCTTCCTTCCTTCCTTCCTTCCTTCCTTATCTACCACCTTATATAATGCGGTAGGACTATGAAGTGCCGTTCGCCGACATTTCGAATGTCGATTTCACGGTTAATTGCATTTGGATTAGTTTTAAGTGATAGTAGACTTGCGCAGCATCTACCGCACTCTCTCTTCCCTCACCCACATGTGCCCGTTGTCGAGAGAGGAGGTCAAGAAGACCAGAGACGGGATCGGACGCAGGTCTATGATGTGACCGAGGCCGCACCTACGCGCTCCACCACGCCCCTCCCCCCCACGTTCGGAGGGAACCACAGCAGACGCGTCTTCGACCGAGTTCCCACCCGCCTTCAGGGCGGCCAAGGTCTGCTACACCAAACCTCCCTATGGTGGATCCATCTCTTCTCTTCTCCATCTATTTTTTTTAATGACAGAGCAGCCCCTCCTGACTATGCTGCTCCTCCTCCTCCTCGCCGCCGGGATTGAGGCCCACCCGGCGGGGTTCCGGATCCAAAAGGGCTACTTGCCTGCCTGCCCCCACGTTCGGCATTTGTCATCAGCGCGCAACCCGAATAACGCTTGCCGTACCCTGATCTAGCCTGCGCCTTGGTCTAGTGCATCTACCACGCGGCCCGCCACAACCATTCTGCCATTAAACTTTACCACAATTGTCGCTATAACGCCTTATTCTTATATTTTCCGGGGAGGGGGGTGGGGGGTAAATGTTGTTCCTCTCTCTGCAACTTTTTAATCCTGATCAATTTATGATCCCCCATTATTTTCTTATTATATCTTTCAGGTTGAATTCTTAATACGCTTATAGCAGAGCACGAGAAACGATGTCGCATGTGGTCATGAATGAGCCGAACGGCACCCTTTCCAGCAGCCAAACTGGTCACCCCACACCGCATCTAAATCAGTCCGTTCGTTCAACTATCACGCTGCCGTCCGTCGAGTCGCTACAGAAGACACTTCGTCCACCACCACCGCCCACGCCTTCTGTTTACATCCAAGCAGCGCCAGAACGTAGTGATGATGATGATGGGGACACCATGGACCTTGACCAGTCCCTGCAGGAATTTGTGGTGGAGAACTCAACCTATCGAGACGAGAGTAATTCCGGTTACAGTCCCTCAGGTACGGCCGGCCAGAACTTTCACACCCCGGATGCATCTCTCTATAGTACTTACAAAGACAAACCTGATCCGAACAATGGTCTTCAGCTTGGTACGTCTCACCTGATCACAGCGACGCCCGTGAGACGGGAAGACTCGACCGAGTTCAAAAAGGGTAATTAAACCTGCTAATTTCTTGCTACCTATACACTTATTTAAAACCTGACTGGGCGCTCAAAACATTGCCTACAGCAGAAGGTTTTTCTCACTTTCAACTTGGGGATTCGTCTGGTCAATTCCAATTTCATTTTAAAGGCTACGTACTGCTTGCAAATTTTGGACAATAACCCTTCCATTTATTTTCTAGACTCAATTTGGCATACACACCGTGCTTCATTGCTCATTCCGCAGAGACTCTACTACACGCCCGTCAGAATAATGTTTTTATTTGGCTGAACTTTCGAACTCTTACTGGCGCCCACTGTTAGAGATTGAAGTGGTAACATTAAACCAGCAGCAGTTAAAGGGGGCAGGGGCCAATAAAAAAACAGTGATGCCAATCTGGAGCTGATTATGCAGGACTCTGTACACCGGCGCCAGATCGATAAATCGATTGCTTTGTCTTGCATCCGGCGTGAGCGATTATCTGAAAACTCAAACTCGTAACCTATTTCGTAGGCGTGGGTAATCACTTGTGATAATCCATCACCCCGTCTCTCAGCTAAATTATTTTCGTTTATGCGCGATCCAGGTATGCGTCCAGTCTGTCCCGATTAGTCACGATGACAGTTAAGGTACGCAATGCAATACATTGCTTACTAGCATTTAATTTGTTCCTGATTTTCCTAACTCTACTGCGCATGGAAGCCTGTATGCACTTCCAGCACTTAGTCCTCCAGTAATGCGTTCGTTCGTTTCTGAAACGTCCTTGATGGTAGCAGAAAGATCCACAGCGGGCATATCTAAATATATACAAAAATAACTACTATATGCATTTCAGTAGGTGTAATTACGTACATTCATTTTAGTAGGCATGGTGGTATCAGCGGACGGGTCTTGGCAAGCCTGCTACTATGTCCTCGTCTCTCATTTCATTGCAAAGAAATACTATTTGCAGATCCCATTCCTACAAATTCCTTAGCTCAGACAGTTAGAAGTGATAAACGGATTGGTTCCACTTACCTATATTTCCACATTCTGGTCTTGGTAAGCCTGCAACTACATCCTGTCCTCTAATTTCTTTAAAAAATGAGTAGTAGTTGCAACCCTCGGGCGGACCTTTAACACACCAACCGTATACTTATCAAGGAGTTGACCAGTCGTCTGAGGTAAAGATTAGCTTACAAATTGAATTTAAAAAAGACGCTAAAACGAACTATCGACACAGGCCAGCAATGCCTAAGGAACCCTCAGTCTGACAAATGTTGGCTTGACATTTAAGCGAGCTCAGGGCCGTGTCGTGTATGCGAGAGAAAGTTCAACATAAACCTTCTCTCTGACAATTTACTCATGGCGGTTTATTCAATTATCTTACTCTTGCTGCTTTTCGTCTAGTTTTTCGATTAACGCAGTCTACTCCGAGGCTATGTAGCGGCCGCGGTAAACAAATTCGACGAAATTGACCGGCTTTTACCCAGCCTTCCTTGACTAACCATTCTATTTCCCCACCAATAAAACCCCTAATTACCACTGGCCCGTAACACACAGGACTGGAACTAGGGATATACAAACTACTTTAGAGGATAAGCGGGCGCTGTTCCAACAGCGAAATAGAAATAACGGTCATCATCACTTTCTCAATTTTTTTATAGCAACAATCCAGTGTCTTGCAACAGAAGCTGTGTGAGAGTACTATTGACATGAATCTAGACTCACTGTAGCAACCCGGAAGAAAAAGTAGCTGAGGCAGGATATCTCTGCGACAAGTTTATACAGAACGGCTATCCGAGGATGTTCATGAGCTGATGTCGGCACACAGCTTCTTTTGCAAGTCACTGTATGGTTGCCCCGGACTTCAATCACTTTCCAGGTTATCTTGCTTCCAGCTTGGACGGTTATCTTCGTGACTGCGAAGTGCCCTGTCTCGTAGTTTTGCGTAATCATCTGTGATAATCCATTATTTTATCTCACAGCTAGCTTATGTTCGTGTATCCACGATTCAAGCATGCGTCCAGTCTGTCCTGCGTAGTTGCGCGGACATTTAAAGCAAGGAATGCAATACACTTCACCGTCTAGTGACTAGCATTTCATCGGCCATTAATTTTCATGACCATGTTGTGCATGGTAGCCGGTTTGCACTTTCAGCATATAGTCCCACAGCAATGCGCTCGTTCAGTTCTGACACGTCTTTATTATATGACAATGCATGTAATACCGTAGGGGCTGGTTCGGTTTGGGTCCCCGGGGGCGAACGCGTAGGTATTGACTCATGAATGTTTTCGGATAGCCGTTTCGCATAAACTGGTTGTGGAGCTATCCTGTCTCACGTGCTTTTTCTTCCGGGTTGCTGCAGGGAATCTATTAGTGTCAGTCGGGATTCGATTGACCAGCGTTCTCACATAGCGAATAACTATATCACAGGTCGGAAACCTTATGGATTCAGAGGGAGGGTCACGAAAGCATATATTTTGAAATATATTTCAGTCAGAGCCATATACTATATTTTAAGATTGAATTCAATTTAATATGAGTATAGAAAGCCTCTGGATTTCGCAATTGGAGGAACAAAAATCACAAAAACTGAAATTTTTAATTCCAATTTTATCTGAGGGAGCCAGATGCAACCATCAAAATGGCCACATCCGGCTCGCAAGCTTTACGTTCCCGACCCTTGCACTAGATGGTTGGGTAGCAGTACCTCATGGGGCCGCTTGGGGAGCACGTGAAGCGCGCACCTCAGTCTCAAGGGGACCTGATTTTAAGAGAGAGGAGGGGCGGGGCATGTCAGGGCATAAATTAGATCGCAATAATCCTGCAATCCAATTTTATCTGAGGGAGCCAGATGTAATCATCAAAAGAGCCACACCAGGCTAGCGAGCCATACGTTCTCGACCCCTGCACCAAATGGTTGCTGTAAAAACTGAGAAGCTACTTGCTGGTCGTCACTTTCCTGTAAGCAGTTGCTTCTGTTTCACCGTTGGAACTTCGCCTGCTTATCCTCTAGAGGCAGTCTAAACATCCTTCATCTTTACACTGTTTCCGACCCCCAAAAGACAATTTGCCCATCTCGGCTTAATATTGCTACCTATCCATAGCAGCCTGACGGAAAAAACAGCTACTGACTTTGGATAAGGAAGAAGGCTTTTTGAGCACCGGATCACTTGTTTCATTATCCTGAGCTTTCGAGTCCTTACATGAGTCCATTTTCAGAGCTAAGAAGCAGCAAGCTAAATGAGGGTAATTATAGTGGACACAGGCCAATCAGCTGTCAAAGGGTATGAGGTTGCCAAGGCGTAAGAATCAGTAATCAGAAAACGATGGGATGCGGTGCAATTATAGTGATGTACGCTAATTAACTGTCAGTGAAGTCAGGAGTCGGTTGGTTGGTTGCCGTTTCGTATCTCTGAAGCTGAATTCCCGTAAGAGTTCGAGAGCTCGGGACAATAAGTTTATCACAATGTGTTAAGGCTACTAAGGTTTAGCCCTAACGACTGCAATCTTCCAGGCCCCGTTCCTTAGGAGATGAGAGAAGTCTTGGAAAGCCAGAGGTGTATGAACAATATATTGTTTACAGAAAGAGTTGAAGAATATTTCATGGGAAGGTTGACTCGGTCTGGCGTGCCTTCGACCGTAAGAGCCATGTGAGAGAGCAGCGGCGGTGCGTCAGCCCCGCGCGGGGGCCGAATGCCAAGTGATTCTAGCGTCAGTTATCTGGGCGGCTGCCGAATCCTCGCTCAGTCTCGCGGCCTTGATGGTGAGTGGGTGGGCTGTACGAAAGTAGACGCGGGCGTGCGTGGTGAGTGCCTCATGCGTCAGTTTGCGTCTGGTCGGAGGCAGGCCGAACAGTACATTCGCGCAAGGGCCTGCTCTGAGTGCCCTTGTCTGTGACTTCAAGAGTTAGGTGGGCGTCGGGCAGAAAGGACCACTACGAGCCAATTGATCTGGTGTTCGCCATGTTTTCTGCCTTATCCATACAAATACCTGGAAAGTGAACGGTTACATTCATGCAGCTACTGATTTAAACTGTTGATGCTGCTGCTGCTGTTGAATCCGCTATCCGACCCTGTGTCTGCATTTAATTCCACAGACGACCTCTATGGCTATCTGCCAGTTTCCACAGAGCTTCCCGCCTTTTCCCAGCTGGCCCCCTACCCCGCCCCGGACGGCCTTCCAAATGCGCGTGCCTACGTTCCGGGCATTACAACCTCCAGCTGGTCCAGCGACTCCTTCCTAGTTAGTTCTCTTGTTCAAGCCCGGGCCTCCTGCCAACCGGCAGAGCCCCTGCCGCCCACTTTTCCACCCGCTGTCTACCGCGACTGCTACCCCTCCTCCTACCCCTGCACCCCAGTGAATCCAACCCCCTGGCCAGAGCTCCAACAACCGCTGTCTCAACAAAACCAACGGTACACGGCGCTGGCAACGCAAGCCGCCCCTGCTGTGCCCCGACGATGCCTGTTTCCTCGAGTCTCCGCCGTCAAGGCCAGTGAGGCCAACCCGGCGCTTTATTTGCATCGCGGACAGGCCAAACCTCAATTCGCTGCTGCGGTGGCTGCACCCAGGTCACAGTTTCGTGGTTTGGTCGCGAAGCCCTCATCGCCGTCACTGGTGGGGGAAGTGAAGCGTGAGGACCCTGTTTGTACTGTCTGCGGCGACAAGGCCTCGGGCAGCCACTACGGCGCCTGGACCTGCGAGGGCTGCAAGGTTGGTTTGCCTTTTTTATCAATTTTAAAAAGTCAGTTTATGGCAAACAACTGTTTGCACCAACTGGTCATCAGGCCAAACATTTGCAGGGAAAAATGAAAGCTGTACATAACACTTAAAGTTTGAATATGTAAAAAAATAAATAACTGTCTAACAGGAGCGCTGATTGGCCACCGCAGACTATGTCAGCTCGCGCACGCAAGCCAGATCGGCGTGTTGGTTGAGAGACTGCCGCTAGTTGGTAGAGGTGAAATGCTATCGCTACCTGGTGTCGGTGAAGGCCACGGAAGTGTAAGGGCTTGTGTCAGCGTCTTCTGACAACACAGCACTGGATTTTTTAGCCTTACATCTACTGCTTCAGCAGTTGCGAGCATCCGTTGGCGTAGGCATTTGAAAAAGTTAGCTGGTGTCCGGTAGACAACCTGAAAATTTTTATTGGTATCGACTCGATGATTCGTATCGACAAGGTGTGCAAGGATGGAGCTCGAGATCGATTTGCTTTGACCGTTGCTTAACCAGGCCGGTACGTGTTCACGTACTCTCTTTTCCAGGCGCCTCGTTGTTCGGCCAATGTATCTTGCTCCACAGGAGTAAGTGAAGGAGTCTATGCACATGGATGTGGACTTCAACGGGAGTCGGTCTTTAGCTCCCAATCATAGGAGAAGAGAGTTCGTGAATAACACGCGTAAGTTCGCCGCGGGGAAAGCGCTTGTGATCGCAGTGTTAAGGCGTTGTTTTACCAGTTCGCTTGTTGCATCTCTCAAGAAAGGCAGTCTTATGAATATGCCTTTCTTTTCCGCGGTTAAGGTAGCAGGCTTCTTGCTGCGTTCTCCAGTATTCCTGAGGATGAACCTTTCTGGGTATTTTCTTTCAAGAAGCGTGTTCTCCAGCTGTTTGAGTTCTGCTTCGACAGTTTCAGGCGAGCAGATCCGTCGTATTCTAGCTGCTAATCCCTGGACTAGATTTCGTTTTATATTTAGGGGAAAAAACTGTGAAAGTTGGTTCATTGTCCCGGACAGGTTTTCTTTCGGAATACCCTACGCTTGCGTATCTAGTCCCCCCGCCCAACTGTCGTACGTAATTAGTGGTCAGACATTTACTTCTTGGTTAGCGAGAGTAAATTAGTATTTACTAATTGTGTTGGAAGTGATCAAAAAATATTAAATTAAAATAAACGTGTATTTGTTTCAATACACTAAATTGAATCAACTCCATCAACATAAACTCCTGTTGCTCAGGCAACCGATGTCTATTAAGAGAAATCCAACCTTATATCGGCGGGATTTAACGAACAAAAGGAAATTCGGATTACTGAGAGTGTAGAAGTAGGTTATTGTTATAAGTCAGGGGTAAAAATGACTTATAAAGACAGTCCTATCCGACTGTTTGAAGCAGGCTGTTTGCGTCGGCCCTATTTCATGCCTCGCAACTACTGTAAGGTTTTCTTGCCTTTCAATTATAACTAAAGTCCGGCAAAAGCTGAAAGCAAAATGTCTCAATTTACAAATCACTGGTAATCACTCGCAAAAAAACATTAATTGAGATTGTTATACTGATTATTGTGCAGTCTAATCTGAAGTCTTTTCAGTCAGGTCAGGATGCCGGTTCCTTAATTATCTTCTTTCTGACCGCTTTTAAAGTGTAAATTCTGAAAAAAAATTACTACTTAAATAGGATGCATTTTTATCGTTGATCTTCATGGCCTTTATATATATAGCAGTAAGGGGGGTATGACAGCATTTGGGGGTAACTTGATACAGAACTGTTTCGGGCTTATTAGCCTTCATCAGCCAAGCATAACCCTGAACACCATCTGGTCGAACAACACAAACAAACGCACTCACAGACGGCGCAGTTGGTCCACCACTGGTGTCTATCAGATGGGTCATACGCACTTCATCGAACCGCAGTTCATCAGCACCTCCACCTGCCATTTGCTGTCACTGCTGATCGGGTATATATTCACTCAGAAATGTGCGAACACCGATCGAATAGGCTTCCGAACTAAACAAAGTTCGTGTTGTGGTCAGAGGTCCCCAACGGGTGACCGCCTGCCAGGCCGATTCCGGCCAAGTCATAATAGCAGTAAGGGGGTGTATGACAGCATTTGGGTGTAACTTGATACAGAACTGTTTCGGGCTTATTAGCCTTCATCAGTCAAGCATAACCCTGAACACCAGCTGTTCGGACAACACAAACAAACGCACTCACAGACGGCGCAGTTGGTCCACCACTGGTGTCTATCAGATGGGTCATAAGCACTTCATCGAACCGCAGTTCATCAGCGCCTCACCACCTGCCAGGCAGGCGGTCACCCGTTGGGGACCTCTGACTACCACCTGAACTTTGTTTAGTTCGGAAGCCTATTAGATCGGTGTTCGCACATTTCTGAGTGAATATATATATATATATATATATTCACATATATTTTCTGGAAATCATGCACGAAAATATATTTTTTGTAGTATCTAACTCCATCTTGAGGTTTAGGGGAGGTCTCCAGTTTAATAAGGCAGCAGTCTGCTCCATAATCAACTAAGTTTGCTATATCTTATAAATGGGTCAGTAGCTGAGTAATAACAGATGGGTATATGAGCTTGCCAAATTTCTAATCTTAACATGGTGATTCTGTAGGACACTTGGAATTTCCTGCGAGCATGCGGCTCTTTGTAGGGAGGTTGCAGATTAGCAGAAACAGGTGCATCTATACACCACGCGCGTACAACATGTCATATTAAGGTTTCGCATGCCAAAGAAACGCAACGAAGGGGAATTTCGTAGCACGCTTTGGGGCAGGCTTACGTCGTAACCGACACTTACAGTCAAGTCTCGCATCAGCTAGCTTACTGACTCGAATAGAAGACTGATGCCTTTTAGATGGAAGAGCAAGTATGCCGGACTCGAGGTTAAACTGTCCTCAGAGCAGTCAGTACCTACGCCTCACTACAAATAACCTGATTGGCTTTTTACAGTACACAGAAAACCTTGACTTGAATGCCCGCCTAAGGACATGATTACTCGGTCATCCCTGCCCACGGCGCCAGGATGCACAGTCAGATCACAAGTACGCCTTTTTAATGTGAACTCTATGACACAGTCTCGCCCACTGGGTATTTAGTCCAGTTTATGGTATTTCTGTGCGAAATTCTGATCAACTGTGCGCGGATCAAACGTGCGAGGGTCGTACAGTGCGCGCCAGAATTCATGCAACATGCTGACATGTACGAAATATTCATACTCTTTCGCTAGTCGGCATTGACTCAGGTTGTGGTACTGATTATCGTGGAGTCTATACCAAAGTTAGTTCAGTCATGATAGTACGCGGGATTTTTAACGAACTTCGTTCTGACCACTAATAAAACGTATGTAATGTAAAAAGTAACTACCTAAATAGTATGCCTTTTTATCATTGATTTTGACTGCCTTTATAGATTTAAGTATATTTTATGGAAAATATGCACGAAAAGAATTATTTCTTGTACTCCTTTGGTAGCAGATTACGCCTTCTTTAAATTTTATATTTAAAGAAAGGGTATCTTTCGGTTTTATGAAAGCTTCTAACTTGCCGAATAATTTTGAAGCCTACTTACTGCTACGAATAAATTGAAGGTTTACAACCTGCGCGCTGTGTACATCCTGTTTAAGGAAAAGTACGTCCGCCTACGGTTTGATGAAAAAGTCACATGGGCCTATGACATATTGCAACAGGTGTGGAACACGCTGTATAAATTATAAGCAGCATTAATACATTGACGGATTTGATGTAAAATTCATGAACACCTCACAATCGTAAAAAGTTTCATAATTAGACATTTTTCTAGACCCGTAGGATACCCCTTCTTTGAGTATAACCTTTGAAAAAGGCGTAATTTCCTACCAATTGAGTACGAGAAGGAATATTTTAGTTCTTTTTTTTCTGTAAAATATATTTGAATTTATAAAGGCAGTCGAAATCAATGATAAAATGCTTACTATTTAAGTAGGCATTTTGACAGAAGCTACTTTTTGCAAAAGTCAGGAAGAAGCTCATTACAGAGTCGGCATCCTGGCCTGACTGAAAAGACTTAAGATTAGACTGCACGATAATCAGTCATACCACCCTTCTTAATGTCAGTTTGTGAGTGAGTATCAGTCTTTCGTAAATTGTTTATTCTGCTCCAACTTCGCCCTGGGCCGCATGTCTCGGGCCTTGCCAGTAGTTGTAGCAGCTAGTAGTATGGGGAGAGAGTATTGTCGGTAATTGAGAAGTAGAAGACGACTCGATCGCTAGGACAATATGTTTATTCGCATAACGTTTCGAAATTCGTCGCGGACTCATCATCAGAGACATACTCACAGAACAGTAGCAGAACCAGTTTGTGTGTGCACAGAGTTTTGCCGTAAAATTTAAACGTACAGAAAAAATCGATAAATGCCTTGAGTTTGCGCTGATTCGTTGCGACAGCAATGACCATCAGGCCCTGGGGTGTTGGCATAGGATAATGTGGTGGTATGTCTGTTCTCTGAGCGGCGATTTGCTCTGGCCAAATTTAGTCTCAGCACCGAATATGGATTGGGCAAATCGTTGCACTTGTTGATGGATTTGGGGCCCGTGAACCAGGACTCAAGTAATTGTCGGCTCACTCGATTGTCACTTCGGCCTCATCAAATTTGAATGTGTGGCCGGGTCTCGTAGAATGAGTCGCAACCTGAGAATTGGCATCATTTCGCCACACTGCTGCCGCGTGTTCAGCAATTCGTGTCTTGAGAAGTCTACCAATTTCTCCAACATAGTTGCTTTGCCCGCAACTGCACCAGATCTTGTAGTCGACTCCAGATGTTTCTTGCCGTGGGAGTGGGTCTTTCGTTCTCAGGATCTGATGCCTTAAGGTTGCTTGCGGCCTGTGTGCGACTTCAACTCCTAGTGGCACGAGAAGGCGGCCGACAGCCTCCGAGACGTTTTTGACGTACGGGATCGCTCGCCAAATTTTAGAGTCCGTGCAACTTTGTTGGCCATCTCGTTTGCGCAAACGCCGGTTGACGAAGTTGCACGGGTGTTCAGAGAAAATGGCTAGTAGTATGAGGAGGTAGTATTGTCGGTAATGGTTAGAGCGTCAGCTTCTGATCAAAACGTTCGAACCTCGAGTGGTGCACCACTTGTGGCTAGGTATGGCTGGCTGATGATGGCTAATAAGCCAGAAATGGCCATCCCAGTTTCCCTAGTCCTTGCCGGCGGAGCAGGACAAGCACTTTGCGAAAGTTAGCGGTCGATGAAAGTCAATCAGCGAGTGTCAAACTACTCGTTGCCATGTGCACCGAACTCGAAGCCAGGGGCTGTTTGTACCTTTTCCGTGCTTGAGCCTGTTGGTTTGAACAATTCATAGACACTCCTACAATGCTTGTATAAAGCTGACATCGTCTACAAGATTTAATATTACCAATTTATTTTTTCTCTCCTTCCCCCCACCCAGGGATTTTTCAGACGTTCTGTGCAACGGAAAGCGGCCTACTTCTGCGTCAGAAACAATAATTGCGACATAACCCGCACCCTCCGCAACCGATGCCAAAAATGTCGTTTTGTCAAGTGTCTTCGCATGGGCATGAAGATGGACGGTAAGTTGGGTGCTTACCTCGTCAGCCTTATCCCTTCATCCTTCAGTCCAACGCAATCTTTAAAAATAATACTGACGCTGTATTATCCCAATTTCGTGTTTGGTAGACCAACTGGAAAAAGTTTATAGCCTTGAGCACCTACACAGACGCTTGGATGCACCCGCTAACTACCAAGTCGAATGCATTCATAGGTTTATATGCGCAAAAATTCGAAGTCCAAATATAAAATTCCTTTCATCATCCCCGGAAGAGGAAAAAGAAGGGGGACCAGGTTGTATATTAGCTGACGTTTCAAAAGCCTTCTCGCTTTCATCTTCAGAGCGTAATGACCGTTTTCGTGCTGGTGTCAGTAAGTGTGTCCGAACGCTAGCCTGACGCCTGATGCCCGTGCGTCAATCGATTGTGCCAAGGCGTCTGCCCGTTTCACCAACGCTCAGGCTGCACACCTCATGGAAGCGCCCGCGAGGGCACAAGCAATTCAAACAGCCACAAAAATCGATCGGTACAATCGATTGACACACGGGCATCGGGCGTCAGGCTAGCGTTCGGACACATTTACTGACACCAGCAGGATAATGGTCACCACGCTCTGACAATGGAAGCGAGAGGGCTTTTGAAACGTCAGCTAAGATATAACCTGGTCCCAGAAATCTCCCCCTCCTCTTCCTCTTTCGGGGATGATGAAAGTAATATTGTTAGATTTACTGTTTGAAGATGTTCTTTGGTATATAAGGTAACTTTAGTGAGTGAATTTTACGAGTTTGGTGCCCCAACTCGTCGTCGGACTTACAGGAAAAGTGCAATGAATAACTAAAATGCCAAAACTTCCGAAAAAATCAATACTCATATAGGGTGAGGCGTGATTAGCGGGTGTGGCCTTAGTGAGTCTCTGTCGTGCAGCCTCTGTTTTTTCCATCGTTCTTTGACGTGCATATAAATACCATCCAACTTGACGTGCCGGTTGATGCATGAATCGTCGGAGTGCATGGCTTCGAGGAATTCTCGGCCATTTTTGGAGGGGCATCAACGGGCGCGTCGAGTTGGATGGACGTCAAAAACGATGGAAAAAACAGAGGCCGCACGACAGACACTAACTGAGGCCACACCCACTAATCACGCCTCACCCCATATGACTATTGATTTATTCGGCAGTTTTTTAATTTTGTTGTTCATTGCATATTTTCTGTTAGTCTAAAGATGAGTTGGGGCGCCAAACTCAAAAATTCACTCATTAAAGTTACTGTTTATCCTAAAGAACACCGTCTTCATGTTAAAATTTCTTGGGATGCCTGTGTTCCAGTTTATACGAATGATTTACTGTTTTTAAATACACGATTATGTTTAGTTTACGGAGAAACCGACCAGTGTCTCAGACACTCAGACCGCGTGGTTAGCAAAGCCAACTGGTGTGCCCCATAAATGAGCCACGCATTTGATGCGCTACACCCTCATGGGAGCCTGTAGGGCTGTAAGTACCTATAGCAGCAGTATGGTTTTCCGTACCTAGTAGAAAAGTACACGGCTCGATGGATAGAGTTGAGAGTGCAGAAGCCAAGGCAAGCACTGCTGTGCACTGGACCCCAAGCATGTACTTACTCGAAATACTTTAATAGCAGACTCACACTCCTTGTTGAGACCAAGGGAATATGAGACCCAGCGTTGGCTTAATCAGCGTCACCTCTGACGAATAGAGGCATCAGTGGCTGTGCCAGTAGTACTACACTTCTTGCCGAGATTGAGGGATATGAGCCCAGTGCGGACTTTAATCAGCGTCTTTTCTGACTAATTAAACAGTCAGTAACAGTACCAGCAAATATTATCACTCAGCTACACCTTAATAAGTAGTATCAGAAGTAGCAGTATCGGTATTAGCAGTACCAGTCCTGGCCTACTAAAGTCTGGCTAGAAACCTACTATAGGTGAGTGAGGAAAGATAGCACAGTAGCACCCGCGCAAAGTCTACTGTCACTTTGACACTAAATTAGGCGGTGTATTGGCTTGCATTTGGTACAGCAGCCCACGCCGGACTCCCTTTGGTCTTCGAGACTCCGGGAGAAAGTGAGGAGTGCGGAGCCGCTAACTTCATCCTCTATCACTTTAAAGCTAACCCCTGAGACCGTCATCTTCTGTACCAATCTGTTGGTGCACTTGGTGGACTTCATCGAAAATGATGGTCGAATACACAAGTAGTGGTTGTGCTCAGAGCACTACAATCTTCAGATCCAATCCCAGGTTGGAGGTAAAAAGCAGAAGTCACCAGAAGGAGGAATTAATTGTGTCCAGAACCCTGCATTGCTTTCTCAGACAGCAGTGACATTCAACCACTGTTCGCCTTCGTAATTGGTGCAGTTTGGAAGTCTAGCAACAGATATTTTAGTCCTCAAAAACTCGGTAAAGCTGATGTTGCTAGTAGTGAAAAGAAGACGACTCGATCACTGGGACAATACTTTTATTCGCCTGACGTTTCGATATCCGTCGCGGATTCGTTGTCAGAGACATACTCAAAGAGCACCAGCAGATACGGGTTGCTACTAGTTTTGGGCAGCCATTTGCTACAAGCGTGGTTGTGAGGACAAGTTTTCATCCGTGGTATTTGTTCGGAGACCTAAACACAGCCGTTTGCGCATCATGCGGTTACCTCGATCAGGATGTCAGCAAAATTTACCTCAGTATTCTGAACCTCACTTTTTTAACTGCAAAAGGTTTTCTTTGACGGCACGGATAATATCTCGCCTCCGTATCTATTTAGGCCTGGTTGTTGATAAAACTACCTCATCTCCATCGGAATCTGTGTAAACGCATGATCCCCATTCTTTGGCGTTTTTCGTCTGTGTATTCTTTAGAGCTGTCCAGTTTTCCAATACATTTGTTGAAGGGTGTTTTACCATGGCGTCCAACTGATATTTCCCCTTGCAAAACATATTCTTCAACCCTTTTACTTTCACATAATTATGCGTTCGGTGTAGGCTATCGTTGGAACCTTAGTTCGCCTCAGGATGAGGCTACAGTTCAGAACTTCCAATCAACAAATGAATGCAGTGGATTCGCGGATCGTAGCGACCAGCTTGCTCGCTACCCGCCCACATTTCGGGTGAAAAAGTCTGCGTCTGCCTCAATGGCCCAAACTCTCGCCATGTCGTTGACGAATTTGCTTAGAATCTGCTACCAGAACGCTCTCCAACATAGCATACGGGAAGTACCAGACCACGACAGTGAACTCTCGGGCCTTAAGTTGTCTGGAGATCCCCTTGTAAGTCTCTGAGACATTAACGAAATCCGCTGCTATTACCAATATATAGACTGTATACTACATAGTTTTGCGTATCAGTAATTGTTCGAGTAGCCTTTGACTCACTATCCAGTCGTAACGTGTATGGCAATCCCCAGTGATAACAAAAATTGTTATAGTAGGGCAGTATTAAATAAATGGTCAAGAATAAACAATGTACAAACCTCAACAGTGGATACACATAGTCAATAACAAACGAGGCGGTCAGATATACCACCTGACTCTAGACACAGAAAAAACGCATGTCTGATAACGTCACACGTGTGCAGGGAGAAGCTAGGCCTGGGAGAGGTGTGTGTGTGTGTGTCGTAGCCCATAGTTGGATCAGGAATCCCCGCCGGAATCCAAACTGGGAGTATTTGGGAGACGGAGAAAAGCCGCGACCTCGACCGGCTTGAGCCACAGGTCCGCGGGAGTGAGGTAGGCGCCTGGCCGAGAGCTGCAGGCGAACAGATGACGGCAGTCATGTGGCGAGACGCCGCAGTCGGGACAGTAGTCGGGTATGGATGGGTCGAGCCGGTGCTGGTACTGGCGAAGGAGCATGCAGTAGCCACTGCGTAGCTGCGCCAGGGTACAGCGAGTGACCCTCGGGAGATGTCGTTCCGAGGCCGCAATCGGAGGTGGATAGCCACCCAAAAGGACAGGGGGACGGTAACTTCGTTTCTCCTCGATAACGACTCTCTGGTGGAGACGCTGTAAGCCTGTCTTGGTGGCAGAGTTATCAACAGGTAGATCCGCGAGAGACGAGGCAACAGCTTCCTTGTGGAGTGCTCGAATAGACGGCCGGACGTTGCGGCAGGGCTCGGGAGCGGTGCAACGGTGATGATTGGGATGGCCGGGTTGCGAACAACTCCACAGAACTGCTGGCTAAGGAGAGTGTTGTGATGGGCGACCGGTAGAACAGAAGCCTCCGCATGAAGATGATCTATAGGCGACATTTTATAGCAACCCGTGATCGTGCGGAGGGCAGCGTTTTGGGCTGACTGGAGGCGGCGGAGGCTGGAAGAGCTCATCGTAGGAGACCAGATTGATGCCGCATAAGTGAGGTGCGGCTTGGCCAGCGCCTTGAAAGCAGTCGACAGAGTCTCTTTCGCGCAGCCCCAGGATGTGCCTGCTAGAGCCTTGAGGACCTTGGTGCAGCGGCTTACTTTGCTTGCGGTCTCCCTGGCATGGTCTGCGAACGTGAAGAGCGGATCAAAACGCACACCAAGGAGTTTGGGCTTGCGGACGAGCGGTAAGGACGCATCATTGACGGTGATGACCGGGTGACGATTAAACTCCTTCGGATCAAGCGTAAAAACGGGTACGGACGACTTGGCTGCCGAGATCGTCATTCCGCGCTGGGTGAGGAAGTTTTCGACAACAGGCATGAACTCCGCGAGGAGCTGTGCAGCCTGATCGATGTCATGGTGCCGGCAAAAGAACGTAACATCGTCCGCATAGGATACCACTTGCACAGGTGCCCGGGGGAGTGGGAGCTCTCGCAAGTAAATGTTAAAGAGCGTCGGGCTGAGCACAGAGCCTTGAGGGACGCTACAGGTCTGCTTACGGGGCTTAGAGAGAGCGCCCCGGAAGAGGACACGATCGTGACGGCCACGGATGTAAGCCGCCAACCATCGGACCAGGCCAGTTGGGACGTTCAACGAGACCAAGTCCTGCAGGAGCTGATCGTGGCGGACGCAGTCAAAGGCTCGTGACAGGTCAATTGAGACTGCCACGGTCCGCGAAGTGGGCTTCTGTTGATTGAAGCCCTCGAGGATAGCGTCGCTGAGCTCGAAAAGCGCCGTTGTATTTCCACGACCCGATCGGAAACCATGTTGGTGGCAAGATAGTTCCGCCACAGACGTCAGAATTGGATGGATGAGTCGTTTCAGGATCTTCGCCAATGGACTGAGGAGGGCAATTGGACGATAAGAGGTCGCTAGGCAGGGGTCCTTACCCGTTTTGACCAGGGGGATAATGATCGACTGGCGCCAGCAATCAGGGATGATTGAAGTTCCCAGTGAAAGGTTAAAGAGGGTGGCAAGGTAGGCAGCCACCTTCGGGCCGATGTGGCGCACATGGATAGGCGCCAGACCATCTGGTCCTAAGGCTTTCAAAGCTCTCATTTTCTTGACGGCGGTGAGGATGGCATCAGCCGAAAAGGAAATGTCTGGGGGCGGGACTTTATGGAGGAGGCGAAGAAGGGGGCGCTGGCTTTTGGGATTGGGCGCCGAGCGCGGCGAGAACAGCTTGTTCATCTTCGCGGCGATCTTACCGTTGTTGGACATGAACTTGCCGTCCCCGAAGCTAATAGACTGGTTTGATGTATCAGCCCGGGCTTTGGTCAGGTTGCGTAAAAGCTTCCAAGTGGCAGCTGAGTTGCGGCTGAAATTGCAATCTGAAACTAGTTCATGCCAGCGTTGGCGTTTGCCATCGTTGATAGTCTTAGTGATTAAGCCATTTAGTTCGCCAACGCGCGGGTCACTGGCATCACGCGCTCGTATTTCGTCTCTCTCTCTCGTTCCAGGCGGGAGGCTTCGGGCGGATAGTTAGGACGGAGAAAGGGAATGCGGCCGTTAGGGATGTGGTGACTTGCTGCTGCCAGGAGTAGTCGACGAAGGGCTCGCTCCGCCATGTGGACACAGGTGGGAGGCGGTAGACCATCGATCTCGGCTTCGCATTTGGTCGTGAACGCTGCCCAATTGGCTTTCTTGAAATTAATGAAGTGCCGGTTGGGGGCCTTGATACGCTCGGCGGCGGTGGCCAATTCGAGCACAATGGGGAGGTGGTCGCTACCCAGGCTGATTTCCGTGTTCCACATGGTGGAGGCTACCAGACTGAGACTGGCGAGGGAAACATCGGGCGAGCTGGAGGCGCCGTTGGTTGGGAGCCGCGTTTGGCTGTTCTCGTTGAGAACGGCAAAGGGGCGTGTTCTATTTCATCAGCCAGAGATTCTCCTCGGGGGTCGGCTGCCAATTAAGAGCACCACAGGTCATGGTGAGCGTTGAAGTCACCTAGCACCAGACTGTCTCCAGAAGGTAAGTAGGGAGCGATAGAGGCGGTGAAACCGGGAGAACAACTGGAAGTTGGAGGGATGTACACTTTCACGACGGTTAGCGGCGCCGGGCCAATGTCAAGGGAAATCGCCAGTACTTCCGTGGGATCGGCTCCAAGCAGGGGAGGCTGGTGATGGGCAATGAATTTTTCCACCAGGAAGGCCAAACCTCCGCCTTTGTTGCGGCCACGGTCGCGACGGACAATCGTGTAATCGGCACAGGAAGGGACCTTAGTGGAGTTAGACCACTTTGTCTCTTGGATAGCCGCTACAGCTATGCCGTGCGAGCGCATGAAGGCCAGGAGCTGGTCAAGCTTCCCAAGGAGGCCGTTGGCGTTGAATTGTAAGATTTTAAGACCAGGTGGTGAGGCAAGGTCGGAGACCAGAGGATTTGGGTTCAGGACTGGACGGGCTGGAGGCATGAAGATCGGTGGGGGCACGAGACACGCGAAGGCGGGCGAACAATCGGCAGCCGTGGCGAGGCCACTGCAGCGGAGATGGCACCAGCCATCGCAGGAGCCGCAACGTACAGACCAGTCGCGGCGGCCCAGACGGACTCGGCAGAACGAGCAGTACCAGAGAGGTCCAGGGTTGGCCTCGATTCCGGCGGCGAGGAGGAGGAGTCGGAGCAGCGTGGCCGGGAGGGGCTGTTCCGTCATCAAAAACACGGATTGGGCGGAGGGGAGAGTTGATCCAACGTAGGGAGATGGGTGTAGCAGACCTTGGCCGCAGGGAGGGCGGGTGGGAACGCGATTCGTAGACGCATCTGCTGTGGTTCTCCCTGGGAGAGGTGGTGGCCGCTGCCTTTTATGTAACTGGAGCCACTTTGTGGCGGACGGCCACAATGCCTGTTCGCCCTTTTTTCTCCAAGGCCCGCTGCCCCAAAGTTATGCGTCGTCACAAAAACTGTTCAAATGCTTTCTTTCACTAGCGCCCCCTGCCCCACCCCTGCCCCCGTGGCTTGACTTCGCAGCTGCTTCTGGCTAACAGCTGTGCCAGCGTTTTCTGTACTTCGGCTGCTCCCACAGTTGACCTCAGCTCATTAAGTCACGTACACACGTGCGCAAACACCCGCCCGCGTCCAAATAAGAACGCCTGCCTAAGGGCCACTTTAAAAAGTCACCCCTCGGACAATTGCAACACATCAACAACAGGACACTTGCACCTGCTCCGCAATCATACTTAAGCAGCTGCCACCATTATCTCAGGCTCTCTCGAGCCTCGCTGGACGCAGTCATAACTAGCCCTGGCTTCGCCAGTGGCCACTGCCGCCTGGGACTGCAATTGGGAGTTCTGTGCATAATAAGTCACTCCTTCTGATGGCTTGTGTCATTTAACTTCCAACCTAAGAATTCGATCTGATTATCCTACCATTACCTATTATTAGGGAGTTCTGCAGCAGTTGAGGCAGATACCATCCAAGATTTGTTTAGTTTCAAGCTCTGATGCAACACGCACACCACATGGGCCTATTTGAGAGCAGCTTAAATAGCCAACGGTCTTCGTAGTAGGAACGAACGTTCAATCGAATATGCTATATTGTAGGCAGGTAGTATTGCTGGCAAACACAATCGAGACTGGGATGGCCATTTCTGGCTTAGTAGCCGTCGACAGTCAGTCATACCCAGACTCACACCCGAGTCTCTAACTCGCAAGCTTTTTGATCGATCTCAAAGGTCCTAACCATTGAGCTCGTTGTCCCGCCGGTTTAGGTCAGGTAGAACGGAACGGATGAGTTCCGTTAGTGGTCAGGTCAACGTTCATCAATTAATACTTGAATGTCTTCATATGCTAGCGAGGAATGATCACCGAGTTTTTGGAGTAACAAGATTGCCAATCGAAGGTTGCCTACGGGCTCAATTTGCTATGGGTGTAGCAGTTGCTCCACTACTTTTCTTCTCTGGTGTCCCGATGCCCGCCAGACTAATTGTAAGGTGCTCTGCCAAGGCGCGGCGTTCCCCCAAAGCTTGACCTCGCAGCTGCGTCAGCATTCCCTTCTTCGGCATCCTGACGGCCGAGACAACCCCCGTGACTTCAGCTTGTTTACGGTCACGCTGGCGGACAACGCTATCCTACGCACATCGGCCAACCTGCCTTGTCACCCGTTGTATCTTGTGTTGATGTACCCCTTTGACCTAAACAGTCGTACACGTTTCATGTCACCCGGTCCAAAAAATATTGTGCCGCATTTTTAATAACTGTCGAAGGCACAGCAAATATCAAGCTTGAGCAGTAGTAGGGGACAGTGTCTGCACGACTGGTCTTAGGCAATATGCTTGAAGAGAGCTAATTCACTGCGTCAATTCTCAATGCACCAGCTATATATGTGTGGCTTAATCTGTCTACTATTTATAAATCAGTAATAAGCATTTTATAATTTTATTGACCCGCGGTCAGCACAGGTATGGAAACGCTTTCGCGTATGACATTGTCTCAATCTCCGCCTCTCACTCCTACAGGTTGAGATCGTGCACAAGGTATCCCGCACCTTCCTATGTACCGCCGAACTTCATTTTATCTACAACTTCACAATGCAGTTGTCAGACTTTACCGGGCTGGAGACCCAGGACCAGGCTGCCCTGCTTCAATCAGCGCTACTTGAGATAGCTGTAAGCGTTTTTTGGGGTCAGCCCCCGCCCTTTGCAAATTATATTAGGACAGAGTTGATATTGGTTTTCTCCTCCCTATTTTTCTGTTCTCAGATGTTTCGGCTATTCAGTGAGTACAGAGAGTCCCCGAATGTCTCTGGCGTTACAACAACCTCAAAACTGACAGATCGCTATTTCGCGACGAAATGGTCCGGCATTTTGACCGGCAACGACCTAGAGAATTTTGGTTTTGCGACTTCGCATGCTCTCGTCGAAAAAATGTTTGACTTTGGCGCCAGAGTCTCGCAGTTGCGTCTTTCTCAGAGCGAAGTCGGCTTGCTCATGGGAATAATTCTATTTACCCCAGGTAATTTAAGGAATATTTCATCACCTCGGTCTAACTTGCACATTTAAAGCCATTCCTGCTTAGCGCTTCTTGCATTCCCGTTTTCGCGTAGAACGTCCCGGACTCTGTGACCCTGAGAGGATCAATAAACTGCAGGACACCTGGGCCAACTTTCTGTGCGAGCTCTGCGAATACGCAGGATCACACATTCGCTGTGCGCACCTGCTGCTTTTGCTTCCGCAGCTGCGAGAGTTCTGCGAGAAATGTTTGCTGAGTATCACCAGCCAATGGCGCGAGAGTGACCTACAACTGCCCAACTGCACGCGCCAATTTATAAGTCCGTCGTTGTAATTGGCGGCCGGAGTGTGTCTTCAAGGGCATTGCCACGCCACACCCCCCCCTCTCTCGCCAATGCGTATCGCGTACCTACTGGTACCTCAGGCAGCGGTTCTTTTTTAAAGACCGAACACAACTCAGCGACTCCTCTTCCTATTTTTGTCAATTTTTATGTTTATGGCATTTTGTACTAGCTTTTTAATCTTCCGATTTGGAATGAAGAGCTTTTTCGCGACAGCCAAAGTGCCAACCTAAAGCACTGGAACGCCCTACCAGGATCTTTTAATGCTGCCATTTTCCTCGAAGCATATGCTTCGTCTCCTAAGTTATTTGATGTAATCGCTCTCTGGGTTATGAATAAATTTTTATTTCACCACGGACTTTTCGTAGGCGGTTGCTTTGGACGGTGCATAGACGAGAGCCTGAAAACTGATCGAACGAGCGCTGGGCGCACCGACTGCACTAGACACTAATAGACACTTGATATGATGTATTTTTACTCTTATACCTGGTACGGTCGCGATTATACCTGATCTGGCCAGCCTCCATGGTGTCAGGAATTTCACATCTCAACGCCTGACGATTGGTGGCAACGGTTCTGGGCAGTTTAACCTATCATCTCATCCAACGACGCAGTTGGAATATCGAAAGTCCATGAACAACTTCGATGTCTTGAAGAGTTGTGTCGAGGCAGGTTTTGAGCCGACCATATCTCTCTATCTTCTATGCCTTCAAATGGGTAACGTTGCCGGACCGAGAACAGTAACACTAGGCTCGTAAGGCGGACCACATCAGCCATCTTTCTTGGATGGCCTGGGATACCTCTTTGATGTCGCAGAGAGTGCAGACTGCCTCATATTAGAAGAAGTCAATATACTTCATTTACTTCATGGTTCTTCATTTGATGCATGGCCCTCAAGCAGCGGTTGTCAAATATCTCAACTTTTCCCTCATCTACGTGCACAGGGCAGCATTAATAATATTAAGAACGACAAACCGGACATACGCACGGTATATGCGATTGGTTTGACGAATTCACGATGGACGCGGGTCTTCGTAACGATGGACATGTCCCATTGGATTCAAAGGCACTTTCTGAGGCTCGAGAAAACCCCATCAGCGGCATCGTTTCGGAAGACTATGTCGTCTTTACTCTGTCCATTGGACCACAGGCTTGCCCCGAGGTACTGAAGACCGTCTATATCTTCAAGTTGATAGACATTATTCGTGCGAGATGCATTTTCCTGGTCGGGGATGCGGCTCGAAAACAGTGGTCTTTCCAAAGTTTGTGGAGAAATCTATTGATTTAGAGAATTTATTTACCTGTGACACCATAGACTGCAGGTCACCAAAGATCTAAGGCGGTATAATCAGCGTAGTAGAGGCCAGTCAGCCGGCGTCCGGGTGCAAACTCGATATCATGTAGGTCCTTCTCACAATCCAATCAATAGCATAGTTTGACAGAATACAACCTTCTCGAACGCCAGAGCGAATGTTCATGTACCAGAACTCGCGCTGGTTGGGGCGGCAACAGGCCTTGTTCGTGGTGGCGCGCTATACCATATGGTATCCAGCTCCGCGGCAATATCAACAAATTAGAGGGCCGCCAGTCTGTAGCTAGGATGACATCTAATAAGGTGCCTTAGGGTGAACATGTGATCCACACATCGATGCCCAACACCGAATCGGGCCTGTTTGGACACCACCTTATTCCAACACAACCTAGAATCGACTGAGGCCATGAGGTATGCTCGCGATACGATCACAGTGAGTTCAGACTGTCTCATTACAGATGAAGTCGGTATACTTGACTCGCATGATAGTCCTCAGGCAGCGGTGGTCAAAGACCTCCCGTCTTCGCTCATCTTTAGCGCGCAAACCCCAAGGCGACTTCACTAAGCGCACAAATTCTGAGTGCAGTGGGATGTTATAATCATGTAAAAACTATTAGTTCGACCTTGACGGTTTTATCTCAGGCTACGACGCGATCTGGCAGCCTGTCCTCGGAGATGAACTTTTCCATCTGTAGATGCCCGCAAACCGCCATGTATATGAGCAGCTACGGACATGCTGGCGGTATATTCCGAAGAAAACGAGCTTAACACACGATACGACTGTAGACGGACCTCAAGAATTGGACAGGTATCCCTCCATTCTTAGGATTTGTTCTGTTCAAAAAAGAATCTACATTAACTTTCTTCCTTACTTCTAATGTGCCCTCGACACAGTCCAGAAACTCTCGTTTGTCTTCGGCCATTTACTGTTGAAGTTGTTTGAGGAGACTTCGCTGCTCCAAAATAACACCATTTCTTATGTATGCATGAAATGTGGTGGTTCGTTCCGAACGGCCAATGTCTTTCACGAACAATGTTAGACCGAAAACGATAATACACGCTGCCTTGAAAACTCCAATTTGCGACGTTATTTAATCGGCAATGGAGCCTGCGTGAATTGGGTGTAGACCACATTAAGTGGAGACTTCATATGGCTACTAGCTTTGGGCTAGAATGTTTGAGATTGTTTATGGAGACAGAAGAAAAATATGAGCTGTACTGGAGTGTTTAATAAATGTACATAATAGAAGAATGCAGTCTGTTATATAAGGAGCTTCTCAATGCTGAGCTGTATATTGGTGACGAGAGGTTTCAGTTGAGAGCCTTCACTGTCTGTCACGGCCACTGCGATGACTGGCCGTGAAACACCGCAAGCACGACCAAGAGCTAGGAGGAATAGTAATTGAATGTTTTGGTTTACCTTGTTGCGACGATATAAACACGTAGGGAACGTTCTTATCTTCACATAGCAAAGGAAGGTGAAGGACGATTTCAATTGGATTAGTGTCAGCGGCCATTACGATAAATTCGGCCTTGCCGCGGTTCAGTGCTTTAGTGGCTTCATTGGCTCCCTTTTTTAATTGCTTGTAGGATGCTGCCTGCTTCACGAGCTCAATAATTTTGGTCGTAAGTTCTGGACTGGCCAAAGGATAGGCCTTGGGATTTACTTCCTCTGCCTGTGAAAAATAGAGTAAAATCCCGAAGTAAAATTAAGAGCATAAAAACTGTTTCTGGGCAATTTAAAATGTCAAAAATAGGCAATGAATATAGTTATAACGGAGGACTGAAGTAAATCTGAAATTCGCTGGAGTAAAAGTAATATAGGTGCCGCAACATATAAGACGGGCGCGGTTTACTCGCAAATAAATCGATCAAGAACAAGTGGAATGGAGTTACCTTGTTCAGAATGGGGATTAACAAGTATGGCAATGTATTTTGTAATAACTTTTTCATTCACGTCAACCACTGGCTACGAGTTAATGTTATGTTAATAGATAGAGCGGCAAAAGTCAAAGATTGACAACTGGATTATTAAAATCAACCGCTCGGATGAAAAACAATGTATATTTTCCTTATTTTGTAGCATCCTAAAAGAACTTCCGGATTATTTTGGATTCGTTTTAATGACCGAAATTAGGTCATGTAAACGACAGTGCTTTGTTTGCTTGAAAAATAATGCTTTTTACAATCTCCATGTACTGATATAATCGGCGGGACTGTTTGAATGGTCGAGGTAGGAGACCCATTTGCTGTGAATCCATGATAAAGCTAATGTGGCTTTAATTGACAGCAGATACATGGTGTTCATTTCCTACACTACCGACACTTCTCCCGCTCTTACTCGAAATTCCCTTCTCACACCACCAGCACGCTCATTTGGCGCAGGTGGTCTTGAACATTTTGGAACCATCCACCTCCATATTAACCACTTATACTCATAAAACAGTTCTTTCCATACATTGATACCTACCTTTTACATTCACATTCGTAGTAATCGTACTAACGCACTAACTTTAATGTGTTCGACAACGTATTTAACGAAAATATGCAGAGTATTCTAAGCAAATAAGACGATTCGTAATGCCTTAAATAACCGTCCGTGTACGAACACAACACCGCACAATGAACTACACAGCGAGAACCATAGGCCCCTACGTACGCCAAATCAATTACACAGTAAACGTGAAATTCTCTGAAAGGAGAATATAAACTGTGCATTATAATACAAAAAGCACGCGAAGATGTAATGGCATAAATTCTTTGACAAGGAAACAAGCTCAGACGAACTAACCATAAGCGTGCTAAAATTAGACAGGCCGCCACGAATTAAAGCAAATTAAAAGCTTCACAATTTGAGTCCGACCTCAAATTCTTTGCTTGAATTCATTGGAAGAAACTCGACAAATGTTTATAAATTTGTTGCTAATAAAACGATACATCGCTGCCAATTCAAAGACCTTTCTAATAGAGCACGCAAGACCCCATTTAAATCACTTTTTTGCATAAGCAATAACATTTTCAGCTCCTCACAGCATGGCCTTTTAGCGGACTGCTCTTGTGAAACGTGCCACATGTCTTTTCTAAACCTACTAACTTCCCTTTGATATGATCATTGATCTGTGGTAGTTATCTATTTTGATCTTAGTAAAGCGTTTGATAAACTTCCTCATAGGGGGCTCCTATCCAAACTAGAGGCTATGGATTTCGTAATCCATTTACTGACTTTATCAGATCTTCTCTTTCTAATCGAAAGCAAAAGTTCTGAGTGGTATCCTTACACTCTACTGCTTCCGAAATTTGAGTGGTGTCCTTCAAGGTACCGTGCTAGGTCCTCTGCTGTTCTTGCATTGCATAAATGATATTTCATTGAGTGTTGAACACTCTTAAACTTATATGTACGCGGATGATCTCAAGTGTGTTTACTACTTCTCTAACTCTATGGCCGCGAGATGCCAAATTCATTCGGATTTGAACGCACTTTCGGTGTGGGGCTGAACATGGCAGATGGGGTCCTCACCTTCTAAGTACCGATACATGTGCTTTCAATAAATAAATCAATAAATATTTTTTATATTTTAGGCCCGGAGGGCCTCGTCATTGCATGGACATTAAATGCTTCCAAAACCTGTTATTTTTCAAGGTGACCCAATGACTGAATGTTCAAATATCAAGAAACAAGTTTTAAGCTACGCCAATAAATTAGATCTTCCTCCTCACGACGATAGAATTACAGCCAAAGTAGCACAGATTTGCGGCTTTATTTCTTATAATTTCTATCTTCCTGAAATGAAATTAGGACTCAATCGTTTGTTTGTGCTTCCAAACTTAGAATACTGTTTCCCATTTTTCGGTCTAATGAATGAAGTTAGCCGTCCAAAATTTGAAAGAGTACGAAAGCAGTTCACACTAAATCTGCTTTATCCGACAGCTTCTAGTAATTCTTACTCAAATAGATGCCAATTCACAAAAATAAGGTTCCTTTGGGTCAGGAGATTGGAAGCAGGCTTTTGTCTCTCTTTTCGCCTTAACAATAGCACAAATCTCCCCAGGATTTCTGTCATTACACCCGTCAGCCGTCCCTACAACATAAAAAACTCGGCACTTGTTATACCTTCTTCTGCATCCTCCTCATCTAAACGCTCTTTGCTTTTTGCTTCCAGATATAACTTTTCTTGGAATAACTTGCCAATGGAAATTATTCGTTAGCAATTCTGTCTGCTTTCAAACGAAGACTGCACATTTATCTTAACACTGATTCTATTAACCTTTTATTCTTCTCATCTTTACCGAGCAGCTTTCTCCATGACTCCGAGAAAGGACCATTGGGAATTTAGGAGATCCCCTCAAAACTATTTTCTCTACCTCGTATCCCCCTGAAACCTAGATGTTTCCATTAATTACCACTCAATCAAACGAAGCACACGAAAGTATTCTGTCTAAACTGCCACCGTTTCGTTGGCTACTAACCATCATCAGACTTACACCTAGTGCTACTCTACTACTCTGTCTTATCTTCCTAAGTAGTTTTCTTCTCTAACGCACTTTTTGAAAATGGAGGCCCGTTGAATTTTACCTCCATTTTCACTGCAAGATTTTTTTCAATGCCTACCATTTGAAGTTCACCATTAACTGCAAAACATTGCTAAATGTTGCCCATAAAGTACAATTTATGCTAATATTATTAGACATTCTACGTCTTATTGCGCACGTTGTCAAATTCGTTTTCGATTTTTTTCTTTTTTACGAAACTAATTTTGTATGGACAGTGATGTCCTGGCGGGAACAAATATAAATTCCAAATTAACAGTACTGTCAGAAGGAGAAAGGGTCTTCACCGGTAGAGGTCAATTTGTGGTCTGACGTTTTGAATAGCTATCCCGTCTATTCATCTTCAGAGCGTGAATACTCTGGCTGCTGGCTCTCAATATATGCCGCTCCTTTCGTCCGCGGGTGCAGTCTGCCAATCCCGTTCGAGCCGCTCTGCATAGGTTCGTCTCTGGTTGGTAACGGTTCGACGTTCCAGCCACCTGGTAACCGTCCCTCGCGTTCCGCTCTGCGTTGTGAATGTGTGCGCTTAGGGAGTCAGCGTTTGTTTGGCTTGCCCCCGCCTCGCCGTCGCCTGTCCTCTGGTAACCGTTGGCTGCACCCGCAGCCTGGTAGCCATCCTCCGCTGTCTGTTCTGCGTTGAGGCTGTCTGCAGCCGGGGCGTCAGTGTTTATTTGGCTTCCCTCCGCCTCGCCGTAATCTGCCGCCTGGATAGGTTGTTTGAGGGGATCACTGGTTGAGGGCCCCGATTGTTCCGCGTCGTGACCATCCTTTGATAAGAATTTCCTTAACACACCATAGGGGACCGGCAAATTTTTGTGGCGGTTAACCGAACAGTCAGTCGACATCCAAGCTTCTTTAGTCTGCCTTGACATGTGATCATCACCTCAGCCCACCATTTCGACGGCGTCAAAATCGAAGACGTGCCCGACCTTTGCAGCATGGGTGGCTACCTCCGACTTTGGGTCTAGCCTATCTACCACCCACTGATGCTCATGCATTCGCGTTTGAAGCTGCCGACCGGTTTCTCCAACGTAGTTACACCTCTTGCAACTACACTGAAGTCGGTAGACAACGCCTTGTTTTTCTTGTTCCGGTATAGGGTCTTTTGGCCACATTACTTTTGCCGGATTGTGGCAGCATGCCTGTGGGCTACTCCTATTCCGAGAGGTTCGAGGGATATAGCCACGATTTCAGATACCCCTCTCATGTACGGAATGCTCCGCCAGGACTTTGGTGGGCAACGCTCCTCGTTCCGTGGTTTTGCTGGCCTACGACTCCATTCAGTGAACACTCGTGGATAGCCGTTAGCTCTGAAAAGCTCCCGGAACAGCTTTGCTTCGTCTCGTTTGGCGGCCAGCCTGCTGCAGTGGGTTTCGTTTCGGTGGTATAGCGTGCGTATGCAAATTCACTTGTGTTGCAATGGGTGGTTGATATTGTAACTCAATATCTGTGAAGTGTTTGTTGGTTTACGCTAGACAGAAGTCACCATGTTGTTGTTCGGTTGGCGGCAGACAAGAACGTCCGAAAACGGAAGTCTGCTCTCCACTTCTTCTTTCATCATGAGCTGTAGATCGGGAAAGATAGAGTTTAATCGGTTTTTAAAGTTGCTGATACATTTCTCTTCTATGACAACGAAGGTGTCGTCCACGTATCCTGCCCAAAATTTGGGCTCGTACTCTTCGAATAGCCATCTCTCGAGTTTTTGCAGTACCACCTCGGCAATCAGCCCAGAGATAGGGGACCCCATATGGGTGCCTTTAATTTGCTAATTTGTGGTCTCTTTGAAGGTAAAGAAGATCTTGAGACAGTGCTCTGTGAGTCCTATGAGGTCTTCAGTTGTGAGCTGATCTTCCCTCTCCTCGGAATTCTGTCGTAGAAAGTCCCGGATAGTTTCAACAGCAAGGGCCTTTGGTATGGATGTGAAGAGTGAGATGAAATCGAATGACACCATCCTTTCACCGGGTTCAATTGTGACCGTTTGGATTTGTCTAGAAATTGTTTTGCTGAGTGAACTGTCGTTTGTGAGCCCGTCGTAAGGAACTTCAGCTTCCAGAATAGCCAATTCGCTAGCCCGTATGTTGGCGTGCCTCGGAGGGACACGATGAGCACAAGGGGTACGTGTGGCTTGTGTACTTTTGGGAGACCATAGAACCATGCCACGGCCGCTTCAGTGGGCTTTGCCGTATACCAGTTCGTGATAGTGATGACCTTTTCTTTCTTTAGTCAACCCAGGGTTTTGCTCACTTTTGCCAGTAGTGGTTTTGGGCCGGCGGTGTTACTGACTTTGTAAGACTCTCGATCGTTAAGGAGCGTTCGAATTTTGTTTTGGTGGTCAACTTTAACGAGCACAACCGTTAATCGGCCTTTGTCAGCAGGCAGGATAACTATTTAAGCGTCTGCTTTTATCTCCCTGAAGGCCTTTTTTCTTCTCTTAAGAGCACATTGGTATTTAGGTGTGACATGACTAGAGAGGTGACCTGGTGTCGCAGAAAGTCCTTTGTCTCGTCTGGGACGCTGGTTTGGCGTAATGCTGATTCGAAGGAGACAATAAAGGTGACTGGATCAGCATCGGTTGTGTTTCATCCACATCCCCTTTGCAGGATCGTTGATGATCAGGTGACCTCTGCCGTTCACTCGCTTGTCGACCCTGTTGTCCGCGATGGCCTCGTCCGGTCTCACCTCCCTGATGGTTGATCATGAAGCCAGTCGGGTGGTGTTACATTGGTGAACGACAGCCTCTGCTGTTATATGATTTTTTTAAATAATAATAATATGTTTATCATGCCAGTTTACAGGCAATTGTAAAGAGTTGGTAATGCACCTCTTGGGCGCCTTCCAACACCTCGAAGACCGGAAAAAACCTAAAACAAACTCCCTATGTTGCAGCCAGTATTGGTTTTGTTTCAGGTTTTTTGTTTTGTCAATACTGGGCGAGATAGGGAGTTTGTTTCAAGTGAAAAAACCTGCCTTCAAAGGTATGATACAAACGAAATAAATTTACAGTTGTAAGCTGAGTTGACTCATCAGCAGGAGAACTGTTACATATCGTTTAAAAACATAAGTTCCAGACGGAGAGGGTTGGCACAAGAACACAGTGTTCTCACTCTTCCTTCAATGGTTGTCGGCAAAAGTTGCGCGCTATCGGCTGAAGGGTTAGCAGACTGCGGGCTGCTGCTTCAGCAGCATTATCTTCAGCATGAAGCCTGGCGGGGTTCAAAGTCCATGAACGCCATCAGAGTGAACGAGAGATTCCACCGAGTCAGCACCCAAAATTCGTGAAAGTTGTCCTGAATGTAGAAAACTAGTTATAGCTCTCTTAAACATAGGGTAGTTTTGCTGGGTTTTAATACTTTTGGGCAGCTTATTCCAGATTGATATGGCATTTACTGAAAAGAATTGCCGGTACTTAACTGTGCGTGCCATAGGAAGAAATAAGAATACGTCTCGATGACTGGCGCGTCGAGAGTGCTCAAGCTGCCTTATTGTACTAAGAGGATTAAAGGTTTGACCATTCAAAAGTTTAAACAGTAAAAATAGACCCTTCTGCAATCGACGAAGCCATAGGGGATCCAGCGTTATAAGTTCGCACCTTTGTTGGTAGGCTAAGTTACGGTGTTCTGTAGTGAAAACTCTTCTAGTGAAGACGTGCTGCACCGATTCTATTTTCTTCCGTTCACTAGTGCGCAGAAGACTGAATAGGGGTGAGCAGTATGCAAGACTAGGTCTCACGTACACACTATAAAGGCTAGTTCTAACCTTGATAGTCTTAAAATTTCTAAGGATTAATCTGGTGGTTCGGCGTGCTTTCGGGACTATCAGGGCACAGTGCTCTGACACATTGAGTCCATTAGAGTAGGATATGCCCAAATCCTTGATAACTCCTGGGACATTTAGTTCGTGGCCGTCAGTGCTTAATTCCGGTTGATGATCGTCGCCAACAACCATAAGGGAACATTTTTGCCATGAAAGGGTGAGGCGCCATGTGCAACACCACTGGGCGAAGGCCTGAAGATCATTTTTTATCAGCTCGAGCACGATGTTGCGATCTGCCGGTTTATATCGATAATTGACTTTTAAATCATCAGCGTTCATGAAAGGTCTGCCATACTGAAAACAATCTGAAAGGTCGTTGACAAACAGGCAAAATAGGAGTGGACCCAGTACACTACCCTGTATAACTCCACTCCTCACACGCGTGGGGTTGGAGATATCATTGGAAATTTTTACTCGTTGTGTGCGAGCATCCTAATAGGAAGATATGAAGTTCAGAGGCTTGCTACCTATGGTGAGGAGGCCAGTTTCAGAAGGAGGAGGTTATGATCGACTCGATCAAAGGCCTTAGTAAAATCAAAATAGACGCTATAAGTGGCAAAACCGCTGTCTCTAGATTGCAGCACATAATCAAAGAAAGAGAGCTGACAGGTGTCACAAGATCGTTTCTCGAGAAAGCCATGTTGAGCTGTATTGAGTAGGTTGTTCTCTGTCAAGTGACGCATCATCTTTTCTTTGATTAAGGTCTCCAAGATCTTCGAGGCTGCGGGAAGTGTATTCATTACAAGAAGCGTTTCCAACCGTCATACGTTCTCATCAACAGTCCTGTCTCATTTGCAATCCTCTCAACCAAACCCCTTAATTTTGTTGAAGCAGTTTTTCTCCTGCGTTCTGTTTTTTTAATCGGGGGTTCGCTGAACTCCACCCCAGCTTAAATGGTAGGAGTTTTTCCACTGCTTTCTCCTTAGTTCCCCATACGTTGACTACTATTTTAAAACGAAGATGTGTTGGTGAATATGAATTAATCTACCAACACTGCTTAACGCTCAAGCAGTCTATGTGGTTGTTTCACGGAGAGAAGCATTTACCAACTTTGCATTTATTTTTCCACAGCACTAAGTTTGCAATTAAGAGGCCCTTCGGGCCTAAAATATAAAATTTATTTATTTATTTATTCATAGGACTTTTGTTTGAACCTCGGTTAGCCATTTTGACGAGAGATGGTGTACTAACGTTTGCTCCGTCTCCGGGTGTTGTGCGGTCGGCAGTGCCCTCAACTTTATCGATAAGTCCACGTCTCTGCTCGCACGCCTCTGTCGTCCCAAGGATACCAAAGTGTTTTCTAATGTGATGGCGGTCTTTTTATTACAGTGGCGACGAACAAGCATCTTCAAGTTGTCACAACTGCCTGCATATTTCTGTAATCGGATGTGGCAATCTTGTATGAAGACTCTGGTCATTCGCCAACTGTGTCGAACATCGTTTGTTCGGCCAACTCTGTGTTGACAGGAGGCTTATAGAATAGGCATTTTGGCATTGTGTAGTTGGCAAGACATCTGTACTGTGACAACAGTACTCTGTCTAGTATCTCGCATTAAGCGCATGGATGCCGATATAGCATTAGAATGGCGAACGGAAGTCTGCAGTCATAGGTATTTGTTGTGCGATAATGACCAGGACAGTGCACAAATATTTTAACTGATTCGCCTTATGAAGAATTGCTCAAATTCGAATATATGTGGGACAAAGGCATAGTTGAAGGTTGAAGAAAAAATCCAAACCGATGCCGTGCTATGCGATTCACATTTATCTCAAATATGTGTTTCTTGTATTGGGTGATAGCAGAACTTGTCTCGAAAAATGATCTGTAGAAGACGCCGATATTTAATTAATTCCACCTCACATAAAAACCTCAAAGCAAAACCAGTCCACTTACGCGTCCCAAAAACTTTCTGGGTCGCGTGCTTTACCAGGCTCCCAGAAGTGCGGTCTGCATTTCACTGCATGGGGTGGGGACATGAAGTCCACATGAATAAGGGCATTAATAAGAGCCTCAGCTCTTTAGCCAAATATTCCACATAGACAGGCACTGCTTACTAAAAAGCATAACTTATCCTGTCAGTTAGCAGTCATTCACACCCTGAAATTAAGCGTATCGTTTTAAGACCAGCATGTGTCTATCTTATCATATGAACCCCTGATGAGGCATGGGGATTGCTTATCCTCTACAGACATTATAATAATAAGATTCATTTGTAAAGCACATCTTCAGTACCGTCAAAACCCCGGAAGGCAAGAAAAAAATCCTAACACAAGCCCCTTCTTTTACAGTAACTATTGGCTTTTTTGGTCTTATGCTTGGTCAGTAGTGTGCGAAATAAGGAGTTTATTTTAAGTGAAAAACCTGATTTTAAAGGTATAATACTAGAAAAACATGAAATATAATAGCCATAAATTATACCTGTCACTATGTGACGGTCATTGAGGGTCTGCGTTGCGAGCTCCTTGGCAAAGCGGAATTTAAGTGTTCCTTGACTAGATCGGTGAAACACCTGCATTCATTCATACGTGTTACTGTTTCGTAGTAAGAAAAAACTGTCCTTCCATTTAACTGAGGTGGATTTAGCCGCGGTCAGTTTGGAGGGCAACCGTTATCAGCAAAGCCTATCGCATCGTCCACATGCATGGATTTAGCCGATATGGCGATTACAATCTTTGTCCATCGGATCAATTTTGATAAACAGATGGATCGCTGCAGATGTCTGAGGTGAGTCAAGGCAGCCGGAAGCTGATTGCAAAGCACCATTGTCATTCAAATGCGACGGCAGAAGACGCTTGGCCTTTCGTTTGTCATCTATTTAATCCTGGTAAGATATAAATCACCCGCGCTTTTCTCCATTTCATGCGTCAGTCGACTATCTGCGTTTGTCAACCACCTGGTAACAAAATGACGCACAAGGTCAGCCTATCAACTTAGCCGTCAGTTTATTTGGAGCAAATGACATAAATTCTTAAAAACTCCTTTAAAACGGTACAGGAAGGCATAAGTGTCTTGAATATGCAAAAATCCTTACATTTCCCTTCGTTATACAACAATGCGGAAACATATGAAGGGTTGAAAAGGGGAGATGTTTGCGAAATAGTAGCGTAGAATCCTTTCACTTCGTTGCTACTATGACATGTTCACCGGAGCCAACTCTAATGTAAATATAGAGTCGGTTTAAATTAAGGAAGTAGTATGTTTGTTGTCGCATATGTTATCTGTCAGACAGAGGTTTTAATGTTTGGGTTGGCCTTTGAGAAATAATTATCTAGAGGTATCTAGAACACAATCGGAGTCGGGTAATGCACAATGGATGCTGGCACAGGGCTCCACCTTCGAAGGAATCTTTAAGAGAAGAACTATGAACGTTGGTCTGAGCGGCTCAGTTCCTGCTTCCCTCCCTCAGCTCTTTCCTCTTTCATGTTTTTTGAGGTTCCTTATTGGAGCCGCTTAAGGAGATCTTCACACTTGATATCCAGATCAGTTTCCCTAATTAACTGGAACATTGCAATAAGCTTACCTTTATCTTACCTTTAATAGAGGGCAAGAAATTCAAGGCAGTCAAGCACTTCTCGTTTGATTCCTGATACAGCCTTAGTAGCACCTAGTTGCACACCTTCAAGAATCCCTGTCGCCAAGTCTGTGCCGCATATTTCAGACGCGGCCACACGAATGCTCTGTATACTTTTCCGAAGAGATCTGCATGTAAGCGGACAAATTTTCTTTGTATGACGCTCAGCATCAACATTGCTCTCGCTGCGGCCTCGGAACTCGGTATTTTGACAATTAGGTCATCTTTAATAAGTTCATCAATGTCTCCTTGAACACTCAGGGTTTCAAGTGGATAGTGTTCCCATACATCTTGTCGTTAGAAGGCATTTTTGTGGCCTCTTTTTGATAAAATGTGCATTACTGCACACTTTTGGGATTAAACTTCATGCATCAACTCTTGTTCCAAGAGAGCAGCTGGTCTATGTCCTCTCGCTGTATCTCGAATTCCCTTTTGTCCTTTATCCTGTGGCGGTCTAAGAAGTGGTTGTACTCGGAACACTACAATCATCAGGTCGAATCCCAGATTGGAGGTTAAAGTTGAGAGTCACCAGAATGAGGGGTTTATTGTATACAGAACTCCTAATTGCAGTCTCATGTGGCAGTGGCCACTGGCGAAGACAGGGCTAATCCTGACTGCGTCCAGTCAGGCCTGAGAGAGTCAACTGACTGTTGTGTGGGGTGATGACAGTTGCTTTTACATGACTGTGAAGCGATTTCAAGTGTTCTATCATTGGTGTGTTGCAATTGCCCAAGCGGATATCGCCAGTAGAGGTTTCTGCTGCATCGGCCGAGGGGTGTCTTATTCAAGTGGTCCTAAGTGGGCGCGCTTATTAGTCTGAGGTCAACTTTAGGGTCTGTTGGCACGCCGAAGAACAGGGGACGCTGACACAGCTGTTATCAGTTAGCCAGAATCAGCAGCAAAATCAAGCCTCGGGGAGCCGGGGCAGCAGTGAAGGAAAGCATTGGAATAGTTGTTTGTGACGACACGACTTTGGGACAGTGGGCCTTGGACAACGAAGGGGGAGACAGACAATGTGGCTGTCCGCCACAATCCATCTGCACAGTCTGAGATCATCTGCAAAGTGTAGGATGTCAGATTTAACTTCTCGCACCATATCATTTATGTAGATGATTAATAGGAGTGGCCTAAGAACTGATCATTTTGGAATTCCACTTTTAATTGGTGCTCACTCGAAACAGTAGCCACCTGCAGTAAGTTTTTGACTACGATCACGCAGGAATTCTTTCATCTAGTTCAGGAGATTTCCTGTTATCCCAAAGTCGTATATCATTCGGATGAGGCGCTGATGTGGAACGCGAACAAACGCCTCGGTGGACTCGAAGTATACAGTCTCTATTGCATATCCTTCATCTAGAGCCTTTGTCCGATGTTCAAGCGTTGTGATAAGGTTTGTAAGACAAGACTGCTTCACACAGAAACCATGCTGCCTGGGCTGATTTCTTAGAATAAAATCATTTTTAAAATTATCCTTCTCTTCAGCTTACAACAAATGCATGTCAAACTGACCGGCTGGTAGTTTGTGGGATAGAGTCGTGATCCTCCCTTTTGGATGGATACGTCATTTGCCAACTTCCATGTTTCAGGACGTCTACCAGCTTCGAGCGATTTTCAAAAAACTGGACAATAGTTGCGCTTATCCTTAAGATAGTTGACGTAGAAGTAGACCTGGAATCTCATGCGGTCCGACTGAATCAGCCGGATCCAAATTCTTTAACTCTACCAATGCTACCTGCAGTGTAAATAATACAGTGTATGCAATCAAATTGTCGAAGACATGCGACAGAGACTAGATCTGAATGGGTGGTTCCGTGTTATTTTAGAACATTTTGGAAATAATTTCGGCTTTTCGAGGCTCATCTTTCATAGTTTCGTTGTTTTTTGTCTTTTAAGGCTGTGAGGTACTCATGGTTCTTTGTAGTACTTCTGATATAGGTGTATAATGCTTTGGGCTTTTGTGACGCCTCTTCTAGGAGCCGTAATCAAAAAGAGGCTCGTGCTTCTCTGATGATTCTTTTGCATACATTACATTTTGTCTAAATTCTTGGAATTTTTCTTGGTTCTCCGTTTTAAGAAATAATTTCCACAGCTTGCACTTTTTTTCTGATTTCCTTTTTTTTGCCACTTATGTCCGGCAATTTTATCGGTTTCTGGTCGCAGGTTTCGATAAAATAGTTTGACCATCGATTTCGATGATGACAACCATATGCGCAAAGAGGAGGAATGACGAGTGTAGTCGGCTCTAACGAACGTAGCCGCGCAGCCATCTACCATACTCTAAATCCTCACTGTGCTTAAACCAGCGACAAGAGAGAATCGAGATTACCGAGAAGGAATTAGGCGTAAGCCATTTTCTCCAAGGTAGGCCAGAAACATCGCCTAAATTAGATTTAATTGACATAAGCGTTATGCGCTGGTACTATTGTACTACCTAACAGCACTCACATTTAGCCGGTATCCAGAAAGACTCATAGCGATTGACTCAGATATTGCTACTACTGCTACTACTATTGATACTACTGTCTTCTAGCAGTGCAGCTGAGTGATAGTACTGATAGTACTATTACTGACGCGAATAATTATTCAGAAAATGGCGCTGAGTAAAGTCATCACTGGGCTCGTGTTCCCTCGAGCTAAAACATCAGTGAAAATCTGGATTTATGCTAATCCGGGTAAACAGCTGTCTGAGGCTCTGGGTATATCAATGCCTGACCTAGTTTACACCTTCCTGCCTATATAAAAAAACTGTCTTATTGTAGATTACCAGGGCTAGGATACTGTTGCGAAACGTAATATGCCAACTCCAGGAGTGCTAATTCTAGTAATCATACTTGCTAAGGCCAGTAAATTGTATACTATATACTGTGCGAGATTTCATACGATGATGAGTGAAATTAGCCCCCTTTGTCCCTTTACCTTATTTTCCAAAGCAGTTTTTCTTCTACACTCATTTTTTGAAAATGGTGACCCGTAGAACGCTGCCTCCATCCTTGGCGTAGGATTTTTTCACTGCTTATTTCTTAGTTCACAATTAATTTCAAAACATCGTAAGCTACCGCTCTAAAAGGAAAATTTGTGCATTATATCTGCGCAACTTGTCACAATTTTACATCAGTACTAATTTGATTTAGATAGCGTCTTTCTGGCGTTATCAAATATATATTCCAAATATCTGGATGGTCTGTATGGCAGCGGTCTTGTGTTGTGAACTGCCGAACACTCAAGATGAAACCCTCTGGTCATGGTCAGCAAGAGTACTCCATGCCAAGAAATTGGCAATTTTATGGGAGCGCAAGGTGCGCTCGCTTCGGCCATTAGCCTCTTTTGACCCTATTCATGTATATTCCCCATTAGTATTTCAATTTTATACAAACAGCATGAAATATAGTCGTGTGCAGGGCTTGCGGAAGTATTTTACATCAAGTGTGCAGCGAAGCGATAAATATAGATAGAAACCATGAAGTCATATTTATGGCCAGTAGGCAACAGTCTTGCAGAGAGGGTCATCGGTGATCAACAAGTTAGCAATTAAATTGCCTTTTGGACACGTTTACCGTATCCGATGTCACCATGGTGCCTGGAGTTGAGTTCCACGGCCGAATCATCCGCTAACTAAAAGAAAACTTTCGATGATCTATGCGCGTGCATTCGCGTTTGAACTTGTATGGGTGACAGCGCAGGTGATTCATGCTTGTATGCTCAAAGAATTCTTTGAATTTTGGCGTTAAATAATGTCAGTGTGTAATTCGGAGTGTCCATAGCAGGTTGCAACTCATTTGTCTATAGGTTAAGGTGGAAAAAAGAAGTTTGATCAGTTTTTCTGGACATAACAGAGTTCTGAGACCGCCTACCGGTTTGGTCGCCCCTCATTGCACCTGTTCGATGGATCGCTGTCTTCCTTTATCTAGGGCAGGTATGCTGACATTTCGGACTAAAAAACTCATTTTATATTAATCGCAGATAGAGCACTGTGCAAACAAGGTTTTCCAACAAACCTACAAAGGATCTGCGCGAACAGTTCGGGAGAAAAGAAAACGCAAACAAGCTTGATCCAGTGCATGACGCCCATCGCCTTTTAGACGTCCCTTTTAGAGTGTTCTGTGTGTTAGGACGGCTAATGAACAGAATTAGCGAGCAGTAAGCTTGCAAGCGATAGCCCAATCACGGCAGGCTATCGATCAGTCTACATGAGGCGAATACAGGCTTGCAGTCAATCAATGAATCGATAATTTGAATTTCAAGCTACAGTCGGTCACTGAGTCACCATCCAATGTTACCGGCGCCTATGTCAGGAGAGAAGCTGACTGGCCCGATGGGCATCGTGTTACACGCAATTTGGTGTCCTAAATATGTTGTATCTCATACAATAAAAGACTTATGCTAGTGTAAACTTCGTGTCATGTTCTCCATTTGGGAACACGCCTAAGGCGTTATTAAGCGGTGATATCTCAGCCTGGGCTATCGTTAAAACAAATTGGTGACGTAGATTCCGAACTCACTATGTCCATCGCCGCGGAAAACTGCAGTCTATCTTGCAACAGCAACAAGCTCAGTTTGAGGCAGCTCATCTGAAGACGATAGAGTCGATGATGCAAAATTTTAGCTTGCATTATTTCGGTCCAGATTCTTATGCAAAACAATCCACATCAGCGGACGCCACTGCTGTTTCTATCACAAAGTTCCTTTGTGACCCCAACTCCAGCGTTACGTTCGACGCTGGGTTCAAACGTTGGGAAGACATATTCCGCATGGAATTTGCCAGGGCCGATGGTGCGCGATAGGTGCGTCTGCTTTTGCACAAACTGGGCACCAGAGAACATGAGTGGTACGCGGATATCATTCTGTCGAAAATCCCTCGTGGATTCACTTTTGATGAGACCGCCAACCGCCTATCAGAGATCTTCAACGAGAAGTCATCCCTGTTCGGCATCCGTCAACAGTGCCTCAAGCTGATCAAGAAGGAGCCCGAGGATTTTCTTACGCTCGCCAGTACAGTCAACCGTGTGTGCGAAAGTTTTAAGTTCCGAGAGATGACAGACGACCAATTCAAGTGCCTCATTTTTGTGAGCGTCCTCCAGTTACCTCGTTATGCTTTTATCCGGACACGTCTGCTTCCCAAGATTGAATAGGACCCAGGCTCTACACTGCAGGAATATGAGAAGTTCCAAACGCCCCTCATCTTACTCTGGCCTAAAGTTCCACTCCATTCTAGCCACCTTCAAGACTGATTTTCAGGCATGGAGAAAATATCTTACTATCGGTGGCAGACTTGTAAGCCTCCATCTGGACATGGCATTAAAAATCGGCCTGATCTCCAAACAGGCTTGGCAGATGATTGAGTGGCCTCCAATGATCACCTCGGATAAAAAGGCTATTAATGTTTCAGGCGGATTCCTCCGGCTCACGGGTGAGCTCGAATGGGACGTTTTCTTTGATGGCACTGAATTCAAAGGCACATGTTACCTAGCCAACCATCCGAAGCTTGACTCAATTGACCTTGACTAGATCGAGAAATTCGGTCTCTTAGAACTGCCACTTAACCGCATTTGCAATGGTGTGCAGTCAACTTGGCCCAGTCCCACCAAATCTAACCAGCTGGCAACTAATATGGCGTCGACCCTACAGGCGAAACTTATTCAAGTTTTTTAAGACGGTCGTGGTTGCTGCAGCAAGATTAAGGTCACATTTTAACTTCAACCTAATTTAAAACCTGTTTTTAGGTCAAAAAGATCAGTTCCTTACGCTGCACTTATAGTGGTGGACCAAGAACTGGATCGTCTTCACCGAGACGGCGTTTTTAAGCCAGTCAATTATTCATCATGGGCCGCACAAATCGTGGCTGTCATAAAAGCCTCAGCTTAAGTCCGAACCTGTGCTGATTTTTCCACTGGTCGCACTGCTACTTTGGACACACATAAGTATCCGTTGCCCGTGTTGGAAGATCTTTTTGCTAAGCTGAATGGCGGAACTTGTTTTGCTATGCTTAATCTATCCGATACATACCTCCAAATTGAGGTGGACGACGGTTCCCGGGAGCTTCTCACCATAAACACCCATCGTGTTCTGTTCCAATATACCCGCCTGCCATTCGGCATTAAGACTGCTCCCGCAATCTTCGAGCAAACATTGGACACCAAAGGAGTCGCTGCTTGTCTGGATGATATCATTGTCACGGGTTCAAATCCAGATGAACTTTCGCATAGTACTCAGCCGAATTCAAGACTATGGTGTCCGTCTACGTCTGGAGAAGTGAAAATTTTCATGCCTTATGTAAAATATCTCAGGTTCATAATCGACCAAGACGGCCGTCGCCCAGATTTAGACAACATCAAAGCTATCAAACAGAGGCCACCACCAAAGTATGCAAGTCTTTGGCGCTTTCTTGGGTTTCATGAGTCGCTACAGCTCGTTCCTCCTGGAAATTTATCACCTTCGTTATCCGATGAATGAACTGCGCAAGAAAGATGCGAAGTATTCCTGATCGCGAGAGCATCAACAAGCTTTGGAAGAAGTGACAACAAAGTTGAGTCCTGACTTGCTGCTCACGCACTTCAATCATGATGTGAAGATTGTCGTGGCTGCGGATGCCTCCAACTATGGAATTAGTGCCGTGTTTTCACACTTTTTCCTGACAACACAGAAAAGGCTATCTGTAATTCAGTAAGATCACTAACGTCTGCTGAATGCAACTATGAAAAGATAAAAAAGGAAGCCTTGGTTATCATTTTCGGCGTGAAGAAGTTTCATAAGATGCTTAATGGGCTTCAGTTCACACTTCTCACGGACCATAAGCCTCTTCTTGCAAATTTTATCTCGTAAAAAGGTATTCCTGGGTACTCGGCAAATTGCCTTCAGCGCTGGGCAACCATGCTGTTGGGCTACGACTTCGACATCCGGTACCAGTGTACAACAAACATCAGTCAGGCAGACGCAGTCTCGCGCTTACTCAACTCATGGATTAAGAAGCCTGAGGACAGTCATTATGTCCGTCTCCGTTGGGTCCGAGGTCAACAGTCTACTTATGGATTCCATTTGTGCATTCCCTGTCACGTTTGAGGAAGTCCGCAAGGCAACCCAGAAGGATCCACTGTTATGACAAGTTATCAAGTACCACCGCAATCAGTGGCCCGCGAAAACCTCTGGAGAATTGCAGCAGTTCCACCAACGACAAAAATTCTCCGTCCACCGTAAACAATCGAATTCAGTTCTACGATCGTGCCATTGTTCCACAAGAGCTACAAGCCAGGGTCTTGAGACAGTTTCACAACGAACATCCCGGCATCAACCTCATGAAGGCCCTCGCACGCAGTTATGTATACTGGCCTCACATGGACCAACTTGACGTGATTTTTTTATTTTATCGTAACACATCGAAGAAAGAATCAAAGTGGAATTTGTTTCTCAACTCATCCAACTGAATTCGCAGCCTACAACTAAAACAAGTGAAAGCAGCCTGAAAAAACTAACAGTGACAAGGACATCAAAAATTCTTGAAGATCAGCAGTTATTCTGGACCGAGGAGATCTACAAACGGTTGTGTCGTACCTGAATATCCTGCATACTGTTTATACATATTTTAAAGTGCTTTTAAGCAATAAGGCGTATTGTTTACTTAGTGTGCTTCAAATATTTGTGATACTTCACACGCCGTCGGAAGATTTTGGTTATTTTGAATATCGCAGCAGTGAAGTAATCAAAATATGATATCAAAATTGAAATGCTTTGTAAGCATTGAGCCACTCGCCCACGCTGAAATATCTGACATAAATTTACGTGATGGAATACGAACTAGGAATGATGTGCCCGACTGCTATTCTAGATATTCCATTAAAACGCCTCCCACCAAAAGGAGTAGAAGTCTAGTACGTCTAAGGGATGCCCATCACGATGAGGAAGCCTGCATACCATACGGTACACTTCTTCATAAATTTTTGAATCTCGATAAAGAGATTCATACTCCGAAATCGGAAATGGAGCAGGCAATGGGAATGCTCCAAATAGCCCTCCAGGTCCCAAAAACACTAAATAAACTTAAGAAGGAAAAGAAGAGTGTCTCTAAACAGTCTAAAGGGGGGCAGATACCAGAGGAAAAGTTTACCTCTGGCAATTTTTCTTGCTCTACGGAGTCCGAAAGTGTTAAAAGGGGGTCAGTACGCAGACAGTACATCACATTCAAGCATGAGTTCCACTACTCCTTGCTCTGAGGAAAGCTGTTCTTATATCACTAACAAGCTTCCTTTTAGCACAATTATCGAGGAAACACCTCGCAATTGCACTAGTGGGGAACTAAAAAAATTGCCCATAAACCGAAAGCGCAATATAGTGATAAAAGGTGTTCCTGAGTCCACAGCAAACATTCCAAAGGAAGGTTGGACACATGATATGAATCTTATTAATGAGTATGTCTGCAGCGTCCTGCCGGATGGGGAGATCATTCGTGTGCAGACAACTTTCCAGCTTGGCAGAGCAGAACCAAGTCGTGATTTAACTTATCCCCAGACCCCTTATAGTAGTCTTGAAGAACGACGCTCGGGCAGCACTCCTACTAAAACGAAGAATGGCCTTGAGAAACTCGCACAGAACAATATTTTTTCACCCGAACTATGACCCCAGAGAAAGAATTAAACTACTGGAACTGAGGAAAGATATAAAGGAGAGGACGGACAGAGGGGATATTGGACTGAGAAACAAGGACGGGATCATAATTCAGATGAAAAAACCATATTGGTGGGGAACACCCGTCACAATGAAGGCAGGGTCTCGCCAACGCAACCAGTAATAAAGGTGACCGAGGCAAGATTGAGTGAAGCCAAGAACATGACGATGATGAACAAAAATGTACTTCATCTATTCAACAAATTGGATGAACTCAGATTGGCCATGAACCACTTGCAACCTGGCCTGATAGTGTTAACTGAAACATGGTTAAATGAGCAGATAGCAGATGAAAAAGTCAGACTGGAAGGATTTCAGCTTATCCGCATGGACATAAACGGACGTAGAGGTGGGGGAATCGCAATGTTCATACAAGATGGTCTCGACTACGTCCCAGATAGTTTATTATCACCCAGGAACAATTGCGAAATAATTAGTTGTAAACTGAGAGTAACAAACCAACCTGACCTCCATACTGCTCTGGTATACAGACCTCCAGGACAAAGGATGGACGCTGACGATGTACTCATCAACGAGGTTCAACAAATCTGCCGTAGCAAAAAGTTCCTCATACTTGGAGCTTCTAACTCTCCAGAAACTGATTGTAAAGTGATGCACAGCTCGCGATCAGAGAACTCACTCAAACAGAAACTACTCCATTTGGTAAATGACGAATTTCTTACCCAGCATGTCACACTGGACACGCGGTTCTGAAGTGGCCAACAGTCTAGCTGTCTGGGTCTTGTCATTAATAGAGATGAAAATAGTATCCTTGGATTGAATACTCAGACTCCTTTTGGCCGAAGTGATCATTGTGTTCTACTCTGGGAGTACAGCCATTTCTCGGCACCCATGTCTGTGTATACCGAGGAGCCACCTTTTAAGGATGATGTACAGCAGTATATTGACCCAGCGGCGCATACAATTAGCACGGTATGGTTCGCCACAGACAGAGTATTAAAAGCCCTGGGACAAGTTCAGCCCACCAAATCACCTGGTCCGGATGGCTTGTCAGAGAAACTTCTGAATGAGCTCGCAAAACAACTGGCCTCCCAACTTTTCAAGATCTTTGAAGGTTAGATGGAGAAGGGGTCTCTGCCTACTGACTGGAAGCTGGCCAAAATAACCCCTTTTTATAAAGGAGGGGAGAGAACATCACCTAATAGCTTTAGACTAGTTAGTCTCACAAGAATTTGTTGCAAACTAATGGAGAAACTAATAAAAATGGACCTAATGAAACATAATGAAGAGAACAACTTGCTTAGCGCAGCGCAACACGGATTCCGAAGTGGCCACTTTTTTCTCACAAACCTGCTAACATCCATGGAAATCTGGACGAATTCTTTGGAAATAGGTTCGTCGGCCGATACGATCTTCATCGACTTCAGTGAGGCATTCGACAAGGTTCCACACAGACGACTTATATCAAAGCTGCATCAAATGGGTGTGACCGGAAATCTTCTCAAATGGTTAACCGACTTTCTAGCAGACAGACACCAAAACAGAAGGGAAAACAACTTTCAGTGGGGTTCCGCAGGGAGGCGTGCTAGGTCTCATTCTATTTCTGGTATTTGTGAATGACTGCCTTGACTGCCTCACCCTTGCAGACGAGCTAAAGATTTGGAGGTCAATCGAAAGGTCTGAGGATGATCTTGCAAAATGACTTGGATCGCTTGAAAAAGTGGCGTGCAATGTGGCTATTGCAGATCAATTTCAACAAACGCCAAGTCATCCGCTTACGGTCTAGTCGAAGAAAGATGATATCATTTGAGTACGATTTCTCGATTGGAGGTCACCAGCTCAGGCAAGTGAACGAACAACGGGATCTAGGTGTATGCATGACGCCCAACCTCAAACCCTCAATTCACTGTGCCAAAACCTCTAAGAAGTCTATGGGTATCCTAAGAGCAATCAGAAGGTCCTTCCCTATTTTGATTCAGAGCTTTTTGGGCGAGTCTTCAGAACATTTGTTCGGCCGATGTAAACGTGTGGTTAGGAAACTAACGCACTATCGGAGTGAAGCGATCGCTAATCCTCAAACAGTAACCAAGACCAAAATCAACAGTACGAGAAGGCAGAATAAGACAAGTGTGACGCTTTGTAAGATATTAAGGAAAATGGGTACAACCTGAATAACGTATCCTCGGGGATAAATATTCCAGCGGTATTGTCAGTGCATTTAAAGTGCAGGGGCATTTAAAGAAAATGGGTGCGAGAATTTTAAAGGTCACAAATATTCAGGGACCACCACAGTACCCCCAGTCTAGACCAAAGGCGGCGTAAAGAATGTAAAGACGCCGAAGGAAAATGCAAGTCCAAAAACTGAGTGATTAGACGATCGGGGCATTGAACGTGATGGCCACTACGAGTAATGGATGCCGGAGGTACAGGGCAAGATCGAGGTGCGGGCGGAATGTTGGAGGTTGATGAGGGAGGAATAACCGTCGATGGTGGTGGAATAGGGAACAAACAGGAAGGTTGGATTGGAGGTTCGGGGAGCAGGGGAGGTCGGACCACATCGCTCGTCCAGCGGAACGTCTGCTACAGCAGTTTTGAGGCGGTCCACACTCACGACCTCCTCTCGAGTTCCGCGAAGGATATGGAAGGTCTTCTCACCTCCGGAGAAAACCCGAAATGGGCCGTCATAGGGGGGTTCCAGCGGTCTGCGGACTCAATCACATCGTACAAAGACATGAGAGCAAGTCGCTACGTCTTTTTTGGAGATAAGACTCGGAGACAGGGCCTGGGTGGAACCGGAGATAGTGTTCGCAGGAATTGCTAGAGGCGATGCAGGAGGTTCGCAGGATCCTCGACCGCACCTTGATGAGACGGTGAAATCATCTAACCAGGGAGGCGGACAAGGGCACCGAAGACGAGTTCAGCAGCAGAACAATCAAGGTCCGGCTTGAAGGAGGAACGGATGCCCAGCAGGACCAGAGGGAGATGATCCGTCCAGCTGGCCGGATCAACTGCGGCACGAAGGGAGGCCTTCAATGGACAATGGAACCGCTCTACCATCCCGTTGGCTGCCGGGTGGTAGGCGCTAGTGCGGTTGCGAGTACAGCCTAAAAAGGAGAGAAGATTTTGGAAGAGAATGGACTCAAAGTGGGCACCACGATCTGCCGTGAGAACAGAAGGAGCACCAAAAATTGCAACCCAACGGCTTAGGAAAGCCTTGACTATGGTTGGAGCAGAAACATCAGGAATTGGGATCGCTTCCGGCCACCAAGTATATCGATCCACACAAGTGAGGAGATGGAGACAGCCGTTGGACAGAGACAGGGGGCCTACAATGTCGAGATGAAGATGGCTGAACCGTGCATCGGCGCTTGGGAAGGTGCCGATGGGAGCTTTGTTGTGCCCTTGGACCTTATTCCGTTGACAAACGAGGCAAGCTCGAGTCCAAGTTCTCAGGTCCTTGTGAATCCCAGGCCAGACAAAGCGGTGGGATACTAGCTTTTCAGTGGCTTGAACTTCAGGATGCGAAAGGTTGTGCAGGAAAGAGAAGACGTTGTGTCGGAGGGATGTCAGCACAAATGGGTGGTGGGAGGCAGTAGAAACGTTAAAAAGAATGGTGTGTTTGTCTTGTATATGTATATTTTAAGGGTAACAGGCAATAAATGCCCTTGAGGACCCTTTTAATGTAACGCAAACAAGGTTATTCTTACAGTTAATGTGCAGTCGGGGGGAGCGCATATGATATCATAACAGAATTTCGAGTGAATTTTCACGGAAAAGAATGAAAACGGTCTTAAGCCAGAAAAATTGTTCACAGTGCTGACAGTAGGAAATCGTGTTGTAAAAGTTGCCTTTTGTCAAATAAAATCACATCAAGTCTTCTTTTAAATTCCGCAATTGTGTCAGCGGAAACCGTCTCGCTTGGTAGCAAGTTCCAAGGCCGGACCACGCGTTGACTGAAGAAATATTTTCGGAGGTCTAATCGGGTGCGTTCATTTGTGACCTTGTAAGGATGGCCACGCAGGTGAGTAGTGGTGGCTAATTGGAAGAAATCCTCCAATTTTAGGGAGGAAATGTGGCCCCGGATTATCTGGAATGTCCAGAGCAGGCTGCACTGAACGTTCTTGTAAGACAAAGGAAAAAGGTAAAGTTTTATCAATCTCTCCTGATATGGTAAGTCCCTGAGACCGTCGACCATCTTCGTCACCCTGCGTTGCACTTGTTCAAGAATAATAATAATAATAATTTGTATATTTAAGGCCCAAGGGGCCCTGTCGTTACAAACTTAGTGCTATCGTGAAAATAAAAATAATGATGATAAGCAGTGAACTCTTATAAATAATTGTCATCGGCAGTAAAAAAAACTCCTAGATCGGTGGATGAGTTCAGCGGGCCACCGAGTTCAAAAAAAGTTAAGGAGAAAAAACTGCCTTAATAGGTAAAAGGGTTTGATGTGGTTAGTTTGGGACCTGATGTTGAGGGTTCGGGACGTTTTTGGTCATGGGAAAAAATAATATCTCGTTGAGTTAGGAAGGGGTCATCCGGAAGGCAGGAGAAGGCAGTAGAAGTCAAGGCAACATCATCGAGTTGCGACCCACCAGATTCCAGAGCCAATCGCGAAGACCACAGCGAAGGTTGCAAAAACGGAGAAGAATCCGCAGCCCTTGGAAGTGATGCTTGACTCTGCAGAGGGAAATGCTTACATATTTAGAAACCATTTTAGTATCCAGGGAAGAGCTTCAAATGCCAGGAGGACCCTTTTCAAAATCTACAACTTGCGTGTTTGGAAAGGAAACAGACAGTAGCGACTTTATTTCCTCTAAATTTAAATGCTTATATAATTTGCCTTTAAAAATCGACAGTGTAGAAGACAGTCTAATATCGAGAGGAAGGTTGTTCCAAATAAAAGCATATTTGGAGGTAAAAAAGCGAGAACGGTTAGATGTGGAGCAACGGGGTGGTGAAATTATCATGGAAGAGTTACGAGTGGCGTAAGGTCGGTCTACTGGAAGGAGAGCGTTAATTTGTGGGAGATTAGGACTATTGTTAACGCGAAACAGAAAGCATAGACCAGCTTCGAGTCTTCTTATCCAACGAAATTTCATGTTTGCTAATTGACATCTATCTGTATAACACATACCAGACCCAGAAACAGAAAATATTTTACGGTGTCCAAACTGGCATTCCGTATTCAAGATGTGGTTTCACAAAGGTGCCAAATATTTTTCCGAAGAGTTTAGGTAGAAAGATTTTGAACGCTCGTCTGATCCAGTGCAGGGTAATAGTTGCCTTCTGGACGGACGTTTTACAGTGCTCTGTTTGCATCAAGTTCGCGGTTGTCCATATACCCAGATCTTTGTGTGTCTCAACCTCGTTTAATGCGGTACTTTTGATAAAATAACTGAGTTTCGGTGGCACTTTTCGCCCCGGGCTTATGTGTAGAACAAGACACTTGGATACATTAAAGTTAAGGAGCCACGTGGACGACCAGATAACCAGTTTATCGATGTTCGACTGTAGTCTCTTTGCGTCTTCCGCGCACCTAATTTCAGCCCATATTTTTATGTCATCCGCAAACATGACAGCTGCGCAATCAAGCTCATTGAGACAGTCGTTTACGTAAATCAGGAATAAAAGCGGACCCAAAACTGAGCCTTGTGGTACACCACTCTCGACCATTGTCCATTCTGAGGTTGAGATTCCGACAACGACCCTCTGTTCTCTGAGGTACAAGAAACTACTGATCCATTAATACATTTTTCCTTGGATTCCCACGTCCCAAATCTTCTGTTGCCAGTAGTAAGTGGAAATTTCTGGAGTTGTAGCCCTGAAACAACTTTAATCAACATCGTTATGGACTCCCTGGACTAGCAGGAGCTTTCCTCCACGAACAGTGTAACAATTCTCTGTGACTTAAGTCACTTTAAGTTACTTTATTAAGGGAAGAAGGCTTTCACCCTTGAGCTCTCTATTCTTAACGAAAATCGAATAATAGGTCCACCGTTACAATAGTGCATAATACAAATATACAAATGTAGGCTTAACATCAGCGATAAGTGTGAGCCAGTTGCAAGGTGCTGCTACTGACACATTGTTCATTATATCTGCCAGAATTTCTCAGCAAATGAGAATCAAGTTTGTGTTTAAAAATGTCAACAGTATCTGAGAGGACCACATCTTCCGGGAGTCCGTTTCACGCTCCAATAACCCTCTGAGCGAAGGCGTTTCGTCGAACGTCGAAACGGGCCGGTTTCCTCTGTAGTTTAAAAGGATGACCTCGCAGATGGTCATTCCGAGCCAATTCGAAGAAATCATCAAATTCTAGGGCGCAGTCTTGGCCTCTAACGATATCGTAGGTTTGTTTGAGGTCCCGCGGAGCTGCCTATAATTAAGAGGGAAAAGATCAAGTTCGGTCAGTCTGTCTTCATAAGGCAGATGACCAAGATTCTTGATCATCTTCGTAGCCCTCGCCTGCACTCGTTCCAGGTGCAGGTAATCCTTCTTGAACCACGGACGCCAGGTCTGGACAGCATACTCCAAGTGGGACCGAACAAACGCTCCGTAGGTTTTCCTGAAGAGCTCCTTGTCAATGTTGACGAATCCCCGCCTAATCGCAAACAGCACCTGTGTCGCGCGTTTAGCTGTCTTTACATACTGAGTAGATGGTTTAAGTGAGGAATTTATTAGAACACCGATATCCTTTTGTTCGTTCACATTTGAAAGTGGGTGCCCATCGAGGAGGTATTGGAAGGAATCGTTCTCCTCATCAGTCCTTCTAGTACGGAGTCTTAAAACCACACATTTACTAATGTTGAAGTTTAAAAGCCAACGAGCAGACCAGCAGCTAAGTTGATTGGGACTCTCTTGAAGCGCTTTCCTATCGGCGTCAGACCTGATGGCTCTCCAGAGTTTGACGTCGTCGGCAAACATGATAGCGCTGCAACCCAGGTCGTTGACACAGTCGTTGATCTAGATAAGGAAGAGCAGGGGCCCTAAGACAGAGCCTTGGGGGACGCCACTCAGAACAGATGTAGGGTTTGACTTTGAGTCACCGATGCACACAGTTTGCGATTGCCCTGTGAGAAAATCTGTGATCCATGCCAGCAGGTTTCCTCTTATGCCAATTTCTGACAATTTATGCATTAGACGCTTATGTGGGACGCTGTCGAATGCCTTCTTGAAGTCCGTATAGATGACGTCAACCTTACCATCTTCATCTAGTGCGCAAGTCCACTGCTCAGTGGAGAGTAGAAGGCTGGAAAGGCAAGAACGGTTCTTTCTGTAGCCGTGTTGGAGCCCTGAATGTAGGTTGTGATCCTCCAAGAACTCCATTGTCGTCTTCTTAATTATCGTTTCCATCACCTTACAGCAAATGCAAGTTAGGCTGACGGGCCGGTAATTGTTGACCTTCGTTCGGGCTCCGCCCTTACATATCGGGTAAATATTTGCCATTTTCCATTCAGATGGCAGTTTTCTTAGTTCAAATTAAGAACGAAAGATATGTGCTAGGGGCTCTGAGAGTTCGCTTGCCAATTCTTTCGAGAACTTGGCTGGTATATTGTCTGGACCGGATGACTCTGCTTCTTTGAGGCTCTGCAGCTCCCTCTCAACTACAGATGTTGTAAATAGTAGAGAATGAAGTGCTGGACCGGCGTTTGCAACAGCACTGTTGGCATTATCAAAATGAAGCTCGGTTTCCCTAGTGAATACCGAGGCAAAGAACCGGCTACAGTACTCAGCTTTCTCGTCATTCTCAACGACTTTTCCGCCATCATCATTCTTAAGTACTGCGACAGGATCCTTGTTTTTTAATCTACTGTTAATATAGCGGAATAGAATTTTGGGCTTTTCTTCGGCATGTTGGAGGATTCTTGATTCATAGATTTTCCTGGCCTGGCAAATTGATTTTTTACTGCATTTCTTTGGCGTCGGAATTCCTCGAAGTGTACTGGTGACCCAGTTTTCCTGAATAACTTCCATTTCCTATTCTTCTTCTTCAGTTGCCTGTTAAGGTCTCTCGTCAACCAGGCAGGACGACTAGTCGTCTTGTGTACCTTGACCGGACAAAAGCGCTTAAGCAGATCTAATGCAACCCTCTTGAGTGATCTCCAATCTTCCTCCGGATCCCCCTTGAGTAGGCAGTCCCAATTCACGGTCGATAGTGCATTCTTCATTGAATTGAAATCTGCCTTCCATGTGTTTGGCTGGTCCTCCGTTTTCCTCAGCCATTGAGTATGGAGTGAGTAATCCCACATTAGCGTCGTATGATCACTCTAACCGAGCGGAGCACTTGAATGCACATCATCTATGTAGGACGAATCCTTCGTGAAAATGAGATCCAAACAAGTAGCCCGCTGGTTTTCTCAAAATCTGGTTATGCCCTTAACGTTCTGAACTACAGACAGGTCAAGCGTGAGATCCATTAATTTGGAACTAAAGGAAGTTGACGCCGCTTCAAATGTCAGGTTGTTCCATTCAATTGCAGATGCGTTGACGGCAATTTTAAATAGAATTTTGGAATTTGTGCCGATCAAAAATGCTAAGCCTTATACTTCGGATCCCACCGTTCCTCCTTTCCTATTGTCTAGACTAAAGAAATTGCAAAGACAGTTGAAAGACCAGTCTAATAGATCATTATCTGTGCACCTTAGAATCGCAGAGATTTTAGAATTAGCGCCTAAGATTCGTCTTGCACGTGACAAACAGAGGGAATCTTGCGCACTCACCGAGTTAAACTCTCCAAAATCTATTGCCCAACTGCTCCGTCGTCGGTCCTCCGCTAAACGAGGTCACGAATTCCCCCCTTTACTGAATGAAACTAAAAACTTTGTGCAAGATGAGTCTGAGAAGGCTGAACTGTTCAATGCGTTCTTTGCAAAACACCTTACGACGGAATCTGAACCGGTCCCGTCGTTTCAGCCATGGTCAGTCAATACTATCAATACCATAGATTTCTCCATAGAAGTAATTCGTAAGCACATTATCCGTCTAAAAAACTCGCACTCCTCCGGAACTGACGGCCTTCCAAATGCACTTATCAAGAGAGTATTTAGCTTCCCCCGATTGCTAAGTTATCTATTCTCAGCTTATCTTCTAAACGGTTTCTTTCCTGACTCATGGAAGACATCTATTATTCTTCCAGCCTTCAAGTCAGGATCTCGTTCGGACGTAAATAACGACCGAGGTGTTCATAAAACCCCGGCCCAAGCCACATTTCTGAAAAAGCTCATTTTTAATCAAATTCTCGATTTTTGTGTAGAAAATAAAGCATTAAACGCCTCACAGCATGGATTTCTACCTGGAAGATCATGCGAAACCTGCCACGTGGCATTTCTTAACCTGGTTACTTCACTTCGTAATGAACAGCAATATAATATGTTTATTCTGCCAGGTTATAGACAATTGTAAAGGGTTGGTAATGACCTCTTGGGCGCCTTCCAACACCTCGAAGACCGGAAAAAACCTAAAACAAACTCCCTATGTTGCAGCCAGTATTGGTTTTGTTTCAGGTTTTTTGTTTTGTCAATACTGGGCGAGATAGGGAGTTTGTTTCAAGTGAAAAAACCTGCCTTCAAAGTTATGATACAAACGGAATGTATGTACAGTTGTAAGCTGAGTTGACTCATCAGCAGGAGAAATGTTTCATATTGTTTAAGGACATTAGTTCCAGACGGAGAGGGTTGGCACAAGAACACAGTGTTCTCACTCTTCCTTCAATGGTTGTCGGCAAAAGTTGCGCGCTATCGGCTGAAGGGTTAGCAGACTGCGGGCTGCTGCTTCAGCAGCATTATCTTCAGCATGAAGCCTGGCGGGGTTCAAAGTCCACGAACGCCATCAGAGAGAAAGAGAGACTCCACCGAGTCAGCACCCAAAATTCGTGAAAGTTGTCCTGCATGTAGAAAACTAGTTATAGCTCTCTTAAACATAGGGTGGCTTTGCTGGGTTTTAATACTTTTGGGCAGCTTATTCCAGATTGATATGACGTTTACTGAAAAGAATTGGTGGTACTTAACTGTACGTGCCATAGGAAGAAATAAAAAAACGTCTCGATGGCTGGCGCGTCAAGAGTGCTCAAGCTGCCTTATTGTACTGAGAGGATTAGAGGTTTGACAATTCAAAAGTTTAAACAGTATAAATAGACGCTTCTGCAATCTACGAAGCCACAGGGGATCCAGCTTTATAAGTTCGCACCTTTGTTGGTAGGTTAGGTTGCGGCGTTCTGTAGTGAAAACTCTTCTAGTGAAGAAGTGCTGCACCGATTCTATTTTCTTCCGTTCACTAGTGCGCAGAAGACTGAAGAGGGGCGAGCAGTATTCAAGACAACATCTCACTTGAATTGCACTGACCTTGGTGCGCAACTCGATTTTTCGCAGCTAAGTGAATTTTCAAATTTTAATAGGATTTTATCGCATCCTGTCGACTTTATTAGCATAATTGTTGTTCATAATTCAAATTTTTAACCCCTAAGCCACTCCACAAACCGGTGGTCATTTTCTTTGTCTATAGGTGGAAATATACAGTTTTCTACTGTTTCAACCGACATAGCCTCCTAGGAATTCTCTAAGATTCAGTTGAATAACACGTAATTAATTGCGTGAATATTAAATCAGATTGTATATTTTGAAAGAATACTCTTTTCCCAACAAGAAATAGTGTTCACTGGTCGAAATATAAATCTAGATATTTTTCACCCTACATAGCCTCATAATTTCAACCGACATAGCCTCATCTGAACGTTTATTTTAGACTGCAAATTTTAAAAAGATTTCGCAATTTCCAACAAGATTCAGTTTACACTTGTTGCAATATCAATCGAGTGAGTGTTCATCCAGCATAGACTCGTCAATTTTATTCTCTGTATAAGAGAAACTTTCTTGCATAGCCTTGATTAAAAATATATCTAACTGCATATCCTTCTGATATTTTAAACTTCAATATGAAAATACAGTCAGTTTTTAGACGAAAATCCCCCCTTAACGACCCTCTTGGTGTTAAATTTTTCCAAGATCAACCCGTCTTGAATATGAAAAAACTGAATCTTGACGCTTTGGACACTTTTAATAATTTCATATCTCAATATGGATGTTTGCTTACGGTTCTCAGTACCATCTTTGATGGAAATGTCTCTTCGCTCACTTCTCAGCAATGTGAGAAATTAGAGCCCTTGATCAATTTGGTGTCTACTGAGACCTGTGACCGGCAAAAAAGAAGTTATAATTTTCTTTTAAAGAATGTCCCAAAAAGTAAAATTCCGCTAGACGTCGCCTGTCAATTCCTTTACTCGTGTGGATTTAACTCTGAGGTCGCAGAAGCTAAAAGATTGTCCTCTCGAAGCAAAAATCCGCCGATTTTGGTAAAACTTTTTTCGGCGATAGAAGTTGACAACCTCTTCTCTCAGCATGAGCGTTCAGCTCAATACCTGAAAAAACATAAGCTTTTTATATGTAGGGATAAAACCCCCATGGAACGTAGGATTTCGCCTGCATCTACAAAAACTAGGCCCACTCCTACCCATACTATTCCAAATGTGGTATCTGAGGTCGACGCAAGTTCACGTCCCTCCGGATCAGCGACAACATTAAGTTCACCCGAAACCTCACTCGCAGTCCTTACTCCTGAGGTAGACGCAAGTTCACGTCCCTCCGGATCAGGGACAACGATAATTTCACCCGAAAACTCACCTGCAATCTTTACTCCTGGCTCGAGTGAAATTCCATCGCCTTCCGAGCGAACCTCGCCTGCTAAAGAGGCTAAACCTAATAGACCTAAACGTGCCCCCCGTAAATCGAAGCCAATTGCAAAAATCAGTAATTTACATAATTATGGGAACAATACTAACATTTCAGCATCTACACCAGATGTCAACCCTCATGTTTTTAATTTTCCAATCCCCAAAATGGCCCACAATCCACAATTAATTCACTCTAATAATACTATGAATAGCTTCTCGCAACCTTCAATGCCATTTTCGAATGCCCGTCCTCTGACAAAGTATGCTGACACTTCAGCACCTATAGCAGATGTAAATACTCGAGTTAGTTATTTTCCAAACCCGCAAAATGACCAAAATCAACACATTATCAAAACCACTAATTATGATCATAGTCTTCCATACCCATTTAGGTCATTTTCAAACGTGCGTTTTCCGAAGAATTATGCTAACTCTTATCATAATCATTTTTTACGACCGCCTCCTACTTTTCTTACTCCACAAAACGGGCACCCTTTCCTGAATTTTCAAGCAAATCTGCCACCATACAATAATCCTAATATATTTGACAATTATATTTCAGCTACTTGTAGACCACAGCAATCTTGCTTTTCGCCTTTTGTTTCTACCATGCCAGTTCCCTTTCCGTCACCAAGTTTTCCTTTTTTATAAATACGGATGAGCGTAACCTGCATCTCAGGGATACGCTCAGTATAGTTTCTCTGAATGCGAGATCAGTTGTAAATAAAATGACAGAGCTCAGAACAGTAGCTTTTGAGCTTGATCCAGATGTTATTTGTATCACTGAATCTTGGGCTCACTCTCTTATCCCTGACTCAACGCTCGCTATAGATAATTTTAGTTTGTACCGACAAGACCGCATTGAAAAACGTGGCGGCGGTTGCCTTCTTTATATCAAATCATCTTTTGTACATTTCCCGTTTCATCTGAGCATTTCATCGTTTTCGGGAGATGTTTGCTTTATCTCAGTCATCCTCCCGCACAATAAAAAAGCCGTAATTGGCTGTGTTTATAATCCCCCATGTTATTCTGGTAATGAAAGTGCGCTCTGCGAACTGTTTGCAAAAGTTGCAGAAGCTGAAGTTGATGTCAAAATAATCGTAGGTGATTTCAATCTGCCAGACGTTGACTGGGAGGCAAATACTTGCCCGCCAAAATTTCAAAAATTGGTAGAAACTATTAACTTTGCAAACCTGTCACAACTGGTCAGTTCAGTGACTAGAAATGCGAGCATATTAGATTTAATTTTTACAAATGACGTCCACCCTCTCTTTATGAATTTTCATCGTGATCTCTTTACAAGTGACCACGCATTAATTCAGTGTTGTTTTCCAGTCTCTCTTTCAAAAAAGCCTGAGGTAAAATGCAATAACCTCGATTTTGCTAACGCAAACCTTGAACCCATAAATGACTTCGTAAGTACTCTAGATTGGCATACTATTTTTTCAACTAATGATCCAATCTTTTTCAATGAACTTTTACAAAACCTTACAGAAAAAATTCAGACTTTTATCCCACTTAAGCCTATTAAATCAAATTCAGCTTCCTCTACCGTTCATCATTTTCTCCAAAATAGACTTAAAAAATTACGGAAGCTACTTAAGGATCCGTCTAATAGCTCTTTGTCGGTGCACTTAAGGATAGCACAAATATTTGAATAAGCGCTAAAAATAAGGCTTGCACGAGATAGGCGTAGAGAATCCCTGGCACTAAATGATGCTAACTCTTCCAAATCCGTTGCTCAAGTCTTCCGTTTTCGGTCATCCGCTAAGCTTCAGAAATTCATTCCGCCTTTACTCGATAGTAGTAATCATTTTGTTACAGAGAATTTGGCCAAAGCAGAAATGTTAAATTCTTTCTTCGCCAAGTTCTTTACAATTGAGACTAGTCCAACACCCGAAATACCTCTGATGTGTGATGCAAATCTCACTTCAATGGATTTTTCACCTACAAGTATTCATAAAGAAAAAGCTCGTCTCAACAATTCACATTCAGTCGGGACGGATAACATTCCAAACTCATTTATTAAGCAACTAAGAGATTTTCCTCCTTTACTGAGCAAATTATTTACAATTTTTCTCGAAAACGGTTTTTTTCCTGATTCTTGGAAAACTTCTATTGTAATTCCAGTTTTTAAATCTGGTTCCAGATCTGACATTAAAAATTATCGCGGTGTTCATAAAACACCTTCCTTAGCTAAACTGTTTGAAAAATTAATCGCCAATAAAATTACAGATTTTTGCATAAGCAATCAAATATTAAATATATCTCAGCATGGTTTTTTACCGGACCGATCTTGTGAAACATGCCATATGTCTTTTCTTAATCTCCTCACTTCTCTTCGTAACGATCATTTATCTGTGGTGGTCATCTATTTTGATCTTAGTAAGGCATTTGATAAAGTACCTCATAGGAGACTACTAGCCAAACTAGAGGCTATAGGATTTTGTAGTCCTCTCATTGACTTTATTAGATCATATCTTTCTAATCGGAAACAACAGGTCTTAGTGGGGTCCTCATACTCTACCCCTACCGCTATTTTAAGCGGTGTCCTTCAAGGTACCGTTCTGGGCCCCTTGTTGTTCCTGCTTTATATAAATGATATTTCAACAATAGTTAAACACTCTCAATCGTATATATACGCGGACGACTTGAAATGTGTATACTCCTTCTCTAATTCTACGGCTGAGGAATGCTTAGAACGCATTCATTCGGATTTGGACGCTCTATCTGCGTGGAGCTCCACTTGGCAGATGGAGTTCTCGCCTTCTAAGTGCCAGTTCATGTGTTTTGGACCTGAAAGGCTGCCACAGCCTATCATTTTTCAAGGTTGCCCCTTGACTGAATGTTCTAACATTAAGGACTTAGGTTTAAGTTACACCAATAAATTAGATCTTTCACCTCACGCTGATAGAATTACAGCAAAAGCTGCTCAGATATGCGGCTTCATCTCTTATAATTTCTACCTTCCCGAAATGAAGCTAAGACTTTATCGTATGTATGTGCTTCCTATTCTCGAATACTGTTGTCCATTCTTCGGTCTAATGAA
>JAYGXS010000002.1:85163205-85173618 GCA_036362985.1 Ligula intestinalis
CTCTTGGGGGGATGCCTTGCTGGAGGCGTCCATGGGGGCGAGAATATCCACTTCTTCTCAGTCTTGCACTGAAACGGAGAAAAGACAAGAGCAAGCACGTGCACGTGGTCTAAACACCGGAAAAAGTGACTTACTCTCTGAGATGCATTTAAACAAAACAAACAGTTTTATTGGGTCACTCGCCAAACAAAATCTAGGAAAATCATACCTTGCCTATTTAAACAAAAGGGTAGCTTTCCGTTATACCTATTCGCCATGATCACATATTGACGACCAGCTGAGAAATGGTTTACCAATAATTGGTCAGCACCAGTAGCCAATAGATAACGTCAGCGCTTCTTGCGCTCATATTTAAACCTAGCCGCCTGGTCTCCGTACAGGTTCTGGCCATGTCTTCGGGTGGCTTTAATTTGCAGCCGTTTTTCTTCAGCGGGAGAAATACAAGTCCCGAGATAAATTCCGATGTTTGTCCTCTGAACTTTACCTTTCAGTGCGGTTCACATGCCAGCCTTTCTCCTGCAAACAACGTCCCAGCTACAAGCCTTCAGGCTGAACCCAGCACAAGCTTTCCGGTCGCAAATTTGGGGAAGAGCACTTGGTGTGGCCTTAACAAGCGACCCCTCATGTGAGTTTTGCAGTCGTTTTGCAGTTTTTCCATCTTAACTCTATGTTCCGCCAAATTAGACGCACTTGCTAGTGCTGCTGCACTGATATTGATGCTAACTTAGCCGACCTGACGGCATACAGAACAGCTGATTTTTGCAGAGTTCTCCCATTTATAGCACTTTCGATTGATTTTCTATTTCATTCTGAACACCGAAGAGTTGAGTCTTGCATCAAATAAAAGGCAAATAAAGTCGCACACATACAATTCGCCACCATAACAGCAGCGCCAACTAAGACAAAAACTCTGTAGAGATTCCGTCGAGTACGGTCTTCCTTTCGGGCTGACGAAGGGCGCGATCAATCCACACGATAAGGCCGTCATCTCAACTTCTTAACATGCGGCTAGTGCTGTGCTGGGTGCTAGGTCACCTATTTATCAGTGATCTGGCTCTTTGTCAGACATCGCTACCACTGTAGATGATGACGTCTCGTTATATTATTTGCTGATGACATTGGAGACGTTGATGAAGCATAGTGGTCATGTATATAATCTTCCCCGAGTCGACAGATTTTTAATGTCCGAACGGTTTTAACTGTACATAAGGGCAGCTGCATCACCTCCGTTGAATTCGCCGGTGAGATCGCAAGCACTTCTGCAGTTGGCATGACATTTGCGTGGCGGTTCATCATCATCAGTATTACTGATGAACGGGAATTGACAACGCATTAGAATTTATCGAACCTCTTGCTACATAAGAAAAAAAACACTAGTTACGGTCAAAACGCTCGTCAGCACTTGGGTTTTTCTAGCTTGAAATTTCAGGCCGAATCTGGGAACTGCAACGGCTACTATACCAAAAATGATTGCGTTCTAAAATAAAGTCGTTATGCCGAGCGATATTTATATGACCAGGGTTCGATACATCGATATCTTTTCCAGCCTAAGCATTGTGTAACTAAGGTTTATGGACATGAATGCATCGCTTAAACAGTTAAAATGACCGACGAGAGGACAAGATCTTCTTAGGGGATCAGCGTTGACGTCGAAGTACTCGCGTCAATTTTATGGTTTGCCTATTTAGTGTGTGTGTTTGCAGCATGCATTACTCACGTCTTGGAGGCATACCGTTTGCTACCATAGCTTTTTAGAGAGCATTTTTGTCGACCTAATAGAATGCTGCGGCAAAATCAAGCAACTGATCAATCGTTTTTTATTCATACACATTTTACCCAAGATTCCTTGCAGACTGAATATCTGATTGATAATGCTTCTGTCAATCACAAGTAATTACAGGGACTGCCCGTATGGCGTTGCGCTGGTTTCTCCTTGTTCTTTACTGTCTTTAATAGAACGGAGACTGTTCAGGAACATGGTCAGTGCTGCCTACGGTGACACCAACTAAACTGACACCTCTTTACTTGCAATATGCCGTCTTGTCTTTCTGCTAGAAAAACGAAAACCGTACTGCTCCTAGTTCAGTGAGATGGACTCAGTGGATGGCATTCGGTGCTACGGCATTGGAAGCCGCTCATAAATACCGACTCAGGTGCAAGAAGTAACCTTGAAGTAATTGACAAAACCTTTTCTCCCGCTCAGGGTGCATTATTAGTAGCCAAATTTTGACCAAAAACGAATTTGCTCGGTCTCAGCCGCTGTAGTAGAGCAGAGCCGGGTGCACTCTGCCACTAGGCACTCGCCCACTCATTAACCTGATAGAGCCATGTCCTCGTTTTATTCTTTTCGCGAGCTACCAAATTGCCTTTCAACACAAGCCATGGGAACTAACAGGTTTCGTATAGCATCGGCAGCGGGGCTGCTTCCAACTCTAATGTCACGCTTTGCTGGGCGCGACGCGCATAATCTCCCCATGGTGTTGGTCGCAATAAAATCATAAATTTGTGTCTGCTGTGGCCTAGCTGAATAAACATACCTCGACAGCGACCCTTCTGAATAGGGCAATTACTAATGATTTTTCAGCAACACCATGTGTTTGGTGTAGGCAGTTGCTTATCATGGGATCGAAGTTTGTAAGCATCGATATTTTGAAATAAGGCAACCACATAGACATACAATCTGAACAACACTTTTTGCCTGTTTATCCCCCACAGTGCAAGAGTAAGGAACCCTGATTATCTAGATTTGCCCAGAAATGTGCGATCCATCTGTCTACCTGTCCCCCACCCCCAGTTCATCCGCAAAACCAAATCAGTCGATATCCTTTTGGCTACAGAAACCTGTTGTTTGTCGCTACAGCCCTGTTACCGACCGCAAACTCGTTCAAACCTGGTAGATTATTGTATTAGTTTGGGTTAGTAGGCGCGTTCCAGTTCCCTGCAAAAGTGTAATGGCGCACGAAGAAATGAACGATAGAACTTCACGAAAGTGATCCATCTCTAACCGTTTTGACTCAAATTTATAATTCGAAAATAATGGTTTTAGGGATTTTGGTCAGCGTTCCCTGAAAGCCTTACTTCTAGTGAAGTATGCAGACTTTATTTCCAAAGTCAAATCCTGTGCCACTCACCCTCCGAAAATGACGCAAAAGTTGTTAACTGGAAACCTAACCTAATGTGTGTTAGTGCCGCAAGGTCGGTGTTGGATCGCAGCTATTCAGTATTCCCCATGGTCAAAGCGGAAGTGAAGCTCACTAGCTCTACTGCCAACTCGTCACATGCGCATATTTTTGGGATATTCTCAAAGCCGAGTTTGCTGTGAATTACTGCCATCATAATTTTGCTCTTATTGGCTGCCACCAACTTTTGTTTCAGTCCAACCGTCGAAGAAAAAGAATCCGAGCTCGATGACATTCCTCGAAAGATGCGTATAACAGAAGAAGCAATTTCAACACGTTTCTCTACTATGGACATCTCCACGAACAAACCTTCACCACCGCCATCCGGCTTCCCATCGTCCTTTTTGCCTCTCAATACTGGTCTCACGGAATCAACTTTGGCGTGCTCACGACCTCAAGAATCCACCGTAGCCGCACTTGCCTCGACTCAAAACCTCGCATTGACTCAAAGTTCGGACTCTGACGAGGAATCTACTGATGACACAAAGTAAGTTATTTATTCTCTTTAGATTTTAAGCGCCCCTCCAAGTGGTTACGATGTGTCCTTTCTTATCCTAATACTACCGACTACTTACTAACAACTGTCCGACAAATAGTTGATGCTTCGTTTTGTGTTCTAATATTCGAAAATAGCCTGTATATTGACGTACAGATCTGCGTAGAAGCGTCTCATTGTAGCACCGCCTCTATTTCTGTAAAAGCAGTACCATTTGTGAAACGATCCAATTCTATTGGAAAGATAATTTTCGAAGGATTATAGTTAGTTTGTTTAAAAAGAGCTGAATATGTTTTATGCTTTTTTGCAGGCTGTAAGTACCCTAAGCTAAGTTAGAAATGTCTTTTCCTTAAAGATTTTTTCGATTTGTTTTGCCGGTGTGGGTATCTCAACCGTTCCCATCGGCTTATTTTAGCCTTACCTATTCCATATCTCGTTTAAGTTGTTTTCTGCCCATTTTCTGGTTTTTGAATTTTCAGTCGCAAAATCTAGCGAGCTATGTGCGGGAAGCTTGCTTCGGTTCGCCGTCACTGTATGGCCTGTCCTCCTTATCAAACGGACATGTAGTTATCTGCGAAGTCGTGGATACTCTAGTCTAGCTCTTGTGTGGCTGGAAGCAGATCGATATGCTGGTTTACAGTTACCCGCAGGGAACACAACCCGCAAGCAGCCCTCAACCTATCTTTTTACCGACTAGCGCCATTATCTATGTGTTTGTGAGTTCAAGTTCGCGTTCTGCTTCTAGGACATGCTCAGGTCTTTGAGATAGTGCGTCCTTTCTCCAAATCCTCAATTTGTCCGAGTTCAATCTCCCTTTACTCTGACCTGTCTACTTGCGAAAGCGATTGCTGCTCCAACTTGACCACTTGCCTTTAGACTGTCTTTGACCCATATGGCTCGTTCGCACACTAATTCGTGTCGAGGGGCGATACACTTTTCGACTGCCACATTCCTCGTATGCTGTAGAGGATGTTAACGTTTTGTACGCTCTGAGCGAGTACAGAAACGGTGTTTGGGAAGTTTCAGATGTAGCTATGAATTGTGAATTTGTCCTCTGAATACCAGCATCTCGGCGTTCGTCTAGCCCGTCTTGTGGCCCTCTGAGGGACACAGTTCCACTTTTTTGTCCTCGGGTGCTCACCGAAGATATTTATAGCGTAAGTATCCTTTCCCTACATCGTTGTAACCTTTAAACTTCGTTTAAAGGAAACATTTTTACGGGTGGCTGCTGGTTGATCGCTTCGTTTCACAGGACTTCGGTGTCGTGCAGGCGTCCTTTCATTTTTTCTGTAAAGTTAACATGCTGAATTGGCCGACTTTCCAATGATTTGCCTCCCACCTATCAAGCTTTGCGCTCGCATCCAGTTTTCAGCGGGGCGAGAATGTGATGGACAAACAGTGAAGGTCAGAAATTCGCCCATTTGGGACCTTTTTTCCTTGTGACGATGAACAGTAATACGGTCCCAAAGGCCCCAGCAAGCAGCGCCATAGTACCTTTTTAATTTTTTTATAAAAATAAAATTAATTCGTTAAGGATTACGTATAGGGCCACTTCAACGGGGTACGGGAATAAGAACGCCTCGCCCAATTACTAATTAAAAGTCAGTTTATTAGTTTGAGTTGACCCAAGTGTGAAAAACTCTAGGCGTTTGGCGGGATTTGAACCCGCGCATCAGAGAAAGCCTTTGCCGGAGGCTAATGCTCTACCGCTAAGCTACAAACGCCCGCTTCACGCCATGAGTTTAATCACACTTGGATCGATATTACCCGCTCAACTTTTCGCTCATATGGAATACACCAATACGGGAGAAAGTTGACTGCCCAAGCAGGATTTCCTAAGCAAACATATTTCCGGCATTTCCTCGTCAGGCCATTAACTTTGCTAAACCATGAAATTTTGAACCTGTCGAAAAATCAATAATTGTCTGAGGGGGCGCCGATTGGCCACTGCGGACTTTGTCAGTCTGCGCAAGTGGTTGGCGTGTTGGATGACCGACTGCCACTAATGTGCGATGTGCTATCACCACCTGGCCTCGGCGTCGGCCGCGGAAGGGACAGAGTTTGAGTTGGAGTTTTCCGACAGCACAGCGCTGGATTAATTGGGCGTATAGCCACTGCTTCCGCTGTTGCCAGCACCCGTTGGCGTTGGCCCTTGGACAAGTTGTTTGGTGCCCGGTAGACAACCCGAAAGGCTTCACTAGTATAGACTCAATGATTCGTATCGACAAGGTGGGCGAGAATATAGCTTGAGATAGATTTAGTTTCACCTTTACTTAACCGGCCGGCACGTGTTCACGTGCTCTCTTTTCCAGGCGCCTCGTTGTTCGGCCAATTGGTTCTAGCCGTAACACCAGCCTTAGCGTAAATCTAGATCATAATCCTCACCTTAAACTAACCCAAACATTAACCATAACTTATCTGAATGCTAGCCCTAGCCCTAAACGTTTCCTCAGCTCTAACCCTAAACCTACTCCTATGTTCCTAGAAGATTGGCGCAAAGACGCAAACATTGCGGGCGGTTCCTCTTCTCATATCCTGTTTAATGGGCCATAAAATTCTTTCTGACTAATTATTCCGCCGTAAATAAAGGCTGTTTTCAGAAGGAACGCGCCTAGGTATGTTCTTACGCAATTAGCAAATACCATCGCCTATTTAAAGCAGTATCACTTGCAGATGCGTGGTGTAGGCGATTTGCGCGTTACAAAGGTTTTTGTGCGAGGTGGGTAATATTGCATGTGTTTCAACCTCCCCCCACTGTAGCGACAAGTGATTTCTAATCACACTGCTCGATGCAGGACAGCAAGCGAGTTATGGAGAGAAGTTGGAATAATGGAATCCAATTGGTGGAACCAGCATTTTTTGCATCGGGCGTTTCGAGTGAACTTTTCAACCTGCAGCCATTGAAGGCAACAGATAAATGTAGCAGGCACGTAGGAGGGAGTCTGCAGTCCCTAGAAGATGTTGATACTCATTTACCGCACACCGATCGTAATTGTCACCTCCCACGTTTATCGTCAAGGCCATTGTAGCCTGATTGTCAGCCTCCGAGTCGCTCCTTTGGATTGTGTTGTGTTAGCCGTTACTTGGCCGTTTGACTGACCCGTCCTGGCACTGGAGGTAGTATGATTAATTACTCTGACAGTGGGAAGGCTGAGTGAAAAGACTAGAGGCTACTGCGCTTGTTTGCTGGACCGTGAAGCGGAGTACAATTATCTAAGTAGCTGATGGTTCACAGCTGCTCTGAACTTTTCGTGAGCATGTCGGCTTCTTTGAATCCGAGGGTGTGGCCGGACTATTCCGAGAAACTACGTGTTTTAGGCCCGGAACAAATCAGGGCTTTCCTTGGTTTCCGCTCTCTCACCTCTGTCCACCAAATGCTGTGTCACACTTTCCTAAGTTTGGGCTAGAATACTGCTGCCAGAAGTAATCTGCCACTGCTAAGAGCGCTTATTCTAGTAATAATACTTACCAAGGCCAGCGGATTGTATATTCTAGTAATATATTCCTATAATTGTATCAATAGCTGATATGCATCCTATTTTTGCAAAAAGCAAAACAGATGGGAATATGAGCTTACGCGTGTCCGTAACTTCATTTGGGCTGATTTATAAGGCACCCAGGCGAGCTTTCACGCCCGGTAGATAAATGACAGTATGCCATCATCTAAGCAGCTGATGTCCACTTTTTGTAGGCATTTGGGCTCCGTTGAACCTGAGGGTGTGGCTGGGCCCCGCTGGCGTTATTCCTCCTTGTTTCTGGCCGCCTTCGCATTGCCCCCCTCCCTCCCCCCTAGTTCGATTGTACACACAAATGGAATGAATGATCATATGAAATTTTGCACTGCATATTTTACTTGGTTTCGCAAAATATTTAACACGCAAAGGCTTGCATTATTTTGGTATACATTCCCTTTGTCGCAAGTTGTAGAGCTTTTACGTAACTGGGAGATGTCCTCTTTGGCGTAGCTGTATACAAACTATGTACAGCTATATAGCCAAACGCGCGGCTGCTCGTATTAATATGCTCTTATTGGTAGTTATAAACTTAGGTGCAAGTGAAAATGTGAGTTGCTAGGAATATGTGAGAGAAGAGCGACCTCATTTTTGCAACAAATTTTTTATTAAATTGACCCGATGGTGGCGTCGGCGGCAGTCGAACCCACACAAACACAGAAGACTGAGTTGCCAGTACTGTCTAAATTAGGCCTCCTTTGACCAGTATCGACGCCTGCTACTGGCAAGATGATCAAAAAAGTGTATCTGCCTCTCGTGTTATTCAGTTGATGCAATGGTGAGAAAAGCTCGCAGCCTCAGCGGGAGTCGAACCCACACAGAGCAGGGGAGGCTTTTGCGCAGCCAAGGCTCTACCATTGAGCTACGAGGCCCACCTTGAACCGTAAATTTACTCGCACGTGGATCGATTTTACCCGCCGAACTTACTGCTTCTATGGAATCCACCATTACGGACCAGCAAGCGGAGTGTCCAGGGAGGATTTCCTAAACAATCATCTAGAATCCACAGGAATAACTACTAGGCTCATTGAATTGGTATGGGGGGTTGGCAGATTTTGTTAATTCAGTTGACCCAATTGTGAAAAAATATACATCTGCTTCCCATATACTGAATTCGAAGGAGAAATCCATTCACAACAAGGCTGACGCAACTAAATAGAGTCAGGAATGTATGGAAATGCACTCGCTGGGGAAACGGTTGGCATCGTGCAATCACCAGTCATCATCCTTCTTTCATAATGTATACTATTACAAAGAATTCCTGGTAGGCCTGTCTTTAGTGGTCCTACGTGCCCTTGACTTATACCAATTACTTCTTTTACATTTTCAGTAACCGAACTTTGCATTTTTTCGATAAATTCCGCCAATATAAGGTTGAATTTCCGTCAATAGGAACCAGTTGCCCAGGAGTTTATGTTGATGGAGTTGATTCTCTTTAGTACACTGAAACAAGTATAAGTTTCTTAAATTTAATAGTTTTTGATCACTTCCAGCACAATTAAATATTCGTTTAGACTCGCTTAACAAGAAGCAAGTGTTTAACCAAAAGTTACATAAGACAGTTGGCCGGGCTGAAAAGATATTCAGGCGGACCTACAAGACAGCTTTGCCGAATTCCTAATGAGTAAATGAAAGGGTATATTTACGTATAGTGAAGGCAGACTTTTCTTCGCTGCTCCTTCACAGAAAAATACTTGCTCACGCATGCACCAAGCTTTAGCTGGACGTTTTTTCAGACGGAGGTCACAACGGAAGGTCCGCACACCAGTCTATCTGGTCAAGGTGCGCGTAAATCTACGCTGTAAGGGTCGTGATCAGTGACTTGGGACATCCAAAAGAGCCAGAAATCTGATGGTCAGTTAATTGACCCCGAAAAGATGCAGGAAAGGCGGTCGCGATGAGTGCAGGCTAATGGCGGCGTGGTGATCGGAACGCCTAGTCGCAAGCAACCAGAGTGTATGCGTGACCGAGGTCTCGGCTGTCTCGCCGTGCGCCAAAAAAGTAGTCGTGTGACTTTCCTATCGAAAACCAGTTTGCCTTAGTCGAGCACACAGAAGATAAATTAGAAATTGGAAAAAAATACAGACAATGCTCTTGAAAACTACTGGAACTCATACTCGAATTGTAGACGGTTGGTCAACGGCTGATATTTATTCGAGTGACCCAATTGTGAAAAAAGCTCGCAGCCTCAGTGGGAGTCGAACCCACACAGAGCAGGGGAGGCTTTTGCGCAGCCAAGGCTCTACTACTGAGCTACGAGGCTTACAATGAGCCGTGAATTTAGTCACAGTTGGATCGATTTTACCCGCCCAACTTACTGCTCATATAGAATCCACCATTACGGATACAGGAAGCTGATGGCCCACGCAGGATTTCCTAGGCAATCATCTACAATCCATCAGAATGACTACTAGGCTCACTTAATTGTTAAGGGGGGAGGAGTGGTAGCTTTGCTTAATTCAGTTTCAAAGTTGCAAAAATGCCCATCGGAGAATTCCAAAAAATATCTGGTGAGCATACGTAGCTTTCGATAAATTCTCCTCGGGCCATTACATTTATATAGGGAGGGGGTAAAAAGTCACATATGGGCAATTATGTTCATTTTTACTGGCAAATTAGTCATGGGAAAAGGGGAGGGGGTGATTTGGTTGATAGTAGTCGGCTGGTTGCGAGGTGATGAGGGTTTTTGAATCTGGACCGGGGAGGGGGGAGAAAGCGCGGGAAGATGCAGGCAAGACCATGTGAATTACCTTAAAGGCTTCGCTGGGGCTCACACGATGTCCGGAGGCAAGCATTTGAGCAAGGATGGAGCTGTTGATACTACTGACTTCACTTTTGACCGGCCATGCAAGGAGTTGCTCCCGTATTCTTTTGAATAAGCGTCTACTCGTGCGACTGATATAACCTGCTCCACAGGAGCAAGTAAATGAGTAGATGCTAATGGAAATGGGCTGAGCTGGCAGCCTATCCTTACCTTCGCCGTGCAGGACCGGGTTGGTTGAGAATAACACCCAAACTTTCGCTGCTGGGAAGGTTCGTGGTACGGCTTAGTTGAGGCGTCTGCTTAGGAGTTCGCTTGCTGCATCCCCTTGTAAAGAGATTTTGAGGAATAGGTATGGTGCGTTTTGTTCCTCTCTCTCCATTCTTTATGATGAATCCGTCCGGATGTCCGCTTTCCGATATCGAATATCTGATGAAAGTAATTGCCAGCATGTTACTTTTTACC
>JAYGXS010000002.1:85173718-85186764 GCA_036362985.1 Ligula intestinalis
CTTGCCAGATGCTTTATGCAGTAGGTAATGGAGCTGGTGGAAGTTACCAGAGTTATAAGCTGATACCATGGAGCCTGCTAACTTGGTCTTTTTCAGAGATCGCGTCTTCTCCTTTATAAAAAGAACCTGATACACGCATCTTTGTTTCTATTCGTAAGCTGCTACCAAGGCGATGCCCGCTGCATTGCGTAACTTGTAGCCAAGGAAGTAAGCTTGCGCCTTCTACGGCAGAATTCGTCTTTCGGTTCTGAAGGCAAAAACAGCCGAAACCGATAATACGTCGCATGAATGATCTCGGGGTCAATCCTTGTTTACCTATTTTCGCGAATCTTGAACAACCTATCGCCTAAATTTAGCCAAGATGTGGGGAAAAAGTGGAAGCCACCCGGTGGAGAGTTTATTGTGCCGAAAGATACGGGGTCCAGATAAGTCATCGCGTTCACTGTCTCCTAAAGTTAAGGAAGAAGAAGAAGAAGGGGGTGGGTTCATGGACCAAATTATATTTGGACTGACGTTTCGAAAACCTTTTCACTTCCATCGTCAGAGTTTAGTGGTAGTTGAGTCTGGTGGTCTTGAATTAGTCCGCCTTGCCGTTTGCCTCAAATTATATCGGTGTTGGACGTGTGAACTTTGACCTGCCCGTTCGTTGTCGACCCCATTTGGTCTCCCGGAGGTTGACTGCTGGTGGGCTGGCGTGACCTTCGTCCCCTCTGTGGTCAGCGTAGTTGTGGGTGACTCAGTATGCTTGCTGGTCATTTTCTCATTGGCCCTGCCGATCACCCTCGCTTTCTCAAAGGCGAATTCGTGTTTGAGCTGTTGCACATGGCCATAGACTAAAGACAACTTGTCCTTGCGATTGATTGCAAGTTGCTGTTCGTGCAATCTTGTGCCCAGGCGTTTGCCCGTCTCTCCAACATACCTCGCGTGGCAGTTTTTGCATGGTAGGCTGTAGACTACGGCTGATTGCTCGGTTGCTGGCAGCGGGTCTTTGGACTTCATGATTTGTTGTCTGATTGTGAAATCTGGTCATACGTCACTCCAATCCCGAAGGGTTCTAGGATTCGTGCAGTCGCCTCTGAAACGTTTTTCACATAGGGGATGGCCAGCCAGAATTTCGACTTCTTCACTCGACCGATGAACGCGAGGCTTCCTGAGGCACTTGCGGATGAAGGACTTCGGATAACCGTTCATAGTGCTGATATCCAGTGCAGGTGGGAGGGAGGTGAATAACGAGATCACATCGAATGACACCATCACCTCGTCTGCATCTACCTCAATATGCTGAATGCGCGTCAAGAACTCTTCAGCCGACTTCACTGTCCACGGCGAATCCTTGGTGAGGAGAGAAAGTCGCTGGTACAACCACTTTGATAGCTCAAAGGTTGGGGTGCCACGTAATTAGACGATGGGACGCAGCGGCACTCCTGTCTTGTGGACTTTTGGCAGGCCGTAGAAGCGCGCCATCGCGGTATCAATGGCTTTTTTGGCCAGGGCTTCTCTTCTCGTGAGGGCTTCCGCCTTTCTCAGCTTGTTGACCGTCTTGTTTATACTGTTCACGAGTTTTTGAACTCATTGGCAGTTGATGGCGTATAGGATTACTTGTCCATTAAGAGGTTGTTCACCTTTACCCCATACTCAGCCTCATCCATGACGACCATAGAGCGTCCTTTATCGGCGGGCAAGATAACGATATCCTCAATTTTTCTTACATTCAGAAGTTATCGTTCTTCTGCTTTGGCAATCGTCGTTTGGCCTTTGTGTACAAAACCTGCAGTTGCTGTCTCGAGTAGCAGTTGTCGCTGGCGTAAAGCCAGCATGCTGTATGTCCCCGCACTGGGGCGGACTGGCGGTGTCCGTGTTGCAATCCACTGTCTGAGATGTGACAGTTACTTCTAAGTGATTGTCAAGTGCGTTCGCTTGTGGCATGATTTGGAGCGTTGAAATAAGGTCACCTCCCGTGTGGCGGGCACACCTAAGTGGCCCTTAAGGAAGTGTGACCAGTTGGGCACGTGCGTGGGCGCACTTGCGTCTGTCCCTCTCCAGAGGTTTAAGATCATCGCGTGGGCACAGTCACCGTGACGGCATATGACCTTAAGACAGTCCGCTGTCGACAAGATAATCATTGTGCCAGTCGACCACAGACACGACGCCTCAGGAAGGCTGGCATTCGGCTAGTCTAGACTCTTAACAGTAGCCATGTTCGTAAAGCTAGCTATCGTCATCGAACTAGCCTTGTTTTTGATGACGAGCAAAATTTCCTCCAATGATATTCGATCCCATTACGGTAAACAACCCTAGTAGCAAATGCAGCCGGATTCCACTATGGCATCCTACCAAATAGGGCGGATTCCATGGTGGAATCCGGTTGCATTTGCTACTGAGGAATCTCACTCCTCGCCGTTTGTCAACTAACTGTCCAATATGTTCTGCCTCCCAACCGGCCCACGTGATAGATGCTCTGGGCTAACACGGGGTTGGATCAGATCACGACAGGCATTGTTCAAGATACACTTCCACAACAAATACCACATATGGCGGAGGGGTGTGTTGTGTCACCTGCAGGTTCAGATTCACGCCGCACCAACCGCTTGTGCCCGATGCCGCCTCCTGCACAGGCGAATGAGGGAGGAGAGAGTGTGCTGGATACAGCGCAAGTCTAATATAGCTTAAAACTGCTTTATGCGTAATTCGCCGTCCCTGCACCATCCTGCTGGAAGTCGCTATTTCAGCCCAGTATTTCTTTCAGTCCTCAATAGCCGATTTTTCCGTCATGTTTATTAGTCGGCTGAAAGAGTCATCGCTACGGCACCGGGCTCCAGCTGTCTCAGCAGACAACTGCTGGGTCCTTCCGCTGATACATTCGCATTTCTCAGACCTGTTTACGATTACCTATGACTAAGGATTCCCGACGGAATCCGAAACGTCAGGAAAATAAAGTCCTTGTTCCAGTGATCGCATCTTCTTCTTCTTCGGGATTCACTACAAAGTCGCTGAGTGTATCCAAGAACTTTCACAGCTGCCCCCATAGAATGAGGTTTTCAGTGACGACCATTGACTAATCTCTTCTCTGTCGGCTCGGGTCGTGAAACAGGATCGGATTTATCTGCCCAGGACCTTGGCAGCGTTGGGTGGCCGAATTTTAGCAACACCGAGACGTTTAGTGCGTGATATTTTTTGGCGTGGATGAGAGGTGAGCTTTCAAGCGTGTAGGAACGAGAACGTTGTCAGCCCCATGTTCAGTACCCGTCTCGGCACCACGCAGCGACCTGCTATCATGACCTCAGCTATGGAATCTTGAGCTGACTAAAATATAGTCAGTGGCCGTCGTTCGAATGCCAGGTTAGTAGGTGTTTCTTGCGGTGTTCGAGGCACGTGTTGGTAACAAACAGTTGGTCCCCATCAGCAAAGTTCAGCAATCTTTCACCATTCTGACATCGAGAAGCAAGCTCAAAGCGACCGATAAGATGGCTGTCTGCGGAGTGACCAAATCCGGTCCGGCCAATGCAGTTCCCGGCAACAATCTGCAGATCGTAGTGAGGGAGCCTTTCAACTAATGCTTGTAGGTGTGCGAGTAAAACATAACATCACACTGATCGGCAGCGGAGGTTGGTGCGTACACGAGAACGACGGAGATGTTTGTGAATTGACCCCTGAAGCGCACATAAGCCATGCGTTCATTGACTGGTTCCCAGGCAAGTAGTGCACGGTTCGCTTGTTATGCGAGGGCGACAGCCATGCCATATCTACCGCAGGAGTCCTTTGGGCCACTGTGGCATAAAGTGAAGTATGAGTTGACTCCGGGGATCTTTATTTCCGTTGCACCTGAGTCAGGATGTCGGAATTCAGACAGGCAGCAGACATCTACGTCGTACTGATAGGGGCTGCGTTCTGCCAGACTTTGTGTACCAGGGTCTGATTCCGATTTAGTACTCCAGCTTGCACACTATTCGCCCGCACAACTACACCAGGGTTGCGCAGCCCGTTTGTGCTCGCGGATGCCGTAGCTTGAATCGTCGTGTAGTTATCGGACATAGTTTTCGCTAAGTCTCTTGGGGTTTGTGAGTATGGGACGGGTCCCCAACAGGCGCTTGGATTGTCTGTTCGAAGTTGTCTCCTCTAGCGCTTTGGTTCAATAGCCTAACCACAAGGCAGCGGTGAAAAGCGAACTTATTTTATGTCGGTTCACACTCACCATGTCACAGTGCCGTGGTCAGGCTTTGCGACACTTTATAGGCCTTTGGTGTGTGTCAGACCTCAGCCCACCGCGTCCTAGTAGCATTGCCGCTACCGGTCTGCGACAGCTTATTCGCCAGACCCGAGAGTCTGTTTATTTCGTATTTTTCCTCCCCTGAAGGTCGTTCCACTATCCGCCGCCTGTGGACGCGCCGAATAGCCAGCAGCTAGGCTAGCGGGCAATCCGTCTTTCCAGTCAACCACCAGATGTTTAGGCAGATGGAAATTGCCAGCAAAACCAAGAGAGACTGAAATGACCATTTCAGGGTCATTAGCCGTCAACAGCCGGGTTCGAGCCTCGGATAGTGCACCTGGCTGGCGGTGGTCATTCCCGTCTCTTCTTTTTGCCGGCAGTCGGCTTCCTATGAATGCTATCTTTCATAGGCTGTTTTCAAGCAGCAGGCCTAAGTCAGTATAAAAAAGACCAACACTGGCTCACCTCTTAATGTGTTGTTTTTACAAAAGATTTGGTCCTTCTGAAGATCGACGTGTCAATGAGTTTTTTTAATTACATCAGTATCTATCATTCGGCATGTTACTCCGACTTCCGGAGTAATCCGCCTTTGTAGTAAAATTGTTCGACTATGACAGTCGGCATGCAGACGGCTATGCATTTATTAGTCTAGCGCTATATGTCAGACAGCACTTTTAATCACGCAGCATGTGTTAGCCAGCAATTTTTTTGGAGTAAATATAGAAGAAGTTTCGGTATTAGAACGGACATTTCCTCACATCCAGCTGATTTTCTATGCTACTAACTGTCGCATGTCACGCCTGTTTTCCTTAAATATTTATTCTGAGGCGTGGGGGGGGGGGAAACACCGATATAAGTGAGGCAAGTCAAAGGAAAGAACCTCCGCAACTTTTGTGTCTTCTCTTTTCACAAGTGTTTTGGTTGATGCATTTGAGCCACTGATTAATTTGCGGTTTTTTGTTGCATTTCCGCATACTCTCCCAACTTCACCGCTTACTGTCCATTCAAGTATCCCTTTTATATTTAAACTTTTAAAACTGATAGGTGGAAACTAATAGGTGCTTTTCCATAGATCTATTTTTGCCAAATGATATGAAAAAAAATATTTTCCGTCAATTATTTCCCTGAAGTGTTTTTCCCTGTTGATGCTGAACTTTACTGGAACACACCTAGTTTTGCTCTATTTTTAAAAAAATGTCGTAGCCGGTTGGAAAAATTGTCAGTGGAGATTCGCTAGGCCAGGTCTGATATAAGACCGTAGTCCGCACGTGTCATTTTGGCGATTCCATTCGAGAAGATCTTGCTATCTCAAAACACTTTATTGTTTCAAAGAAAGGCGTCCTTTGAGAAAATAAGGAAATTTATTCAGTAAATTTTAAACACTGGATCCTCAGTTCGTCGTCAGACTTGAGAAAAATGTGCAAACAACAGTTAACATTTAAAAGTGCTGATACAGTTATGCAGTCATCTGGTGTAGGCGCTAATTGGTAGTTGCAATTTGCGTCACATAGTGGTGTTGGAGGGGAAATAGATGCACAATAGAGAAATTGGTGCACCAGACCTTGGCTGCCGTGAGGGCGGTTGGGAACATGGATGTAGACGCGTCTGCTGTGATTCCCACATAGTGGTTGTCATAATTAGCAGTCGCATAGGCGTAATGGTTAATTGGCAACTGTAATTTGAGTCTGTCCAGAGTCAGTCCGGGGCTTCCGGTGTGGGCACTAATTGCGGTTCCATAGTTGTCGGCTGCCGTCTCTTCCACCTTTCTTTTCGATGTTTGTACACTCCAGCCAACTCGGTAGGCCGGTTGATGCATAAGGCCATGCACTCCGATGACTACTGATTTACTGAATAACTTTTCTCATTTTCCCAAAGGACCCCTTTCCTTGAAATTACATTTCTTGGGATACCTGCCTTCCAGTTTATACGGTACTTGTTTTTGGTAATGTTTGCTGAGTTCTGCTACTTATAAGAGCTTCCTCCCATGTTTTTGCTGAGGTTCCAGTACTTATGTCTGACAGCTCACATTGCTGCCCAGCACCCTTGTTCCGTGGCCACTGCAACCAGGAGTTCTATTCACACCAAACGCCTCTCATAGCTGCCTTCCATCTTTTCCAACAACCCGGAATTTGGCCTGATGATTATAGTGCTTTGAATACAAACATTGCTCGGACGTTACATATGGAATGAATGTAAAATATCACAATCTTGTAGGAAACTTGCAAGTCTAATATTCTGGCGGTAATAGCTCTGCATCGTACCTCTGATAATTTTCGGCCGTACCTTTGCTATGGAAAGGATCTAAACGAGATTTCCAGGGTCAACTGGTGCCCTGGGTTTCTTCGTGCGAAGGAAACACATCAGCGAGCTGTCACACCTATGTAACAACCGCTTGCTCGTTGTGCATATGAGTGGGAGTGGCCACGTTTTCTATCGTAACTCAAAGTTAATGTCCCGCAATATAAGTTCAACCACTTTTTTTCAGCATGCGCCCGCAGCCCTGCTTAGCCTTGGTTCCCTATACGCCTCGTATATCCCTACCGGGATTAGCCACGAAGAAACCGGCTCCCCAGCCGGAAGAGAAGGTGGATAGAGATGAAGAGGACAGTGATAAAGATGCCACAATGGATGCGTCTGGCCCTCCACCGACCTGCCTTACTTCTCAGCCTCTCCTGTCCTGGCCTTATCCTTCGTTTTCACCTCCCTCCGGGTAAGCTATCGACCTGCCTTTGCTTCTTATGTGGACTACCGGCCAAGAGAGGGCTAGGAAATGACCTCGCATTATTGTTAGGCTTACTGTTATTTTGTTGCACGGAATAACACTCCTTGAAAGTGCTCCCTTTCTAGACTGGAGTTCATTCATGAAAGAAATCGAACGAAGAAAGAATAGGTAAATGTAGTAAAGGAGGTACGTACCAAGGTAGAGTTACAAACAGCGTGAGTGGTTTTGGCTAGCATGAATGGGACAGCGTGCATGGGGTGGCTGGAGAAAGCCGGTGGTTCAGTTAAACGTCAACGGCAAATCAGTATGCCGTGACAGTATGGGTTGAATTAACAGATACCCTTAGCAGTGGAAGTAGAACCAACTGTTGGGAAGAAGATCTGGTTGCTGGGACTTCTCAGTTGGACTGGGAAGGAACCATGGCCTGGAATGGATGTGCTAAGAGTGGTTGATAGCCTCCATCTCGCTACACGACAGAATGCCGGTTAGAAAATTCTTCATATCGTGGTCACATAAGATGACTCAGGAAATACTTTGTTGTGAAAAGTCATGCGAAGGCCTGAGTGGTAGGGAGAGTAAATTCTGTACAGAGTGAATGGGAGAATGGGCAGTAGAAAATTGACTGTCACACGTCCGCACAACCGCAAGCCAGCGGACGCCGTGTAAAGTGATGTATGCTCGGCAGTCGTCACATGAGGTCCTGTGATTGGCTGTTCTAGGGACCGGAAGCAGCAAGCTTTCTAAAAATGCACTTCGATTTGAGCTAGTCGTGACAAGCGTTCACAAGTGCACTTCGTGTGGAGCTAATCACTACAAAACCACTAGCTCTAACCAAATCCGGCCAATTTACGTGAAGAAAAAAATGTGTTACCCATGATCAGTCGAACGGTGTTTGGTTGGACAATTTCATAAAAGGAGTGGTTGAATTTGATTCCTCAAATTCAAATGAAACACATCACGTTACCCCCCCTGGTGCATTAGTGGAGAGCAGCATTCAGCATGTACTACTATGATTCTTGACCTTTTTATGGAGGACCCGTCTCCCGCGTCGGCGAGTATCTACGTCTGACAATTATACCTCAACTATGCCCCAAGGAAGAACATAATAACAAAGGCATAAAAAGTGGAAGCCAATCGAATGAGGGTTTTATTTTTTACAGAAGCCGGAGTTGCTGTCTCGGGTGGCAGTGGCCGTAGGCGAAGCCCGAGCTGATGTGGACTGCGTCCAGTCACACCTGAGGATGTCTGCAAGTCTCAGCAAGTCCGATGCAACTTTCTGTGTGTGAGATGTGACAGTTAGTTATCAGTGATTGTGAAACGAGTTCAAATGTTGCACGATTGGTGCGTTGGATTATTCCAAGGAGTGTCGAGGATTGAGGTCACCTGCTGGGTGGCCGCAGGGTTGTGCGCTCTAGTGGCTCTTCAGGGACTGCGACTAGTTGGGCACGCTCGTGTACTCGCATGCGTATGCGATCGTGTGTGCACGAGTGAATATCCATCCAGCTGTTTAAGTGGAGACAGTCACTAGCGCATACACATAACTTTGAGGCCGCAATTATTGAGTAATGAACCGTCGTTGGCCGTCGGCCATAGGAGCGATTCATCAGGACAGCCTGCAAGGTCATGCTGGCAGTCAATTAGGCTCACTCCGGCTAGGAGTCAGGCCCTCCAGAGCGCGTTCTTCCTTACTCTTTTCTTGGTGCATTTCGGAACTGCCTGCGCGTTGAGTTAAGGGTTCGCTCGTTCACACACACACCACGCTTTGGCTTTGTCAGCCACCGCGCTTGAGCCCATCTGCAGTCTTCTTGACTTCCCCTCGCCGTTGAATCACAGTGGGTATGGGAATCTAAGGTAAGCTAGATGAGTCGAAAGTCTTCTCCACTATTATCAAATGTATGCGCTAGTCACCTTCACGCCCACCTCGTAGAGCAAGGGTAAACGCGATCGCTGGAGTGCGACCTTCGTTCTTCCGACCTTTTACATTCAAACTCGAGCCCACTAGTGACTAATAAGGCTAATTGACACACAAGGCATGCCGTATTTATAGGATGCCTTTAGCATACCACCACATACGTAGCGGCTCCCGCATTAATTTCTAATGCTCATTGGATAGTTCCTTCTCGAATCGCTGATTGTTGCAATTTCATCCCAACTGTTGGTTATTGGTGCGCTAATTATCTGGCAATTGGGCTCACTGACATTTCAACTGGAACCAGTGTTCTCCCGCATGGCTAACTTTTCTGTCCGGGCAAATTCTCGACATTTGCTGTGGACAGGGGAAGAACTTGCACACGTTGATGGGCTAAAGATCCGGTAAACCATGTACCCAGCGGCTCGTGCGATTGTTTCCTCCCCCTGTCGAGAGTTTTGGCCTCGCCGGGGTTGAATGTGCGGCCGAGGGCCCAGATTCACAAATAAACGTCATTTTTTTTCATTACTACCGCTCCTGCTGATGCCCCTGCTGCCTATTCAGACATCCGCGCCCGGAGTAATTGTTTAGTTTCTGTAGTGTGGTTGTTTTCTCCACGACTGCACTGTATCCGGTAAATTACTCGAAACGCTCCCTCTTTCTGTTGCTGTTTGTGATGGTGAACTCAAGTGGGAATGCAAAACATCCCACTGATCAAATCCTTATTCCAGAACTCGCATCTCCTGAAACTCCATTTTTCGCTTCTATGGACGACCTCAGTTAATCGAGGGTGAGGGAGAATTGTAAAGGCCCCCAAAGTGCTTATGCGTTTCCTCACGCTGATCACTTGCTCCGTTTTTTTTACAAAAGTGGTACGGCTCGCTTATCTTCAACAAAGTAGAAGTTAGGGTGTTTCTATTGAATTGTTGTTTGTCCATATATCCTGGTCTCAGGGTAGAATATAATCGATTCGTCCTTACATAGAGCTCCAATCTAGGGCCATTGGAGAGCTTCGAGTATTTAATATTATCGAGACGTGACCAAAAAAGCAGGACAGACCAGATTCTTCATTTCTGGCTTCCTTACTACCCCTCCTCCTCCATATGAAGTAGTCTGTATAGCGTCTTGCAAGTCAGGGTAATACGATAAATGCCACTCACGGGAGTCTTAATTTTTTAATTCTGAAGAACTGGGCGGACGTTTGCCAGATAAAGCTGTTTGCTTGGGGGGGGGGGGGGGTAGAGTGGACAGGGTAGAAACCAACACAGGCCCTGATGTGCTCAGGTGCTCAAGCATGTATTTACTCCGAATAACTTAAATCTAGATACACACTCATTTTGAGATCAAGGGGATATGAGCCCCAACATCTGATTTTAACCCGCATCGCCTCTGATTAATACTACCACCAGAAATAGTACCAGTACTAATAACACTCAGCTACATTGCTAGTCATTTGTATTATAAATTCTAGTTGTCGTATCAGTCTCAGCCTCCTTGAGCCTGTCTTGGCACCTGCTAGGGGTGAGTGAGTGCCGGTAGTGTGGTCGTACCCGCGCAAAGTCTACTGTCACTTAAGACTTAGTTAGACGGTGTTTATGGCTTGCATTTGAGTAATCAGCCAACACCGGGTCCCGTTTGGTCTTCTTGACCCCGGCCGGGGGGGGGGAAGAGTGTGGTTGGCGCCAACTACGTCCGCTATCACTATAATCTACCCCCTGAGACTTGTCACCTTCTGTACCAACCTGTTGGTAAACTTGGTGGACTTCATCGACATCGATGGTCGAACACAGACATCGTAATAGGAACCAACCCCTATAATGCAGATGGCCTTACACTTTACTCCAGGGAGATTATGGTTAAGTCCAACGTTAGCTTTAAGGTTGGGACTAGGACCACCTTTCGGTTTAGATTTAGAACACAGGAATACGCAGCCCTACTTAACGTCAGCCCAGAGTCACCTTTATTACTGTGTGCGTTCCACTGCCAGTGTTGTACCGAAGTTGTTAGTTCACAGACCATTCTGCAAAGATCATAGTACATTTCCTTTTCCCATCGCCTTCTTTTAAGCAATTTTGGACTCAAAAAACTATGTCCGGCTAGAAGTTTGTTGTGGTGTTTCTGAAAGCATCCATAATGTTGTTTTGTTTTTTCTTTATATTGCAGGGCATCCGTACAAACGTCTTCCTTCCTTTTCAACCGCCCATTCTCCTGGCCATCAAATTTCGGTGAAAAGCCCTGAAACCACATGTCTGTCTCGATGGCGTCTTTCTAGGCGGCAATCTGCAAAGTCCCAGTTTGTACATACAAGCCCCCGCCCCTCCCCATCCTTTTCCATGCAACCCTGCGGGAAGTTTTATTCTTTTGCCAATTTTCCAGTTTTTGAATAAAAACGCAATAAGACAACCATGTCCGCTGTACTCTGTCTGTTTTTTTCTTTAAATTTCGGACAAAGACGTCTGGCTTGGAACAAACTAAGGCTGCCATGCTTGATGTTATAACCTTGGGTGCGCCGGCGTCGACACTGGTTATAGCCCCCAGTTTAGTGTTAGGAAATAGAAGGCAGGACAGGATAGCAGATAATAGTTTACTGTGATTAGTTCTGCTTGTACATGAGCCTTGTCTTCTGGGTATCCGGCAACTTGGTCGTCTGTAGCGTGCTCTCGTCTGGGCCAACAGGTCTCGTCCCAGCAGCAGCGTGTGTTGTGTCGTTGGTCTCGGCAAACAAATCCCCTTGCCTCCAGCAACAGAGTGCTGCTTCCAGCGGTGGCAGCGTATTTAAGGACCTGCAGCCTTTGTTCCCTATTAGGCCCTCTGCAGTCGGCCATCACGTGCCCTCCGTGACGCGTGCATTTGCATGCGTTCCTTCGTGGCCCCTTGTCATGCGTAAACTCAGAACCTGGCGGGCGGCTATCCTTCCGTCCTCAGGTGTCCGTCCGTTGAAGGTCACGTTATTGTCCCCTGCCTGCGCTGACCATGTGGACTTCATTTGTTCTCCTAACCTAAGGACGGCCCGGGCGAGAACTCGCGTGCTGGGCCGTCCTAACACTTAAACTCTAAAAAGTGAAAAAATGGTGTGAGACCCAGAAACCAGCTACGGACCGCCAGATGCTTACCCTGCTGATGGTTAGTGCAGTGGTCTCTAGCGAGCGATGGTTTCGAAATAGGCCGATTGGTTTTCGAGGTAAACACGCTTGTCGACGTCGATGTGTTGGGCCCATCACTAGTTTCCGGCTGCCGGTAAAAAGTTACAAACTATACATACAGTGATCGTTTCTGAAAGAAGCGAGTAGGCGAGTTCCAGGAAGCGATTTAAAAGGAGAAGACGCAATAAGTGGAACAAGAAGTTTGTTGGCCTGACTGAGGAGTATTACTAAGTGCGACAATGTCTCCGGCATACTCGGGGTCATGTTCTCTGAATCCAGGGCACATTTCACATCCATTATCAGGCAGAATTGATTGATACATCACCCAGTCAATCAAGAAGATGAAGAGGACTGGGGAGAGAGGGCAACCTTATCGAAAAACAGAAATCAGTGGAAAAGAATCTGACTCTTTACCGATGGCTCTTACTCGGGCCGATATATTGCTATAGTAGGCTGTGGTCATATTGAGCAACTGTATTGGGAGGCCGTCAGCAAGCAAGATTTGTCACGAGGCTTCTCTGTCGGTGGAATCAAAGGCAGTCTTGAAGTCAATGAAACAGGCTGTGGTGATCTGTTGATTCTGGTTTCGGTGTTTCAGTGTGCAGCGCAGAATGAAGACCTGGTCAACACATCCTCTACCTGGACTAAACCCTCCCTGGTTAGGACGATTTAGCAAATTGTGCTCAATTGCAAATCTATTGAGGACGGCCGCAAACGCTTTGGAGGCTATTTCGATGAGACTGATACGGCAATAATTAGAACATCTAGACATGTTATGGTGCTTCGTTGTCCGCAAGATGATGGACAGTGACCAGTCGGTAGGGATGACTTCTGTAGACCATATGGTCAAATACAGTTTATGAAGTAACTCTGTCAAAACGGAGCAGAATTCCGACTTTTAATCATCACAATGCCGTTTCCAATTCGAATCTTGTAGGTGGCTCGCAGTCAATATCGTATGGAATTCCAGTTGCTAGCTGTAGGTCCACAGATGGACGTATAGGCGGATCCAGTAGCTCTCTGAAGTGCTGTCGCTATCGATAGACCTTGTCACCCTCATCAGTT
>JAYGXS010000002.1:85186864-85244442 GCA_036362985.1 Ligula intestinalis
GGTGGTACGGGGTTGTGCGGGTTTTCCGAATTTCGAGTAGGTCGCACACGTCCTTGAGGAGTTGTGATTCGAAGTTACTTCCGCAGTCGGAATGGAAGCAAATAGGAGTTCCCCAACGACTGATCCATGTGCGACTGATGGCGTTAGCCACCGTGGCGGCTCTTTGGTCAGGTAACGGGATGGCTTCGACCCATTTGGTGAAATAGTCGGCCATGACTAATATGTATTCTAACCCTCGAGAGGATATGGAAAGCGGGCCGATGATGTCAAAGCCAACTCGTTCACCGGGGAATCCAGTGGTCATGGGCTGTAGGGGTGCTCGGGGAGCTGTATTGGGTGATTTGAACGGGGAACAAATTGCGCACCCTTGGCAAAAATGGATGACTGATGAGCGTAACTGTGGCCACCAGAAACGTGAGCGTAAGGCTAGTTCTGTCCGGTGTTGGCCACAGTGTCCTAACTCCGAGTGCAGGTCCGTTAGGACACCTTCGATGAGGCAACCTGGGACTATCGGGCGTAAGTGATGGGAATTTCCGTCTTTATAAAATAGTACTTCTTGTTCGAGCCAGAGGTTCGGCCACTGGTTCAGCAAAAGGCGGGCGTTCATACTAGACCCGCGCATTTCTTGTTCGTTAGGTTTCCGCCGTTCTTCAATCAGATGACGGTAGATGATGGCCGTGTCGGGATCACTAGCTTGTGCCGTTGACTATTCGTAGCGGGTGGTTTCTGCTAAGTGTACGGCGTGGACCGATTCGGGGAGAATGGCTGCGACTGTAGTGTCGGTGTTGGGAAAACGGGAAAGTGCGTCGGCGTTGCCGTGTTTAGTGCCCGGACGGAATTCGGGTTTGAAATCAAAATCCTGCATGGACTATTGCCACCGGGCGAGCTGATCCATGGGGTCTTTGAAGGTTTGGAGCCATTTCAAAGCGCGGTGATCGGTACGCAAAATAAAGCATTTTCCGATAAGGAGGTGTTTAAATTGTTGTAGAAAAACGATAATCACTAGGAGTTCCCTGGGGAACGTGTTGTAATTGCGTTCAAACTTCGTTAAGGTTTTGCTGGCGAAACAAATAGGGTGCTCAATGCCGTGGGAGTCGTTCTGTGACAACACGGCGCCTATGGCAAAACCACTGGCATTGGTGTCCAGTATAAACGCCGGAGCATATTTCTCGATGTTTGGGAGTGCTAACAGGGGCGCAGAGCATAGGGTCGCTCGAAGGTCGGTAAATGCGGTCGCGCATTCTCTGGACCATTTGAACACACGATCCTTTTCCGTCAATTTGTGGAGGGGACTGGCGATGATTGCAAAATGTCGAATGAACCGATGGTAATAAGAAGTGAGACCGATGAAACTCCATACCTCGTTTGGTTGGTTGGCACTGGCCAAGTGGGAATGTGTTTTATGTGGTCGGGCAGGGGTGCGATGTGTCCGGGGGATATCTGGTGACCGAGAAATTCCACTTCAGAACGAAGAAAAAACACTTTTTCGGATTCAGCGTGAGACCGGCATCGCGGAGTGCCTCCAGTACAAATTTTATATTCTGATTGTGCTCTTCGATCGTATGGCCAAAAACGATAATGTCATCTAGGTAAACTAGGCATTTATAAGGTATCAGGGGTCGTAGAACCTAGAACATCAGCCGCTGAAACGTCGCTGCCGCGTTGCAGAGACCGAAGGGAAGTGTATAAAACTAAAATAGTCCTTGTGGGACCGTGAACGCTGTCTTCTGTCGGTCATCCGGGTTAAGTTCAACTTGCCAGTATCCCGACTTAAGATCTAGGGTCGAGAACCATGAAGCCTTGCCGAGTGAGTCTATAGTGTCGTCCAGCCGGGGTAATGGGAATGAGTCGCGTACGGTAATTGCGTTAAGGCGACGGTAGTCAATGCACAAGCGTAGACAACCATCTTTTTTTGGGACAAAGGTTATCGGCGAAGCCCATGGGGACGAGGAGGGTTTTATAATGCTTTTTGCTAAAAGCTCGTCAAGAGGTTTGTCAACTTCCTCGCGATATTGTACAGGAACGCGACGGGGGGTTGCCAGACCGGTTTTGCGTCGCCGGTGTCAATCGTGTGTTGCACGAGGCGTGTCCGGCAGAGGTTACTTTTAGACCAGGAAAACAGTTCAGGGAAAGCGTAAAGGATATTTCTGAGCTGGACATAAGCGGCCGTACCAACAGTGGACGGCGGGGGAAGTATTTCGTCTAAATATGTAAGGTCTAAAGCTACGGCCGCCACAACCGTGTTGTAAAGGAGTTCGAAATGCGATTCAGGTGCGGAGGTAGGGGGAAGGTTTATGTTTCCGGCCAGCTCCACGCGTCTATCGCGGGTGTGAATAACACAATTATAAACGCTGAGGAAATCTTATACCAGAACTACAGGCCAGGGGCTATCGGGAGTAACCAGAAAATCGTGGATCACATCGGAACCGCTGAAGGAAAACGGTAAGGAAATACAGCCGGAGATCGGTATTTGAGTGCCGTTAGCGGCGTGAATAAGACGAGCCGTGATAATGGTCCTATTCGGCTAAAGAGAGATCTCGGATGCAGGCCGGGGTAATCAGCGAGACATTGGCCCCTGTGCCTATCAAAGCGTCAAAACAGTGCTTATCTATTAAAATTGTAACCGTAAATGACGATACGGGTGTAGGTTTAACCAAAGAAATATTGGAAACGAATGACTCGCAGTATGCATTATGGCCGCAGTGACGTGCTTGGTTTCCAAAGGCAGCGCAATACGGACATCCGCGGTTGTGGTCAGGAAAACGGACTGGTAAAGCTGTTTTCTGTGCCATCTGTTGTGAGTCATGCGGTTGTGTCGGCTGAACACGAGGTGAATACCCTCGGTTGAAAGGTGGACGTGGTGTGTTGGCTGGGGGTTGTGGGGCGTCGACATGGAAGTCGTCGAACTGCCGACACGTGGACAAAGCCGCAAGGAGGTCAGTCGGCGTCTGCAGCAGGAAATGGTCTGTCACTGTGCGGTTGCGTAGACCCGTGGTAACCGATACAGGATCATTCGGTCTAACGCTGTTTTGGGGACGTCAGGGAACGCAAGCCGTGCAAAACGCTTCAACTCCAGAGCAAACTCATCCGCCGATTGGCGGGGTTGTTAATTCAGGCGATTAAACCGATCAGCAGCTACACCAGCTGACATCTGGTGGTCAAAAAGCGATTTAAGGATGGTTTTGGTCTCGTTCAAAGTGGACGTTAGGGTAATTCCTGATGAGAGGGCAAGTTCGCATGCATTAGTGGACAGGAAATTCAATGCATAGCGTGAGTGGTCGGATGGGTCAACGTCTGCGAGAAAAATATCTAAACGAAGGTCTAACTTACACAAATAAGCTTGCATTATCGCCTCATGCAGATCGAATTTCTGCCAAGGCCACACAGATATGTGGGTTTATAGCGCATAATTTTTTCGTTCCAGAAATGAAGATAAAACTATTCCGCATGTTTTTTCTCCCTATCCTAGAATACTGCTGTCGGCTTTTTGGTCTCATGACCCAACATGACCATAGTAAATTGAAAATGTTCAACGAGTTTTCACTCGCAAAATATTTTCTAATTCTGGGTCTGGTATGTGTTATACAATAGATGTCAATTTACAAACATTAAATTTCTTTGGGTAAGAAGACTCGAAGCTGGTATATGCTTTCTGTTTCGCGATAACAATATTCCTTATCTCCCACAAATTACCCTCTCCTTCCGGTAGACCGACCTTTCGCCACTCGTAACTCTTTCATGATAATTTTAACACCCCGTAGCTCCACATCCAACCTTTCTCGCTTTTTTACCTCCAAATATGCTTTTATTTGGAACAACCTTCCTCTCTATATCAGACTGTCTTCTACACTGCCGATTTTTAAAGGCAAATTACATAAGCATTTAAATTTAGAGCAAATAAAATCGTTACTGTCTGTTTCCATTCCAAACACGCAAGTTGTAGATTTTGAAAAGGGTCCTCCTGGCATTTCCCAGGATACTGAAATGGTTTCTTAATATGTTAGCATCTTCCTCTGCAAAGTCAAGCATCACTTGCAACGGCTGCGAACTCTCCTCCATTTTTGTAACCTTCGCTGTGGTCTTCGAGATTGGCTCTGGAATCTGGTTGGTTGCAACTCGATGATGTTGCCTTGACTTCTACTGCCTTCTCCTGCCATCCGCATGACCCCTTCCTAACTCAACGATATATTATTTTTTCCCGTGACCATAAACGTCCCGAACCCTCAACATCAGGTCCCAATCTAACCACATCAAACCCTGTTACCTATTAAGGCAGTTTTTTCTCCTATATTTTTTGGAACTCGGTGGCCCGCTGAACTCATCCACCGATTAAGGAGTTTTTTACTGCCGATGACAATTATTTTATAAGAGTTCACTGTTTATCATCTTTATTTTTAGTTTCACGATAGCACTAAGTTTGTAACGACAGGGACCCTTGGGCCTTAAATATACAAATTATTTATTTATTTAACCATTCAAGCAGTGGTAGTTTACATGATTGCGCGCAAGAAGTGAGCGGGAAATAGTAAACATACATGACTACACACCTATGGCGAGTAGTATAAATGGATATTTATAGTACCACGGCTTATTGGCGGTGCCATATGACACGAGCCAGTAAGTTGAACATAAGAAAAAGAGCAGATAGTGAAAAAAACTTCCTGTGCATTTCTCGGATACAGTAGAAAGAAAAATGGTATTTAAGGAGAAAAACTGTCACTCAATGGGGAAAATGTACACGAACTAGAAGCATCCGGCTGATGAGAACGTGTGAGGCAAGACAGGGGGCCCACCGCGGACACAATCAGAATACTTGTGGTAGAAATGAGGAGGTCACGAGGTCATCCGGAAGTGCCAGATATGCTACCATGATACGCTCTTCTCTAGTCTGCCGAAAACGTGATGAAAACAGAAGAACCCGCCACGGTCACCAACAGTCTGTGACGTGAAATGTTTGTATCAGGCCCCCTGATTATGCCTGTAACTCAAAGGAGATAGAATGAGATTAGACGAGCATCTTTCATGGTGGAATAATTCCTGTCCGTTCACAAGTTTGATGAAATTTTTCGATGATATCGGGGTCTTTCGTTGTCCAAGATCTCCAGGCTTGGATAGCGCACTTCAATTTTGGCCGTACAAATGTTCCAATGAACTTAGCAAAGCAATCTTTATCAAAGGTAGAGAAAGCCCGGCTGACGATATACAGGAACTTCACCACAGACTTTGCTTAGTTCGCTTGAGCAACGTCGTGATCCGCATCAATAATAAATAATAATAATAAATTGTATACATAAGGTCTGAGGGGCACTTTCATTGCAAACTTGGTGATGTGGTAGAAATAAAAGTAGATAAAAGTTTGGAAATCACAGCTACTTTCGGCAGCTAGTCGATAGCACTAAGTGCTACCGTGAAAAAGGAAAACAATATTTCAGATTAACAACGAACTCTTATAGAATAATTAGCTGGGCAGTAAAAAATTCCTACATAGGTGGATGAGTTCAGCGAGCCACCGATTTCCAAAAAAACGTAGGCGAAAAACTGCCTTAAGAGGTGTGGGCTCTTGGCTCAACTTGTGCGTTTTTTAAACTTATCAATAACCAATTTTGTTTAAGCTAAAATACAACACACAAGCACATTTTCGGTTTTGACGCGTGCCACCAACTGTCTTGCTAAACACTCTCCACAGCTCAATTCTCTCCTCACCTGCCGCTGTTTATTTTGCCCTTCAACGACACCTCTTTGGTGATCATTTTCGGGCTCACGAGAATTCAGAAACAATTTGCAAACGAGATTTTCCTCAATATTCACAAGTGCGGCCCAACGAACTTGGATCCCTATCTTCACAGAGTCATCCTTTGCCAAGTTGACTGCTTGACTACGGCCGGCTAGGACCATGAAGGATCTAAGTGAGTTGTATCATTTCAAATCTCCATCGTCATCCTCATATACCGGTTTTGAACATTTTTTCTATTAGAATAGCCTAGTAACTCACATACTAGCAGTTGGCTTACCTTAGAAAGTTTTCTATTGTTTATTTGCCAAGACGTTTTGTATATTCGTAGTGATATAGCCTCTACAGAGGTAGCATGGTACAGTTAGATGTGATCCTACTGTTGAGGGTTCGGGACGCTTATTGTCATGAGAAAAATAATAGAGTGGTGAGTTACGAATGGGTCATCCGGAACAACAGGAGAAGGCAGTGGAATTCAAGGCAACATCACCCATATAAGACCCACCAGACTCCAGAGTCCACCGAAAATTTGGCGGCCAAGCAATAACCTGGAAGGTCACCGTATTCTGGGAACAGCTTCAAATGCCACGAGGACCCTTTTCAAAATCTACAACTTGCGTGTTTGGAAAGGAAACCTACGGTAACTACTTTATTGCCTCTAAATTTAAATGCTTATATAATTTGCCTTAAAAAATCGATAATGTAGAAGACAACCTAATTTCGAGTAGAAGATTGTTCCAAATAAAAGAATATTTGGAGGTAAAAAGCTGTGGAGCTAAGGGTCGGTAAAATTAACATGGAAGAGTTACGAGTGGCGTAAGGTCGGTCTACCGGAAGGAGAGGGTTAATTTGTGGGAGATAGGGAATATTGTTAACGCGAAACAGAAAGCATATACCAGATTCCAGTCTTCTTACCCAAAGAAATTTAATGTCTGCTAATTGACATTTATCTGTATAAGAAATACTAGACCCAGTAATAGAGAAAATATTTTGCGAGTGAAAACTCGCTGAAACTTTTCAATCTTACTGTGGTCATGTTGGGTCATGAGACCAAAAAGCAGACAACAGTATTCTAGGATAGAGAGAAAAAACATGCGGTATAGTTTTAACTTCATTTCTGGAACGAAAAAATTATGCGATATAAACCCACATATCTTTGTGGCCTTGGCAGAAATTCGATCTGCATGAGGCGATAATGCAAGCTTATTTGTGTAAAATACACCTAAATCCTTCATCTTAGATCATTCTAAAAGTGGACGTTTTTGGAAGATAATGGGTCGAAGAAGCCTTGCGGGACCAAAACTCATGAAACTACATTTTGATGGAGAAAACTTCATCTGCCATGTAGCGCTCCAACTTGAGAGAGTACGCAAGTCTGTGTTAACTTTATCAACACAAATACTGGCCGTGTCCTTAGAAAATGAGTAAATACACTTAAGGTCATCAGCATAAATGAAATTTTCCGAATTATTTAGCACTGTTGAAATTTCATTAATGTAAAGAATGAAAAGAAGGGGACCTGAAACCGTGCCTTGTAAAACGCCACTCGTGGTCGGCTGATGCATCGAGTAGCTATTGCCTACTAAGTCTTTCTGGCTGCAGGTAGACAGGTAGGAGGCAATGAAATCGAGGAGGGGAGGCCTAATGCCTAGGGCTTTCAGTTTTACTAGAAGGCGCCTATGCGGCACCTTGTCAAAAGCTTAACTAAGGTCAAAGTAAATCACGATGACTGATTGCTGTTCATTACGAAGTTTGGCTAGGGCTGGGGTTTTATGAACACCTCGGTAGTTATTAACGTCCGAACAAGATCCTGACTTGAAGACTGGAATAATAAAAGATGTCTTCCATGAGTCAGGAAATTAACTGTTAAGAAAGTAAGCTGAGACTAGATGACTTAGAAATCGTGAAAAGCTGAATACTCTCTTGATCAGTGAATTTGGAAGGCCGTCAGTTCCCGAGGAGTGCGAGTTTTTTAGACGGATAATGTGCTTACGAATTTCTTCTATGGAGAAATCTATGGTACTGATAGTATTGACTGAGGATGGCTGAAACGACGGGGCCGTTTCAGATTCCGTCGTAAGGTGCTTTGCAAAGAATGCATTAAACAGTGCAGCCTTGTCAGACACATCTAGCACAAATGCTTTACCTTCATTCAGTAAAGGCAGGATTTCGTGACCTCGTTTAGCGGAGGACCAACGATGGAACAGTTGGGCAATAGATTTTGGAGAGTTTAACTCGCTGAATGCGCAAGATTCCCTCTGTTTGTCACGTGCAAGACAAATCTTAAACACTTATTCGAAAATGTCTGCGATTCTAAGGTGCACAGATAATGAACTTGTAGACTGTTCTTCCAACTGTCGTTGCAATTTGTTTAGTCTTAACAAAAGAAGTATAAGCCTTAACTTTTTTTATCGGCACAAATTCCAAAATTCTATTTGAAATTGCCGTCATTTAGTCACCGAAAATTGTTACACTGTTCGCGGAGGAAAGCTCCTGTCATGCTAGTGAGTCCATGGTCACTTTTGAAGAGGTTCTGATCGTAGTCAACGAAAAAGAGTGAAAGATCGTTCGTGAAAATTGAATCTAAAATATGCTGATCCCTCGTCGGGGAACAGACCAACTGAGACCAGTTTGAAAAATTGATGGTACCTAGGATGGGCTGAAATCTGGATGGACAACTGTTCAATGACCAATCAATTTCGGGAAAGTTGAAATCCCCAGCGATAACTTTAGCGTCAAAGGCGGACTCCGAAATCAGCCTAAATATTTTGCAAAGCTTTTCCTCATCTTCGGATGAATCGTAAAGGGGATTATAAATACATCCGATAATCGCCTTTTGACGGGGAGACAGGATAATGGATGCAAAGCAGTAAATACACGAGAATGACTCAGCATCTAGGTCGAACGGGAAATGCTTAAAAATAGCTTTAGTATGGAGAAGACAACCACCACCACGCTTACTAGTGCGGTCTCAACGGTAGAAATCATACTCGTCTATTATGAGTAAAGCATCAGAAATTAGCGCATGGGTCCACGTCTCTGTAATGCATATAAAATCTGGCTTCAGCTCGAATGCAATGGATCTAAGTTGAGCCATCTTATTTATTACAGATCTTGCATTAAGCAAGATGATATCTAATGTAGATCGAGTAATCGAACTAGGGTTATCTTTATTTAGTAATAAAAATTTGAAGGTGGGTAATTGAATTGGAATTTTTGAGAATAGCAACCAACTGAATCAGGATGATTGGCATTCGAAGGTTGAGGGGGATAGCTAAAATTTGCAGGTAGATAGCTCTGTGACATCGACAGGCCATAAAGATTAGTGCCATGATGAGCTTGCTGACAGTTACCAGGAAATCGGGAAAACCAAGGCGGAAAATAGAGGCTGGTGGGCGAGGTAAGGTAAATATGAGTATTAGGTGGTGGAAATCATGCCTAGTATGATAGTTGTGATCAGAAGGGTCAACTATATGTTTGTTAGCTCTCTGTTGTATGGATTGCAAGACTCTACTTCACCCTTTTTTCTTCTTTCGCAGTACATCAAAACCCAGTATTCCACGTATTAACACCTTTATTTCAGTCGAAACGGACACGTCAATCTGTATACTTGATAAAAGAGATCTTGTAGCTTTGTGTTGTTCCTATTCCGTTTTTGATTGGCTGGCGTCACAGACTCGCAGGTTTGTTCACCGATTGCATATTTCGCAAAAGTACGCGCCTGTCCGCCGCTGACGCTAATCCTTTTTGCTTACTTCCACGCTGACCCCCACGCGGCCGCAGCCACGTGAACCTCTATACCTCTCCCCCCGCTGCCAACGCAGCCATTGAACACTTAAGTGTCCACGACTTGAATTAACAGTGACCTTTTGTTTTGCAGCTTGCGTCAATAGATGTGACACCAAATAACTAATACAAGAGTCAAACAAAAAAATTCTACCTTTTATGAGAATATTCCTATGTAGTTTGCTGAACTTACTTTGAGCATTTTGTTATCTTTGACCGTTTACTCTTGAGCTTTTTGGACCCCATAATTGATCTTATTTTTACTCTCCGTGAATGGAGCCACTTTTTTGCTGAAAATTTTGATATTATCATCAAAATATAGTTCTCGATCTATCTATCTATCTATCTATCTAACTCAAAAATACTTAGCAAATCTGTTTTTGTTTTGGCTAAATTAACGCTAAAAATCGAAAGAAAACGTTCTAAGGAAGAGCTTTGTGTGGATAAATAGGTTTACCTAAGCGACAGTGTCCGTAATGACGGGGGTAATATAGGTCGCGTTCAACTTTCATCTTACCTTCAAGCCACCCTGGGTCACCTCGCTATATGCATGAGAAGACTCAAGATGCTTTGGTTTACGTAAGATGTTTTAGACGCCCAGACCTACTTATTACATTTACCCCATGCAACCCATCGTGACCTAAAATTGCTGCTGAACTGTTCCTCGGGCAAATGGCCAAGGATCGCCATGATTTGTCAGCGCGGATATTTCAGCCGAAGTTGAAAAGCCTGATGAAACTCCTCACCGAATCTAAAATTTCCGGTGCATTTCGAGACCACAGGTACACTGTCGAGTGGTAAAAGAGAGAATTGCCTAACGCACACATTTTGGTCTGGCTGTATGAAAAATTGCATTCTGCTGATGTTGACCAATTGGTAGTGCAGAGTTGGCCGACCCGGCGGCTGACCCTGCTCTGTTTGAAACAGTCAGAAGGCAGATGATGCATGGTCCATGTGGTGAGCTGAACTCCAGCAGCCCTTGCATGAAGGATAGGAGATGCACCAAAAAGTATCCCTGAGACACGACTTCTACTGCTTTCTTAAAATAGTGCCAGCAGGATATCTTTGACCGGACGCTTTTTTATTTTGATGTCCCCTCCCACTACACTTGAAAACAACACACGTGGGCCCGGCGAAAGAAGGGAATGGCGATTGAAGGACATTCAGGAATCCTTTGTGTTCAACTTACAGAGAAGCCTGTAGGATGCGTAGTTTGCTTGAAAATGACAACCACTGGGAGAACACCATTGCTGAGGCTGTTATTACTAAGAAGCCAAACAATCTACGGCACCTCCTTGCTTTGTTGGTTGGGAGTTGTGAGCTGGTCTGCCCTTGTGGACTTAAAGTTCAGAAACGATGTGTCTGAAGACTACCAGTTTCAGCTGCAGTTGCAAAATGGCGATGCTGACAACGAATTTACTTCCGCCATCTTCAACATGGCCCTTTTTTCCATTGAGGACATCTTGGTTGGCATGGGTGATGAGCAACTTCATACATACGGATTTCCTCTGCTTGACAGGAGTGTTGGAAGTCAGCTCTCCTCTGAAATACAGTGTGAGCTTTGCTACAATCTTACCGAGCTGGCAGCATGTGCTTCACTGAAAAAACCAAGGCTACTGGTCGACCAACTGCACGCATTCAACACTATTCTTGACAGTGTCCATGGTCGCAATAATGGTGATCACTTTTCTTTTTGGATGCTCCTGTGGGAACTGGCAAAACTTTCGTCCTCGAGTTGCTCCTTGCCGAACTGTGCTAAGATGGCACAATTGTTTTAGCTGTTGCATCGGCTGATATTGCAGAGAAGTTGCTTTCTGGCGTCAGAACTGCTCACCGTACCTTCAAGCTTCCCCTTAGATAAGCCGACGATGGTGCTGCAACACTTATGACCGTCCCTATTGTAATTCCTCAGACACTCAAAATTTGGCACTTTTTGTTCCTCCCTCGCCGTCATTTTACCTTACCTTCGTTACTAACATTATGACCCTTTACGTGTGTCCTTCTTACCGTTTCCCTTTGAAGTCTTCTACGTTTTTCTTTAATGGCTACGTACGTCACTCTCTCAGTTGCCACAATTACAGTTCTCTGTCTTTCCATACCGTTCTTCATTAATGTTTGCTTATCCTTCGTACCTATTAATTGTTTCGAAAAGTTTAACTACAGAGGACATTTACATTTTTCTTCATAAAAGGACAACAATGGGTAAGGAAGCCAAGACAAAGCCGGGCTTCCACGCTAGTGGAAATTAAGCCAGATTACTGAATCTTTTTAAATTTTGTTTTTCTTTTTCTTTTTTATCTACCGATGATATCGGTCATTAAAGTCAGGCCTACCAACGACAAGTGTTCTCCCTTCCTATCATATTTCATTCCCCCTTTAACCTCCTACAAATTGATTAAGTATAAGCATCCTTTTCAAGTTATTGACTGCTGTACTTTGATATAATTAGTATCATTCAGAATAAAATTAAAACTTAATTAAACGAACCAGTTATAGGACCAGAACTCGTCAACCACGTCAGCCTATAAGATACAGATAAGCAAACTGTTACCAGGAATAAAATGAGAATCATACAGTGGACCAATTTCGCATCCTGCATAATTATTGCATGGACATTTTATCACCTCTTTCTTCTTCATAAAAACGTTCATTCTTCATATCTGGATACGCTTTCCTGTTGAATAATCTAAAACTTCAAACTAAGCCCACCTCAGAAACCACCGATATCTAAAATACGAATAAGTAGATCTTTACCTCGGAAAGTCTATAATTATTCCAAAAAATTCAACTTTTGAACGTTGAACCCAGTAACAAATATCTAGCGATCTCTAGCTAATTTTTCTACAAAGTCCAATAATGCCCTAACCCACCGTTCTGTCTGTCCACGCAAGCGTACGTACCGAAAGCGCGCGCGCTTGCTCTTAGGTTTTTCAAACCCCCTTCCCCACCGAATAGCCGTTGTTTGGCAACTGAGTGCACGCAGGTGTTCTCAGCAAAAAATATCGATCCATTGTCGCGAGACGCGCCGTTCCGTACGCCACGGACACCTGGTCACGGCGCGAACGCCACTCTCCCCCACCACTGACTCCATTCACTCTCCAACCTCACCTTATTTCGCACTCGCTTGCGCCTTCCCCCCTGGTCCGCGCGTAGAGGACGATATGGCTGCGGGATCGGCGAGTGCATGCACTCATCACATTGTCCGAAATTGGGTCAGGTGTGGTGTGAGTGAATTCTATAGGAAACCCGACGGCCAGAACTGGCGAAACTGCTTTTGGTCGTGGGAATTTCTGTATTGATTTCCTGCATTCTTTAAGTCATCGTCGTTTGTTGAATCAAGCAACTACGGTGGGTGGCATAAGTCATCGTGCGGGCCAGTGAGGTGCGCTAAACACAAACCCACAAGGGGTAAACATGCTAGACAGGGGAGGGGGAGATATGCATAAGCCGAAATGTAGGTGAGGGGATGTGTACGTGAGAACCACGAGGAGGGCATAACATGCCTACGCCTACTGATGAGGAGCTTAGCTCTTGAGAAATGCTACTAGGGAAATGGTCATCCAGACATTTGAGGATGGAACATACAGAATGTACTTGTTCAAACTAAAAGTCTTGTTTAATAGAACGACAGGTTATGTTGCTAACAGTGACTGAATCTATTGATATTGCTTCCTACATCGATTACCACTGCAGCTTTTAAAATTCTTTCTGTGATAGTTTCTGCGACAGGGCTCTAAGTTCGTGGTCCAACAGATGGTAGATCGGACTCTTAAAGGAGAACTCCACAGCAAGGGTGGAAAATCGAAGTGTCTAGACATAGTTATTATGCGTACTTAGCCGTCACAGACTGGCTGTCAGATTCACTCAATAACAACACCCCCACTTTCCACCTCTGAGATTGCTCAGAGTGATGTACGCCACATGGATAATCTAAAAGACACGACAAAAAACCTCACCAAGTTTTCAAAATTTTATCACCATGACATTCGCAATGATAATTAAAATATACGTTCTGCGTCGATGAACGCAGATGTGCAGTAACTTTTGACATCAGAGGGATTAATTGCACTGACTGAATAACCCTGTGAATTTACTTTCAGTTCCAACTAAACAGCAGATTTTACATTACTTAGTGGTCATTTACACCTGTGGCAATATTTTATGACAAATGCACGTTTGCGTTTTTCTATACCGTTGAGACAAATTAATTATACAGCGTATGATCATAGATTGCGCATCAATGTCTACAAGTGGCACTGCATTATACTTTTACTCATCAAAATATTATAGATGCATAATGTGAACAAGACCGTTGTGACTTGTATCTCACTCAATCTGGGGTAAGAGTTCTCATTCTAGCGTATTATTTCAGTCTCTTGCCACTTCGGCCCATTTAAGTGCGTGAATCCATGAAGATTCCTTTTGATAATTTTCATTGATTTTAACATAAAATCTAAACGGAGGCATTTTCCTGTTTAGACCATCCTGAATGTCCTATTTGCTGAAATATGGCAAAAAGCTATTTTTCCGCAAAGATCACCGTCTTAACGAAAAAGACTAACTTTAAGAATTATATGCATATTCGCAACTGTTGTTTTAAAGGGTTATGGTAACTGTTGCCATATCAACAGGACTCTAAGGAATAATGAGTTTTCGTAGGGATCATGTGCTAGAAAGTTGAACAAATGGTAACCTGTCTTTCATACTATACGGTTTTCATAAATTTCATTGTGATCCATGAAAAACGCAAAATTCTCAGCACTGCAGTTACTACCCTGTTGAACTGTCATGCCATGGATGCAAAGATAAGAGGATTTGCATGCGAACATGCAGAGACAAATCCTCTTAAGTGTCTTATATATGTTAACGTTGCACTACTATATACTAGTATTCGAACGTTTAAATGTTTATCTGGTTTTCCGCCTTTTTAAGAAAGCGCACGCTAGAAAGTGAACAACAAAAGCATAATTATACAGGATTAAGACTGTAATTGGCATTAATTTATGCCAACATTTTTGACAGGGATCAAAATGGATAACCTTAGTAGGTAAACTATTCTAAAGGGCTTTTTCAGCATCGTTTAAGACTGGATAAAAGTCATTATCCTGATCAATACTTTCGTGTGTTATGCTCGTTACCGGTAGCGACATAGTTTTTGGTTATTAACAAAGTTTTTTGATTAACTTTGTGAATATTTTAATTGCGATCCGTTCAAATAATTGTAATCTTTCGAAATAAAATCTTATCGACGCTTTGATCTATGTATGTTGGGTGTAAAAAAAGCAGCGATCTTTTAAAATGTGCGTTAACTGTTGTGAAGACTGACTTTTTCACCAACTGCAACTGTTGAAATTATTGCAGTTTCTATCCTATTTTATGTCACTGTATATTAAAAAAGGGAGATGAAGGATCCGTTAAAAGCTTTAATTTTTGGCGGTGTTAGTGCTCAGTATGAAATTAATTGTGCTTACGGAGGGTTCTAATTTACAAGTTTCTTCATTCCGGCAAAAATTCGAAGTAAATTCGTTAATCGTAACAGGAAGCCTACTGAACGACATAATGCAAACTGCAAAATCGGCCACGATCTGATTATTTATAATATGACGAATTTCACATTTAACTAAAAAACCGAAGTACCATACGTACGTTTCAATCGAAAACACAATATAAGCAAGAGTCACTGTATTTCATAGATAGAAAAAGGGATGGTCGAGCATGACTTGAACGTGATCTAAGAAAACGCTTATACTATCACTTAGGACATCCTCAAGGCTTTTAAGTTAATACTTGGAAACGCAGCCCACTTATTATGCCTCTTATATCAAAGAATATTTTTTGTAATTCACAAAGGGAAGTGTTGTTTCTCACGTGGTGGTGAAGATACATAAATTAGGAATCTCGCAAAAGGACTGGACAGAGATCGTTCCAATGACAGACTCCGTTCATGATCCAGACAGCAGCATATCAGGAAACTAATGTCCTAAAATGCATAGCGTCTGTTTGCTAAAATGAATTGTGCCATAAAGGTAACCGTCTGGCACGCCCCAGATTAAAAGACTTGGAAAGAAACGTGCCCTTCTGGATTTACCATACAACATTCAGTGTCCATAATGGGTTATTAAATTTTTAAAAAGACGGAAAAAGATGTAATAGCAGCTACCAAGCGGTACTGCGCTCAATCGGAGACTCAATCTTCATTTCTAAAGATTCGTACCAAAGATGTCCGCCATTCGTATTTGCGCTTGCGTTTCGTCCTACAAACCGGATTTGAAGACGCGATGTTCTTCTCCTAATACTATTATGCAAAACCTATTCAATCAAGAATCTACATAAATTGTTAATGTTTTATCACATTGACAACACAAATACTAGCTTATTGTTAGAATTTGTCGTACCCGGTACCGCATGGCAGACTTGAACTGCGACAGACGTATTGGTCATTTTGGCCATCAATTGCCAGAGATGATGACGGAAAGGCTCTTCTGCCATTATTAAACATTCAGGCGAGTGATAAAGAAAGAAATATTTTATGCGTTATCATGGGGGGAAAAAGTTGTCTTTGGTGGCGTTTAAGATATACAGGAGTAAGATATTCGGGTAGGTAAATTAGCTTATTTTCAAATATAAATTACTTTATCTCAACGAAATTATTAATATGGTCAAACACTATACTATCAAAAACCTGACCTTTAACACTCCATATTTCATCTTTTAAACGCTTTCTCATACAGCCAAAATGATAAATGTCTGTATTCCTGTCGTTTAGCCACCGAAGAAGGGAGGGAAAAAGGGAGAAAAGAAAGACGAGTCCAAAGAAGAGAAACCTCAGGAAGGAGGTTCAAATGACAAAGACAAGAATGCAAAAGACCCCAAGGCGAAGGATAAACCCCAGGCCACTCCTGTGTCAATACCTCACAACGTTGATATCCTTGATCCCCCAGCAATAGATAACCTTTATTATATTGCCCATGACGTGGCTTCGGCCATGGCTTACCGAAATTACGGCTGGCCTCTTGGCAAGAAAAAGAAGAAGTTTTGATTTTTTGCAGCCTATTATCGCATTCTTCCTTTGTAATGAAAAGAGCGCCATGGATGATAAAACATAACTTCGGTTGCATTTTTCATGATACTTTATGATCTGTGCCATTTTTATTTTCGAGTATCTTCGCACTTGGTTGAGTGTCGTAAGAAGATGACAATTTTATTTGTGTGCCAGCAAGCACTGTTTATTTACTATAAAGAAAATGGATTATGAATAAATTCCAGTTGTTTATTTTCTAAATTCAATAAAAATCTACAATATGGCATATGGGTGTTTTTTGTTTTGTATAAAAACAGACACATCGATTTATTTTGATATCAAAGGTCCTACATTAGTGTTAGGCTTGTGTATACATCCTTTAACATGCGTCTTTCGGCTATTAGGGTTCGACGCCAGTAATCTGCCCTTTTTGTAATGGGCTTCGGGAGCCCGGTCTTAGAGTTTGCGGGTGATATGCTGAGAACAGGCAATTTCATACCTATGAGTATACTGTTTCTATTAAAATCTAAACTACTGGACGTGGCTCTTCTTATCTTACAAATCAAATACAAAGTACTGGTAAAGAGTATTCTACATTAAAATATAATAAGACAAGTTGTCTAAACAACAGGCCCTGAAGTCTCAGAAATAGCAAAAACCTTTAAATAAGACATGAAACACCCAATACGGAACTATAGTTCTATCACATATTAGCGCGGAAGTCCGGCTTTGCCTTGGGCTTCCTTACATGTTGTTGTCCCTTATGTAGGCAAACTTTATATGAGAACCTCTTAAAAAATTACGTTCAGTTCAGTTTTATTAGAAAAATATAGGTTGATACGTCTGAACTCCCTCTTTGTACATAGCTGTGATGCAGAACATGTGGCGTTGGCAGTAATTAAACTGCCTTAAAGGGGCAGAACCTTTGATGTACTTGCAGACGTACTGGATGGACTTCGCTGAGTTGCAAAATTTAACAGTGATGTGGGCATCGAATACGTTTGACAGTAGGGGACAAACGGGTACAATTCAACGGTTATCAATTACAACCCCATTGGTTCGCCTTTCATTGATAACTGCATCGAATCCGCCAATCTCAGGTTATCACCTTCTGTAGAGAGGATAACCATCGCCATCAGTCTGAGTTGCACCTAGGAATCGCTTCAGATATCTTTTGGTACATTAACCATCCTTCATACAAGGACTGTTAGGATTTATGTGACCGCATGGGCCATGCAAATTTTGAGTTTTGATCGTTTCAAGCAGAACAGGGTCAACGGACCGGAAAGGCAAATCTGCGCGTATGAATTTGTCGACATCAGAAGAGTGCAATTTTTCCTTTAGCCAGACCAAAATGTGAGCATGGGGCAGTCCTCTCTTTTGCCACTATACAGTGTACAAATGACACTGAACGTCACCGAAAATTTTGAATTTTGTGCTGTTTCAGCATTTTTTCAACTTAAACTGGAATACCGGCGCGGACAAATGGCGATCCCTTGGCATTTGACCGGAGAGCAGTTCATCAGTAATTTTAGGCCATTATGGGTTGCAGGTAGAAGTAATGAATAGATCCGGGCGTCGGAAATGTTTAACGTAAACCAACGCATCCTGATTTTCTCATGCATATAGCGAGGTAGACGGCATTCCCCAGTCCTCGAGATCTTAGCGGGCTAACCCTTTTTGCTCCTCCACCCCAGACATTACCCACCCCCGCCCACCCCCCGTGGCGTATTCACATCCGCCAGTCACGTCGGATGTCAATCGCGAGTCTGAAACAGCTGCCTGCCACCAATGATAAAGGGAACAAACACAGACACAGTGACACCGACACTGTCCCCTGTGTGATCGACGTACGGGCCGGCGCGCGAAAGGCGGGTGGCGCGTCGCGTGTGACTGACATACGGACAGGCGTGCATGCTTGCGTGCAGAAGGCATTTTAATCTGACCCCTGGGACCAATGATAATGGAGGTCCACACAGAGGCAGTCGAGACTTCTATTAAGTATACAGATGATGGAGTGGTACAATGGTAGAGTAGTAAACTCGACCAAGGGTTTCGGGTTTGAATCTCGAGAGTTCCAACCCTAGAGATTGGGTATAACTGGTTGATGACTGCTAAAAAGCCGGAAAGGGCAATGACAGTCTCCCTTTGCTTTGTCGGATTAACTCCATGAGGCCACTAAGCGACCGCCTGATATCACTTAAGTACGAGCCTCAAGGCACTTACGGGATAAGAATACATCCTAATCAGATATCTCGAATGAATAACTCAGTTCCAGTTCTACTAGAGTTCTCCTTATATTGTATATGTCCCCAAATGGAGCCAAAGGAGTGAGGTCCCCATGTTGTAACGGAAGCCCGGGCCGAACTATTCGCCGTCTAACTACGCCTCATGTGAGCCCCCAAAGAGAAAACACAACAAGTGTGCAGAAGGCAGAAGTCTTTTTGTGTATCAGATACAACGTATTTAGGAAACAAACGTGTGTAAACGATGTCCCTTGAGGCAATCAGATTCTCTCCTGAAACGGTGGCCGATCCCATTGGCTGTTGGCTCAGTAAGTGAATGAAGCTATAAATTCAAATTATCGACTGATTGTCTAGCTCGATGTCTTAGCTCGCCTACAGGCATATCCATAGCCTATTGTGGACGCGGTATGGCTTGCAAGCTACTACTTGTTAAGGCTGTTGTTAGGCCGTCCCAACACCCCAAGCGGTCAACTTTGAGACCCTCCTTTTATTCTATTTCTCGCATTCTCTCATGCAGTTGGTGTTGCCCCACAGTTAACACGACTGTATGCACGCAGGAAGCGAAGTACTGCGAAGCAGTCGATATATAAAACCGTGGAAAACTATCATCGTATAGAAAGACTGCCTATTCCTTACTAATCGAAACCAATGAAAATAATTATAAGCTGACTCTGGCTATCCTCTATCTCGATCGACAGACGCCGAGCCCGATAGGCCAAGTGCATAAAGGGGGAGACCTGAGACTTCGAACTGGAAAATGGAATCTTCCTGTTGGGAATGCTGCTATTCCTATGATGAACCAGTACACACAAAGGCGTGTCGCGAACTGCCTCGCTGCGGCCAGGCATGTCTCCTCAATTCTGATCAGCCCATTGTCTCGGACTATGGCTCTCTCGCGCAGTCCCTTAAATGCATTTAGCCTTTGCGTGAGAACGACTTGCTTTGTGTGAATACACGCTGCTCGCGTTCGTTCGTCTTCTCTGGCCTCTATGGTACGGGCCTTGGGTACAGCAGTCAGGCAAACTCACTGTCCGTACTAATTACAAGTACCAGACGCGGTCCGTAACTCCTCTGGACCTGATATATCGGCGGATAAAAAAAACCTAGGAGCGACCACTTCACTCTCTCTCTCGCTCATGTTTTTGTCAGTAAATTCTTTGAGAACGAACCATTTGCTTTTTTCAATTTTATGGCTGAATATTCCCTATCTCAGTCGAATTGGCGTGGACCAATTAGTGAAGGGGGACGATTGTATGGCTCGATAACCAGCTAAATCGAGTCCGAAACTCTGATGCACATGCAGAGATTGGTCATAACTGACTGACGACCTCGAGATTAACGTATAGAGGAACCTCTGTTAGCAATTTCAATCAGTTCCGGCACCGAGCTCGTCGTGTGAAACGCTCGTCTTGCGAAAAGTAGCCAATCAAACTGCCCCAGTTCACCGGTTGGTTGCTGGTGACCGAGGACTCGCGTCCTGATGGAGCAAGACTCAACGGCGGACACAGGCAGACACTCACGCACACTGACAACTCGTCAACTGAATGGAAGTTCATCAAGCCAAATACACTTTCTGTGAGTGGCTCATTCGTCAGCTGAAATGCTCGTACATGGGGCTGCTTGTCACCCGGGGCTTAACCTATGTGGAACTTTGAACAGTACGCGCCAGAATTCGTGCAACATGCCGACATATGCAAGCGATTGATACTCTTTTGCTAATCGGTATTGACTCAGGTTGTGATACTGATTACGGTGTAGCCTATGTTGTAGTAATTTTAGTCAGAGTAGGATGCGAGCTTTTTAACAAGCTTCATTCTGACCACTACCAAAAAGTATGTACTGTAAAAAGTAACTACTTGAATAGGATGTGTTTTTTTATTATCGATTCTGACTCTATTTATGAATTCAAATATATTTTATGGAAAACATGCATGGAAAAATTATCTCTTGCACTACTTTGGTATCTTTCGGTTTTAAAAAGTTGATAAATTGCCCCATAATTTTTAAACCACCTGACTGTTTCAGTCGAATTCAAGGTTTATAAACTGCGGACTGTGTACATCCTTTTAAGGGAAAAGTACGCTTTCCCCTACAGTTCAGGGAAGAAGTTACATAGTTGTCATAAAATGTTGCAATGGATGTGGAGTATAGGCAGCATTAATAGATTTACGGATAAGATGTATTATGAATGAACGCCTCACAACCGTAAAAAGCTCCTAATTAGAAATATTTGTAAAACCGAAGGATTATCTTTCTTTAAATATAAAATTGAAAGATGGTGTAATTTTCTACCAAACAAGTACAAGACATAATTTTTCCGTGCATGTTTCCCATAAAATATATTTGAATATATGAAGGCAGTCAAAGTCAATGATAAAAACGCATTTTATTTTAGTTACTTGTTACAGTACATACGTTTTGTTAGTGGTCAGAACGAAGTTCGTCAAAAAGCCCGCATTCTATCATGACTGCAATAACTTCAAAATAGGATTCATGATAATCAGTATCACAACCTGAGTTAATGCCGTTTGGCGAGAGCATCAATCTTTCGAATATGTCAGCATGTTGCACGACTCCTGGCGCGCACTGTAGAAGAGTTTTCAGAGCTCTGAATAAATTATCTAATACAATTGTGAAAAACTCGACGGTATTGGTTGGATTCGTACCCACACCAGTAATGCGGAGGCTTTAGTACAGCCAACGCTCTAGCTAATGAAACTACGGGGTCCTCATTGGGATCCGTGAGTTTGATCACATTTGCGTCAATTTAATTAACCGGCCTACTGCAACGCATGGAAACCACCAATTCTGAATCAGTTAAAAGTACCAGACATAATTAGTAGGCCATCTTGGCCAATTTAAATTTATTTTACCCACGTGAGAATCAACTTTTCGGTTTCTGTGCCTTTTGCGCTGGCTTCGTCTCTCGGGAACCACAGCAGACGCGTCTTCGTCGCATTCCCACATCCCTCCCTCAGGGCGGTCAAGGTCTGCTATACCAAACCTCCCTACGACGGGTCCATCTCTCCTCCTCTCCATCTGTCTTTCTGATGACAGAGCAGCCCCTCCCGACCATGCGGCTCCGACTCCTCGTCCTGCTCGCCGCCGGGATTGAGGCCCACCCGGCGGGGCTCCGGATCCAACAAGGGCTAAAAGCCAGCCAGCTTCGTCTCTCCTTCTTACTGTCATAGGCCAACTGCCATTGCATTGTGCCCACTCCGAGTGGAGGTGAAAACCATAGTCAACTATAGGGAATCTGATAACTAGAAATACAAATTCGTAGTGTGTCTGATAGAATTGATCTGTAATTCTTTGCTGTTAAGGAAAACAGATCTATCTTTTTCTTCATTTACGGATAAAACGTGCTTCAACCTTGGGATCCGTAGGGGTATTATTCTGAATTGTTTGCTCCAGTTTCTTGTGAAAAAAAGCCGTCCAATAAACGAGCGTTAAGTCACATCGAACATGCATCCTGGGTACAAAAGTCTCCACGTGTCCCACCACCCAAGTTGGATTTAAATCACCTTACTAACGAGATCACCGTGTGAATCGCAGAGTGATCTGAAGCCGCTCCGATTCAAGTTTGAACACCTAAATGCCACAAGAAAGCTTGCAGAAGATAATCGGATGTTCCACGAAACGCCCAGCTGCCCATAACCGAACCCACGGCGTAAAACGTCATTGCGATAGAAAAGATCAAAAAAGAATTGATAAAACTTATAGGGTTCAAAAAAGGAGATATTAACTGGGCTGAACGAATAAGTCACAACCTAAGCAACTGCTGCCAACATTTATCAAAGTGTTAAGTCGCAGTTTATTGCAAGACCCTATAAATGGAGGGCGGGGAAAGTAATGCCTTGAAAATGCCACCTTAAAGGCCAAAATGAATTAAGGAAGTCGGTTGACGTCTTCCCATTTAGTCGGCCTTGAAGCCAAGTATGGTGGAAATTTTTTGCCGACTTATCCCGTGCTGATTCAGATAGCCGAGCTTCTCCGATAGGCTGCCGCCAACTTCAAAGAATCCGTCCGTGAAATAGCGCGTCTCTCCAAGGGCCTCACGCTCCTTAATTTGGATTCGTTTCCACGTCAGAACTCGAATTCGTCGCCAGTATTCGTCCGCCTAAAACAAACAATGATCATCCCATATGCGTGAGGATTTGAGAACCACATAGCTCGTCGTTTTCACCATCCCCTAAAGAAGCTGATGATGAAGGTACGAGGACATGGACGAAATTATTTTGGGACTGACATTTCGGACACTCGCTAGGTTTTATTGTCAGAGTAACTAAGTGACTGTTTCTGTTTGCCGGGACTGTTTCAGTCTTGCCGCATACCTAGTATTATATCTGTGCTCCACGCACGAATTTTGACCTACCTGTTCGAGCAGCAACTACTGATTATTCTGTCGGTCGACGAGGGGCAGGCCATCCAGTATGCTGACTTGCGACAGCCGCAAAGCGGCCAGAGGTCACACGAGCTCAACAGCGATCAAAATCGCGGTCAGTCAACAGCGAACAGGCAGGGGAAAGTTCATGCGTCCAGCAACGATATAATGCCAGGCATGCGGCAAGGCTAAAATAGTGCTGGAAAACAGGAACAACCACATAGTTACTCTGACGATGGAACCGAGCAACTATCCGAAACGCCAGTCTCAATATAATTCGATCTATGTCCTCGTTCCTTCTTCTTCATCAGTTAGAGATCGGATGGGGCAACTGCCGTCCCTGTGAAGCTGAGGCTATATTTTACATTTATTAAACACCTTTTACTTTGGCTGTAAAGTTCCAGTAGGACAAAGATAACGAAATATGTGACTAGAGTGAGTAATTTGCTATTTACAGATAGCAAGTTGAATAGTAGGCAAGTAAGACAGCACATTAAAATCACGCAGACATCCGCGGTCTTCGGTTTAAAATCCCGAGATAAACGACCATTAACCCAACTCAGGCAGGTCAGGCTGCATAACCCTAAACTGATGTGAACAGAGTCCGAATTCGGGTCCTTGAGTGAGCTTTCCAAGTGAAAGGTTGTCGCACGTCAGTAAGCTCACTACGTTCTTCTGAAATTACTTTTCGCGGGCGATATAAAAATCTGCCTTTTCCTCCCATAAACGTATTATCACAGCAAGTTGATCAGCAAGCACGTCCGAACAAAAGTTATTTATTTTCGGCACTTGCTTAGTCCGTGCGACATGGGGTGCGTCTTCCAACACTTGGCTGGCGTAAACCCGGTTTCGCGGCACTTCTATCCCCTGACCGTTTGAAAAAAGAAACAGTAACTGTAGGCCATAATGACAGCAGCACAGGTACTAGTCAAAAGCCCAGATACGTTTGTCAATCAAGATAGCGGTGAGAAGTTGATTTAAGTAGAAGTCCCCCAGCATTCCCTGTGCAGTTTTATGATAGATACTTCAGTACTCAAATTGTAGCTTTTTTATTTTCCCCAGAAATTAATTTATAACTTGAACCCACTGATGAGCCGCATCCCTCGCAGCGGTGTCAAGCAGTAGCAGCAGCAGAATTTCGACAAAATACGTGTCTCAGCCCTTTGGCTAGTACCCGTGCGAGCATTATGGTTAATAATAACGTAAGATATACTACTCCTTGCCTGATGGGCTTCGGGTTCCATCAAATTTCGGCATGTGCTTTTGCCCATTGTTTGGAAGCTGGGGGGTCATCGGTCGAGTGTAACTGAGACTTGAGAATAGCCTCTGTAAACGGGATCGAGATATAACCGTTTAGGGTTCCTCGTGGGGTCTTCGAAAGGTCCTTATGTACTATAACCACCTACTTGCAAATTTTAACTAGGTTGAATTACCCACAAGCTTCCAGTTTTCTGCATGCTAGCCTTCAATCCACCAGGGACCGGATGATGGCACTGAACTACAGAGGGCGCAACGGAAGCCAACTGCATACAAAAACCGCATAAGTCACTAAACTAAGCAAAAATGGTTATTCAAATTGACCAAGGGAATAATCACCTACTTACAAATTTTAAGTAGGTTCAATTCTACAGACTCAAAACTTTATCGTTCCTTAACCCTTTAGTTTAGTTGGGGTTAATGTTACTACCAGAAAATGTACCCCAATGACCTCGCCCGAGGTCAGGGCACACTCAACTAAACATTGAGGTACTCGCCGTTGGTCCGGTGGGAGGGAGTTATTATGATATTAAAGCTCACTTCAGTGTCCCCGCCCGAGGTTTGAGTACGCGACCTAACTTACCCTCGTAACTTTTTTTATTCAAAGAATAATTGCGATCTGATTAGTTTGCTAACATGCCCCAAGCGTCCTCTTACCTAAAAGCAGGAGCCCGTAAGACCGAGTGGCGCGCCTTGCACGCCCCCAGGCCGACCCACGAGGTATTCCTACCAAATGACCCAACCGATGCGCGGGGGGCAGTAGAGAGGACATGTACCCCCGCTTCAAGCAGTAATCTTCAAAAGCGCATCTTAAAGCCTTCACGGGTGTTCCAGGAAACTAAGTATACGCAGACAGAAGTTGTTAACTGGCCCACGTACATACTGATGTATACCGCGATCAAAAATTCATCGCTAAGGCAATTAAAAAAGTGGAACTTTCAAAACTGGTGTATTAACCAGAAAGCAAACAGGGAAAGCTGGCGGACCCAGAGATGGATCGAACACCTCGCAGCTGTGTCAAGCAGCGGCAGGATACCGGCGAAACATGTGCCTAGGAATTTTAGCTATTACTTGGGTTGTTATTATGATAAGTTACATCTGTCCGTTGGCGGCAGGTGTAGATTACGCAGTGGCTGACGGGTTTTAGCCCAAATGTGGACTTACAATTTCGATCTTTGCCAATAAACCTTAAATAAACTGATGTATACCGCGAACAGAAATTAATTTCTAAGGAGGTCAAAAAAGTTGAACTTCCAAACCCGGTATATCGACCAGAAAGCAAACATAGAAAGCTGGCGCGCTTCCACTCACATTCCTTCCATCACCCTCGACTACAACAATACCCGGCCTGCCGGGCAGACAACAGCCCTGTAGGTGCAGTTCTCTGGCCCATTCGACGATGACCTTGCGTTTTTTGGGATTGCGAATGTGGTGACTCAGTATCCACAGGCGGATATCACCGTCGCCATTGGAGGCGGGGGCAGCCAGTTCGACTGGCGGTTCTGTTGGTGACTGCGAGATAGGGGTGGTGGTGGTGGTGACGTTGGAAAGGGCCGAACGCAGCCAATCAGCGGCTGCACAGATAACTGGCTCACCAGACGTGGACTCTTCAGCGAGCCAGGCGTAAAATTTGGAGGAGAGGCGGCGATCGTCTATCGCAACCGAGTTGGCAGGCTGTTCAATGCGTAGGACAATCAACGGTGGGAAGTCGACTGAGGGATATCCCACTGGTAGCGTCACTGACAACACAGCGCTCACGGGTGGCTAAGTAAAATGGCAGTATAGGAGAGTATGCAAAACCGTCGATCCATAAGCAAGGACAGAAAAACAGCTTCAAAAGCAACTGCATAACTGAAATGCAGAAAGCAGCAGAATATCAGGTGGAATCCTACTCTGGGTCCCAGAAATTGGTTAAAAAATCTAATTTTATCGCAACAAAATTCTACGTCACAAATAAACACAGAAACTAACTTACATTTATTACTGACACATAATTTATTCAGTGGGACAGATTTGAACATTTTTCACTTATTTTTACTTTACACTTTACTGAGTTTCTTGATATTCCTGAAAGGAAAAAATGCTGTTTAGGAGGTCAGCTACTTACCGTTCTGGTGTTAGATTAATATAGTTCGTGGCACCAAGTGCCGCGGACACCTACATTTTACATGCTCAAAAACTTTACGTTACCTTATTTTATTTGGTTTACTTAACTTATTGACATTAAAGTTCAGTGTTCAGTTCATTATTTATTTAGGATTATTTTGTTAAGCAATTTTAACTTGCTTAACTTTACGTTTTTTAGTAAGTTGATTATAATTTTAGTTTTTTTATTTTCTCAGTGCGGTTATTTACCAATAATTGCAAAATTGCGCATTTTAATTATGGCGCGTTTTTTGTTGACAAACATTCGATAACTTAAATAATTATTCTTGTTATATCTATTCTTTAATTTTTAATTTATATTTCAATTCCTTTGCATACTGTACACTCTTTAGTACAGCTGGCACTGCATTACAGAAGGATGGAGCTTCCGCGTGCTGATCTGGGACCCAAACTAGGATTCTACTGAATATCAAAACGATAACAAAACAACGAATGCAAGTTGGCCGGCTTTTCGGCTACCCTAACAAACTTGAGCGACCATAAAAGCTTGGTGCATGATGCAAGTCAAACGCGGATCGAATAAGCTATCACGGCACTAGAACGTCAAAGGGAGAAAGTGAAGGGTTAGTTTAGCTCTTATACTTGTAACGGCTGTGATCATGCCTGATCTAGCCGGCCTCAGTGATTTCACGGACGGTACGCCTCCACGCGTGAGGATTGGCGGCAGCGGATACGGAAAGCTCCACTCAGTCTCTTCGCTAACGATGGAGACCGAAGATAAAGGGCTCAAGAACTGCTTCCATGTCTTGACGGACGGTGTCGAGCCAAGTCTTCAGTTGCCCCCACTCTTCGACGCCTCCGGATGGGCTGTGGTGCGGGGTCGATAGCAGCATAGCAAAGCTCTTAGGACGGACGACGGAGAACTGCCCAAACCACCTCAATTGTGTTTCTTGAATGGCCTGAGATATGCTCGCGATACGATCGCAGCGAGGGCGGAATGTCTCATTCGAGATGAAGTCAGTATACTTAACACTTACACTGAACATGCTGGCGTTCTGCTGACTCTAAGTCTATTTGTGCAGGATGCGCTGCGTAGGATGTCAATCGCCGACCTGCCGGTCAGCACTTTTCTCCCTCTCTCTCGCCACACACTCTTAAATATTGCCACTATTAAAATAGTATTAACAAAAGGTAAGTAGCATTGTTTTTGTAAATAAAACCTGTCTAAGGTTGACATAGTACTACTTTGTGTTCAGATTATCGGGGGAAACAAGGGACACACATAACTATTTAACCTCTTCTTGAAGAGCTGTTGAAACTTCGACCAACCAGAAGAAGACGAATTGCTTCCTCAGCAGAAATGACAGTGTGTAAGCCCAGGCCCTTTTTAGATACATTTCCTTTGGAGTCCACTTAAAGGGCCAGCGGTTTACGAGTCAACTTTGATCATTGGGCACCCAAAAACTCAGGAGAGCCGAAGTCAAGACAACGAGACAAAGGACTGAAGTCACAGCCTCATGTCCTTTCGAACAATATCTGGAATAAGCGGGGTAGCACTAGAGGACAGATGACTGATCTAGTCTGACTGCAAGATTATAGGTGGCCTGTGTTACAGTTGCAACAAAACATCAGTAGATGCAAGTCTAGGTGAATTTGAATATTCCCGACAGACTGTGAGTCTATGAAGATGAAGATTCGATCGCCAGGACAATACTTTTATTCGCCTGACGTTTCAACATCCCTCACGGATTCTTCGTCAGAGACATTAGTAGAAAATAGCAGTAGTCGAAACGGGTAAAACATGCACACGGAATCACCACGCGTGATGAAATTTCAGAAAGTCAAATTCCGCATGTCAGTAATCAAGCAGTCAACACGCAAGAGGGCAATTATCGTTAATTGTTGTTTTTTGTCATAAGTGTGCAGTAATGACTCTATCCTATAAATACTACAACCTTCTGTGCATTTGTTACCCGTTTCATGAAGAATCCATGACGGATGTTGGTTAGTAGCCCTTGTTGGATCAGGAGTCCCCGCCTGAATCCAAACTGGGTACAGTTGGGAGACGGAGAAATGCCGCGACCTCAGCCGGCTTGGGCCAAAGGTCCACGGGGGTGAATTCGGTGTCTGGCCGGGAACTGCAGGCAAACAGATGTTGAGAGTCATGCAGAGAGACGCCGCAGTCGGGCAGCTGTCGTGTGTGGATGTGTTGGATCGGTGTTTGTACTAGCGAAGGCGCATGGACTAGCCCCTGTGTAGCTGCGCCAGGGTACAGCGATTGACCCCCGGGAGTTGTCGTTCAGGGGCCGCAATCGGAGGTGGATAGCCACCCAAAAGGAACGGGGGTGGTAGCTGAATTTTGCGTCCACAGTAGCTCTCTAGTGCAAATTCCGGAGGCCTATCATGATGGCAGAGCCATCAATGGGCAGATCCGAGAGACATGATGCCACAGCTTCCTTGTGGAGAGCTCTAAGAGACGGTCGAACACCGCGGCTAGGTTCGCGGCCTGGCAGCGGTGTTGATTTGGATGACCGGGTTGCGAACCGGTCCACCAAAACTGCTGACCTAGGAGTGCGTTGTGAGGGGCGAACAGCAGGACAGAGGCCTCTGCATGGAGAGGATCGATAGGCAACATCTTGTAGCAACCCGTGATTGAGCGGCAGGCGACGGATGTCAAAATGTCAGCCAAATAAAAGTGTTGTCACGCGATCGAATGTTCTTCTTCTAAATTACTTCCTGGGACTCCTATGTTCGCTTGTATTATGAGTCCATACTTCAACTTGCAGATGGTCCAATTCTTTAAACAACTACAGCCCAGGTCCAAGCCCCGAGATTTCCCGATTGGATGTCTGGGTACGGCTGGCTAACAACACAAAATAAGGCCAAAATGCTCCCGTGGCCCACTTTTTCGATTACATCTTTACATATAAAAAAACCTTAAAACACACGGTCCAAATTACCTCGGTATTTTTAATCTTCAGACTGAAATCGACGTCGCAGTCCTCTACCGGTAGGCCATCCGATGCGAGGCAGTCTAGCTGTTCTATGACATCTGGGCGCGAAAATGTCAACTCTTGATCCGTGAATATGGAACGGAGAAGGTTTATTTCGGCCAGTTTAGCTGCAATCTGAGACCCATCCATTGAGATGCTAGTTTGAAGATGAAGAAGGTTTGCAGCAGACGACAAATGCGACCATAGGCGCGTCCACGGGCAGCTGTTCAGACAGTGGTGTGCACTCTTTATGCTGGAAGTAGTATGGGGGAAAAACAAGGAACATATAGTGGGTATGTTTGCTACTGAAGGCAAATTAAGTAGAATACATGTCTTTTTATAGAGAACGCTCGCTCGGCAGAGGGTAACAGACTGCTTCGATTAAGGACAGCCCTCTCTGTCTCCCTCTCTCCTACCACCAACACTATCCTTCGGTTTCCTAGATACAAGACTATAACATAGATAAAGTGGAGTCTCGGGTGATGAACAGCCTCATCTACAAACGTTTTAGGTAACGAGCGAGCCACTGGCAGAACTGGTTTGTTTCGATTGACGAGCTTCCGCTCAGGTAACGAGCTAACAGTGCGTGCGTGTGCTCTCTCTCTCATTTTCTTTCATTCCTCTCTCTCTTCTTCGTCTGCTTCTTCTGCGCACCCACAATTACAAGTTTCACCAGCCCGTGTCTTTCTCACCTTCTTTTAGCCCCACACACGGACGCCAACCGGCAAGGGAGTATTCGGGTAGTCGATGATTGAATGGTTACCCCGTCTCAGAGGGGTGTTGGCCCGGACTTCGTACCTGGCTGCTCCCACCCTTCTACGATTCAACGTCTGTATGCATATACAATGCCAGACTTCAGCAAACCACGGTCCCTAAGGCCTGGTAGACGCTGGCACTTTCTCTCGGTTCTGATTCCCGCTGGGTTTCAGTCCGCACCTCAGGTGACCGATCAGCTAGGCGGTGGGGGAGAGAGTGAAGTCGACCTTACTATGATAAATATGAATGCGCTTGAATCGATCACGGTGCGCTAAAAGCCGTGACTGGGAGGGTTCGCCAACTGACGGGATAACTCGGACCTCCTACGTTGCTGCTCTTCTAGTACGCACGTGTTTGTATGTGCGTATGCAAGGAGATGGAGGGCTGAGCGCCAGGTTGCAATGGCTCCTTCTTAATGTGGCCTGTATGGCGCTGCCGTGCACGCGAGAGCCTACCTAGCGAGGTATGCTGAGTCAAGTGTGCGCGTGCTGAGTGACTATCGCGCCAGCCACCTACACTCTCCCTCATCCCCGGCCTCATTGAATTTGTCTTTGCATCGGAAACGGAAGTGCGAGTGACGAGCGAGTGGGTAAATTCTCCGCAAGTCTGCTTTAAATCCTCTTTTCGTTCCCGGTAGTTTGTTGCGTTGCTTCAGCTTGCTGTAGCCTTCGTGCAGTCTGCCCAGCTTGCTTCAGTTTCTGCCTCGACTTGCTTCAGCGCTTGCTGCGGCTTGTTGGAGTTCGCGGCTGTCCATTGTCAAAATCAACGGGAAAATTGTCGTGTGTGCTCGTGTCTGCCTGTTCTTCCGCTCTTTCTCGTCCTCTTCCCTTGCGCAAGCTACTCTACAATGCTCATGCTCCCTGTTTTCGTTCGCAGCACTAGTACCCCTATTGTCACTAATATTACTCGCACCATTACCAGCAGCCGCAATTATACTAGTCACACCTCCAGCTTAGTCTTTTAGCACCAACGAAAGCCTTATCACTCCCTGAAGATCCTTCGCTGAAAGGTAAGCTGAGTTCTCGTTCTTTCGTTTCGTTTTCTTTCGTATTTCCTTTCTCACTTCTTGTTCGTTCTTTTTTTTATCTCTCTTTTCCTCCCTTGCACAACCTGCTATACCATGCTCATCTCCGATCTGTTTTCTCGTTCAGCACTGCGACCATCCCACCTCAGGCGACGGATCATCTAGGCGGTGGTGGGGGGGGGGGAGAATGAGGTCGACCCTCAGCGCATTTTTTACTCACTATAACCAGTCTGACACTTTTGAAGATATCGCGTTGCGCTCAAAGCCCTGGTCTGGAGGGTTGCCAATCGACGGGATAACTTAGATACCGCAGTCAGCCCAGTGTGTGTATGTGTGTGTGCTCTTGTTCTGTTCTGCGTTGCTCCCGCATGCTGTCGCTTTCGTGTTGCTTGCCCAGCTTGCCTCTGTGTATGCTGCGGCTTGCTTCAGCGTTTGCTGCGGCCTGTTGGATCGATGGGGGAACTGTCGTCGTGTCTTGTTCTGTAGAGTGGTTACTGCGGGCTGAGGGTCAGGCTGCAATGGCTCCTTCTTCATGTAGCCAGTATGACGCTCCCTGTCGGGAGCCTACCTAACGAGACGGGCTGTTAGTACGCGTGCTGAGTTTTGGTCGCGCCAGCCGCCTGCGCCTTACCTCATCTCCGGCCTTCTTGACTCTGTCTTGACAACGGGGTCCGGGTGTGGGCGGTCAGAGAATGTGGTACATTCTCCGCGCGTCTGCCTCGCTGTTTACCTTGTGGAAGTTACCGTGTTGCTTCAATTCATTGAAGCTCGTAGTGGATATCGTCGAAATTGACGGTCGAACTGTCGTCCGCCGTTTAGTGGATCCTCGGTCGCCTGCAGTCAATCAGTGAACTGATGCAGTTTTCTTGGTTGGCTGTTGCGTTTCGCAAGAGAGTGTTCCACATGAGGAGCCAGTGCCGGAACGGATTAAAATCGTCAACCAAGGTTCGACTGTACACCCTCGTCAGTGGCGACTACTGGCCGACCTACTTGCCAGGAGGCCTGATAACCCTGACGTCATAACAAAGGCGTGGCCTTTGTCAGGACCTGGACTTACCATGCCGTCTGCAGATCGAATCACGGGCGGTCTCGAGGCAAAGAGGACCAATGAGGCTGAACAGAGATGCACTGCACGTACAGATTGAACACAGACGCGATCACACTAGCCAAATGAGAACACCAAAAGTTGATATCCTTTCGCTAATCAACATTGAGTAAGATTGTACTACTGATTATCCTGTGGGCTATTCTGAAGTCATTTCGGTCATAATAGAATGCCGGGCAACAGTAGCTTATGTAGCCCCACTCATTATTCCCGACAACCTGCATGTTTTCCTACGAAAACGGTGGTTATGGGCTGGAAATTAGGACACACAGTAGAGTATACTTTAATAAATGCTATATGCATTTTATTTTACTGTATTTAAAAGTGTTGTTGATTTATATCTGCCAATTTTCCTTATCTGTATTATTATTTAACTTATTGCGGAAAAACCCGATTATCAAATTGCAGGTTTCTTGAATTTCCCGAAAAATTGAAATGGTGGTTAGGAAGCTGTCTACTTCATCATATCTGAGGTCCAACTTACCGTTCTGGAGCTAGATTAGTATAGCCCGCGGCGCGAAGCGCCGCACACACCTTCAATTTACATGCGGAACAACTTACTCCCAGCGGCCGCGGGAAACAACTTCGACTGCATTTTTTTTCACTTTACACTTACTACTAAAAATGTCTTTCTCTTCCTATCCTATTTCCCCAGTCCACAAAACTCTAAATTCACGGTTTTTCTAGGACAGAATGCTGGGAGTAGACGTATATGAGTGGGCTACGTAAGCTACTTTTGCCGAATGCCGACCTTTTAACGAGCTTCTTTTTGACCACTAACAAAACGTATGTACTGTAAAAAGTGGCTACTGATGTAGTATTCATTTTTATAATTGATTTTGACTGCGTTTGTAAATTTCAGTATATTTTGTGGAAATCATACAGAAAAAAATATTCCTTGTACTCGTTTGGTAGGATAATACGCCTTCTTTAAATGCTACACTTAAAGGAAGGCTATCTTTCGTTTTAAAAAAGTTTCTAATTGTGAGCTTTCAACGATTGTGAGGTGTTCATTCATGAAATACCGAACCTGACAATTTATTAATGCTGTCTATAATGTATGCAGCATGTTCCACATCTGTTGCAATATTTTGTGAGAACCAGGTGACCTCTTCCTCAAACCGTAGGCGAAAACGTTTTTTTCCTTAAAGAGGATGTACACAGCGTGTAGTTTGTGAACCTTGAATTCAAGTGTAACAGTCAGTAGGTTTCAAAAGTATTCGGCAATTTATAAACGTTTTAAAACCGAAAGATAGCCTTCCTTTAAGTATAGCATTTAAAGAAGGCGTAATTCCCTACCTAACGAGTACAAGGAATAATTTTTTCGTGTATGATTTCCATAAAATATACTGGAATTTACAAAGGCAGTTAAAATCAATGATAAAAATGCATGCTACATGAGAAGCCACTGTTTACAGTACATACGTTTTGTTAGTGGTCAAAAAGAAGCTCTTTAAAAAAGCCGGCATCCTATCGTGACCGGAATGACTTCAGAATAGCCTACAGGATAATCAGTATTACAACCTTACTCAATGTCGACAGAGGGGGGAGAGAGAGAGAGAAAAAGACTGATAAATAAGGCTGCCTTAATAAATTGTGAAATGCTTACGGCTGAATCACCCTGGTGACGAAATATGCTCTAATGTAGAAGAGCGAATGCCAAAAATCTGTTTTAAGAAAAAGCAAGATACGGCAAAGAGTTGAGCAACTGAGTATCAGTCAACTTGTTTGTTATAGAATTGGACAAATTAGTACTGATTGTAGGTCTGGGAGGTCTAAGAAATCCAAGAAAGTGCGCGTCAAAGAACCTGAGAAGTGTTTTGTCTTTGATTTGGTGGTGGTGGTGGTGGTGGTGGTGGTGGTGGTGGTGGCATATTTCATTTAATTATTAATGCAATATCCATTATCAGACGATTTAAATAATCCTTTCAATGCATCTAGTGAACTGGCAGGTCTGTGGGACGAGTCAACGTATGCATAAAGAGCATAAACAGGGGGGGGGGGTGTATGGGCCGACTAAAGAGAAGAAAAGCAGACTCCTAAAAGCCTAAATGAACACCAACAGTTCTACGTCACTGATTCTGCATCACCTCAACACGTGACCCAAAGTCGCCACTTAAACACCCATTTAACACGCAGCTTTATTAACAATATGCTAAGTCAAGCAATGCATATCAAGCAGAAATAAAATATATTTTCAATTTATTTTCCCAAAATGAGTATCTTTCGGACTTTGCTCGTCAACACATACGGCAACAACAATTCAAATAAAGGGCTATTCTCAGAGCTGCGACCATGGAAGCGGCGTCAAAACCAACGAGTTGGCGAGTCCTCCCATCTTGTCTGAGCAAAATTGTGTACCAGCCTGCAATTACCTTGGGCACTAAGCTTGTACACCTTAAGGACAGGATTGGCTATCTCAACAGAAAACTAAATCGTCTACAAAATGCCGTGTTCCAGTTGTGATGTAATCTATTTTGGCCAAAACGGGAAATCTCTATCCACCCGCATACATGAACACCAGTTAGTGGTGACACCACCTATCACAGGTTGTGATGCACAGTGACTACAGGACAAATATTTGATGGGGAAAAACCAAATTGTTGGCACCTAACGATGGGTCATGCACTCAGACGAGGCATGCATTAAAAGGCATATCGAGTAAGATACCAATTACAAACGCCTCGAAGTTAGACGAATGCATAAACAAGCACTATCAACCGGATAATGCAATGCAGCCAACCATATCATGTTGGGTTAGGCATCGTTTTGAGTTAACTGTGTTCGCACATCTCTCCTCTGACTGACGAGCTGGGGAGCCAGAATCAAAAATTTACACATTAAAAACTATTCGTTCCCAAAGAACTTCCCTTGCTGTATATGGCATCCAATTCCATGTGCCGCTTAATGCACTAGTCATCGGAATTAACGAACTCTCAAATTTCACGGCCTTTCTTAGATGGGCTGGAGACAACAACGCACGTTTGGTCCCTGTGACAGTTGCAAGGCAGTTTATTGCAGTCCAACAGGAAAATTGGTCTCAACAGGCTTACACGAACACCAATTGGCAGTAAGCAGCCGAGACTACCTGTCTAAAGTTGCCATGCATACACTAGAAATCGGGCACAAATTTGCTTGGGACCAAAATTGCATTGTTGGCTCCTGCTCATCTAAGAAGGGCAGCGATGATCCATGCCCTTATTGCCACATCGAATTGAATGCTATGTGCATTCATCTTAAAAAGCATGGAAAAGACGGTAACCAATCCGGCCTAGATGCTTACAACAAAGTCAAGTATTGGCCGAAATAACTAGGCATTATTCATTTTTCCAGCAGGTAAAAAAATGCTAACTGTACTGTACACTCTGATGACGACCTGGGAAACCAGGTATCGTGTCCCAAAGAACTACCAAGATTGAATTTTACTTCTCGAGGTGCTCATTTTCCGAATCTTTATATATATATATACCCCGTTCCATCCCCCAAAGAATATGAAGAAGAAAAGGCGCGTTCATGAACCACACTGTATTGGTGCTGGCGTTTCGAAAACATGCTTGTTTCCATCATCAGAACGGTGAGGTGATCGTTCCTGCTTGTCTTGGTTTGTTTTGTCTTACTCTGATGATGGACACAAGCACGTTTTCGAAACGTCAGCACCAATACAGTGTGGTTCATGAAGGCACCTTTTCTTCTTCATCTTCTTTGGAGGGGGGGGGTGGGGAACGGGATAATTTCTCTGGACCTCGTATCTTCAGCCATGTTAATATATATACGTTGCAAGGTACGCATTCCAAGTAATTAATTATATTTCCCAAAGAACGCATTACACTTCAACATGCATACACACATATGAATATATGTGCTTCGTCGATCTAGAAGAAAAACAATTAAGTTCCGCTTGGCCCAGGGGCTCACAATTAGAGCCCGCGCATGGCGACTATGACGATAGGATGGAATGGCTGATGATGTCGAATAAGCCGAAAATTGTCTTTGTCAGTTGCACTCCATCATACGTCTGAAGTCGCTAAGCGACTGCCTGCGATCGCTCTAAAACGAGCCTAAAGGCACAACGGGATAAGCACTTTCCCTAATCAGATAGATCGGCGGACAGCCTACTTCCAGCGTATATTCCCGATTGAAATCGACAAAGTTACGAGCCCGTGGTGCAATGGTAGAGTGATACACTTAATGGCCAAAGATCCCGAGTGATCCACACCTGGAATCGGGTATGACTGGCTGATGATGACTAATAAGCCGAAAACGGCAATTTCGGTCTCCCTTGTCTGTCGGTTCCACTCCATATGCAAAGAGACGACTGTCTGCGGGTCCAGTCGACAATTAAAAGCGTGCCACTACGCACTTTGCAGTCAAGTTTTTTTGTTCTGCTAATGCCAGCCAGACCTCTGCCCTAAACTGACATTCGTTATATCAGTTAGAAAGGAGACTATCTTCTGCAAACAGGAACAAAAACACTAAAAGGCAAATGAGCTTTCGATAAATTTATTTTTACAAGAAGGAATTTCAGGGTGAAAGGCATCGATGAGAAGGGCAAAGCCCGTGAAACCGCATAGTACTTCCTCAGGCACATATTGCTTTCTCACTAACAGACTCCTTGTTCAAAAATGTGTCCTGAAAATATTGGGGCATTTAAAGTAAAAACTAACCAAATCGTAAATCACTCGGATCATCAACGAACAACTGGGACAGCGTGCAATATCTTCTCCACTTTCCAGCTCCTCCTATACGAAAGACTTGCCCTAAGACGGTCGATAGCAACAACTAAGCCTACCTTCGTAATCTGGAATCTGTCACCACACGGACATGGATAGAAGTAAGTCTCCTCATCTTCGTCATACTCCATGTCCTCAATTTCCACTTCGTCGTGGAGAACAGACATTGCCTCTCGAGTTCTTCCACCAATCAGCAGGGGCTAACAGAACCTACACGAGGAAGGAGGGAAAGCCGTGGAAACTGGGAGGGGGGGCAGTTTGACGAGATTAAATTCTACCGTTTATTAACGTTTACTGATCGCTAACGGAACTCACTCGTCCCACTCTATCTTAGAGGTCATTCTCGAGCCCCTCGCTAGCAGCCGCATTGTCGACAAAGGCAAGGGAGAATGGAATGGCCATTTCTGGCTCATTAGCCGCCATCAGCCAGTCATATCGAAGCCCAACCGAGGCTCGAACTCGCGAATTTTCTGGTCAGAGGTCTGACGCACTAAACATTGAGCTAAGAGATCATTGCCTTGCCAGTGTAGATATTTTGACACTCGTTAAATTGCCAATAGAAGTGAATATGCGAGTTCCAGAAAGCAGTTCAGAAGAAGAAGATGCGACCACGGGAACAAGGGTTTTATCTTCCTGACGTTTTGGATTCTGTAGAGAATCCTTAATCATAGGTGACCGTAGGATAGTCTGTGCTATGCACGGATAGGGGTGAAACATGCACAGATTGCACGGTATTTATAGTTCGGAGCGGTGTTCCGCATGCGTACTGTAATTATCCACTCCTGTAGCCACCGTTAGGATGTTTACTGGTGCAGTGATGGCTTGAGACTTCGCATTCAACTCATTAATTGTCATAAATTCCTTGTCCGTGTCGGATTCGGGCTTGGTAATTGCGCGACAATTATACGCGCTGTCTGAGAGTTTTTGCTGGGTCCCGCTCTTCCCACGTGACTGCGTCTCTTGCTCAGGCCATTACTCAGTACGCAGTATGGGAACGCCAACTCGATGCGATTGTTGATGGACTGGGGGGAGCTGAGAACCATGAATCGAGCCTGCTTGTACTTACTTGACTCGAGCAGCTCGCGGCTCACGCGGTTATTCCCTCTTGCGAAGATTTCGGCCTCGTTGAACTTGAAAATGTGGCCGGGTCCCGTCGAGTGTGCTGCAACCTGGGATTTATCGTCCTTCTTCCTCACCGCCGCTACGTGCTCGGCCATTCGTGTCTTGAGTAATGCTCCGGTTTCTACGACGTGGTTTCTTTGACCACAACTGCACCAGATCTGCTGAACGACTCCAGCCGTCCCCGGCCGTGGTAGTGGGTTTTTCAGTCTCATGACCCGGCGCCTGTTAGTTACTTCTGCCCTCTGCGTAACTCCAAGTGGGGTGAGCAGGTGGCCAAATGCTACCGATACATTCTTCACCTACGGTAGAACTCGCCAAAGTTTTGGGTCAGTTGGATTTGTTTTCTTGCCTCGTCTGCGCATGCACTGGTCGACAAAATTGTGCGGGTAACCATTCATTCTCAGTGCCCGTTGAAGATATTGTAATTCAGCAAGTTTGTCTTCCACTTCGCTGCAATGCGTCTCAACGCGCCGGTATAGCACTCTTAAGCAGCTGCGTTTACAACTGGTCGGGTGGTTGCTGCTGAAGTTCAGGACTTGCACAGTGTTGGTCGCTTTCCTAAACACTTTAATTTTTAGGCCGCCACCCTCTTTGCGACCCCAAGCGGTTGTTACAGGAACAGAAAATTATAGCACGCATGTGGATGACCGGTACGACCTACAAATACCGTGCAATCTGTGCATGTCTCACACCATTCTACAGTGACTGGATCAGCGGAAGAACCTTGCAGGTATCGGCTGAGACGACTCGAGCCAGGTCCCGAAACGATGCCTCCTTCCGCCAACTTCGAAAGCTGGCAGCAAAGTCGGCTACAGATGACCGGCAGAAGTATTGGTTCGAAACGGCGACTTCTATGGAGCAGGCTTCTAATGCTGGTGACACCCGAAAATTGTACCAAATCATACGCCAGGTTAGTGGTAAGCCCCCGGCACTCTGTGATTCTGTTCGCGATGTGAATGGAGGATTTATTGCCAACAACTCGGCCAAGGTCGATCGCTGGCGTGAACACTTCGAGCACCTACTTAACTCTGACGAACAACCCATCACACCCTCCCTCTCCTCCACAGCGGAGTTTCAATCCTCTCCTGCCTACGCAGTGTCGTGTGACATCCCTTCCGAAGACGAAGTTACCAATGCAATGCAGAGGCTACGCAACAACAAGGCATGCGGAGAGGACGGTATTCCTGCAGAAATCTACCACTTCTGTGTCGACACTCTGGCTCCTCGGCACCATGAGGTGATTGTACAGGCGTGGCGAGAAGAGACCGTTCCCCATGACTGGGGCTCAGGTATCCTTGTACCTGTCCACAAGAAGAGAGATACGACAAAATGCGAGAACTACCGTGGCATAAGTCTTATCGATGTTGCTGCAAAGATCTTCGCGGTTGTTCTTCTCAGGCGCTTTCAGTCTGTACGTGACTCCAGGACACAACCCAACCAAGCCGGATTCCGAGCTGGGCGTGGATGTGCGGATCAAATATTCACACTGAGGCGCACTCTAGAATTCCGCCATAACTACCAACAACCGACGGCCGTTTGCTCCGTCGACTTTACCACCGCATTCGATTCTATCCGTCGTTAGTCCCTGTGGCGGATAATGGAACTGGATGGAGTACCAACCAAACTCATTGCGATGATTAAGGCCTACTATCGGTCTACCACCGCACGAGTCCTGGTCCACAACGATCTCTCTCAGTCGTTTGATATCCGGTCTGGTGTCCGACAGGGCTTCGTCCTTTCGCCCATTCAGTTTAACTACGTCATTGACTGGATTCTCGGCAAAGCCCTACATGAAGAGGACGGTGTTAAACTTGCACCCGGACGCCGACTAACTGATCTTGACTACGCCGATGATATTGCGCTGTTAGCCTCAAGCTTTGATGGTCTACAGTCAGTAGTGTCGCGGTTAAATGAGATCGCTATGTCGATAGGCGTGTCCATAAATTCCGGAAAGACGAAGTTGTTCTCGAGCTGCAGGAAAAAGCACCTTTGGTGATTGATGGCCATCAACTTGAAAAAATAGACAGCTTTAAATACCTCGGGGCGAGGCTGCTACCGAATGGGCAGAGCAAGGACGACATTGTCTCCCGTATCGATGCTGCTCGCTGGGTTTTCTCAATCCTTCGAAAGCGCCTATGGATCCGACGTGACATCTCCATCGCCACGAAGATTCGTGTATACCGTGCATCCATCCGGTCAGTCCTCCTCTATGGATATGAATGCTGGGCTGTACGCGCTGAAGATGAGCGAAGACTAGAGGTCTGAACACCATTGCCTGAGGACGTTCCTGCGAGTTAATCATAGCGACTTCATCTCAAATGAGACAGTCCTCATCCGCTGCGATCGTATCACGAGGATATCTCAGGCCATTCAAAAAAGGCGACTGAGGTGGTTTGGACACGTTCTCCGTCGTCCGCCTCATGAGTTTACCTATGCTGCGCTCGACCCGGCACCGCAGCCCACCTGGAAACGTAGAAGAGGAGGGCAACTGAAGACTTGGCTAGACACCGTCTGTCAAGACATGGAAGCAGTTCTTGGACCTTCTATTTTCGGCCTCCGTCGCTGGAGAAGGGACTGAGTGGAGCTTTCGAGATCCGCTGCCACCAATCGCCACGCATGGAGAGGTACCGTTCGTGACATCATTGAGGCCGGCTAGATCAGGCATGATCACAGCCGTAACAAGTACAAGTACCATTCTACAATTGCCTTTGATTGAGGAGTATCGACAAAAGCCGAAAAGTCGGGAGAATAAAACCCTCTTTCCAGTGATCGCATCTTCTACTGAACTCATTAAATTCCACTAGGGAAATTCTATCATATTTTTGCACAAGAATCAGGATATTGTGGGCTGATTTGACTGCATAACTTACCTGGTATTACCATTTGTCCCGGTCAAACTAGCTCCAAGTGGACGAACTTGAGCAGAACACGGTGATAGGAAAGATTTGCATCATTTAAAAATAATTCACAGGCATGAAGATGGGGCAGAAGCTCTTAGCCACCAACCGCCAAATTATAAGGTACACGCTTGCCGAACAGCAAGGTCGTCTAATTGAAAGCGTTGCCGATTGTTCCGGCAGTTTATTGCCTCTGCAGTGGTTGAACCTTCTTCACTAGAGTTTCAACCCGATAAAAATCTCAATGTAAGTTTTCTCTACTTTTTTGTTTAATAATCAGCTCTTAGTTTGGCTTCTCATATGTACGCTTAGCCTAGAATGCTTTCTTAGGAGCACAGCCAATTTTCATCTTCGCCGGCCGGTGCAAACAGAGAGATCAGGTGACTCCGTGTGCTCTTGACAGTGGTCAATATATTGCCCAGCCATTACTGTTATGAATTCAAAACAGATAGTAGTTTTTAGGCAGAATGTTGTATAGACAAAACAGAAGGCTGTCCGTAAGTAGAAGGTGTGTCCAGAATGAGGGAACCGTTTTGTTACCTAAGGGAGCTTTATGGTGGGGCTTAAAAGTCATTGGCTGAAAGATAATGAGTCAGAATAAAGAAAGGATTTACGCTCGCCCGCGACCTTCAACGCCTTGCGAGAACGCCTTGTCCCGACATCACGTGCGGGCATACACAGCAATTTCTGTCAGGTGCTTTGTGGTATTAAAGTAGGCAATAAAAACAGAATTAGTAGGTTTCTTGGCAGTATCCCGTCGAACGATGCCAAGCTTTAAGTTTATGATTTCCTAAATATGACATGGAGGCGTTGTCTACTAGTCAACTGGTAAGTTAAAAACTTGTCCAAATATGGCCCATAACGGAACACCTACTGATAGTTGGGATGCTCAGGGAGCATGAAAAGCCACACACTATGACATTTTACTATCGCTGGGGATGGTTACTCATCGATAGGGGGTCAAAACGGTATTATGGTACGACAAATATTCACGAATCGAGGCAAATTTTCGCATCCTAGGTATGTGTACAGATTAAGAAGTCGTTTTGATCACCAGAATTGTAGTTTTATTTGTCTGAGCTTTCGAACTCTTGCAGGAGTCCATCATCAGAGATAAAACCGTCAATGAAAGCAAGCAACATTTACAGGGGGAAGGGGCCAATCAACCGTCAACGAAAGCAAGCGACATTTACAGGGGGAAGGGACCAATTAACCATCAACGAAAGAAAGCAACATTTACAGGGGGAGGGGCCAATTAACTATACATGTTGCTTGCTCAATCTACGACCAATATTGTCCAGTATCAAATAAGCTCATGCTGGTTACATCCAGTCTAAAGTTTATCACGTTACCTAACAGTCAGACGGACGGAACTGCAGATCTAACCTTCTATCTGTCCCCTACATCTTGCATAACCATCTATAGTACAGAGAACATGTTTCATGTTGCAGCGTCTGCACTAGCCAATCCGGTTGATGAGCCAGCGTGCCTCAACAACCGGCCTTCATGGATGGGAGGCAACATTCCCTCGTCTGCCTGTTGATTTCTGAACGCCAAAATTCCTTTTTCTCGTCAATAGAAGCATACATGCGTGCCCCAGGTTCTTGTTGTAACGAACAAGAAGAAGACGCGATCTCTGGAACGGCAATTTTATTCTTCTGAGCTTTCGACTCCACAAGAGAAGCCATCGTCAGAGAAAGTGAGAAGACAGCTTCTCGTGTGGATTCGAAAGCTCAGAAGAATAAAATTGCCATTCCAGAGATCGCGTCTTCTTCTTAACATTCCTTCGTCTGTCTGCTAAGAGCTGGCCGGTTAAGTCCAGTTTAAGACTGAATATCAGTAATCTATCCTCATCTACAATTTCTGTCTGCCGGAACACTACTCGCTGCCAAAGCCTTGACGCTTAGCGTGAACGAAAATCTACGTCAGGAGGTCATTTTTTTGAGGTCCATGTGTGCTTCGGCAGGCTTAAGGTGAATTCGGTTACTTACGTGTGCATCTGTTCTAAGTGATTATACTTATAGTATACTATCTACTGGCCTTAGTAAGCATGATTGCTAGGAATAAGCACTGTTAGCATAGGCACGTATCCATAGCAGCAGTATTTTAGTCCGTACATAATAGAAACGTACACAGCTCGATGGAAACCAAGGCAAACGCTGCTGTGCTCGGGGCCCCAAGCATGTACTTATACGAAATAACGAAACTCAGTCACACTCCTTGTTGAAACCAAGGGAATATGAGCCCTAGCGTTGGCTTAATCAGCGTCATCTCTGACGGATGGTGGCGTCAGTGCCAGCGCCGAGATTGAGGGGATATGAACTCAGTGCTGACTTTAAGCAGCGTCACTTCTGACTTACAAAACATTCAGTAATAGTACCAGCAAATACTATCACTCACCTACATCCTAGAAAATAGTATCAGAAGTAGCAGTATTGATAGTAGCAGTACCAGTCCTGGCTTACTCAAGTCTGGATGGACACCTATTATAGGTGAGTAAGGGCAGACAGTGCAGTAGTACCCGCGCAAATTCTGCCGTCACTGAAGACTAATTAAGGCGGTGTTTCAGGCTGCATTGGAGAAAGTGGCTTCCGCCCGAAGCCTGCTTCAGTCATCTCGACTTCACTCTTGTCACCAGTCAAAGCGATCAGAGTTAGAGTGAGGTAGACACTTGCGCATTTTATTTCACTATAATTTCGTATTTAGCTCTATTACTGTCTCTGCTCTTGGTGGACTTCATCGAAATCGATGGTCAAACTACACACACAGAGAGACAGTTCTAAGTGGTAGTAGACTTGCGTTGCATCTATCGCACTCTCTCCCTCTCCTCCACCCCTGCACAGTATCATGATCACGTCAAGAAGACCGGAGGCGGGAGAGGGCATGATTGGCTGGCGCGACCGGAGCAGCCGCCGCACCTGGCTCGGGTGCCACGGGCTGGGAGTACCATTAAGGCCACATAAAGAATAAGCCATTGCAGCTTGACTCGCAGTCTTACAGTCAGCCCTAATATAACAACTCAATGGCGACCTCATTCATAGTTTTGTTGAAAATAATAGAAGGACCTTTAATTAGGCTAAGTTTTAATACTACAGGATACAGCCAGTGAACCGGTTTACAAATGATGGGATATTGCCACAATGACTGACTATATTTTAAAGGCCAGTGCTGAAAAATTATGCCAACTGACCGTCACGAAATGCAGACACTCAAAAACGTGGTGTCAGAGGACAACCTGGGAGGACTGGACTGTACCTAGAGGCCAAGGCAATTATAGAGGGCGTGGCAGCTTTTTAAAAAATCTTCTGTCATAAATTATGATGCTTCCAAATCGCTCACTAATGGATTCAGTGAGAATACGTTTGGTTGTAGTACATGCTTAACAAGGCATATATTTAACCCCATGACCGTTTAAATCCAAGGGCTTAATGAAACGTTTGCAAAAATAAGAATGTGCGCGCTAAAAGGCCTCGAAATGTTTATGCAATAAAGCAGCTGGTTACTCAGCCCATAAGATATGAAACGTTATTGCGTAACCCTGACGTTCATGGTCCGCACCTGCCACCTTCTACAAATTTACATCAAATTACTGAAGTACAACTCCTGCTCCCTATTTACTTGTCTGCACGGAAATCACCTGCCGTATTTCGGCCCTGGGAATATTCTACTAGCGCCCTGTACCAGCAGTCCCGGGAACCACAACAGACGCGTCTACGTCGCGTTCCCACCCGCTCTCACGGTGGCCAAGGTCTGCTATGCCAATCTCTCTACGATGGATCTATCTCCCCTCCTCTCCATCTGCGTTTTTTATTGACGGAGCAGCCCTTGCCGACCATGCTGCTCCGACTCCTCCACCTCCTCGCCGCCGGGATTGTGGCCCACACGGCGGGGCTCCGGATCCAATAAAGGCTACTAGCCAGCCAACCAGCAGTCCCGATTTCTGTCTTTAGTTGCTACTTAGCTGGTTGGTTTGAAGCGATACAATCTGCATAGCCTACTATGGTCGACAAGTTCCTTTATAACGCCGCTGGAATCGTGTACAGCTTACAAAAAAATTCGGCCACTAGCACCAGATGATCAGGGACATGGAAAATTTAATCGAATATTTTTTAATAAAATTAATTTAAAAAAACGTACTAGTTATGGGTCAGTGATTGTGGCACGTAGAAAAGTTTCCGAAGAGGAGCAATACCGCTTACTAGAAAAATAGACCGTCACGCCTTGTTGGTCCCCTGTGTAGCGGGCCAGGGATGTCGAGGTTGGCACACACCTAAAGGATAAGAGACCTGAAGATGGCTCTGCAGCGGAAACTCGTAGCTGGATTGATAATCATCACCCAAGCACACAAATATCAAGGCCGGAGTAGAAGGAAACGCGAATATATAGAGAGGAATCTACTAGTAATAAAGAATACGTATAGAGTAAGAAAATAATATGGGGATAGGGAACGGCGTTACACAGATACAATTCCCATATGGAGTGGAGTGTGTTCTCTTAGGTCTGATCAGTTACCGGTGGGGAATACAGTGCTGTGGGCGACTGCAGGGGCGAGACGGGAGTGCTGATATTGTGTGTGGGAAGGGGTCAGCGGCTATGAGGGGAAAGGGCACCGGTTTTTTCACTGACACTCGTGTAGCGGGCCAGGGATGTCGAGGTTGGCACACACTTAAAGGAGTAATTCACGCATATGATTCTCCAGAAGTAACGCCGAACGGGGTTTACAATCACCACAACATGCAATCGTAGAAAGAGATAGAAGAACTATGCGATAGTAAGAAATTAGGTCTGTTGATATAAAACTAATGGTAAACCAATAAAAAGAGTGGAAAGGATACGATACGGGGATTACCAAGGGACTGTACAAATGATCCGTTTGGAGTGAGGGGTGATCACAGAATATTAGTTAGATACCGGCGGGAGTGCAGCGCAATGGGCAACTGCGGGTGAGGGCCATGGTGGTGCTGACGCCAGGAGAGTGTGTAACGGTGACACAGGACGGCGGGAAGAGCGTGTAGCGGCGACATGGATTGAGGGAAAGTGGTGCCAGCAGAGGGAAAGAGAAGGAAAACCGGCATCATCACCAACAGACGTTCACACCATCCTCATCCGGATCCGCGCCAAAAGTGCCCTTGGTGCGTTCAAACACCCATGGTCCGGGTTGGTTCGTTACACTCGATCACCGCAGCTCCATCCTAGGGTCCGCACCAAAAGTGACGACCTTGGTGTACTTAAACAATCATTCAATTTCTTCGCTCGTTACACTTATGGTTGTAGAAAACCAAATATGTGGAGTACAACCGCAATACCAAAAAATAAAATCCGAAGTCATTCCATTGTATTAATTAAAACAAATTCTAAGTAATAAGTAAAGGAAAACTGATAATTCATATTCAGTCAACATGACGTGCCTTCTGTGAGTGTTTGTAAGCTGAACCTGCGCAACTTCGCCAGCAATGTTATTTCCAACTTCTATGACTGAATAAAACATTTTCTTGCATTCGAGGCCCAGGAGGCCCAGTGATTACAGACGTAGGGCTGTTGTAAAAATAAATGCAACTTTAGTAAACACTGTTGTTATACTGCTTTTAAACTATGTTTTACCTCGCTATAAACATCTTGCATCAATTTTCCAAGAAGAACCATGAGCCAGGTCACATGAAAAGACGGAAGAATCTGGGTCTCGCCATCACGACCAGCAATAAAGTTGACCGAGGCGAGATTGAGTGAAGCCAAGAACATGGCGATGATGAACACAAATTTCGTGAGTCCATTCAACAAATTGGATGAACTCAAACTGGCCGTGGATCATGTTCGATCTGACCTGATAGCGCTAACTTAAACATGGTTAACTGAGCAGATAGCAGATGCAGAGGTCAGGCTGGAAGGATTTCAGCTTATCCGCATGGACGGAACCAGACGTATGGGTGGGAGAATCGTGGTGTTCATACGATATGGTATCAACTATGTACCGGATAGTTTGTCATCACACAGGAACAATTCCTGTGAAATAGTTAGTTGGAAACTGAGAGTACTAAACCAACCTCACCTCCATATTGCTCTGGTATACAGACCACCAGGACAAAGGACGGAAGCGGACGATGCACTTAGCTCTGAAGTAAAAGAGATCTGTCGTAGCAAAAATGTCTCAATACTCGGGGATTTAAACTCTCCAGACATTGATTGGGAATTTATGCACAGCTCGATATCTAAGGAATCATTCGAACAAAAACCGCTTCATTTGGTAAATGGCGAATTTACTTCCCAGTAGGTCACAATAGACAGGCGGTTCCAAGGGGGTCAACTATCTAGCTGTCTGGATCTCGTCATTGTTAGCGATTAAAACTTTATCCTAGAATTAAATACTCAGACCCCTTTTGGTCAAAGTGATCATTGGGTTCTTGTCTGAGATTACAGTCATTTCTCGGTACCCATCGCTCGCGCAATAAAGGAAAGGACTGTATGGAAAGGAGATTATGATAAAATTAAAGGACAACTAAGAGTGAATGACTGGAATCTTGCGTAAATGTCCGACTCGAAGGGTGCCTGGTGTTTCTTTAGTAACATAACTCAGAAACTAGTAGAGGAATTGTGTCCGCTTACTTCAAGACGCCTTAGGAAACCCCATAGCTGACGCTAAGTTGACCGCCGATAGCTTCAATGCGTTCCTATCCAAAACTTTTAGTGAAAGCCCGATCGCTGCACCTCCGGCTATCCGGGCTTGGACGGGTGCCGTACTCGAAACCATAAGTTTTACCCTCTGGAACGTGACTGTAGCCATTCGTCGTTATCGTCCATCTTATAGTCCAGGACCAAATGGCGTCTCAGTTAGCCTTCTAAAAGCTGAAGCGAATGATATCTTCCCTTCTATTCTTTGTAAGGTATTTAATCTCGCTCTCGAGAGCGAAACCGTTCCTTCGTTGTGGAAGGAATCGCACATAATGCCTATTCGCAAGCATGGCCGATCGACGTCATTCGACAACTTTAGGCCAAGAAATGCACTTCCCACAGCCTCGAAGATCTTGGAGACATTGATCAAAGAAAAGATTATGTGTCGCTTGACAGAGAATAACCTGCTCAATACAGCTCAACATGGCTTTCTCGAGAAACGATCTTGTGACACCTGTCAACTCTCTTTCGTTGATTATATGCTGCAATCTAGAGACAGCGGTTTTGCCACTTATAGCGTCTATTTTGCTTTAACTAAGGCCTTTGATCGGGTCGATCATAAACTCCTCCTTCTGAAACTGGCCTCCTTCGGCATAGGTAGCAAGCCTCTGAACTACATATCTTCCTATTTGGATGCTCGCACACAACGAGTAAAAATTTCTAATGTTATCTCCAACCCCACGCATGTGAGGAATGGAGTTATACAGGGTAGTGTACTAGGGCCACTCCTATTTTGCCTTTTTGTCAACGACGTTCCAGATTGTTTTCAGTATGGTAAACCCTTAATGTACGCTAATGATTTAAAAGTCGCTTATCGATATAAACCGGCAGATCGCAACATCGTGCTCGAGCTCATAAAAAAGTATCTTCAGGCCTTCGCCCAGTGGTGTAGCACATGGTGCCTCACCCTTTCATGGCACAAATGTTCCGTTATGATTGCTGGCGACAATAACCAACCGGAATTAAGCATTGACGGCCACGAACTAAATGGCCCAGGAGTTATCAAGGATTTGGGCATATCCTACTCTAATAGTCTCATTTTGTCAGAGCACTGTGCCCCGATAGTCTCGAAAGCACACCGAACCACCGGATTTATCCTTAGAAATTTTAAGACTATCAAGGTTAGAACTAGCCTTCATAATATGTACGTGAGGCCTATTCTTGAATACTGCTCGTCCCTATTCAGTCATATGCACACTAGTGAACGGAAGAAAATAGAATCGGTGCAGCACTTCTTCACTAGAAGAGTTTTCACTACAGAACACCGTAACTTAGCCTACCAACAAAGGTTCGAACTTATAAAGCTGGATCCCCTGTGGCTTCGTCGATTGCAGAAGGGTCTATTTTTACTGTTTTAACTTTTGAATGGTCAAACCTTTAATCCTGTTAGTACAATAAGGCAGCTTGAGCACTCTCAACGCGCCAGTCATCGAGACGTACTTTTATTTCGTCCTATGGCACGTACAGTTAAGTACCGGCAACTCTTTTCAGCAAACTCCATATCAATCTGGAATAAGCTGCCCAAAATTATTAAAACCCATCAAAGCTACCCTATTTTAAGAGAGCTATTACTAGTTTTCTACATTCAGGACAACTTGCACGAATTTTGGGTGCTGACTCGTTGGAATCTCTCTTTCAATTTGATGGCGTTCGTGGACTTTGAACCCCGCCAGGCTTCATGCTGTAAATAATGCTGCTGAAGCAGCAGCCCGCAGTCTGCTAACCCTTCAGCCGATAGCGCGCAACTTCTGCCAACAACCACTGAAGGAAGACTGAGAACACAGTGTTTTTATGCCAACCTTCTCCGTCTTGAAATAATGCCCTTAAACGCTATGCAACATTTCTCCTGCTGATGTGTCAACTCAGCTGACAACTTTACATATATTCCGGTTGTATCATACCTTTGAAGTCAGGTTTTTTCACTTGAAACAAACTCTTTAACTCGCCCAGTATTGACAAAACACAAAACCTGAAACAAAACCAATACTGGCTGCAACATAGGGAGTTTGTTTTAGGTTTTTCCCGGTCATGAAGGTGTTGGAAGGCGCTAAGAAGAGCATTACCAACTCTTCACAATTGCCTGTGAACTGGCATAATAAACATATCATTTTATAATTAGTCTACAAAAATCGCACTCTTCAGGAACGGACGGTATTTCAAATTTAGTTATCAAATGAGTGTCGACGTTTCCAAATTGTTCAGCCATATATTTTCAGTCTATCTCTCAAGTTATTTCTTTCCTGACTCTTGGAAGGCATCCACTTTTCTTTCAGTCTTTAAGTCAGGATCTCCTTCGGACGTAAGTAACTACCGAGGTGTTCATAAAACCCCGGCTCTAGCCAAACTTCTAAAACAGATCATTTTTAATCAAATTCATGATTTTTGTCTAATAAACAATCTTTTGAGTGACTCGCAACATGATTTTCTATCGGGGCGATCATGTGAGACGTATCATACAGATTTTCTTATGTCACTCCCCTCCGTAACGAGCGGCAATCCGTGGTCATTATATACTTTGACCTGAGCAAAGCCTTTGACAAGGTACCGCACAGACGGCTACTGGTAAAACTGGAATCCATTGGCATCCGTCTCCCTCTCATCGACTTCATCGGCTCCTACTTTTCTAACCGCAGCCAGAAGGTCTTAGAAGGAAACAGATAATCCACTGCTATAAATAAATAAATAAATTTTATATTTTAGGCCCGGAGGGCCACGTCAGTAAAAACTTAGTGCTGTAGAAAACGTAATACAAAGTTTATAAGTGTTGCTCCCCGTGAGCAACCACATAGGCAGCGGGAGCGTTTAGTAATGTAGGCAGATAAATTCATATTCCTTAGCATATCGTCATTTTAAAATAATAGTGAACATTCTCTGAAACATAAGGTGAACTAAGGAGGAAGCAGTGAAAAAAACTCCTACCATGAAAGCGGAGGCAGAGTTCAGCGGACCCTCACTTTAAAAAAAACGTAAAAGAAAAAACTGCTTCCAAAGAATTAAAGAGGTTGGTTGATAGGATTAATTGTAGTGCAATGACACAAGACTGTTGATGAGAACGTATGAGGGTTGGAAACGTTTCTTGTCGTTTGAGAAATCATATAGCAACAGAGGCTACCGGTCACCACTGTAACACCGCCCGACTGGCTTCATGATCTACCATCTAGCAGGTGAGACCGATTAATGCCATCGCGGATAATAGGGCCGAAAAGACCAGGGAACGGTAGAGGTCACTTGGTCATCACCAAAACGCCCGAGATGCAACATTATGGACTGTGGACTCCAGCGACGAGCTGCCAAAAATAGCAGAACCGCCATAGGCATGAAAAGAAAACACGAAGACCATCGGCAGGGTTGTAAAACGGGGAACAGAGAACGGCAATGATGACTGAACAGAGACTGGGACGAAACATCGTTGCAAATATCACTCTATAGACGAAGAAATAGACATCTATGGAAAAATGTAATATAAATATAATAATGACGGCGCCAAAGATGTGCTTTACAAATAAACCTTATAAGTGATAATAATAATTTGTATATTTAAGGCCCAAGGGGCCCTGTCGTTACAAACTTTGTGCTATCATGAAAATAAAAATAAAAATTATAATGAGTGAACTCTTATAAAATAAGTGTCATCGGCAGTAAAAAACTCCTAAATCGGTCGATGAGTTCAGCTAGCCACCGATTTCCAAAAAAATATAGGAGAAAAAACTGCCTTACTAGGTAACAGGGTTTGATGTGGTTAGATTGGGACCTGATGTTGAGGGTTCAGGACGTTTTTGGTCATGGGAAAAAATAACATATCGTTAAGTTAAGAAGGGGTCATCCGGGACAACAGGAAAAGACAATAGAAGTCGTGGCAACATCACTGTGATGCGACCCACTTGACTCCAGAGTCCATAGAAAATTTGGCGATAACCATGAATAGCGACCTCGAAGACCACAGCGAAGGTTGCCAAACCGAAGAAGAGTTCGCAGCCCTTGGAAGTGGAGCTTAACTTTGTTTCAAATGCCAGGAGGACCCTTTTCAAAATCTACAACTTGCATGTTTGGAAAGGAAACAGACAGTAACGACTTTATTTCCTCTAAATTTAAATGCTTACGTAATTTTCCTTTAAAAATCGATAGTGTAGAAGACAGCCTAATATCGAGTGAAAGGTTGTTCCAAACAAAAGCATATTTGAGGTAAAAAAGCGAGAACGGTTAGGTGTGGAGCTACGGGGTGGTAAAATTATCATGGAGGAGTTACGAGTGGCGTAAGGTCGGTTTACCAGAGTAAGAGTAATAATTTGTGGGAGATTAGAACTATTATTAACGCAAAACAGAAAGCATATACCAGCTTCGAGTCTTCTTACCAAAGAAATTTAATGTTTCCTAACTGACATCTACCTGTATGACGCATACGAAACTCAGAAACAGAAAATATTTTACGAGTGAAAACTCGCTGAACCTTTTCAATCTTACTACGGTCATTCTGGGTCATGAGACCAAAAAGCGAACAGCAGTATTCTAGTATAGAAAGAACAAACATGCAGTATAGTTTTAACTTCATTTCTGGAAGGAAAATTTTATGCGATATAAACCCACATATCTGTGCGGCCTTGGCAGAAATTCGATATGCATGAGGTGATAATGCTAGCTTATTCATGTAAGTAAAACCCAAATCCTTTATCGTAGATCCTTCTAACAGTGGACTATTGGCTGTGTCCTTAGAAAATAAGTATATGCCTTTGAAAAATGCCACTCGTGATCAGCTGAGCGGTGGAATAACTATTACCTACTAAGACCTTCTGGCTGCGGTTAGACAAGTAGGAGCCGATGAAGTCGAAGAGAGGGGCACGGATGCCAATAAAAATAATGAGGTTTATTTGTAAGGCACATCTTTGGCGCCATCAAATAAACTTTATTATTATTATGACTAGAGAGGTGATCTGGTGTGGCAGAACGTCCTTTGTCTCGTCTGTGACGCCGGTTTGGCGTTATGCTGATTCGAAGGAGACAATAAAGGTGACTGGATCAGCAGCGAACTAGTAGATCTATCTTTCAGCTGCCTCCTCAATTTCTTTAGTCTGGGCAAAAGAAAATGAGGGACGGTCGCTTCTGGTGTATAGGATTTTGCAATTTTAGTGGGCACAAATTCCAGCAATTTATTATAAATGACCGACATGAGTTCAGCAAGATATGCAGCGTCCTTAATGGAGGAGAGGCTCTGCCAATCTAATGAGTCAAGAAAATTGTTGATTGAGCTTATATCTGCTTCCAATTATATCAGTAGTTTGGCTAGTGTCGGGGTTTTATGAACACCGCAGTAGTTAGTTATGTCCGAATGAGATCCTGACTTAAAGACTGGAAGAATAATGGATGTCTTCCAAGTGTCAGGAAAGAAACCATTTTAGAGATAGACTGAAAATATATGGCTTAGTAATTTGGGAAAGGTTGACACTCTTTTGATAACTGAGTTGGGTATATCGTAAATTCCCGAAGATTGCGAGTTTTTTAGACGATCATAAACTGGTGGGTTCCCTACGTTCTATTATGCCGCACCGGTTTGGGAACCCGAGCGTAGTGCCGGGAACCCGTCTATACCAGTAATGTTTCGTTAATACCTTTTGTTCTGCCCCACGCTCAGCTACGACTGAGTTTGTTTCCAAGCCCCCCCCCCCATACTAACAGAGGCAGTGGGTATCAGAATGCATAGTCAGAATAAAGATAACGATAGGGCTCATCTGTGTGTGCCCTTGAATTTCACCTTACGCATGACACTGCTATATTCATTTTTTCGAATCTAACAAATTCGCTTCTAAACAGTTATACTTGTCTTATAGCTATAGACTACGGATACTGTTTGTTTAACCAATTATTTCTAGTACTTCATTTTATCAAATTTTTGGTTTATTGATGAGGCCCATTGGGCCTGAAATATACAACTTATTATTATGTGCTTTCAAATAAATTTGATGGAGAAATCAACGTTCCCGAGAGTATTGTCTCAGTATGGTTGAAAGGACGGGAATGGTTTGGATTCTGTCGTAAAATGCTTTGCAAAGAAAGCATTTAACAATTCAGCTTTGTCAGACTCATCGAGTACAAATGTTTTATTTTCATTGAGCAATAGGGGTTTTTCAATTCCTCGTTTTGCGGGGGACCTACGACGAAACAGTTGTGCAACCGATTTTGCAGAGTTTGACTCGCTGAGGGTGCAAGATTCCCTGTGCTGGTCACGCGCACAGCACTAAGTTTGCAATGCCGAGGCCCTCCGGGCCTAAAATATAAAATTTATTCATTTCTTTAAGGCGAATCCTGGACGCTAATCTGAAGATCTCGGCGATCCTTTGATGCACAGGCAGCGAATTACAAGATCGATTTTTCAGCTGCTTCCTCAATTTCTTTAGTCGGGCCAAAGGAAAATGAGGGACGGTCGATTCTGGTGCGTAAGATTACGCAATTTTAGTTGACACAAATTCCAAAATTTTATTACAAACGACAGACATGAGTTCAGCAAGATATGCAGGTTCGTTAATGGAGGAGAGACTCTGCAAGTCTAATGAGTCAAGAAAATTGTTGATTAAGCTAATGTCTGCGAGGTCATAAGCATGATAGGCTCGACCAGTACGCCAGTACTGTATTGTATGTGCAAAAGTACTTTCTGCAACTCTTGAAATTTGTTATTTTGTCGTACTTCATAATAAAACGGAATCAAAATGGAATTTGTTCTTCACGTCATTGAACTGAATTCGCAGCCTACAACCAAAGCAAGTGAAAACAGCCTGAAAAAAACCACCAGTGACAAGATCAGCAGTTATTCAGGACCTCGAAGATTTACAAACGGCTGGGTCGTTGCTGAATATCCTGCATCTTGTTTATACACATTTAAAATGCTTCTTAGTAATTAAGCGTTTTGTTCACTCAGTCTGCTAGAAATATTTGCAATACTTTACACACCGTCAGAAGATTTTCGTTTTTTTGAATACCAGGCAACACACTACGTCATAGTCGCATTTTGAATTTAGTCGTTTTGTTTGCAAATGGAAGTAGCAAATATTACCCTCGATAATTCTACTAAACTGTCAGCGGGGCCAGGAATCCAACCGCGGACGCCTCGGGTGGAAGTCGAATGGCATGACGATGGAGCTATAGAAGAGTACAGTAGTGAGGATCAACTTAGATTATCAACTACAGAAGAGCGGTCTCGAAGTTTATTGAAAAGGCCTCCCAGCAAACGGACGAAAAGTCTCAGAAGTTTAAGAGGTGCAACTTATGAAGATAAGGCTTGCACGTCCTGTCTTACGCTTCTGCACAAATTTGCAGACCACGATAAGGAACTCCATAATCTGAAAATGGAGATGGAGGAATTGAAGAAATCTCTTCGCTTCCTCCTTAAAAAGGACAACATAATCGCACCTGAAGCCGAAAGTAGCCAGCAGAAAAGAGTATTTGCAGAATCCCGGGGCGGAGTATCCACTGAGTAAGATGAACAAACACCGGCAACCCAAGCGGCGAAATTGGTAGCTTCCACCTAAAATCCTCTCGATACTGCACGAAACAAAACACCCACCAAACAACACGCTCCAATCAGAGAAGGAGATTGTACAACTCCACTTTCTTGTGAAGTCGGTTCGGGCACAGAAAGCCAGCATAAAATAGATAGTGGGTATGCTAAGGCTGCATACAAATCACTAAAAAAAACACAAATGCGGAAGGGAGGCAGCACGAAGACAGCTCTGAGCAAAGCCATCCCGGCTTCCAAAAGAAGCCTATCTCTGGTGATGGTAAGGAAAACACAAAGTCACAAGCCATTCCTATCGATACCTCGGGGTCTTCTGATGGCAGTAGGGCTGGAAATATATCAAGGGTCTCTCTTACCCACCAAAACTGCATAGTCGTTCAAGGCCTACCTGAATCAGACGGAATTAATCCGAAGGAAAGGAAGAATGCGGATGTCGAATAGTTTTGGGACCTGCTAAAAGACATTCTCAGACAGCGAGAGACAGTAGGAGTTTGTGGAGCTTTCAGAATAGGCAAACAGGTTACTGAACAGTCGGAAACTGTCCGACCTCGACCTTTCAGGATAGTCTTGGATAACAAAGAACAGGTGAACTTGGTTCTGTCCCGGAAGACAGCTCTCCGCCACTCACAGAAGACGGTGTTTTTCAGCCGGACTACTCTCCAGCAGAACGTCTGAAACGCCGAGAATTGGTGGCGGAACTACGGGAGAGAAAGAGAGCTGGAGAGAGCAATCTGGCTATATTCAGGGACCAAATAATACAGAAAAATACCATAGTGCTGTGGAAGCAGGCAGTCCTGATGACGGCTGCGGTCCAGTAGTACTGGCAAACTCGCGCCCAAACGCATTGGACACTGCAGAGTCTCGCTGGCTGAAATTTCTGTATACTAACACCCAGAGTTTATTCTCGAAGTTTGATGAACTTCGAATACAGGTAGCCGATGGGTTCACTGATGTTATAGCAATTACATAAACCTGGCTGTCACAGAGCATCAGTGATTCAGAAGTGGCGCTATGCGGATACCAACTATTAAAACGAGACCGAGTTGAACGCCAGAGTGGAGGAGTTGCTATGTATGTAAAGAAAGAAAGAAGTGTGTGCGAGAAGCCTGAAAGGATTGCTCATGGTATAGAGGCTATTTGGCTGACAATTAAGGCACGGGGGTCGCAGCCCCTGGAAGTCGTGACTGTCTACCGACCACCGCGGCAAACAATGATGCAGATGCGCGTTTATTTGTGTGCATAAAGGAGATAGGAAGTCGACCTGCTGTTTTACTCATGGGTGACTTCAATGCGCCCAGCATATGTTGGAACAATTTGCGGGCCAATTGTTCTAAAAACGCCTTTGATCACCATCTGCTAAGAACAACACTTGCGGCCCTTCTCACACAACACGTCCTAGTTTCAACTAGAGCACGTGGAGGGCAACAAGCTAGTTGTATAGATCTAGTCTTCACGAAGCATCCCGACACTATAGACGAGGTATGCTGGCTACCTCCACTAGGTCAAAGTGATCATGCCGTACTTTTGTGGGGTTATGGTTTTTACTCGTTATTCCCTACAGTAGACGAACCAAGGCCGAATATATGGCAAGGTGACTTCTCACAAATGAGAGTAGAGGCATCACGAATGGACTGGGGTCTTCTTTTCTCTGGGGATGTCACTGAGGACTGGAATACATTTAAGGAGTGGTTGTTGCAGCTAATGCGCAGTCATTGTCCACTTTCAGTGCCCAAAGTATCTAGCCGACTTTCATGGCTGAACAGAGCTATAAAAAGAGAGATCAATAAAAAAGAAAGCTTTGGAAGAAGTTTTGCAACACAAGCCGCAACGAAGATTTGAACAGTACAAAATCCAGCGGAACAAGGTATAAAAAGTGTTTTCAAAGCATGACGGGACTTTGAGAGCGATCTACTTCGTCGAGCTGTCAATAATCCAAAGTTGCTATGCAGTTATTTACGGAAAAGCACACGTAACAGGAATCCGATTCCTGTTATGCAAACTGATGATGGTCACAAAATCTCCGACTGTAAAAACCTAGCAGAACATTTGCTGAGTTATTTCAGTCTGTCTTCACCATAGAACCTCCATTCGTCGCAACTGTTGGCGAGGTCGTGGAAGCAACAAAAATTGGGGATATTTTGTTTAAAGAAGGAACGATTTTTCAAGAACTAGAAAGCTTGAAGGAATATAAATCTCCGGGTTTAGATGAAATTCCTGCCAAATTGCTCAAGGAACTTGCTAGAGAGCTAG
>JAYGXS010000002.1:85253215-85271296 GCA_036362985.1 Ligula intestinalis
CTGATTCTGAATTATCACTTAGAGGATATCAGCTTTTCAGGAAAGACAGAACAACTAGGGGAGGAGGGCTTATAGTCTATGTCACTTGCAAGCTGAAAGCCACGACTGAAGTACCGGTCCCAGCACGATATGTGGAAATGCTAAATATTACTATATCTGCTAAGTACGCCAGGCCACTGACGCTTTCGGTGACATACCGCCCGCCAAACCATTCTCATGACCAAGACACTATCCCCATAGCAGAACTGTATAGGGCTAGTGAGCAAAAAGACATCCTAATCGTTGGGGACTTTACCGCTCCTGGTGTTGACTGGCAGACATGGACTGCACAGGGTCTTCAAGACAACTTCAATCACAAATTACTACAATGGGCCACAGCCAAACTGCTCTGCCAAACCGTCGCGTTTGAAACGCGGGCTAGGGAAGGACAACAGTCGAACTTTCTCGACCTTATCTTTACCCGAGAGGAGGAAACTGTGATTGACCTGCAGGATCGACCCCCATTAGGGTCAAGCGACTATATTATGCTGTATTTCGAGTATTCGATGTTCTCCGAACCCTACTCCTCCGACAAATGGGAAAGTAACATTTGGAAGGGCGACTACCCACTTATGAGAAGAGAAATGTCAGAGGTATCATGGGAAACAGATCTCCAAGGTGGAGCAAATGAACAGTGGATGACCTTTAGCTCGACGTTGAAAAGGAATCTCTGTCTCAACTGTCCCTTCAGAAGAGAGACAAGTTCGAATCGCCCGAAGTGGATGAACTCAAACTTGCAGGCCGCTTTCAAAAAAAGAAACCGCTTCTGGAGACGCTACAGATTTACCGGCTCCGGTAAACACTTACGGGAGTACAAGCAACAACGTAACATTTGTTAACGAGAAGCAACTAAACTGCGCAAGCAATACGAGTTGAACATATTCACAAGTCGTTGGAAGACCCCAAGATCTTGTACGGTTACATACAAAGCACGAAGAGATCTCAGAAGCTGATCCCTGCCCTTAGATCAGCCGATAGACAACGGGTGACCGAAGACCAGATGAAAGCCTCCCTCCTCTCCGAATTCTTTGAATCCGTCTACACCCGAGAACCTACAACTTTTGCTGACGGTCCGTCCGCTTATCGACCGATAACTGTACCCTTACCCTCCTCCTTATTGCCCAAAAAAGAGGACCTAGAGTTTTCACACAACACTGTCAGGGCCGAATTACTACAACTTAAGCCTGCCAAATCACCTGGGCCGGACAAAATTCCTGCACTAGCACTAAGAGAATTAGCTAACGAGCTATGCAAACCCCTGGCTGCCATCTTCCAGAAATCTTTTGACGAAGGCGAACTCCCAGAAGAATGGAAGTGGGCAAACGTCACCCCGATCTATAAGGAAGGTTCGCGACTTGATTGCGCAAATTACCGTCCTGTCAGTCTAACTTGCATCGCGTGCAAAGTAATGGAGCGCATTATTAAGAAACATTTAACGTATTTCCTCGAAAGCAACAAAATACTATGTGATGGACAGCACGGCTTTCGCCCAGGACGCTCTTGCCTCACGAGTGCTCTTTACTCACAGGAGAAGTGGACAAAGGCCGCTGATAAAGGCTATCCAATTGATGTTATATTCTTCGACTTCAAAAAGGCCTTCGATAGTGTACCACACAGGCTTCTTCTGCAGAAGATTTGGGACGTGGGAATCCAAGAAAAAATGCATAAATGGATCAGTAGTTTCTTGTCCCTCAGAGAACAGAGGGTCGTTGTCGGAAACTCCACCTCAGAATGGACAATGGTCGAGAGTGGTGTACCACAAGGATCAGTTTTGGGTCCGCTGTTATTCCTGATTTACGTAAACGACTGTCTCAATGAGCTTGATTGCGCAGCTGTCATGTTTGCGAATGACATAAAAATATAGGCTGAAATTAGGTACGCGGAAGACGCAAAGAGACTACAGTCGAACATCGATAAACTGGTTATCTGGTCGTCCACGTGGCTTCTTAACTTTAATGTATCCAAGTGTCTTGTTCTACACATAAGCCCGGGGCGAAAAGTGCCACCGAAACACAGTTATTTTATCAATGTTACCGCATTAAACGAGGTTGAGACACACAAAGATCTGGGTATATGGACAACCGCGAACTTGATGCAAACAGAGCACTGTAAAACGTCCGTCCAGAAGGCAACTAGTACCCTGCACTGAATCAGACAAGCATTCAAAATCTTTCCACCTGAACTCTTCGGAAAAATATTTGGCACATTTGTGAGACCACATCTTGAATACGGAATGCCAGTTTGGACACCGTGGTTGAAGAAAGATGTGGAGCTTCTTGAACAAGTGCAACGCAGGGCGACAAAGATGGTCGACGGTCTCAGGGACTTACCATATCAGGAGAGATTGATAAAACTTGACCTTTTTCCTTTGTCTTACAAGAACGTTCAGTGCAGCCTGCTCTGGACATTCCGGGGCCACATTTACTCCCTAAAATTGGAGAATTTCTTCCAATTAGCCACCACTACTCACCTGCGTGGCCATCCGAAAATATTTCTTCAGTCAACGCGTGGTCCGGCCTTGGAACTTGCTACCAAGCAAAACGGTTTCCACTGACACAATTGCGGAATTTAAAAGAAGACGTGAGGTGATTTTATTTGACAAAAGGCGACTTTTACAACACGATTTCCTACTGCCAGTACTGTGAACAATTTTTCTGGCTTTAGACCGTTTTCATTCTTTTCCGTGAAAGTTCACTCGAAATTCTGTTATGATAACGTATGTGCTCCACCCGACTGCACATTAGCTGTAAGAATAACCTTGTTTGCGTTACATTAATAGGGTCCTCAAGGGCATTTCTTGCCTGTTACCCTTAAAATATACATATTTATCAAATATGCCTTCCTCTGGAATAATATTACCCTCGAAATTAGGCTGTCGTCTAACTTAGCAGTTTTTAAAGTCAAATTACGTAAACACTTAACTTCGGAAGATATAAAGTCCTTGTTATTAGTCTCCTTCCGAAGCACACAACTTTTGGTTTTTGAAAAGGGTCCCCCTGTAATCTGAGGTGGTTATGTTTACATCCAATTTTTTTCCCCACTTGTTGATTTCTTCCTTCTTTTAGTGATATTTGCAACGATGTTTCGTCCACTTCTCTGTCCAGTCATCATTACCTTTTTCTCCATTCTCCGTTTTACAACCCTGACGATAGGCTTCATGGCCCTTAGTCACGCTCGTGGCGGTTCTGCTATTTTCGCCAGCTCGTCGCTAAACCCCGCAGTCTACAAGGTCACATCTAGGGCGTTTCGTTGATGATCAGGTGACCTCTGCCTTTCACTCTCTTGTCGACCCTGTTGTCCGCGATGGCCTCCTCCAGTCTTACCTCCCAGATGGTTGATCATGAAGTCAGTCAGGCGGTGTAACAGTGGTGAACGACAGCCTCTGCTGTTATATTATTTCTCCAATTACAAGAAGCGTTTCCCACCCTCATTCGTTCTCATCAACAGTCCCGTCTCATTTGCACTACAATCAATTCTCTCAACCAAACCTCCTTAATCTTTTGAAGCAGTTTTTTTCTCCTACGTTATGTTTTTTTAAGCAGGGGTTCGCTGCACTCCGCCCCAGCTTAAATGGTAGGAGGTTTTTTTACTGTTTCCTCCTTAGTTCACCATTCGTTGACTACTATTTTAGAACGACGACAGGTTGGTGAATATGAATTAATCTACCAACACTACTTAACGCTCCCGCTGTCTATGTGGTTGTTTCATGGAGAGCAACATTTATCAACTTTGTATTTATTTTTCCACAGCACTAATTTTGCAATGAAGGGGCCCTTTGGGCCTTAAATATAAAATTTAATTTGATTTAATTTATGTGTGAAGGCACGTTAGACTAACAATGCACCCAAATGACATATCAAAACATAAATGTCCCCGACCACGGAAAGTAGTGTTAGAAAATCAAGAACAAGTCAAACCCCGAGAAAGGACCATCGGGAATTTAGGAGATCCGCTTGAAACTATTCTCTCTGCCTCGTGTCCCCCAAGAACCTAGATGTTTCCATTAACCACCGCTGAATCACACGAAGCCACGCGGAAGTACTCAGTCTAAAATGCGGCAGTTTCGTTGAATACTCGCCTTCATCAGACCACATACACCTATTTCTGTTCTATTACTATCATCCTAAGCAGTTTATTTTCTCTTGCACACTTTTTGAACATGGAGGCCCGTTGAACACTGTCTCCATTTTCACTGTAAGAGTTTTTTTAACTGCCATAATTTTTCGTTTTTAGATCAAAATTACCTGCAAAAAATTGCTAATGTTACCCCAAAAGGACAATTTCTGCTGACATTATTACGAATTTGTACGTCTACTTGCACATATTGTCAAATTATTTTTTGAATTTTTATTTTTTTCGAAATAAACTTTGTATAGATAGTGCCATACTGGCGCTGAAAAATATAAATTCCAAATTTCAAATTCTTGTACAACGATTCAGAATCAAGGATAACCAGTATGGCGTTTTATTTTGAACCAGACTACACGCCGATAGCGAGGATAAAAGCGCACAGTAAGTGCCCGATATGAGACTGGGATTACAAAATATGAAAAAATGTTGATGATCTACAACAACCAATTAATGCAGCGTCCTCCTCGTATTCGTTTGACACAACCCATTCGAATGAAGGCTCAAATGGTTCAAAGTGGACCGTACTAAATCGCGTCGAAAATGTCATTTAAATCTATCTACACCAACGTGCAGCGTCTAATGTAATATGCGCAAAGGTTTGAGGTCCAGATATTTATCGTTTTCATCATTCACCAAAGAAGACGAAGAAGAAGGTTCAAGGATATGAACCGACTTATATTGTGACTGACGTTTCGGACACTCGCTTGTTTTCATCGTCAGAGTAACGGGGTGGTTGTTCCCGTTTTTCGGGACTGTTTCAATCTCGCTGCGTGCCTGTTATTATATCCGCGCTTGGCGGACGAACTTTGACCTGCTTGTTCGCTGCTGACTGTCCGTGAGATTGACCGCTAGGGGGGGGGTCGTGTGACCTTTTTCCCCTCTGGGGCTGTCGTAAATGTTGGTAAGTCAGTGCGCTTACTGGCTTGTCCCTCGTCCAGCGACGGACTTATCACTTATTACTGCACGCATGAGTTCATTTCGACCTCGTGTGCGCGGTAGCGGTGAGGTAGCGTTCCACGCTGGTAACCTGGTCCCTGGCCGACCCCTCTCCTATCTTCCTCTGATCTCAGTTATACGCCACGCTTGTGTCTTCTTCGCCGTCCTGTTGGCCTTGCTATAACTGACTCGAGCACGTTAGAACTAATACATTTTGTTAAGCAATTTTAAGAGATTTTTACAACCAGCTGCGGTAAAATCATGCATGCTGACTTTTTCTAAATCGTCTCACATTTAAAGCAGATTTCCATTAAAATTATGAGAACGAAAATTTTAGCTCATCGTAAGATATCTGCTCCCAGACCCAAGCGGTGCCTGACCATGCCTATTAGTCAGTGCCTTAATATCAACATGCAGCCCATTGTCAAGGCTAAGCAAATTGATTTATCTGCATTACCGAACTCTGATGACTTCATGATGAAGTTTGGTTCTGTTTTATCAATACTAGGCAATCTGTTTGATGGCAAGTTATCAGAGTCAAGCATCACTTCCAAGGGCTGCGAATTCTTCTCCGTTTTTGCAACCTTCGTTGTGGTCTTCGCGATTGGCTCTGGAATCTGGTGGGTCGCAACTCGATGACGTTGCCTTGACTTCTACTGCCTTCTCCTGCCTTCCGGATGACCCCTTCCTAACTCAACGATATATTATTTTTTCCCATGACCATAAACGTCCCGAACCCTCAACATCAGGTCCCAAACTAACCACATCAAACCCTTTTACCTATTAAGGCAGTTTTTTCGCCTAAACTTTTTTTGAACTCGGTGGCCCGCTGAACTCATCCACCGATCTAGGATTTTTTTTTACTGCCGATGACAATTATTTTATAAGAGTTCACTGCTTATCATTATTATTTTTATTTTCACGATAGCACTAAGTTTGTAACGACAGGGCCCCTTGGGCCTTAAATATACAAATTATGATTATTATGTGCCCTCACAAGATTGTAAAAAGTTGGACTCCCTCGTCCATCTTAAAACCATGGAAGCTTATTTAGACAAAAACGAAGCTTTAACTTTATATTAAAAAATTCCTCCATAATCAGTCGCTCTTTGGATATTGCAAAAGATTTTCTATGTTCGGGTGGTTTCAACTACAAAATTGCAGAAGCCAAACGTCTCCAATCGCGTAGCAAAAACCCGCCAATCCTAGTTAAATTGTTTTCACCGACCGAGGTGGACTCAATCTTTGCTAAACGAGGTCGCATTTCCCGATATTAGGAAATGACTAAAAGTTTCCTCTGTCGAGATCTTGCACCAATGGAGCAAAGAAATGCGGCTCTCCAGTCCAATAGACCAATGACTTCTCAGCCTAGTATTCATAAATCTGTTCGTAGTCCCGATAGGGTAAATGCACGCGCTAATCCTCCCCTCCGCATACCTGGCCATACACCCACTAACGTTAGTGCACCCGTTATCCCTGCCTCCCAGGTGTCTATTCATAGTCCCATAGCGGTCAGAACACCTGCTATCCCTACCTACCGAATTTCTAGTCATAGGTCCATGAACATCAGTGCACCAGCTAGCCCATCCCTCTTGATGTTGGGACCGTCAAGGCCCGCCGCTCCGTCATCTACTACGACTAATACTAGTCTAAATACATTCTCTGTCCAACGATCTATAAATTCCGCCGCCTCTAACGCGGCAAAAAGTTCATTAAGAATGTTGCCAACACCGTTGAAAGCTTTTAAGCCGAGCGCTTCCCCACCACAACCTAGCTCCTCTTTTGACCGTGGTAGTCATATTATTCCCCGTATAATGCGTTATTGAACACGCCGGGCCCGAACCAAGAAAAATGTAGTTTGCACGGCAGTTACCCAAACGGGTTTAGTTTTAAATCTAATCGGAGTTGCCGTACAGGGCATTTACTGATTAAGACCACTAGTCCTTACGCAAGCGGCCCCAACACTAATTTTGTCCCCGTTTCCCTCGCTCAGTTCCTTTACCCACCCTCATCCACCCAAAACCGCAAACTTCTTCATGCCTTCTAGCCTCCCCTCATTCCTACTAAATGGTCCAGAAGGTTATTTCGGTCTATCCTCTCCTCATTTATCCCTGCCAGACAGTGAGGCCCCTAGATATCTCAGAGCTTATCAGCCATCCATTATTGGCAACCCGTATGCTAAAAGCTCCACACCCGTCAGTACTCATTCCACAAATAATAACGGCCTATAGTTTGCCTACCCATCCTCAAATTCTTTTTTATGAATAACGATAGCCATACTCCTGTCACTCGAAACACACTAGACGTCATAGTGCTGAATGCCAGGTCCGTTATAAATAAAATGGCTCAACTTCGAGCTATCGCTTTCAAGATGATACCCGATGTTATATGCATAACAGAATCTTGGACCCATCCAATCATTACTGACTCCTCCCTTATCATAGACGAGTATGATTTCTATCGTCAAGATCGCATTATATAAGCGTGGTGGTGGTTGTCTTCTCTATATTAGAACGTCATTTAGGCACTTTCCGTTTTACCTAAATAGCAAGTCCTTCTCTGAAAATTACTGTCTCGCTTCTTTTATCCTGTCACCCTGGAAAAAGGTGATTATCAGATGTGTATATAATCCTCCTAACTCTTCATCTGAAGAAGATGGAAATTTGTGTGAAAGATTGAAGTTTATTTCAGAATCTACTTTTGAAGTTAACATTATTGCTGGAGATTTTAGTTTTCCTGAAATCGACTTGCTTTCAAACTATTTTCCACCTAGATTTCAGCCTTTCCTAGATACCATTAATTTTTCTAACTGGTCTCAACTGGTTAGTTCCCCAACAAGACAGAATCATATCCTAGATCTGATGTTCACAAATTGTATTGCCCCTCTCTTTGTTGATTTTAAGCAGGACATCTTCCAAAGTGATCACACATTAATTCACTGTTGCCTTCCGCTTCCTTCTACGGAAACGGTTAGTGCTAGCCGTACCTATCATGCGTATGACCTCGCAGATATTAGCTCAATCAACAATTTTCTTGACTCATTAGATTGGCAGAGCCTCTCCTCCATTAAGGACACTGCATATCTTTCTGAACTCATGTCGGTCATTTCTAATAAAATGCTGGAATTTGTGCCCACTAAAATTGCGAAACCCTATACACCAGAATCGACCGTCCCTCATTTTCTTTTGCCCAGACTAAAGAAATTGAGGAGGCAGCTGAACGATAGATCTACTAGTTCGCTGTCTGTGCATCTAAGGATCGCAGAGATCTTCGAATTCGCGTCAAAGATTCGTCTTGCACGTGACCAGCACAGGGAATCTTGTGCCTGAGCGAGTCAAACTCTGCAAAATCGGTTGTACAACTGTTTCGTCGTAGGGCCTCCGCAAAACGTTGAATTGAAAAACCCCCATTGCTCAATGAAAATGAAACATTTGTACTTGATGAGTCTGGTGAGGCTGAATTGTTCAATGCTTTCTTTGCAAAGTATTTTATGACAGAATCCGAACCGGTCCCGTCGTTTCAACCATACTCAGACAATACTCTCGGAAACATTGATTTCTCCATAGAATTAATTCGTAAGCAGATAATTTGTCTAAAAAACTCGCACTCTTCCGGAACTGATGGTATCTCCTATTCAGTCATCAAAAGAGTGTCGACCTTTCCCAAATTACTTAGCCATATATTTTCAGTCTATCTCTAAAATGGTTACTTTCCTGGCACTTGGAAGACATCCATTATTCTTCCAGTCTTTAAATCAGGATCTTGTTCAGACATAAATAACTACCGCGGTGTACATAAAACCCCGGCCCTAGCTAAACTTCTAGAGAAGATAATTTTTAATCAAATTCTCGATTTTTGCCTAAAAAATAAGCTATTAAGTGACTCGCAGCATGGTTTTCTACCCGGAAGATCATGCGAGACCTGTCATTTAGCTTTTCTTAACCACGTCACTTCCCTCCGTAACGAGCAGCAATCCGTGGTTGTTATCTACTTTGACCTGAGCAAAGCCTTCGACAAAGTACTGCACAGACGGCTTCTAGTAAAATTTGAAGCCATTGGCATCCGTCCCCCTCTCCTCGACTTCATCGGTTCCTACTTGTCTAACCGCAGCCATAAGGTCCTAGTAGGTAATAGTTACTCCACTTTTCAGCTGATCACGAGTGGCGTTTTTCAAGGCACTTTCTTGGGTCCTTTACTCTTTATTCTAGACATAAACGAAATTTCGACTGTTCTAAAAAATTCACACAATCTCATTTATGCAGACGACCTTAAATGCATATACTCGTTTTCTAAGGACACGGCAAGTATATGCGTTGATAAAATAAATGCGCACCTACTTACACTCTCACGTTGGAGTGCTACCTGCCAGATAGATTTCTCTCCATCCAAGTGTAGTTTCATGTGTTTCGGTGCCGCCAAGCTTTCCCATCCCTTAGTCTTTCAAAATACTCCACTTTTAGAATCATCCACTATAAAAGACTTAGGTCTAAGCTACACAAATAAACTAGAATTGTCGCCTCATGCGGATCAAATATCTGCGAAGGTTGCACAGATATGTGGCTTTATATCACACAATTTCTTCCTGCTGGAAATAAAATAAAACCTTTATCGCATGTATGTTCTGCCCATCCTAGAATACTGCTGTCCCCTCTTTGGTCTAATGAATGCTTCAGACCGCAATAAGATTGAAAATGTACAGAGGGTATTTACTCGCAAAATATTCGCTCTTCCTCGATCCACGCTTTCTTATACGGAGAGATGTCAGTTAGCGAACATGACATTTCTTTGGGTCAGAAGACTCGAAGCGGGCCTCTGTTTCCTCTTTCGCGTTAACTCTACCCCTAACCTTCCACGAATCAACGCTCTCATTCCCACAGATAGACCTTATGCCACTCGTTATTAGTCCAGGATTATTGCAACCCCCTTAAGCTCCACTTCGAACCATTCTCACTTCTTTGCCTCCAAATATGCCTTCCTCCGGTATAATATTCCCCTCGAAATTAGGCTGTCGTCTAACTTAGCAGGTTTTAAAGTCAAATTACGTAAACACTTAACTGCGGAAGATATAAAGTACTTGTTATCCGTCTCCTTCCCAAACACGCAACTTTTGAACTTTGAAAAGGGTCCCCTGGTATCTGAGGTGGTTATGTTTACGTCAAATTTTTTTCCATACATGTCTATTTCTTCCTCCTTTGAGTGATATTTGCAACGATGTTTCGTCCACTTCTCTGCCCAGTCATCATTGCCGTTTTCTCCATTCTCCGTTTTACAACCCTGACGATAGGCTTCATGGTCTTTAGTCATGCTCGTGGCGGTTCTGCTATTTTCGCCAGCTCGTCGCTAAACCCCGCAGTTTACAAGGTCACATCTAGGGCGTTTCGTTGATGATCCGGTGACCTCTGCCGTTCCCTCATCTTCCTGACTCTCTTGTCCACGATGGCCTCCTCCGGTCTCATCTCCCTGATGGTTGATCATGAAGCCAGTCGGGCGGTGTAAAAATGGTGAACGACAGCCTCTGCTGTTATAGGATTACTCCAATTACAAGAAGCGTTTCCCACCCTCATTCGTCCTCATCAACAGTTTCGTCTCATTTGCAGTACAATCAATCCTCTCAACCAAACCCCCTTAATTTTTTTCAAGCAGTTTTTTTCTCCTACGTTTTGTTTTTTTTTAAGCAGGGGTTCACTGAACTCCGCCCCAGCTTAAATGGTAGGAGTTTTTTTTCGATGCTTCCTCCTTAGTTCACCGTGCGTTGACTACTATTTCAAAACGATGATATGTTGGTGAATATGAATTAATCTACCAACACTACTAAACGCTCCAGCTGTCTATGTGGTTGTTTCATGGAGAGCAGCATTTATCAACTTTGTATTTATTTTTCCACAGCACTAAGTTAGCAATGACGAGGCCCTCCGGGCCTAAAATATAAAATTTATTTATTTATATTCGGCAGCCAGTTCTTGGAGGTTAACTGAGCTGCTCTGTTGCAGATGGTACAGAAGACGCTACCGGATATCATTACCCTTGGGAGACTGGTGGCCGCAGATGAAAATAAAGCATTTAAATAGGTCTCCGGTGAGAAAACCGAGTTGAAAACGTCCACACTCACGATTCGCAATACCGGCGTGCGGGATTAAATCGTCGCATTATCGTTTATATACCTGGAGGCAATGGAATTTGGTGTTAAACAGTGAAGACTGCTCACTTAAAATCTGCGACAGCGTCTTTAGCATCTCCACGTCTCTTGGATCCTTGGGCAAAATGAAATAAGCGTAGCGTTCGTGCTCGACAGGACGCAGTTTGCAAGGAGGAGTCATACTTTCCATGCATCCTCCTGGGCAGTAAAATCAACAGATAATGAATCCTCAAATCGTTTGTACCAGGAGTCAAACGTACTCTGAGCCTGAAGGTCATATAAGAATTTCGTGATGCTGCTGGCGATGGAATCGACAGATTGTAAGCCACCAGCATAACTCGATTGGCCCGTGGATGAAGTGGATAGCTCGGTGGTGAGGGTTACATTCAGCCTCAACTGCTGTTGCAACATCAGCTCCAAGTCCATGCACAATTCCTCCATTGTAGAGTAAAAAATGGCGTCGCCAATCGTTATGACCCGCACCGGTCAGTCTGTCAGTATATTTGAGGGAAAAATGTGCTTGCGCCTTTGAACTCTCTATTAGTCACATCAAAATCTCAAGAATTATCAACAATGTTAGCAATGACGAGGCCGTCTGGGCCTAAAATATAAAATTTATTGAAGTTTTCAGTCAGAAAAATATAGACCATCACATTGTGCAGTGGTGTTTCAAGGTTAATTTGTCACATAGTTCACGTTGTGCTGTAGCATGTGTTTATCAAGTCGTTGTTTGAATGTCTCAACAGATTGGGACAGCAATCGCCTCGGGAAGGTTATTCCACGGGTCCACGACCCAATTAGAGAAAAAACACTTCCTCACATCTAATTGTCCTTGGAGCGCATACAGTTTGAAGGGATGTCCCCGGAGATTAGTTGTAGTGTAGAGTTGGAAAATGTCGTCGCACATGAGAGTGCAGTCCAAGCCACGCACGATACCGAAGGTTTGTATAGAATCTCCGCGTAACTGCCTTTAACTCAGAGAATAGAAATTAAGGTTATTAAGTTGGATCTCATATGGTAGGGAACCTTGGCCTCTTACGGCACCCTCTCAAGTACGTTATAATCCTGCTGCATCTACGGTCTCCAGACTTGAATCGCGTATTCAAGATGTGGCCTTATGAAGGTACCGAAGATTTTCGAGAAACAGTCTTCATCAAAAACCATGAATGCCTGCTTGATGGCGTACAACATCGAAGTTGCAGCTTTAGCGGCCTTAAAATATTGTGTCAAAGGTTTGAGGTTGTCTGTCATCCAGATGCTGAGATCTTTCTGTATTTCTGCTTCTTGGAGTGGGATTCCATTCAGATGGTAGGGTCGCGCATCAAGGACCGGATTTTGATTTCCCAGGTGCAGCAGAGTGCATTTGTTCGAATTGGAGGACAGCAGTTATCTATGCGACCAAATCTTATGATCGACAAAAAATTTTTCTGGAAGTTATCTTCATCGGCAGCTTTCTTGATAATGTTCCATATTTTTACATCATCTGCAAACATGGCACACTCGCAGTCCAATTCCTGTACACAATCATTAACGAACAAGAGAAAGATGGTGGGTCCGAGTACTGAACCTTGAGGTACTCCACCCTCGGTGACTGTCGGCCTTGATTGTTGTCGTCCTATACACACAGTTTTGGATCGACCAGCGAGGAAATTCTAAATCCACGTAAGAAGTCTGCCTCCGATACTCATCTGTCTCAACTTGTGCAGGAGACGTTGGTGTGGAACACTGTCGAAGGCCTTCCGGAAATTAATGTAGGCTGCATGTATAGTTTCTTTTGCATCAATTGCCCTTGTCCAGCTTTATGTTTATGTATACTGAAGAGTTACAGGAAAGAAATTCCTTTGAGGACCCTATTAATGTAAAGCAAACAATATCATTTATACAGTTAATATGAAGTTGTAGGAAGACATGTGATACCATGACAGACTTTCGAATGAATTTCCACGGAACAGTATGAAAACAGTCTAGAGCCAGAAAAATTGTTAAGAATGCTGGCAGCATGAAATCGTGTTGTAGAAGTAGCCCTTTGTCAAATGGAGTGACATTGAGTCTTCTTTTAAACTCCGAAATTGTCAGCGGAAACCGTCTCGCTTGATAGCAAGTTCCAAGGTCAGACCACGCGTAGGCTGAAGAAATATTTTCGGAAGTCCAATCGAGTGCGTTTGTTTATGACCTTGTAAATATGACTACGCAGGTGAGTTGTGTTGGCATTTTCCAAGAAATCCTCCAATTTCATGCAGGAACTGTGGCCCCAGATTATCCGGAATGTCCAGAGCAGGCTGCACTGAACGCTCCTGTAAGACAAGGAAAAAAGGTCAAGCTCGATCAATCTCCCCTGATATGGTAAGTTCTTCAGACCATCAACCATCTTTGTCGCCCCGCGTTGCACTTTTTCAAGAAGGTCCATATCTTTCTTAAAACACGGTGTCCAAAATGGCATTCCGTATTCAAGATATGGTCTCACAAAGGCGCCAAATATTTTTCCGAAGATTTCAGGTGGAACGAGTGCCGGCGAGGGCTACGAAGATGGTCAAGAATCTTAAACATCTGCCTTATGAAGACAGACTGACTGAACTTGATCTTTTCCCTCTCAATTATAGGTAATTCTGCGGGGACCTCATACAAACCTACCGCATTGTTAGAGGCCGAGACTGCACCCTAGAATTTGATGATTTCTTCGAATTGGCTCAGACTGACCATCTGCGAGGTCGTCCTTTTAAACTACAGAGGAAACCCGCCCGTATCGACGTTCGACGAAACGCCTTCTCTCAGAGGGTCACTGGAGCGTGGAACGGACTCCCGGAAGATGTGGTCCTCTCAGATACTGTTGACATTTGTGGCAGATATAATGAACAAAGTGTCAGTAGCAGTACCTTGCAACTGGCTCACACTTATCGCTGATGTTAAGCCTACATTTGTACATTTGTATTATGTACTATTGTTACGATGGACCTATTATGCGATTTTGGTTATGAATAGGGAGCTCAAGAGCAAAAACCTTCTTACCTTAATAAAGTGACTTAAAGTTACTTAAACTAACTAAAGATTTTGAACGCTCGTCTGATCCATTGCAGGGTACTGGTTGCCTTCTGGACAGCCCTTTTACAGTGCTCTGTTCGCATCAGATTTGCGGTTGTCCATATACCCAGATATTTGTGCGTATCAACCTCTTCTAATGCGGTGCCATTGATAAAATAACTGTGTTTCTGCGCCTGTGTTATCGCCGCGGGCTTATGTGTAGAATCAGACACTTAGATAAATTAAAACTCAGAAGCCACGTGGATGACTAGATTACCAGTTTATCAACGTTCGACTGTAACCTCTTTGCGTCGTCGGCGCATATAACTTCAGCCCATATTTCTATGTCATCCGCAAATATGACAGCTGCGCAATCAAGCTCATTGAGACAGTCGTTTACGTAAATCAGGAATAGCAGCGGACCCAAAACTGAGCTTTGTGGTACACCAATCTCGGCCTTTGTCCATTCCGAGGTTAAGTTTCCAACAACGACCCTCTGTTCTCTGAGGGTCAAGAAACTGCTGATCCTATTATATACTTTTTTCCTTTAATTCCTACGTCCCAAATCTTCTGTAGAAGAAGCCGGTTTGATACACTATCGAAGGCCTTCTTGAAGTGGATCACATCAATTGGATAGCCTTTATCTGCGGCCTTTGTCCACCTCTCCTGTGAGTAAAGAGCACTCGTGAGGCAAAAGCGTCCTGGGCAAAAAGCCACGCTGTCCATCACATAGTATTTTGTTGCTTTCCAGGAATTCCATTCTGGATATTGGGCTACATTATTTTGCTCGCGATGCAAGTTAGATTGAGAGGACTGTATTTTGCGCAATCAAGTCGTGAACCTCCCTTATAGATCGGGGTGACGTTTGCCCACTTCCATTATTCCGGGAGTTCTCCTTCTTCAAAAGATCTCTGGAAAATGGTAGTTAGAGGTTTTCACAGTCCGTTAGCTAATTCTCTTAGTGCTAGTGCAGGAATTTTTTCCAACCCAGGTGATTTGGCAGGCTTAAATTGGAGTAACTCGGCCCTGACAGTGTCGTGTGAAAACTCTAGGTCCTCTATTTTGGGCAATTAGGTGGAGGGTAAGGGTGGAGTTATCTGTCGATGAGCGGACGTACTGCAAGCAAGACTTGTAGGTTCTCGAATGTAGATGAATTCAAAGAAATCGGAGAGAAGGTAGGCTTTCATCTGGTCTTCGGTCGCCAGCTGTCAATCTACTGATCCTAGGTCGGGGATCAGTTCCCCGAGATCCCTTCGTGCTTCGTATATAGCTATACAGTATCTTTGGGTGTGCCAATGATTTGTGTATTATTTTCAACTCGTATTTCTTGCGTGGCTTAATATATTCGCTTTTACAAATTTTACGTTGTTGCTTAGACTCCCGTAAGTGTTTATCGGAGCCGGTTACTCTGTAACGCCTCCAGAAGCGGTTTCCTTTCTTGAAAGCAGCCAGAAAGTTTGAGTTTATCCACTTCGGGTGATTTGTACTTGTTTTTCATCTGAAGGGACAGTTGAGACAAGCAGTTCTTTTCAGCGTCGAGCTAAAGGTCATCCACTGTTCATTTGCTCCATTTTGGAGGCCTGTTTCCCATTATACATCCAACATTTCTCTTCTCATAAGTGGGTAGTCGCCCTTCCAAATGTTACTTTCCTATGTATCAGAGAAATAGAGTTTGGACAATATCGAGTACTCCAAATACAGTATAATGTGGTCGCTTGACCCTAAGAGGGTCGATCCTGCAGGTCAATCATAGTTTCCTCCTCTCGGGTAAAGTTAAGGTCAAGACAGTTCGACTTTTATCCTTCCCTAGCCCGTGTTCCAAAAGTGACGATCTGACAGAGCAGTTTTTTTGTGGCCCATTGTAAGAGTTTGTGATTGAAGTTGTCTGGAAGACCCTGTGCAGTTCATGTCTGCCAATCAACAACAGGAGCGTTAAAGTCCCCAACGACGAGGACGTTTTTTTTCTCACTGACCTTATACAATTCTGCTATAAAGCTAGCGTCTTGGTCAGGAGTCTGGTTTGGCGGACGGTATGTTACCGAAAGCGTCAGTGGCCTGGCCTTCTTAGCAGATACGGTAATGTTAAGCATTTCCAAATTCCGTGCTAGGACCGGTATTTCAGCCGTGGCTGTCAGCTTGCAAGTGACACAGACTATCAGCTCTCCTCCCCTAGTTGTTCTGTCTTTCTTGAAAAGTTGATATCCTCTCAGTGATAATTCAGAATTAGCGATATCTTTTGTAAACCAGATTTCAGTAAAAGCCACATCATCAACCATATTCTTTATTTCGTCCAGCTTGTCAAACAAGCTTTGTACATTTGCGGTTAGGATCTTTAACGATAGTTTTCTCCGTAAGGCCCAAGCCTCAATGTGACAGGTTTTGGCCAGAGGAAGGGCTCCTTGACTTGTATTATTTGGCCATCTTTTATTTTCAGGCCCTTTTTCCCGTTTCCCGTTCTCTCTCTCTCTCAATTTTGTCCTTAGTTCCCTCATTTTATTCGCTTCCTCAGCTCGTAGTCTGGCTGAAAAAACAATTGCTTGTGCAAATTTCGTAAAGCCATTTTTCCTTTTAGCAGTCGCGATGCCGAGACTTCGTTATTGAAGATAACTTTGAGAGGCCTTGGGTTTTTTTGCAGGTCGTGGCCTGGGTCTGCTTTACCCAGACGGAAGGCTTTATTTACGGAATAAATTTCTCCATGCTTTAGGACAGTGCTGACGTTTTAGTGAATTCGATCATAATCGTGTGCAACTCATTCCTTTTTACTGTCAAATGTGGACTCAGGAGCACCCTGTATAACAATTTTGTTTTTCCGATTTATGCCCAGTATTGACAAAACACAAAACCTGAAACACAACCAATACTTGCTGCAACATAGGCAGTTTGTTTTAGGTTTTTTCCGGGCTTTGAGGTTTTGTAAGGTGCCCAAGAGGTGCATTACGAACTCTTTACAATTGCCTATAAACTGGCATGATAAACATATTGTTATTATTATTCTGTATTGTCTCATCTGTGCAGTTGCTACGAGTTTCACTACCAGGTGCCGCGCTTACTGGAGCCCTCATGTCCGTTTTTGCCTTCGAAGGTGCTCTTTTTGTCTGGATCATGCTTAAGCTCGGCCCACTAATACTATCCATGAGGCTTAATTTGTCTTTTTTGGGAGTCCGAGAGCGATTCTTCGTTCTCTGCGAAGCCTGTCAGTTGACCGTTTTCTCTGCTTTGCATCGTATAAAGCAAGTTTGTTACACATGACCTACCGCTACGAAAGCCATATTGCACTTTCGACAATATATTGTGAGTTTTACAATTTATCATCAATTGCTTCTTAGTGATCTTCTCCGATACTTTGCAGCATATGGATGTCAGACTCACGGGTCTGTAGTTGTTCGCAGATGCAGGACTACCACTTTTGTAAAGTGGTGTCATATGAATAAAAAATAATATAAATAAATTGTATATTTAAGGCCCAAGGGGCCCTTTCATTACAAACTTAGAGCTATCGTGAAAATAAGACAATAACAGTAGTTCCGATTAACAATGAACTCTTATAAAATAATTATCTGGGCAGTAAAAAACTCCTACATCTGTGGATGAGCTCAGCAAGCAACTGATTTCCAAAAAAATACAGGAGGAAAAACTGCCTTAATAGGTATGACATGATGCAGTTAGATTGGATCCTGCTGTTGAGGGTTAGGGACGCTTATTTTCAAGGGAAAAATAATATAGCGCTGAGTTATGAAGGGTTCATCCGGGACAACAGGAGGTCGCATTTCCCGATATTTGGAAATGACTAAAAGTTTCCTCTGCCGAGATCTTACACCAAT
>JAYGXS010000002.1:85283843-85318943 GCA_036362985.1 Ligula intestinalis
AGGACTTATAGAAGCCGGTGGCTAAAGCTGAAGAAGTTAATATAACTTTTATATCGGAGAAGACCATCCCGAAGGAGGAACCTATGTGCTCGGGCGTTACAACCGTATGCATGGGTCTGCTCGATACGGAGATTACAATCGTTGTCCATTGGCACAAGTTTGCTAATTAGATGGGAAGTTGCAGATGTCTGAGGTGGGTCGAGGCAGCTGCGAAGCACCATCGTCATTCTAGTGCATCGGCAGAAGACACTTGGCCTTTCGTTTGTCGAATATCTAACTGAGATTGAGATTTACATTATTAGTATTGATACTTCTGATACATTATAAGAGGAGACAATATATATTTTACTATAGTTGAAGAGAAAATTATTTTCTTTCATAATAATTTTTTATAAACATTGAGATGTTAGTCGAAGAATATTGGAATCGATAAATTGTTCTTAGCTTTTGTTTTTTATTTTTATTTTTAAGGATTGGAAAAGGAAGCAAGGCACAATTTTGCTTAAGCTTTGATTTGATCAGCGTTGGAAACCGTTGACTGGAAAGCCTCCAGCAGTGGCCAGTTTTCTCCAAAATGTGCGGGAACTCTCTTGGACCGTTAGATCCCTTTTGGTCCGAAATGGACGTGTCAAGTGTCCTATTTTGTTCAGAAATATATGCGTCATGTCATTTGAGAAGAACTGCTTGGTCTGTCTTCTAAATTCGGCTAAACTGTGGCTTTTGCGAATATCGTTGGGTAGGGCATTCCATATGATCGCGTATCTTATGGTGTAGAAATTAGATCGCTGTGCCGTTCTAGCTTTAGCGTTATGAATTGTATGCTGGTTGTTTCAAGTGGGATGGGAACCGTTTTGATTTGTTAACATATTATTGCTAAGGATGTTCTGATTATGTGTCACCCTAAATAGGAAAGTTAAAAAATTTTGAAGTCGCCTTTGCCAGAGGGGTTTAAGACCATATCTATTGTACATTATTGAATAGGAGTCTCGGGCGTCATCGCGTTTACACAGAACTCTGGTAAACCTTCGCTAGATTTTTTCTAGTTCCTATCTGTTATCTGATGACATGGTACCGAAAAATATTGAGCAGTAATCTAGAATAGGTAAAACGTACATTTTGTAAAGTTTAGTCTTAAGTGTAATTAATGTGAAATTTTTACTTATGAAGCCACATAGTCGATTGGCTTTTGGTGCGATTTGTTTAAAATGTGCGGATAAGTCAAGAGTATTAGATTAGCTGAGACCTAAATCTTTTAAAGATGTGAGCTCTTTTATTTCTTGACCACTAAACATTATGGGTGGGAAGTTTTAGTGGTCCAAAAATCATGAGATGACATTTTGTTGGTGAAAACGGCATTTGCCACTGAACACTCCAGTCGTTTAGTTTTTGAAGGTCTAATTCAATTGTTCTATGCACACTACTTATCGAATTTTTGTTATAGGCATATGCGAGTTTTAAGTCATCTGCATATAAAAATGCTTTAGCAGAGGTTGATATCGTGGATAACTCATGAATGTAAATGAGAAATAAGAGGGGACCTAGCATAGTGCCTTGAAAAACACCACTGCTTATATGAGCTGGTTCTGATACTATATTTCGAAGTTGTACTACTTGGAATCGGTTTTGAAGATAGGATTTGAGGAAATCAAGGAGGGGGGGCCAAATCCCGTGACTCACTAGCTTCACGATCAGTCTTTTATGGGGAACTTTGTCAAAGGCTTTTTTAGATCAAAGTAAATTGTAGCTACCGTGTTCCCATCATCTCAATTTCTGGAGACGAATTCCAAGAAAGTGAGATGGCAGGACTGACATGACTTTTTTAGGTAAAAAGGCATGTTGAGAGGGAGGTATGAGATTTACATTCGTCAGATGGTCTAACATTTGGTTATAAATTATTTTTTCTAAGATTTTTGCTAAAACCGATGTTCGGTGAACACCACGATAATTTTGGGCATTGGACCGATTTCCGTTTTTGTAAATTGGGGTGATACATTATTTTTTTCATATTTCTGGATAAGTACCATTTGACTGCAGTAACGAGTTAAGGTTAGACATAAGTATTGGAGCATATGTCATATGTCTCAGTATGCAAGGAGAGATTCTATCCGTTCCATATGATGTGGAATTGGACAGTTGGCGGATAGCTTTCTCTACAGTTTCTTCAATAAACAATATCTCATTTAATACGAGTGCCGTCATTTCTGTTGGTTGGCGGATTGGTTCTTCTTCGACTGAATAGTTGGTTGAGAAATACTCGTTAAAAAGATTTGCTATTTGGTTGTCATTTGTTATTACTATTCCTTGGTCATCAAGCATGATTTGGGGGCCTTGTTTTGAAGATTATTTATTTGTTTCCGGAAGATTTGGGCTGTTCCTTCTGGGACTCGATTGCCCAATGTTCTGCTGCTATCGTCTTATTTGTTTCAAGGTTCTAGGCTAACTCGTGAATCTCTCTAATGCGTCTGAGCGTAGATAGATAACTAATACCTGGGTCATGGAGTTGATTTTTAAGTTTTTTAGCCGTTTGAAAAGAAAGTTTGGGATTAGTGATTGCTTACATGGGGATCTCTCGTCAATTACGGTATCTCGAAGGAGAAGGTTATGATCAACCCGATCAAAGGCCTTAGTAAAATCAAAATAGACGCTATAAGTGGCCAAACCGCTGTCTCCGGATTGCAGCACATAATCAAAGAAAGAGAGCTGACAGGTGTCACAAGATCGTTTCTCGAGAAAGCCATGTTCAGCTGTATTGAGCAGGTTGTTCTCTGTCAAGTGACGCATAATCTTTTCTTTGATCAATGTCTCCAAGAGCTTCGAGGCTGCGGGAAGTGTATTAATTGGCCTAAAGTTGTCAAGTCAAGTCAAAGTCAAGTCAAATTTATTAAAGGAAATATAGGCAAACGCCTTTGAACTCCCTCTTGGTGCATAGAATTTAAGAAATGCATCGGCAAAGCCGAACATTCTAAAGAAGTCGTTGACACAGTTTCAAATGACTACTCGTTTGTTTCAAGTAATAAATTCACACGCAGTTTACACGAATGATATCGATAGGCCATGCTTGCGAATAGGCATTATGTGTGATTCCTTCCACAACGCAGGAAAGGTTTCACTCTCAAGAGCACGATTAAATACTTTACAAAGAATACACAGAAAGATATCATTCGCTTCAGCTTTTAGAAGGCTAACTGAGACGCCATCTGGTCCTGGACTATAAGATTGACGATAACGACGAATGGCTACAGTCACGTCCCAGAGGGTAAAACTTATGGTTTCGAGGACGGCACCCGACTGTGAGGACTTCTTCCTCCGCCAGGAGTTTTCGGAGATGAAGCAGGAACTTTACCTCGAGGTAAATAAACTGAAACAAAAGATAGCCTATCTAAAAACACATATTTCTTATACAGCGGTTAAAACAGCCCTTGTTGGTCAAAACCGGGGGTAAATAAAAGTACATATGCTCAGATAGCCTCGGCCGGTAAACCTGAAACTCGCATATCATCTGCCAAACAAAGTAAACTAGCAGACGTCTCGCTCGATCGCAAAGAAACTTAAATAAATCCGCAGTCTACGCCATCGTTACTCGACTCAGGCAGCACTAGCAATGATCTGGATTTGCGTCCTAGCGTCACATCGTTGCTCGATGCTGCACTAGAAAGCGATGATACAGAGGTCGATAAGATCATTAAGCCAAAAAGCATAGGGCTAGAAAGGCTCGCAAGTCTAAACGGGCCAGGGGTGTGCTGTCAGCTAACCCCAAAAACCGGCAAATCAGGACCCATCGAACCTAAAGTACCGGATACAGATGCCCGCTTGGTCGTAACTCGTGAGCTCGCAACAGATGCACCAGTGAGTCACAAGCAGAATATAGTTGTAAAAGGGGCTCCAGAGATAGCGTCGACAACTACACAAGAACGAGTTGACGCTGATATAGTCTTAGATTTGGACATGTCTGACGACACACCTAAAACCTGCATATCGGATCATGTGTCAAGCCCACGGGCTACACCATCATCATTTGGCTAAAGCGACACTAGCAATTATCGGGATTTGCATCCTAGCACCACATCGTTGCTCGACTCTGCACAAGAAAGCAATGACCAAGAGTTTGACAAGATCATAACTCAAAAGAAGCATAAGCCTAAGAAAGCTAAACGGTTCACGGTTTTGTACTCAGCTTACCCAATAGCCAGTACATCAGAACCGAGTGTACCGGATACAAGTGCTCCCTCGGCCGAAACACGTGAGCTCGCAACATATGCCCCATTGAGTCGCAAGCAGAAAATAGTTGTAAAGGGGGCCCCAGAGTCAGATTCGTCAATTGCACAAGAACGAGTTGACCATGACGTGGGCCTTATGCGAGTTTATGTCAAACCGTTGCGAAAACCAGGCGAGTCTTTCCGCATTCTTAAGGCATTTCGAATAGGAAAGGCTCCAACAGCTCCAGAATCAATTTCTTGGCCACGACCTCTAAAAGTTATTTAAGAAACTGAAGCACAGGCAAAACTCTTGCTAGAGCGCAAACCATGCTTACGGAGTCTGCATACGCAAGTTTTTTTTTTCAGCCGCAGTACGAGTTGAAAGAGCGGAGAAAGATGAGACAGCTAATAATAGAGCTGGAGAAACGGAGAACCAATGGCGAGACAAATCTCAAAATAAGAGAGGGACAAATAGTTCAAGTCAAAAGGACATCGCTCTGGTCGAAGCCGGTAACAGTGACGGCCTAGCTGTCCCGCCACCGAAACCTAAGACATACCCTCTTAAATTGGTCGTTTTAAATGCCAGATCACTGATTAATAAAATGCCTCTGCTCCAGACTCTGGTTTTCGTCAACCGCCCAGACATTGTTATGGTAACTGAGACATGGGCATCGGCCTGTGTATCTGACTCAGAACTCTCTGTTCTAGGCTATGCATGCGTTCGGAACGATCGAAACAATGGCCGTGGTGGCGGAAGTTGCATCTATATAAAGCAGCCACTTGCATTTATCCCGTTGAAATATCCACAATACACAGCGGTTGAGGAGAGCTGCTGGCTACGAGTTGTTCTAAAAAACAAATACTCCTTACTTGTTGGCTGTGTTAATCGCCCACCTAATGCCAATGCGGACTACGATCTTTGTCTCTCGCAGGCATTTCATGCCGCAGCTGACTTTAATCGTAAGTATTGCTTGATTGCAGGCGATTTTAACCTTCCTGACGTGCAATTGTTTCCACCATCCGGTCCTTCAAAGTTCGAGAACTTACTTGAGGCAATAGATATCGGCATGTGGGATCAGGTAGTCGATTTTCCCACTCGAGGAGCAAACATACTCGACCTAATTTTTTGTAGGGGATGTGAACAACTTTCAGTATCATCCTTAGACGCACTTGGGAGTTCAGACCATCTTACAGTTGTAAGTGAACTAGAACTGGAGGTGGATAAAACATTTTCCCAAAAGTATAGTCTTTATCATGACTTCCGATCAGCAAACACGGGGGAGCTACTGGCACATCTAAACGCTCTCGACTGGTCTGAATTTTTTCAATGTTTGGATGTAAATGTTTGTACTGATGCACTGTACAAAATGCTGGATCCACTCATCCTCCACCTTGTCCCCCATAAGAAAGTAATGCATGTCAAGGATGAAGTGTACCTTCCTCTATCTTCCCGTCGCAGGCTGCGTAAACTCTCCCATCGTTTGCATCAGCAGAACGAAATTTCGGTTCTGCCCTTGATCACACTGATCTTTGAGCAGGCTTAGAAGCTCTCCGAAGAAAAGCAGATAGCCGATGAGGTCCACTTCGCTGAAAATCCTTCCCTTAATGTTGCGAAACTCTTTTCACGTACAGTAAAAGCGCAGAGGAAAGCGCAACACACCATACTTCAAGACGCCTTAAGAAACCCCATAGCTGACGCTAAGTTGACCGCCAATATCTTCAATGCGTTCCTGTCCAAAACGTTTAGTGGAAGCTCGTTCGCTGCACCTCCGGCTATCCGGGCTTGGACGGGTGCCGTCCTCAAAACCATAAGTTTTACCCTCTGGGACGTGACTGTAGCCATTCGTCGTTATCGTCAATCTTATAGTCCAGGAACAGATGGCGTCTCAGTTAGCCTTCTAAAAGCTGAAGCGAATGATATCTTTCTGTGTATTCTTTGTAAGGTATTTAATCGTGCTCTTGAGAGTAAAACCTTTCCTGCGTTGTGGAAGGAATCACACTTAATGCCTATTCGCAAGCATGGCCGATCGACGTCATTCGACAACTTTAGGCCAATAAATACACTTCCCGCAGCCTCGAAGATCTTGGAGACATTGATCAAAGAAAAGATTATGCGTCACTTGACAGAGAACAACCTGCTCAATACAGCTCAACATGGCTTTCTCGAGAAACTATCTTGTGACACTTGTCAGCTCTCTTTCTTTGATTATGTGCTGCAATCTGGAGACAGCGGTTTGGCCACTTATAGCGTCTATTTTGATTTTACTAAGGCCTTTGATCGGGTCGATCATAAGCTCCTTCTTCTGAAACTGGCCTCCTTCGGAATATGTAGCAAGCCTCTGAACTTCGTATCTTCCTATTTGAATGCTCTCACACAACGAGTAAAAATTTCCAATATAATCTCCAACCCCACGCATGTGAGGAGTGGAGTTATATAGGGAATTTTATTGGGTCCGCTCCTTTTTCGCCTGTTTGTCAACGACGATCAGATTGTTTTCAGTATGGTAGACCCTTCATGTACGCTGATGATTTAAAAGTCACTTATCGATATAAACCGGCAGATCGCAACATCGTGCTCGAGCTGATAAAAAAGGATCTTCAGGCCTTCGCCCAGTGGTGTTGCACATGGCGCCTCACCCTTTCATGGCACAAATGTTCCGTTATGGTTGTTGGCGACGATCATCAACCTGTCCCAGGAGTTATTAAGGATTTAGGCTATAACTAGTTTTCTACATTCAGGACAACTTTCGCGAATTTTGGTTGCTGACTCGGTGGAATCTCTCTTTCACTTTGATGGCGTTCGTGGACTTTGAACCCCGCCAGGCTTCATGCTAAAGATAATGCTGCTGAAGCAGCAGCCCACAGTCTGCTAACCCTTCGGCCGATAGCGCGCAACTTTTGTCGACAACCATTGAAGGAAGCCTGAGAACACGGTGTTCTTGTGCCAACCCTCTCCGTCTCGAACTAATGTCCTTAAACGGTATGCAACATTTCTCCTACTGATCTGTCAACTCAGCTTACAACTTTACATATATTCCGTTTGTATCATACCTTTGAAGGCAGGTTTTTCACTAGAAACAAACTCCCTATCTCGCCCAGTATTGACAAAACACAAAACCTGAAACAAAACCAATGCTGGCTGCAAGATAGGTAGTTTGTTTTAGGTTTTTTCCGGTCTTCGAGGTTTTGGAAGGCGCCCAAGAGGTGCATTACCAACTCTTTACAATTGCCTGTAAACTGGCATAATAAACATATGAATATACATGCATTTTTTGAAACACCTGTATTTGAAGGGTTACAAGCAAGGATTGCCTTTGCGGACCCAATAAGTATAAATAAACCAAATCGATTATACAGTCAATATGTAGTTGAAGACAATTAACATAACACACATTTGAGTGAGTTTTCGTGGGACATTGCAAAACATTATGCCGACAAGTAAGAGACAGGAAAGGGTTGACAAGGCAGTCTGTAAGAAATCATGACGGAATAGTCTTATTTTGTAAAATATTATGCAATCAATCGCTTTTTAGCGATTTCGAAGGTCTTACCACTCGTTGTATGAAGAAGAATTTTCTGAGGTTTAATCGAATGCGCTCGCCTGCGGCCTTATAAGGATGGCCACGCTTGTAAGTAGTGTTCGCTAACTCGAAGATGGCCTCCAGTGGCAGGAAGGGACCATTGTTCAGGATTATCTGAAATCTCCAGAATAGGCCACACTGTAAGTGCCTATGAGACAAAGGAAGAAGGTCAAGCTTTATCAATCTCTCTTGGTATGATAAGTCCTAAAGACCGTCGACCATCTTCGTCACTCTCCGTTGCATTTGTTCGAGAAGGTCCGTATCTTTCTTCAACCATGGTGTCCAGACTGGCATGCCGTAGTCGAGGTTTGTTCTCAAAAATGCGCTGAATACTTTATCGAAGATTTCAGGTGGCAATACTTTGAAAGCTCGTCCGATCCAGTGCAGCGTACTAGTTTGCTCCTGGACTGCCTTTCTACAGTGCTCTGATGGCAGCAAGACGCGGTTGTCCAGACACCTAGACCTTTGTGTGTTTCCACTTCTTTTAGTGCGGCACCATTTCTGAAGTAAACGCGTGTCTGCACAACTTTTAAACTTCGTTACATTAAAGTTTAGAAGCCTAGTGAATGACCAGATAATCAGTTTATCGATGTTTGGTTGTAACCTCTGCGTCGTCAGCGCAGATAACGTCAGCCGACATGAGAGCTGCGCAATCTAGGCCAGTGAGACATTGCGATTGTACTGCCAGTTGTTAATTAAAATTGAAAATGACAGTCCTGTTGCCAGTTTAAATAGCTGAATGACGTAACCGGTGGTAGTATTTGTAGTTCTAAAAGTAATGCTAGTGTACAGATGTGCCAAGAAGTTATTCTCTTCGTAATTTAATATCGAAGGATACCCGTATTCAAATAGATTTGCCATTTTACAAACAACCTCAGCGTAATTACTCATATAGAAAGTCGTAAATTTACTCATTATGGCCTGAAAACCATCGTAGGCCCCCCTCCAATATATCACATGCATTCATGACTTTAAAGCCAGGCCAACCTTCGCTAAATTTTCACAATCTTTTATGAAATTTTATAAGTTGGCTGGTTTCAAAAAAACCAAACAGTTATATTCCACACTTTGCCCATTCCCTTTAAGAAAGATGCCTTACAAATAATACGTGTTTTAAGCTCTGTTGTTTAAGTGTGCTTTTAAATAACTTCCGTTTCACAGTTGTCTCCTCTTCGCGATAGAAGCGTGCCACCGTGGTCATGTCGAAGGAAAAGATTCATATCAACATCGTTGTCATCGGACACGTCGACAGTGGCAAGTCTACCACCACTGGCCACCTTATCTACAAATGTGGTGGTATCGACAGGCGTACTATCGAGAAATTTGAGAAGGAAGCCCAGGAGGTGAGGTTAACTTATTCTGTATCAACTGCTTTCGGTAGATGGGCAAAGGTTCCTTCAAGTACGCGTGGGTTCTCGACAAACTGAAGGCCGAGCGGGAACGTGGTATTACCATTGATATCGCCCTCTGGAAATTCTCGACAGCCAAATATGACGTTACAGTCATCGATGCCCCTGGTCACAGAGATTTTATCAAGAACATGATTACTGGCACCAGCCAGGCTGACTGTGCCGTTCTCATCGTGGCTGCCGGTGTTGGTGAGTTCGAGGCTGGCATTTCCAAGAACGGTCAGACTCGTGAGCACGCTCTTCTTGCCTTCACCTTGGGTGTCAAACAGCTTATTGTCGGCGTCAACAAGATGGACTCGACCGAACCTCCATATTCTGAGAAACGTTACGAAGAAATCAAGAGCGAAGTTTCGACATACATCAAGCGTATAGGCTACCAGCCGGACGGCGTCCCATTCGTACCTATCTCTGGTTGGCACGGTGATAACATGGTCGAGGCTAGCACGAACATGCCGTGGTACAAGGGGTGGACCTGCACCCGCGGTAGCACGAACACCACTGGCAAAACTCTCCTTGAGGCCATGGACAACATCGAGCCACCAAAGCGTCCCACTGACAAGCCTCTTCGTCTACCCCTTCAGGTATGTAACATTGTGAATGTTAATCTATTCTCGTTAGGATGTCTACAAGATCGGTGGTGTCGGCACTGTGCCTGTAGGCCGAGTGGAGACGGGTATCATAAAGCCAGGTACCGTCGTGCAGTTCGCCCCATCTGGTCTCACAACTGAGGTGAAATCAGTGGAGATGCACCACGAAGCGCTTCCCGAGGCTGGCCCAGGTGACAACGTTGGCTTCAACGTCAAGAGCATTTCAGTCAAGGACATTCGTCGAGGCTTTGTCGCTGGAGATTCAAAGAACCAGCCGCCTGTGGAGACAGGCTCGTTTAACGCTCAGGTCATCGTCATGAACCACCCTGGAGAGATCCACAACGGTTACTCCCCCGTGTTGGATTGTCACACGGCCCACATCGCCTGCAAGTTTGCTGAGCTCGTAAGCAAGATCAACAGGCGAACTGGCAAGACCGAAGAAGATTTTCCCAAGGCTATTAAGTCTGGCGACGCAGCCATCGTTAAACTGATCCCATCTAAACCGATGTGTGTCGAAACCTTCGCAGAGTTCCCGCCCCTCGGTCGATTTGCTGTCCGTGACATGAGGCAAACGGTCGCCGTTGGCGTTATCAAGAGTGTTGAAAAGAAGGTGACTGAGCAAAAGGTGACGAAGGCCGCGGTGAAGGCTTTGAAAAAGAAGTAATTGAATATAGTTGGATACAATAAATCTCTACGGTTTCATTCCTTCCGCTTCTCAGTTGACAGTTTATACTGTTAGATGGCAAACCGTCTGATTTGTCGGGTGTTACCTCTAATCCATACTGCGTCGCACTCAATGACAACCGGGGTTTTGGTGCCCTACGAGTATGCAAAATGATGAATTCGCGAAAGCGTACTGGGTATCAATGTATTAGGTGTTAGTTGTACTGGGGGTCGGTATTTCGGACCCGATGTTAAACTTGAGGCGGTCGTGGAACCAGTGCTAGTCAAAAGATCTTGGGGTTATCATAGGCTTTTGGTGCTGTCACTCCTGTGCAAGATAGGCGGACGAGCGATCATCCGGCATGCTGTTCGTCCAAGGGGATGGTGGGCTGGCTGATGGATTGTCACTCGTTGCTTTCTGACGTTACATGATTTACACTATATTGGTAGTACGCTTGGCCTGGCGTCCGATCGCGAAAGTCTATTGAGACAATTTCCCCTTACCATCAGTACGTTAGCTTTTTCGGCCGTTCCACCCTCTGGTGCTTGCATAATAACCCGTGAACATGTTCACCCAGGTACGACCGGGCAGTTTCATGGTGTAATAACGCGGCGCTGCCTGCATTGATTATAGTTATTCTCCTTGGTAGGCTCCAAACGAGTGGTCGGGGCGACTCGTATATGTCTTTCGAATGGTGGCATAGTGTCGTGTCAATGGCATCCTATCATTCGCTGGGAGATCTGCGGCAAGTAGCGTTGAATGTACACTACATGTCTAGCGTAACGGTACTGTATTTCACGATGCCGCATTATGGGGGCTGCCATTATTCATAACTGACCATAGTTAACATGACTTAGCGACTATAATTCTACCAGGGTAATCTTGCCCTGATCTTTCTGGCACACGGCATGTAAGAAGTAAGCGTCACTCAGGAAGCATCTTTGAGGTTGGGACAATTTTCAATCGCAATAGCCTCTAGTTTACTTGCCCTGATTGCAATTACTTCTATTCAGGTTTGCAGTCACACACCGAACATGGTGCTGACATTATTTTCCTCCCATCGCCGCTTGGTATCATTAGCTTCCGTGCATCAGCGGAGTATCTAACGGCTGGTTTGCCATGTAGGTATTGCTATTACTTGCGCCGTCAGAAGCTGAGACCATAGGTGGTAATTTATAGATGTGTCCCTTGCTAGGCCTCTGGTTCTTTCATGAAGTTAAGGTCAGAATCAAAATGCGTAGCCTATCTTCACGAGACGATGAAGTTGTTTGACGAGAAGGTACTCATGCTTAAATCGCAGAAACCCATTGCCTACTTAAGGCTGAGGCCGTAGCGACTGTCAACTGTACCCTCATATAATCTCAAAATGACCATTCAGCTTGCTTGTTACTCTTCACCGTCAGAAAACGCAATGGCGAAAGCATTGGATGATATTAGGTCCTGCTGCGTTACTTGATCTCGTATAGCCTTTTGTTTGACCGGTTAGCCATTGGTGAACAAAGCCACTAGGGCGTGGAAGAAATAATGACCTGAAATCGGGATCCCCCTGCCGCCCAACGCCCTCCTGACGCCATAAGTGGGGCATCGTAAGGACAGTTTTGGTCACTCAGTCGCACTCGATCCAGCGCAATGACCTATGTCTACATGCGATGCGCGACCGAGTGGCAACTTCCTCCTAACTATTCTGTACTGATTACATTGTTCCTACCAATCTGGCCTTCACAAGACCTCTTCTCCCAAGAGTCCGGGCCTGGAAGATCGCAGCCGTTAGGGTTAACCTTATTAGCCCTGACACTGAGAAGAAGAGGATTCGATCGCTAGGACAATCCTTTTATTCGCCTGACGTTTCGAGATCCGCCGCAGAATCATCAGAAACATTCACAGAAAACAGTCGCAAGTCTACGATCACTTCAAACTAACGAATTGCGGCAAAGGATCGCATCCGAGGTATGTGTATTGATTGAGAAGAAGAAGCTGTGTCGATCACCGGAATCATAGTTTTACTAATCTGAGCTTTCGAACTCTTGCGGGAGTCCACCGTGCCCATGCCAGCAGTAAGACGGGCCGAGAACTGATTGAAGCCTGGACGTCGGATGACAACCCAGTTAGCCGATGTATCGAGCTGGCGCCTGCATATGTTGCTCTGTGCAAGTATCTCCAGACGCACGGCGCGGGTGATTAATTGGTCCTGTCACTCCCTCCTCTTCCCCCGCCCCTATAACGTTTTATTGGCCCCTTCATCTCAGGAATGTTGCTTGCTTTCGTTGAAGATTTTATCTCTGACGATGGACTCCCGCAAGAGTTCGAAAGCTCAGACTAGCATAACTATGATTCCAGTGACCGACACATTCTACTTCAAACTAATCCAAGTGCAAGTTACCGTCTCTGCATCATCCTGCTGTAGCGCACAAGGTGGACCTAGTCGAACTCGACGGTTGAATTGTCGAGAGCTGGGCTGTGTGCGTGATATAGGAGCGAAAACGGGAAGTATTTGACCACCGCTACCTGAAAACCATTCTTCTTCTCCCAAACGAGGCACTCGCTGCGACAATTTCACAAGGATATTTAAGGCCATCAAAGAAGGAAAACTGAGGTAGTTTTGGGGCAGTCTTCGTCCGTGTTACTGTTCACGATCCGACACTATTGCCCAACTGGGGACGTCGAAAGGGGAGTCAGCTCAAAATCTGGCTGGACACAATTCGTATAGACATGGAAGTAATATCGCAGGGGGTTAAGTGAGTTAAACCCAGCAACTCCGATCTTCAGACCATGGTTACTTAATAGAGGAGAAGTCAGTAAAGGCCAAAGTAGTAGACAGAGTTTATTGTGTACGCAGGACGGGGAATAGATGGAGGAAGTCTGACTTGGGAGAACACGACCATCCAGAAGGTTGACCGGGTCCCAAGTGTCAGTTCGAGAGCAGTCAGGCCAGAAGACAGATAGAGCGAGATCGTTCATTGGCTAGGTCGGCCTGTGATTGGTTGGACAGCATGTGAGTAGAAATTGACGTGGGTGGCCGGTGTCTCAAACACCAGTAAGTTTGGCGACCGCAACGACCTTGATGTCTAGACAGATTGAGGTCACGACAGAAAGGCCAGACATCGAGCAGGCAACGGCCCACTACAGAAGTTCTTGGATCTTCGGTTTAGGCGTCCGTCCTTGTCGAAGAGGATGGATTGAATTGTCCATATCTGCAGCCGCGGATTGTCACTTGTGGAGAGGTGCAGTCCGTGACATAACCAAGGCTAGCTATATTAGACATGATCGCAGCCCCATCAAGTGCGTGTACAAAAGTAACCATCTGCCATAAACCAGTGGGAATTTGGCACCCCAGTGCAGACATTTCGAGATCTTAGGTAACTAAATGCGCAGTTGTGCGAAGATCTGTGCAATGGTTGGTTGGTTAGTAGCCCATGTTGTATCAGGGGTTCCCGCCTGAGTCCAAACTGGGTGCAGTTGGGTGACGGAGAAAGGCCGCGACCTGGGCCGGCTTGAGCCAAAGGTCCTCGGAGGTGAGTTGGGTGCCTGGCCGGGAACTGCAGGCGAACAGATGGTGGCAGTCATGCGTCGAGACGCCGCAGTCGGGTATAGACGGGTCCAGCTGGTGTTGGTACTGGCAATGGAGCATGCAGTAGCCACTGCGTAGATGCGCCAGGGTACAGCGAGTCACCCGTAGGAGATGACGTTCCGAGGTGGCAATCGGAGGTGGATAGCCACCCAGGAGGACCGGGAGACGGTAGCTGGATTTTGCGTCCACAACGGCTCTCTGGTGAAGGCGCTGGTAGCCTGTCCTAATGGCGGAGCCATCAACGGGTAGATCCGAGAGAGACGAGGTGACAGCTGCCTTGTGGAGACCTCGGATAGACGTGCGAACGTTACGGCTAGGCTCAGGAGCGTTGCAACGACGGTGATTCGGATGGCCAGGTTGTGCACAGGTCCACCACAACTGCTGGCCCAGGAGTTTGTTGTGCGCGGCGACTGACAGGACAGAAGCCGCCGCATGAAAGTGATCTATGGGCGACATTTTATAGCAGCTCGTGATCGTGCGGAGGACACCCTTCTCTGCTGACTGAAGGCAGTGGAGGCTGGAGGAGCTGATTGTGTGAGACCAGATTGGTGCCGCATAGGTGAGATGTGGCTTGGCAATCGCCTCGAATGTGGTCGTCAGCAACTCTTTTGAGCAGCTCCAGGATGTGCCTGTGAGAGCTTTGAGGACCTTGGTGCACCGGCTCACTTTGCTTGCGACCTCCCTCGCATGGTCCGCGAACGTAAAGAGCGGATCTAAACGGACGCCAAGGAGCTTGGACTTGCGGACCAGCGGCAAAGCCTCACTTTTGACGATGATAGCCGGGTGACGATTGAACTCCTTCGGATCCAGCGTGAAAACAGTGACGGACGACTTGGCTGCCGCGATCGACATCCCGCGCTGAGTGAGGTAGTCCACAATATTAGGCATGAATTCCGAGAGGACCTGTGCAGCCTGATCAATGTTATGGTGCTGGCAGAAGATGGTGACATCATCTGCGTATGATACCACTTTGGCGGGTGCCGGAGGGAGTGGGAGTTCCCGCATGTAAATGTTGAACAGCATCGGGCTAAGCACAGAGCCTTGAGGAACACTGCAAGTCTGCTTACGGGGCTTGGAGAGAGTGCCACGGAAAAAGACACGATCGTGGCGGCCACGGACGTAAGGCGCCAACCATCGGACCAGGCCAGTCGGGACGTTCAGGGAGATCAAGTCCTGCAGGAGCTGATCGTGGTCGATGCAATCAAAGGCTCGTGACAGGTCAACTGAGACAGCCACGGTCCGCAAAGCGGGCTTCTGTTGATTGAAACCCTCGAGGATGGCGTCTCTGAGCTCGAAAAGAGCCGTTGTTGTGCCACGACCCGACTTGAAACCATGCTGGTGGCTGGACAGATCTGCTGCAGACGTCAGAATTGGTAGGAGAAGTCGTTCTACAATTTTCGCCAGTGGACTGAGGAGGGCGATTGGGTGATAGGAGGTCGCTTGACTGGGGTCCTTGCCAGCTTTGACCAGTGGAATGATGGTGGACTGGCGCCAGCAATCGGGGATGATTGAACTGGCCAGCGAAAGATTGAAAACGGCTGCCAGGTAGGCAGCCACCTTGGGGCCGATATGGCACAAGTGGATAGGTGCCAGACCATCCGGTCCTAAGGCTTTCGAGAATTTCGTTTTCCTGACGGTTGTGAGGATAGCATCGGCCGAGAAGGAGATGTCCGGAGGCGGGGCCTTATGGAGGAGACTGAGAAGGGAGAGCTGGCTTTTGGGACTGGGCGCCGAGCGGGGCGAGAACAGCTTGTTCTTCTTCGCGGCGATCGTACCGTTGTTGGAAATGAACTTGCCATCCCCGAAGCTAATTGACCGGTTAGGTGTGTCAGCCCAGGGCTTGGTCAGATTGCGTAGAAGTTTTCCAGGTGGCAGCTGAGTTGCCGCGGAAATTACAGTCTGCAACTCTTTCACGCTAACGTTCCCGTTTGTCGTCATTGACGGGTCAGTTGCATCCCGCGCTCGGATCTCGTTCCAGTCGGGAGGCTTCGCGTGGGTATTTAGGGCGGAGTATGGGAATGCGACCGTTCGGTATGTGGTGGCCTGCTGCTGCCAGAAGCAGGTGACGAACGGCCTGCTCAGCCGTGTGGACACAGGTGGGGGGCGGTAGCTGATTGGTTCCAGCTTCGCATTCGGCGGTGAACGCTGCCCAGTCAGCTCTCTTGAAGTTGATGAAGTGCCTGCTTGGAGCCTTAATACGGTCGGTAGAGGTGGCCAATTCGAGCACTTTAGGGAGGTGATCGCTCCCTAGGCTGATTTCCGTGCTCCAGGTGGTGGAGGCTACCAGGCTGAGACTGGCAAGGGAGACATCGCGAGAGCTGGGGGCATCGGTGGGTGGGAGCCGCGTTGGGCTGTCCTCGTTGAGGACTGCGAAGGGAGCTTGTTCTAGTCATCGGCCAGGACTTCTCCCCGGGAATCGGCCGCCAAGTTGGAGCACCATAGGTCGTGGTGGGCGTTGACGTCACCTAGCACCAAACTATCTCCAAAAGGTAAGCAGGGAGCGATAGAGGCGGTGAAATCAGGAGGACAACTGGAAGTTGGAGAGATGTACACGTTCACGACAGTTATCGGTACCGGGCCAATGTTAAGGGAAATCGCCAGTACTTCCGTGAGATCGGCACCAAGCAGGGGTAGCTGGTGATGGGCAATGGATCTGTTCACCAGGAAGGCCAAACCTCCACCTTTGTTGCGGTCACGACGGACGATCGGGCACAGGACGGGACCTTAGTGGAGCTAGACCACTTTGTCTCTTGGATAGCCGCCACGGCTATTCTGTGCGAACGCATGAAGGCCAGAAGCTGGTCAAGCTTGCCAAGTAGGCCGTTGGCGTTGAACTGGAGGATCTTTAGAACAGGCGGTGAGGCAAGATAGGAGACCGGAGGATTTGGATTCAGGACAGGGCGGGCTGGAGGCATGCAGACCGATGGGGGCACGGGACAGCTGGGACAGGCGAAGGCGGGCGACCAATCGGCAGCTTTGGCGAGGCCACTGCAGCGGAGATGGCACCAGCCATTACAGGAGCCGCAACGTACAGACCAGTCGCGGCGGCCCAGGCGGACTCGGCAGAACGAGCAGTACCAGAGAGGTCCAGGGTTGGCCTCGATTCCGGCGGCGAGGAAGAGGAGTCGGAGCAGTGTGGCCGGGAGGAGCTGCTCCGTCATCAAAAACACGGGTTGGGCTGAGGGGAGGGGGGTTGATCCAACGTAGGGATATGGGTGTAGCAGACCTTGGCTGCCGGGGGGGGGGGGGGGGAACGCGGTCGTAGACGCGTCTGCTTTGGTTCCCAAGATCTGTGCGATCGGCATGCGCGGTGCTCGTTCGAGCTTGGAGAGGTTTTCGGACTCGCGTCTATGCATCCTTCAGCACCGTCTATGAGATTTCCATAGTGAAGCACTATTTCATTCATAACCTAGAGAGCGATTCTATAAAGCGACTTAGGAGACGAAGTATAAATTTCGAGGAAAATGGCAACATCAAAAGATTTTAGAAGGTGTTTCAGTAGTTTAGGCGAAAATTCGGCAATCGCGAAAAAGCTCGCCAATCCAAATCGAAAGATTAAGAAGCTAGTATAGATAAACAGCAATTGAGAAAATAGAAAGAGGATTTGCTGAGAGGTGGTCGGTCTTAAAAAAGAACCGGTGCCTAAGGTGTTATTGAGTACGCGGTACGCCTTGGCATAGTTCACAGAAATTAGGGAGAGGGGGCAGGGGGTGGACATTTAGCTTCTCAGATCTGCTGCCGCAAAGCGTCACGCACTGAGAGGAGGAATACGTGACAACCTTGAGACCAACTAGACCAGATATGATGACAGACGTGCTAAGTACAAGTACTAATTTGAAACTAGTCCGTATTCCTACCTTACACTGTCCCTATTGTGCGTAACCCACATGACGTCATTACTGTGCCAGATGATAGCATTCCTCCCTGAGCCTTTCAGGTCAGGCCGCTGTGGGGACGACTTTGGCCATTTAGCGTTCCAGATTAGGTTGCGAGTCTTCCAATGAATCCATCATGCTAACATATTGATTATCCGTCTCCCGCATAAGGAGCAATAACCAGCTACGTCTAACCTCAAGTCCTTCAAGGCTACGCCCCTCTCACGGGTGAGAGTTCTTCGCGAAAGACTAAATTGGAATCGACCGCATTCATTAGGAAGGACTTAAGACTTGTTGTAGCTTGTAGTGATCCTCCAACACTATTTTATTTTCATCGGCCGCTAGGCGAACGAAGGTCATAAGGACTAGTTCCTTGCAGTTCAGGTAATTTTACCGATGGAACTATGTGTTTGTGGTGTAACTGCCCGGGAACCCACCTTATATGTGTTTTAATCCCTGATATATATATATGGCTTCCTGACCATTGTTTTCCCGTTTTCGTTTGGTGGAAGTGCAAACACGTGAATGCGCAGAGGCTTTTCATAGTAGAGCTCGGGAGATTTTATAATCAAGAGGACAGGAAGCGGGAGATTAAAGGAAGTCGAAGTTGTTTATCCTCTTTTTTGAATTGGAAAGTGTTACGACCTGCGCCTAGTACTTTTAATTAGCACGAACAGTGAGTTAGCCGACCCCGGTTCCCAAGGCTGGTACGAGAGAAGCAAGAGAAGACAGTCGAGCACGAGACGGCGTGTATTCGGACAGGACACGCTGGCGCAAGTTGTTCTCACACAAAGGCTGAATGCATTTAAGGGGGAACGCGAGCGACAATGGGCCCATCAGAATTCAGCAGACAGGGCTGCCAGACAGCCAGCGTGCGTGCGTGCGTGCCAGAGCCCCCCTTCCTCCAGGAATTTTGTGGCCGTTGACCTTTTTTGTTTCCGGTTGACTGCACACTGGTGTTAAACCTAGCCCCCCGACCAAATACCACTTAAGTGGTGCTTAAATATTGTCCTCATCCCCCGTTCGACTCTCTTGCCTTTTAGCCACCTTTGCCCACAATGCTTCCACCACCCCCCCCCACTGCAGCAAGAAAAAACTGTTCCAACAGCTACTCGGTATTGCCTCCCCCTCCCTCTCTGGTTTGTTTACAGGTTTCACCACCGCTGACTTCTCTTCAATTAAGTTATACATCGACAAATTGATGGAGTAGCAATGGGGAGCCCACTCGGGTCTTCCTTTGAGACATCTTCATGGGTCATTTAGAGGAAAAGGTTTCATCGGAATTTAATAAAACAACAATATATAGACGATATTTGGATAGCATATTCGCTATTGTTGATACCAAAAAGGATGCTGAAAATCTTCTTACTTTTATGAATACATTGCATCAAAAGATTAAGTTCGCGATAAGAATGGAGCAGAACAACCAATTATCCTTCCTTGACGTCCTCCTGCTCAGAGAAGATGATGGGTCAATAAGGCGCACTGTTTTCCACAAGACTACATGGAAAGGCCAATAACTACATTTTACCAGTTTTGTGCCTAGACAGTGGAAACGGAATTTACTTAACCTTTTTTCAGAGAGCCAGGAATATCTGCTCCATCGAGACCCTACCAGCAGAGTTTTCCTGCATAAAAGAGGCCCTACTTAAGCGTGGTTACCCCCTGCGTTTCATTAAAAAATTCAGCAACCCTTTACGGCCAAAATCTACGGACCAGTCGGTTCCTAGAAAGCCCGTTTTTATATCCTTACACGTTAAAGGAGACAACATCGTGAATACAATTCAGCAAAGACTACTTTGTTCCATACAGAGAACTAACTATGCAGCCGAAATTGTTTTCTTCATTCCAACGAAAAGCCTCCCAATTAACCGGCCAAAGGAAGCCTTGCCTTTGCACGCCACCTCAAACTCAAAGGCAGTTGGCAACCAGGGCTGCTGAACATTTGCCTGCTTGGCTTTTAAAACAAGAGAACAAAGTACCATGGTCATCTATTACAAAAAACCTATTAGACAGTGGTCACTCCGTTAACGCTAACACATCTTTCCACATTCTTGTTCGAGCACGAACAAACCGGACCTTACGTTACATGGAAGCATCCTATATATGGTGGGAGAAACCCGACCTATGTAAGCAACTAGACCATGTAGTTAACCTTCAATTGCCCTGGTAAATGCATATCACGTTTAAATTTTGTTGATTCCCCTCCGTACTTTTCGTCTCAAGTTTAAAGTTGACATAACTATTGAACATATGCCACATTAACACCACCTTGCTATTGTCAATTTTGTGTAAATTCAAATTGATGGATTCTCTAAATATTTCGTTATTCATGCACAGAGCAGAAGCAGCTGATAAGCGCTCTCGAAATGTATTTGCGCTAATAAATTCTGCTTTTTTGGCTACCACCTCTAGAGCCGCCTTTAGCAAACTCGGTGTGCAGCTGTGTAAACAGCCAAGGACAGTGCTCAGCCCCTGCTACTAGGGTAGGAAAGTAAATGTGCCTCGTGCATAGGCGCTTCCGAAACCAGGTTGATCAAAATTTCCGCAGTCTATGCAAACTTCGATGGACCGCATCTAAAATCCTGCCTGTCCGTAGCTCTGGGTTTTTATAAACCGGTTCCTGTCAAGAAAGTTGCGCTGGTTATTCCCTCTGAGGTCTGACAGTTGACGAATTCCTTGGAACGGTCAACCTACCTGCTGTAGAAGGTAGGGCAGGTTCGACATTGCGTATGCCCCACAACACTGTGGTGCAGGGACGGATGCTTGCTCGTGTATTAGCTTAAAGTTATCATAGGCTTCCACAGCATCTACCGCACTCCCTCATCCTTCACCCACATGATCCTGGTATCAAGATGCAGACAAGAAAACTGGATGCTGGATCAGGCGCAGGTGGCTGGCGCGGTCAGGGCCGCACCTAGGCATGACACCCCCAGGTTCGGCATTTTTATTGGCACGCAACTCAAATAGTACTGTAGTGGTCCTGTCTGTCCGATGCCCTCCTAACTATTGACGCCACAGACGAGGTCATTCAGAGCATAGGACCTCGCGCGAAAGCACTTTTCCCGCGTGCCTCGAGGCATGCCTATCACAAAAAGTTAAGGCTACTACGGTTTAACCCTAACGGCTGCGATCTTCCAGGTCCGGTTCCTTAGAAGATGAGAGAAGACTTGGAAAGCCAGAGGAAAAGGAACAATATATTGTTTACAGAATGAGTTGAAGAATAGTTTATAGGAAGGTTGACTCGGTCTGGCTTACCTTCGACCGTGAGAGCAGCAGCGGCGCGTCCGCCCCGCGAAGGGGCAGAATGCCAAGGGAGTTCTAGCGTCAGTAATCGGGGGCGGCAACCGAATCCTCTCTCTGTCTCGCGGCCTTGAATGCGATTGGCTGGACGGCGCGATGCAGACACCGAGTGGGCGGTCCATATCTCACGCGCCAGTTGGTATCTCGTCGGAGGCACGCCTAAAAGTACATCCGCGCAAGGTTCTGCTCTGAGTGACCTTGTCTTACGACGTCAAGAATTAGATGGGCGTCGGACAGAAAGGACCACCACATGCCCAAACGGACGGGCGGCTGCCACTGTTGCCAGATGCAACCGACGCAGACCCAAATGCACGCACCATGTCTCCCCCATTCTGGCCTCAACCCACAGTGGCTTAACCTCAATACGTTCAATGAGATTCCCGCTGTAGTAGAATGACCCCATTTAGTAGGTTGGCCTCAATTCGTGAAACACAGACAACAATGTGGTGTCTGCCTTCAGGCATCACTCCGGACCCAACCCGACTAGGAAACGGATGCATTGGTCCGCGAGTAAAAATTATTTCCATCTATTCTCCTATCCTTCTGCAGAATACACTATTCCTAGCAATCTGGCTTGGACGATGGCAGAATATTAACAGTTGCAGGAATTTTGACCTGGAATAAATGTAAACCTTGAAGCTGAATGCTACTATCGCGATCCAATTGCAGAGCAGCTGTAGGATGCCAGAATGGTCACTGCTCTGAAATTTCTCGGTCGTGCACATCGACAACGCGGAGAGTGGTTGAACAGGATCGACAAAGAAATCTAGTGGCAGTTTTCCGAGAAAAGCAGGCTATACAGCACCAATTTCAACAAGAACAACACGATCGGCGCCAGTAAAACCATCCGTTTTTAAATGTTGAGGCACAATGCAGCAGAAATTCAAGGATACGTTGGTGACAGTGAGATTGAAAGTTTGTTCGCCGCAATAAAAAAAACGATCGTCCCATGACAAGAAGACTGTGTCACTCCTCGGCTAAGACAACCCAATCCTACTGTCGGAGAAGTTGCGACTCCTCGAGCACATGTTTGACCGCTTCGCAGGTGTCGCTAAAGGTCTGTCCACAACATGCGTCCAAATTGCCAACCGACATCCCAAGGTGAACGACAAGGCTGATCTCGATCGTTTGCGACCCCCCCCCACCTCTTTGTAGGAGACTGTCGCAAGACGTTGTGTCTACAGCAGAAGGATCCCCAAATCACAAGTCTGGAAAGACGGAATGAATTGGAATGACTTTACTGAGCTCAAGTAGCTTTACAGTAGTCGCTGCAAGCGCTATGTACAAAAGCCAGCCGCTTAGGTGCAAAAGTGAGGCTTTGTCGAGTATTGACTGTGGAATGAGTAAGCATTCGGCTGCCGCCAATCAGCTGTGGCGGAAGTATCGATTACATTTGAACGTACACGCATATGAAGAGGCGAGTGGGTCGATAACGTGGAAAAGGCCGATAACGCGCGTAGTAGATGATTAGGCACAAGTGTAAGCCCTGACAGGGCGAACGCAGAATGAGTCAGTGTGACAGGCTCCTACGTGCTCACTTTGCTGAAATCTGGCTCCCTCATCTTCCTTTGATGCTTGATTCGGGTGGAATCAAAGAAACGATCCCGTATTGCAGGCTTCTACGACAGACTTAATTTTGTTATTCATTGCATCCACCCCCCATCTACAATCACGTTTACTTTGGCTTGGATGTGGACCACGAAGGGTTTGAGGCAAATGGCATCAATTGCAGGGTTGGCTGAATTGAACTTCGATGCTAACGCAGTATGCCATGTCAGTGTTGACTAAAAGGAGTTAGAGATACCGCTGGCAGTAGAAGTAAGATCATAGACTGGGAAGGAGGTCTGGGTGCTGGCACTCATAGAGGTAAATGCTCTGCTGGCTTGAGAAGGAACCATTGTCTCAACGGTGTTAAGGCTTCTAAGATTTAACCCTAACGACTGCGATCTTCCAGGCCCGGTTCCTTAGGAGATGAGAGAAGTCTTAGGAAACCAGAGTTGTAGGAAGATTTTATTCTGTACAGAATAAATAGGAGAACAGTTAGCAGAAGGGTTGACTCGGTCTGGTGTGGTGTTCGACCGTGAGAGCCGTGTGAGAGAGCAGTGGTGGCGCGTCCGTCCCGTGAGGGGGCATAATGCCAAGTGAGGTAAGTGTCAGTAATCGGGGGTGGCAGCCGAATCCTCTCTCTGTCTCGCGGCCTTGATAGTGATTGGTTGGACCACAGGAAGGTAGACACTGGCGTGGGTGGTGAGTGTCTCATGCATCTGTTTGTGTCCGGTCGGAGGCAGACCGAAAAGTATATTCGCGCGAGGGCCTGCTCTGAGTGTCCTTGTCTGTGACGTCAAGAGCTAGATGGGCGTTTGGCAGCAGTGACCACTACACCATAACCTGGGCTCGACGTGATGTGAGCGGTTGAGGACCTCCATATCGCTTCACAACAGAATGTCGGCGATGAAGTTCTCCATATCGTGGTCACAAAACATTACACAGGAAAAATTCAACTGAACGCGAAGGAGGTCTGATTATGTTTGAGCTCAGACACATCAGAAGTTAAGAGTTCATCTCAAGTCGCGGATCAACAGTTATCGAGAACTAAGGATTGATAGAATAAACTCTAATAGCTTCGATCTTCCAGGCTCGGTTCTTTAGGAGGAGAAGAATAGTTGGGAGGCCTAAGTAGTAGGAAGAGTTTATTCTGTACAGAAGGAATGGGGAATAGGTAGGAGGGGATTTGACTCTCCGACGAGTGCAGTCCGTTCCTTAGTCGGGTTGGGTACGGCGGCAGCCCCCACATTGCGGTCCGTGCCCGGGCTGATCGAGGCCAACCTAATAAATGAGGCTAGTCTTCTAACGTGCGATTCTCATTGGACGGGTTAAGTCAAGCCACTGTGCATTGAGGCCAGGACGGGGAGGCACGGTGCGTTCGCTCGTTCGCCAGAGTCATTTTGCGCCTGGCCCCAAGGCTCGGTGATAACTGCCTTCACGCGAGTTCCTATGCGCGGACTGACCTTGTCTGTGGTGTCACGTGTGAGGAGAGCGTCGAGCTGTAGGGCCATTATAAGCCCACCAATGACAGCCAGTTGAGGGCAAATAGAGGGACAGGGTGGGGGCAAAACAAAGAAGCTGAACGTACGATTACAGAACGCACGTACCTGCCACCAATTGTGGTAATTATACTTTATGGTGTGCTAAATTAAAAAAAAAACACTCTACGACGCACCCTATTTGAACTCGCACCTGTCAGGATCCTCGGTTGGTCTGAGTGCAGTATGGATGTTGTAAGTTGGCAAAATGCCTCTGGCATCACTGCAACGCACAATTGGTATCAAATTATGTTTGCCCACTGACTCAAAAACGAGATCTATAAATCTGTCGGTTACTCAACAAATATTATGAGATAATTCAGAACAAAATTTCTTGGCGAGCATACGCTTTCAGTAACTTCTCATCAGGCCATACAGTTACACGGGAGGTTTCAATTTTAAAATCGATATATTGTCTTTCCTTTCACGCGGGAGCCAATCAGAGCGCGGAAAGGTGCAGACAATCAGGTCATCGTTGGCCATACCAAGTTCGGGGCTTGCATGAGGTTCTTTTGTGCACACAAAACCGGCTTCCTCAATCGGATTGTGGATGCTTCTGCTGTTGCTAGCAGACGTTGATCCAGAGACTTTGGGTAGTTTGGCGGGACCTTGCAAATTACCTTAAAGGCTTCGTTTGGGTCCACACGATGTCTGGAGTCAACCTTGTATGCAAGGATAGAACTTTTTATGCTCTTGGTCTTGTCTTTGGCTAGCCATGCCGGGAGATGTTCCGTATTCTTTTGGATAAGTGCCTACTCGTGCGACCGATATAACCAGCTCCACAAGAACAAGTAAATGAGAAGATACACATAGAAGTGGTCTGAGCTGGCAGCTTATCCTTACCCTCACCGTGCAGTACCGGGTTGGTTGAAAATAGCACCCGAATTTTCGCTGCTGCGAAGGCTTGTGCTACGGCTTGGTTGAGGCGTCTGCTTAAGATTTTGCTTGCTACATCCCCTTGAAAGGGGACTTTGAGGAATAGCGTCTTCGTTTCCACAGTGGGTGTGGTAGGCTTTGTTCCTTTCTCTATCATTCTTTATGATGAATCTGTCCAGATATCCGTTCTCTCAAAACAGGTCCTGGAGTTTCTGGAGCTCCATTTCAATAGTGTCTGCTGAGTAGATTTTTCTGGCTCTTTGCGTTAAGCAGCGGACTAAGTTACGCTTCTGTTGGATAGATACAAAACTGTTAAAGTTTGTATACTGTCCGGACCAGGTTTTCTTTCGGTAAACGCTCCTTCGGATGCTACCGTCAGGTCTTCGACTTAGAAGGACATCCAAGAAAGGAAGCGAACCTGCCGTCTCCACCTCTAAGGTGAACTCAATGGAGGGGTGTGCTTGATTAACAGTATGTAGAAGCGCATTTACATCAGTATCTGCTGGGGCGATGGCGAAGATGTCATCGACATATCGGCCATAGTGTTTTAACTCATGCCTGCTGAGAATTTACTGGAAGCGTATGCTCGCCAAAAAAATTTTGTTCTGAATGCAGAAATTGGCATTTCTCAACAGGCGTCGGTGCCATGGCAGCTAGGAGAGAGAAAAAGCACTAGCCACCTAAAGACCTAGGGAGAAGATACTAAACAGTCTACTAGGTCTGCCGACAGCGACCAATCCCCGCTACTTTTCAGTTGGCTGTTTGCGCAGCGTGTGACTCAAACTCCTCGCATTGCGACACCTCTGGTCTTATTGACTTTGACATGACACCGTGCACAGGTGGGGATCACGAGGTAGATGTGTAGTGGCCGCTGCTGCCCGACGCCTTCCTAACTCGTGACGCCACAGACGAGGTCAATCAGAACCTGGGACCTCACGCGAAGGCACTGTTTAGCGGCGCTCGGGGCAGGTGCAAACGTGCGCGCCTCGCCTCGCATCCTGGCCTCAACTCACAGTGGCGTGACCTCAATCCGTCCAATGAGGTGCCCGCGTTAGAAGACTAGCCTCATTAGTAGGTCAGCCTAAACCAATCTGGACTCAGACCTCAATCTGGTGACTGCATCCCAGACGTCACTTCGGGCTGCACCACTCTAGCGGAATCACCTGTGCCCCGACAGTCAAAACTTTGGATTCCGCCCAACCAAGGAGCGGACGCAGGCAGCGTTGTTGGCACCGTTGCCGGCCCCGCGCTCTCACGGTAAGACGTCTGCCAATCCGAGTCAAGTCTCCTACTATCTATTCGTCAATCCTTCTGCAGAGTAAACGTTACCTACCCGGCCATATTCCAACCTTCACGCGGTACCGGGTCCACTGGACGTCTACTTCCAAGACTTCTAAGAATGGAAATTACAGGATCAAACCTCAACGACCTGCAAGAAGTGCGCCGAAAGACGACCGTTAAATTTTAGGACTAGGAAGCAGAAGCGCCAGCAGCGGTCTCTCGATACCAGGAAGCTGTCTGGTGGCCTAGAAGACGTTTGGAGTTTCCAGGAGACGTTAAAATGAATCCAGGAACCAGTCGGCCTTGCCTCTGCTGTGGGAAGTCAGCACTCAAAGAAGGTGTCCAGTGCGACATTTGAGGAGCCTGAGAACATGTAACGTGCTTAAAGATTATGGAAGGGCAGGCTAGATCCGCCAAGGAGAAGAATGAGATCCAATGCCAAAGGTGCCGCGCAGAGACGTTGACCTCATCGGAACACCCCACGGGTACGAGTGGCCTTGCTCTTACTACTACGAGTGCTGGCTATATCCGTAGGACCTGTGCCGGACTCTCCCTCGGCCCCGCAGTGTTGCCCGCTCACTCGTTTCAGCCACTTGTAGGGACCCCAGTATCCTTCTCATCCTTCCCAGCTCCATCCGTCAGCCCCAACAGAAAATACTGCTGCAACTGTCAGGCGACTATAGCGGGTAAAGTCATACCATCACAATGTCCTGACTGTTCTGCTTGCTTCCATAAATTATGCTCTGGTATGACCCGTTGGAAACTCAAACATATAACAGAAGGACATGGAGAATGGAGCTGCGCTGAACATGGCAGACGCTCGAATCTTAATCCTGCTAAACAGAGAGTAAACCGACATGAAAGATGCAGCAAATGCGACAACCTGATACACTCACGAAACCGAGGACTCTGATGTGCGAAATGCCTGAAAGTGTTCGATCGAAAATGCTCGGCATTGGAGAGACCCGCCTGGGAAAGTGCTTTGAAAGAAACCTAACAGTGCCACACCTGCCTTGTGGAACTCAACGCTAACCAACAGGTGACTACTGATGAAAGGATAAAGGACCCTAGCTATTTACCCATCTTGCAATGGAACTGCAACGGTCTGATGCCCAAAGTCACGGAGCTGTGCAAGCTACTCACAGAACAGAATATCAACGTGTGCTGCCTACAGTAGACGAAACTCGGAGATACCCTTTTGGCGCTTACATTCCCAGGATACGAGACTCTAAGACAGGACAGAGAATAGGGTTTCGGCGGAGGTCTGATGACGATTATCCAAGATGGCATCCCTCATGAATTTATACGAGCCCAACAAATCGGCATTCAAGAACTTCAACACATCCGACTGTTTCACAAAGGACAACCTGATTTGCAGCTTACCAACATATATATCCCGCCATTACGCGCTAGATATGATGGAACTTTCAGTGAGGAACCTAATATCCATCTTCTCGCGTGTCACCCAAAAATGATGTGGCTCAGTGACTTCAGTGCGCTCTCGGGACTATGGCAGGACGGAGAGAGAGGACGATCGAGGGAGAAGGGTAGAAGACTGGATAAGAGAGGAAGAGCTTGCCGTCCTGAATGACCCGGCGTGCATAACGTGTCCCCGAAATGGCGGACGCTCTGGCACATCTCCGGAAATATCCATCACTACAGCAATAGTATCGGCAGAGCCAAACTGGACAGTACTCAACACGTCCGGCTCTGACCACAAACCCATTGTCATCCAAAGGGCACAGCAAGAGGATATGTCAACCACTAAGATGAACTTGTTCCGCTGGAGTAGATCCAGAGTGGAATGGGAAAAGTTCAACAACATTGCTGAAAATTATCTACGCAAACATCTACCTCAGACATCAAAGATCGCAGATCGCGTTGGAACCTTCAATGAAGCAGTCATGGAAGGACTTCGCAGGACCGTGAGGAAAGTCAGAGCAGGGCGAAGATGGCTAGCGTATGGTGGACTGTACAGTTTGAGGAGGTCACAAACGAGCGAGACAGGCTGGCCAGTTAGGGGAAGAGGAATACTGCTGAGTGGACCCAGGCATTTGAATTAGTAAGAACGACTATAAGCAAGGAGAGGACAAGGACATGGTGAGAATATCTCGACATTGTCAGAGGGGACGATGACCCATCCAAAATATGGGGTACTGTTCATATGTTGCTGAGGAAAAACAAGTCAACATCTGACCATCTTATCCTGCAGGGGTACCACCGCCTCGTCACCGAAAAACAGAAGGCTAACGCTTTTGGAAGTCAGTATGCAAATGTGAGCTGCCTGAGACTGGCCAAATATGAAAGAACGATGAAGGGATACGTGGTGCAAGCGCGGAAAGAAGCTCTCCACCCAGAGGATGATAATATCTACGGACGGGAGTTTACCATCAACGAACTGCTTGAATCCTTACAACAACTCAAACACAAAAAGGCAGGTGGAGCGGATGAAATCCCCCCTGAGGCAGTAAAAACCTCTCTATAAATAATAAAATGACGCTACTAAACATTATAAACCAAAGCTGGGGGAATGAGGCAATACCCCAGAGCTGAAAAACAGCCATTATAGTGCGACAACTTCTCTCTTCTTCTTAGGAACCGGGCCTGGAAGATCGCAACCATTAGGGTTAACCTTCTTAGCCTTAGCGCTCCTCGATAGATGCTTTGAAATTCTACTCTCACTATGCTCCTGTGAAAGTCACCATCTTTGCACTACCCTACTGTGGGGCATACGGTCGACCTCGTCAAAACGACGGTCAGACTGTCTGTCCACTTGCGGCACCTTGACACCAATCGATATTGCGGTTATCACCAGTTGGCTGCAGTCGCATATGGTTTAAACACAGACTCACATCTCATGCTGACTGAACCACACCAAAAACGATGGCTATTTCTTGACTTGAGGGAACAGCTGCTGGCTCTGACTTCTGTGATGTAGGCACATACCAGTCAGAATAAAGGCATGGCCCATTACTCCTTTCTCTCTCGCACTGGCTTTTAGGCAGTGGAAACGTCTCGGTGCTTAACGTCGCGCTTTGGCACATTTATGACTGTGGAAATTTGGGTTGAATTCAGTGCAAAATAGAAGATGCGTAGTTAAAGTCGATATTCTTAGAACAAAAGGCACTAGATGTTTTGACCTAGGGTAAAAGTCTCGGATTCGTCATTACCTGGGCATGCTTCAATGCCGATTACTTATGACAAATATATCAGAAAATAGTATCGAGGTGGTGTTAAGGCTGATGAGGTTAGCCCTAACGGCTGCGATCTTCCAGGCCCGGTTCCCTGTGAAAAGACAGGAGTCTTGGGAAGACCAGATTGGTAGGAACAGTATATTTTGAACAGAGGGGTGCAAGAATAGGTTGTAGAAGATTTGATTGTCAAAGCACAAGTCTGTAGCGACCTCTTATTCTAAGCCCTGCTTTGCTCACATGCCCGTGGGACATGACCCGAGTGTCTAGCTTTCGTGCCTACCAGTCCGTGCGCGCTAGACGGTCAAAACTCCGAGTAAGGTCACGGACGTGTCTGCCAACTGGCCAACCGCTTCCCAAGGCCAAGTCGCAAAAGGATCTTAAGGTGGTGGTTGCCTAATCTCAGACTCCCGGAGCAGGCGATCTACTGTTCGGTTGCAGACCTCCAGACCTGGCGACTACACCGACCGGAATGCGACTCTGGACTCCGGTCCACTCATGGCTGGAGTGCACTCGTCTGGGAGTCACTTACTCATTACTTATATTCCACTTCTTTTTCACCTTATTAAATCATTTATAACACTCTGGTCTTGCACGCCTTATATTATCCTATTTACTAGCTCATAGCCGTTGGGATACGCTCTATCGTCTATCATCTGGCCGGACTAATTCATATCCCGCAAGCCCTTCGGCTACAACGGGTTGAGACCAACCTACTTATGAGGCTAGTCTACTAAAGCGGGCATCTAGTTGGATGGATTGAGGCCAGGACAGGGGAGTCAAGGTACTCACGTTCGCGCCTGGTCCTAGAGGCGCGATGGGTCAGCATACGGTGGACATTCCCTCGCGACTGATCATGGATTCCAAGTAGCGCTAGTGGCCGCTACAAGAGCATCAATAATTAACTCCTCCGTCTTTCGACAATGCTCGTCTACTACCGATTGCCAGTCGCCATGCAAACACTTCCATTTATCAAAGGGTTAAGTGATGACGGGGCGGGACAAGTTGGATCACCAGGAGAAGGGATCGAAAGATCCTTCAAAAGCTCTCGGATATTGGCCGAATGTTCTCCTAACAGTGAAGGTGAAGACTGCGCCTAATCGTTTTCTTTGTTCGGCAGAAGGATTATCAATAAAGACCTGGGAGGAGAGGGAGAACGTTGTCGAGTTTTTCCGCTGCAGTGCTTACCACAAAGAACCCTCCTGCGAGGACTGTAGGCAAAAACAAGTGAGATTGGAACGGCCATTTCTGGGGGTTGGGTATGACTAGCTGCTGACAACTAATGCGCCAGAAATGGCCATTCCAATCCCCCTTCTCTTCGCCGGTAAGTTTTATCTACTACAAGCCGCTGTGCGGGGCTCGAGAGTGAACCTAAAGGCAGAACGGGGCGAGTGAGCTCCGTTAGCGATAAGTGAGCGTTCATCAGTTAATAGTAGGAACATATTCGCCAATCATCAGAACCAAAGGTCACTTGTTAAAGCTGGCGAAAGAAAACCCAGACGCTGGTAATTTATTCTACACATATTGCTAATTTCCTGCCTTCGAAACCAGTGAGCATACCAGCAACGGCACCAAACGACGATAGGGTAAACCCAGGAGAACGATTGGCCCCATGATCTGCTCAATTTTAGGTTGGATTAAAAGCCATTATGTACTACTGGGTTCTAGCCCTTTTATATACCAACGCCGTAAACCCTCGTGCCTTTCCTGCCATTACAGTCGGTTGAAGTGGATACGCATATATCGGAGAGTACTAATTACCGCGTTTTACTTAGTACAATGTGTAACGGAAAGGGCACTTAATACCTACAGCGATCAAGGCTTTTCCTGCTTTACAGTATCTCAGAGGTTGAACCCATGCTCAATTGGAGCAAGAACTGCAGCTCCTCGAACTTCAGTCAATCAAACAGACTTCGCAAATTTAACCACACATTGAAACAAAAGGTGCTTTTTTGCTGTGTTAACAAGAGTGCACGCTGCAGCTTTCAGTTATGGCGAAAAGCTTATAGCCATGAGCGCGCCGACCAATTTCATGTCGGCGTGCGCGACGGCGTGACAGCCACGCCGTCGCGCACGCCGTAGTGTTAACGGCGTGCTGGAGCCCTGCTTGTCGCGTTAGTCACCTCGGTTGCACGTGCAGACCACGCCGCTTTCTCGCTCTCGCCCCCCCCCCCCCCCCCCCCCCCCCCCCCCCACGCGCGTGCGCGCTCGTTGGCGTACGCGGCAGGCCAATCGATACGGTGCGCACGCGCTGGCTTGGCGTAGCTCGCGCTCGCTGTCTTCGCAGTTCACGCTGAAAAATGTCAGTTTTTTGGCTCGCTGCCCTCTCCGTCTTAGTCGATAGACCGCAAAAAGTGGCCGTCCTGAGCTCATATCAATATTCCTCTACCCACACTCGCCTACTTTTAGCAGCCATGATAACGTAGAGAGCAAAAAAGCGTGGCTCTCCCCTCGGCAGTCTCGTGAGTTTTACGCAGTAAGGAGAAGAGAGAGAGAGGGAATGCTAAATATCCAAAATTTTCAGAAAAGAGTGGCTCCATTCAAAGAGAGAAAGGGATAAGGTAAGGTAAGGGGACATGGTTAAAGGTTATAGAATACTCAAAGTTACAGGTTTACACGATATCCACATCTGTTATGGAGACAGGTCGGCTAGCATGTGGAATAGCGTGCTAGGAATCGGAATACAGAGCGCTGATATGCCGATGTATGGCAAGGCATATGACGGAAACTTAGGCGCATAGTACGGTAGGACCTCGCAGCCATTATTTCAGAGTGAAGAGGGTGAGCGATCTCACAAAGGATGCGATCTGCAAATTGCTTAACCATTTTAAGGTTTCGCTGCATTATAATGTCAGCTAAAAGTAGGAAACACCGGCAGCTAAAGAGAGCATTCGGAGGATATGTTTAAAAATTATCAGGTCTTTTTTAAGTAAAGCTGGAGAAATAACTGGCGAACAGTAAAGAATGAGGGGGCCGAATGAGGCATTTGTAGATCGCCAGATTAGGGCTTGCGGTGTACGATATAAACGCAAGCGGCGAATGTAATATAAATGTTGACGGATTTGAATTAAAAGGCTTTCAATATGAAGAGTAAATGAGAGGTTAGATATTAGAGTAACACCGAGGTACCAGAAATCGGATACTACGTTGGGTAGAATGTTTATGGATTCAGGACTGGGAGAGGGTCGCAGTCGAAAAATACACAGAACTGTTTTTTAGTCTTTAAGTAGAAGGCCATTTGCTGACGACCATGTTAAGGTGTGGTACAGGCCACTCTTCAGTACTTGGAGATATATCCAAATTTTGACACGATGTCCAACAACCATATCATCAGCATATTCAACAAACAAACAAACATTTATTGAGTGATCGTAGGTTGTCAATGTGGAGGGCGAAGAGGTGGAGGGGATAATATAGGCCCTCGAAGAACTCCACAGGTGTTGGGAAGGACCATGGGTTTTCGTTTGCCGCACTGAACGAATTGAGTGTGGATAGTGAAATAGTCCCCAAGTCAAGAGACAGCCCAGCCGGGAGAGCCGCATGGGAAAGTTTTATTAAGAAGATGTCGCGGAATCGTATTAAAGGCTGAGAGGTAGTCCAGAAAAGTAAATGCATATGCACGACAGCCCTTATCTAGGTCTCTTAGAGCAGAATGGACTACCAGAGCAACAGCATCTCATACGTAGATTACGGGGGGTCGGAAAAGTCGGAGGAAAACGGCGTAATTATGTCAAAGACAACTCGTTCTGCGAGAATGGATCTCATGACAGGTACTCATTTATGCTAGGAGATTGGTATATTTAGGGGGGAGGGCGAAAGTAAACGGACGCATAAATTTGGTTTAGAGTGGTTATGTGAAAGCGCTTACATAGACAACAACTCAATGGCAATGAAGGCGGTTCTGCACAATTGTAGCCTCTGGGACGAACCTACAACTTACAGACCATGTGGTATAACCTCTTATAAGCAGCGTCGACAGTTACGACGGTAAGACATGAGAGTACAGTTGTTGTCGATGCCCCGTTTCGAGTACGGCCAATGCCGCCCTCATTTCTTTTGATGAGACTGGGGGCTCGACTTCTTCGTCTTCCTCTTCAGACTCTTCTTCCTGCTCCTCTGGTACCATCTTGGCATCTGCAACTGTTTCGGCGAGTTCACTTGCCACCTCCTCCAGTGTTGCCTCCTCGGCGACTTCGACATCGTCGTCGATTGAAACCCACTCTACACACGTACACACGTACACAACCAATGCAAAACAACAGAAAAGCTTTGTGTACTATTCATCTGAAGCAAAACTTTCAGAACAGGACGCGGGAATTCTCCGCCGCGGGCGATTTGGACTGGATTTTTGACAAAATCTGTGGGAAAGCAGATAAGGGAGACAAGAGTGAGGATGCGGGGGCAGGGCAGGGCAGGGGGAGTGGGAATAGCCTAGATGACGTATTGGCGGCCTCCTTCGACAACTGCACCTCCCAACTGTGGCGAACAGGACGCGAGAATTCCCCGCCGCGGGCGATTTGGACTGGATTTTTGACAAAATCTGTGGGTCGACCGACCGGTTGACAGCTTGGTGCTGTCCACATCAAGCGGTGGCTGTCCAGATTAACCGGAGGATTTTACTATGGAGAAATTCCGTTCCTGGCCAACTGTCCACATTAAGCGGTTGTCCACATTAACCGTGTCCACATTAACCGGACTCCACAGTATAAGGCCCACTCCCCCCTCCGCAGGTAGTATAGGTGTTTGCGCGAAATTCCAGGAAGTGTAACCATTCCTGTGTCTTAGACCAAACCTTAACAAAAACCTCAACCGCTCTGGAAGTTAATGTAAGGTCCCCGTAAATGGGCGAGGAGGGGGGGGGGGGCAGTGTTCATATTTCTGTGCCTCGCTGTTCCAACAAATATTGACCAAGTTCCTCATAGAATTCAAAAGCATTAAATTGTAGCAATCTTGTATTCTAAGCCATGCTTTACTCGCCGGGTCTGGAGGTCTGCAACAGGCAGCAGCTCGCCTGCTCCGGGAGTATCTGAGAATAAGCAGTCACTGCCTTAAGGTTCTTTTGCGACTTGACCTTGGGAAGTGGTTGGCCAGTGGTCCAGACACGTCTGTGACCTTAATCGGACGATTGACACTGTTTGGCGCGCACATGCCCCAGACGCATGCGAGCAAAGCATGGCTTAGAATACAAGGTCGCTACATAATCATCCTACATTTTCCTGCTCGATCTGTCCGCTCTTGGAGGTCTGATAAAGTTGCATAGTTGGTTTGGAGGATCCGCAAATAAAGTAATTTATCCATTTATGCCAAATATGTTTGATGAGGTGATTTTGTTAGAATGAAGGATTGTGAGAGGGTTGAAGTGTTAGATGAGGCATTGTAGCGTTTACCCAGAGCGTCCCAATAGCAATGAAAAATCTCGACCAGCAGAATGACAGTTTAACCGTCGATTCCGACGATGTCCACGGTGTTCTCTACAGCATGGGGAT
>JAYGXS010000002.1:85349023-85362191 GCA_036362985.1 Ligula intestinalis
TCATCGTCATCATCATCATCATCATCATCATCACCATCATCATCATCATCATCATCATCATCATCATCATCATCATCATCATCATCATCATCATCATCATCATCATCATCATCATCATCATCATCATCATCATCATCACCACCATCATCATCATCATTATCATCAGTTAAATCGTTTTTTTATGCTTCTCCTGCGTTTTATTACCTGCACGTTGATGCTTACAGTAAGCAAAAAGTTATATCCCACAAAGAGTTTGCCAAGTTTGAAAGCAAAAAGTTTAGTTCCTGTTAGGCGCAGGGACCACGAAAACTACTTATCCGGCCAGCGTGCTCGCTTTCATTTGAACCTTCGCCATCCTCCCCGCCCCTCCCCCGCGGCAATATTGATTTGAGGCGGCGGTGGCGGCGGCGGCGGCAGTAGCGAGCGCCCGCCGAGCTAGACAACAGCTGACGCCAGGCGCGACGGAACAGCTGTTCGGTGTGTCTCCTAATCATTGGCCAACAGGGATGCTTACCAGTTTGTCTGGGAGGACGGGCTTCCAGCGCAGTCCCCCACACGACTGGACCGTCTGCCAACAACAGCAGCAGTAGCAGCAACGGAAAGAACAGGCAACTGAGGTAGAAAACTGTTAATGCTAACGGCAAACACTGGGCGCGTCATACCATAGTCATTTTGGAGACAAGCACTTAGCAGCAGCAACAGCAACGGCAACAGCAGCAGTCCCCATCATCATCATCATCATCATAATCTGCAAGGGTAACACATGGCGTGAAGACTTCAACTAATTACGGTGCCAGCCTCGGTCCTCAAAGAATTGTCGAGGGTAAAGCGCAGAGCCGACAGTCTGGGGAGCTGGCTTCGGTCGGAACAAAACCAGTTGTGCGTATTTGTAGGTTGAGTTAAGCGATTATTCCGTGTGGACAGGCGGTATGCCTTGCCCGCACATTCAAATACTTCTTTCAAGTCAAAAATCCCACAGTTAAATTCGAAAATTGCAAGCTGGGCAAAAGTTGCTGCCAGTAGGAACGCTTTATTGCCCCTCCTGACTGCCCACAGAAGTTGCGATATCATTGTTCAGCACCGGAGTTGTTGTGAAGCAACACACGGGAATAGGTACCCTGCATTGAATCTACCGCGCATGTTGACCTATAGTAGGCGGGGTTGTGGTGTAGTCTCGGGCTATTCGTGACCTTTAAAATGCTCCCCTCAAAATTCCTTAACTGTCCCTGTCACTGACAACACCGCTCGGCCTTTAGCCTTGTTGATACGGGAAATACCGTTTTAATTATTTTCGTAATATTTTACATACCCTTGAACTCTTGTTGCTTTTGGTCATTGTTAAACTTGATTGTTAGTTTCGGGTCAAACTCATTTCGGCCTACATGGTCCAACCAAATTGGTGACCCCGACGTGCTCTGAATACGCAACCTTCTGATAACTTTTATAGCCACTTAAACAGGACAAGGGAATAGGCAAGCCCTGCCTACTTAAAATAGGCGGTCTTGCAATAAATGTTGGGAGGAGTGAATGTCTCCGTGTCTGAATCCTAACGAAAGTCCAGCCGTCCTTTTCGACGAGGTACATCGTGTGCTCCGTAGCAGGGGGGGTGTAGGGACGGTGACTTGCGCTGCATCTACGTCAATCCCTGTTTCATTCTCCTGCCTGTGTCCCTTGTCGAGACAGAGGCAAGCAGACCAGCGACGGGAGAGGGTGCAGGCCCATGCACTGTGGGTCACCGGAACCAAGAAAACTACAGCTAAGTGGGAGTGCCATAGATGCGGCTTCAAGAAGGCGCCATTGTGACCTGACTCTCAGTCCGCCAGCCAGCCAGCCGCTCCACACAAACACATACTGGACTGACTGCGCAGTTCGAGTTATTCCGTCGATTGGTAATCCTTCTTAGCCACGGCTTTTAGTGGTAGCTTCAAGCGCATCAGATTTGCTTATGGTGAGGAAAGTGCGCTGAACCATCGATCTCACACATTCTCCCACCTCCAACACCAGGCACGACGGAACAGCTGTTCGGTCTGTCTCCTAATCATTGGCCAACAGCGATACTTACGGGTTTGTCTGAGAGGACGGGCTTATTGCGCAGCTTCCCCCCACATGATGGGACCGTCTGTCATCAACAGCAGCAGCGGCGAGCAAGCAGGCAATTGATGCAGAGAACTGTAAATGATAACGGCAAACACTGGGCGCGTCCTACCCTAGTCATTTTGGAGACCTGTACTTAGCAGGAACAACAACAACATCAGCCACCACCACCATCATCATCATCTGTAAGTATGGAAGGTAGCACATGGCGTGAAGACTTCAACTAATTACGGTGCCCGTCCTGGTCCTCAAATAATTGTGGAGGGTTAAGTGCAGAGCGGACAGTCTGGGGGCAGCAGGAAAGGCTGACTTCGGTCGGAACAAAACTAGCTGCGTGCTTCTGTGTGTGTAGGTTGAGGTAAACGATTATCCCATGTAGACACGAACATTCAAATACTTTTTGTAAGTCAAAAATGCCCTAGTTAAATTCGAAAACTGCAAGCTAGGCAAAATGAGCTTTTTAGGACGAACCTAACAGGCAGATAGCATGCAGCAAGCAGCCGCGCCCACAACAGGCAATCTACTGGCCTACATGAGGCGAACGTATACTAGCTGTCAATAAATCGATAATTTAAAACTCAAGTTACAGTCAGCCGTAGAGTCACCTGCCAAGCGTGCCGGTATCCAAGCCAGGACAGAAGCTGATTGACTCGATGGACCTAGCTTACACTCGTTTGTTGGCCTAAATATGTTGTACCTTTTACATTCAAAGACTTCTGCTGATGCGCTCTTCTTGTCGTGTTCTTCCTTGGGGGACTCACACAAAGCGTTCATAGGCGGTGAAGTCTCGGCCTTCCCTACCGTTACAACAGAGCTGTCAGTTGGAGCGCTTTATTGCCCCTCCTGACTGCCCCCAGAAGTTTCGATATCGTTGTTCAGCACCGGAGTTTGCGTAAAGCAACACACGGAAATAGGTACTCTGCATTGAATCTACCGCGCCTATTCAGCTGTAATGGGAGGAGTCACCTAGGTGATGTGATATTTCGACCATCGATTCTGATAAAGTCTACCATGTGCTCTGGAGCAGAGACGGTGACTGGAGACAGAGACGAGACTTATGTGAAGTAGACGCACAACTGTCTACCCCACGCGAAACCCTCTCCCCACTTGAACCGGTGGCAATTTTACCAATGCAAACCAGAACACCGCTTAACTTAGTCTTAAGTGCCAGTAGCCTTTTGCGCTGGTTCTACCGCACCATTTACCTTCAATCAGCTTCAGTAGGTCTCAAGCCAGGTTCAAGGAAACCAAGGCTGCCACTGCTAGTACTGCTATTTCTAATACTACTAACTCGGGGTGTAGCTGCGTGATAGTATTGCTGGTATTATTTCTGGCTGCATTATTAGTCAGAAGTAATGCTGATTAAAGTCAGCAGTGGGCTCATATCCCCTCAATCTCGGCAAGAAATGTAGTAGTACTGGTGTTGGCACTGACGCCCCTATTTGGCAGAGGTGACACTGATCAAGGCCATCGCTGGGACTCATACCCCCTTGATCTCAATAACGATTGTGAATCTGGGTTGAACCTATTCCGAGTAAGTACATGTCTCGGGCCCTGAGGACAGCAGAACTTACCTTGTTTTTTACCATCTCAAATATTTTCATCAGTCCGTGCCCGTTTCTACAAGGTTCGGACTACGATACTGCTGCTAGAATTACGCGCCTATGCTAAAGTAATAATTCTAGTAATTATGCTTACTAAGGCCGGTAAATAGCATACCGGCCTTTGTGTGCTTTTTAGGAAGTCAGCACCCCGTACGACCTCCCAATCTGCCTGAGCTACAGCGATTAGCTTGTGTGTTAAATAAAGCGTTATTAAATAATAGCACAAGTCCTACCAGACCTTTATGTATTAAAGTTTGTCGTCTTTAGTCTACCTATAGGCCTACTACAGTATCTATCTGTAGCTTGGACTTTACAGAACGTCTACTCATATTCTCTCGATCCTGGCAGGGACTATGAATCTGAGTTTATGCTGTTCCAAGTAAATACATGTTTGAGGCCCGAAACACATGAAAGCTTTCCTCGGTTTCCGCCCTCTCATCTCTGTGTCACATTTTACTAAACTTGGGCTAGGATACTGCTGCTGTTAGAGGTAATATGCCACGGCTAAGAATGGTAATTCTAGTAACCATACTTACTAAGACCAGCGGATAGTATATTCTAGGTAGGGATAACTTTTATAGCCGCTTAAACAGCACACGGGAATAGGAACACCCCGTCTACTTAAAATCGGTAGTTTGCAATCAATATCAGGAGGGGGTAAATCTCCCCATGTCTGTACCCTAACTAAATTTTCGCCATCGTTTTTGAAGGGGTTCACCGTGTGCTCCATAGCAGGGTGGTGTAGGAACGATCATCTACGCTGCATCTAACACTTCCCCTGTTTCATTCTTCCATCTGAGCCCGGTGTCGAGACAGAGGCAAGGAGACCGGCGATGGGAAAGGGTGCAGGCCCAAGCACTGTTGGTCACCATAACCAAGAAAAATACACCAAAGTTGGGAGGGGGGACGATGACTCGGATTCCAGCTGAGTGTGAGTGCCATATAGGTCCCAGCAAGAAGGAGCCACTTCGGTATGACTGTCTGTCCGCCAGCCAGCCAGCCGCTCCGCACAAACACACACTGGACTGACTGCGCGGTTCGAGTTATCCCGCCGATTGGCAACCTCTCTTAGCCACGGCTTCAAGCGCACCGTGTTGGCTTCAAGCGCGTCAGATTTGTTTATATTGAGTAAAAAATGCGCTGTGGGTCGACCTCATACTTTCTCTAACCTCCAACATCAGGCCACCGTCCGACCCTAATATAAACCTCAATTCTAAACTTACTCTTATCCCTAGCTCCTATCCTAAATATATAACCCACACCTGCTTTAGGGTTTATCTTTTGAATCTGAACTGGAGTTGCTTGGGTGAGTAGTGAATGTTCATGTTCTCTTTTTCTCAGTTTTTTCTCCGATATTTTTTAAAATCAGGGTTTCGCTGAACTCTGCCTCTGATTTGTTTTATAAGAGTTTTTTAGCTGCTCCTTTTCCCAGCTCACCATATTTGGCAAATATTGTTGACTATGTTGGATTATTGAAGTAAGTTGCATTCCGAGACGATATGATGAAAAGAAAGAAGATCTTCGGAAAATCGAGTTGTTGACTATTGTTTTAAATGACTGTCCGTTGTGAATCAGATTTGATTAAATATGTATAACATACTACTAAATTCCGTTGTCGATACAGTTGCTCACACGCAGTTGTGGTTACCAACTTTGTATTTATTTTTACCACAGCACTAAGCTTGTACTGACGGGGCCTCCGGGCCGTAAGCATTTAATTATCATTTCCTCACTTTCGATTTCCGTTGGAATTTACTTCCGTCAGGTGGCTTCGTTTAGCGAAAGTTTATTTTTCTCCCAGCATAAAGTTCAGTGTGAGAAGGGCTGCAGAATTTTCTTCCCCCTCGTCCCATAAAACCCAGTTCTAAGTTTTAATTAGTCACTTTCCTATGCTCCCCATCTCCGTCGGAAAAACTTAAACGAGTGATTGCGGCGTGGATTGCTTGCTTTTTTGAATTGGCAAAAACGACACGTGTCCGAGGTCATCCACACAAGCTGCAGAAACACCATGCCAAACTAGAAGTGCAGGCCAACCTGTTTTCCCACCGGGTCATTGAAGACGCGAACAAACTACCTTCTTCAGTTGTTCTTGCTGAAAGCGTTGACACATTAAAGGAAGACTTGATAAAACTTCGCTTGATGCTCATGCACTTGGTAGATCCCAACGATTGATATAATTTACATGCAATACAGCACATAATTCGTGCAATATGTCGACATTTGCGAAAGGCTAATACTCACTCGCTAATTCGCATTAAGTAAGGTTCCAATACGGATTATCATGCAGCCTCTTCTCAAGTCATTTCAGTAACGGTAGGATGCTGGCTTCTTGACGAGCTTCTTTCTGACTGCTAACAAAAACTATGTACTGTAAAAAAATGCTTTCATAAGAAGTATGCATTGTATCATTAATTTTGATTGCCTTTATAAATTTAAATACATTTTATGGAAAACCTGCACGAAAAATCTTTCGAGTAGTCGTCTGCTAGTAATTCACGCCTTTTAAATGTTATAACTAAAGAAAGGGTATAACTCGGTTTTAAGAAAGTTTATAAATTGGCGAATAGTTTTGAAATCTACCGACTACTAAACCTAAATTGAAGCTTTACAAACTGCGAGCTGTGTACATCCTGTTTAAGGAAAAGTACTTTTGTGCTAACGTTTCGATGAAGAAGCCACATAGTTCTCATAAAATATTGCACTAGATGTGAATCATGATGTACACATTATAGGCAGTATCAATATAAAGACGGATACGATGTATTCTGAATGAACACCTCACGATCGTAAACAATCTCATAATTATTAATTTTTTAAAACCGAATTGTACCCTTTCTTTAAGTATAAAATGGGCAGTAGATGTAATTTGCTACCAGACGAGAACGAATTTTTTTCGTACATGTTTTCTATAAAATATAATTGAACCTATAAAGACAGTTGAACTGAATGCTAAAAATGCATCCTACTAAAGTAGCCATTTTTTACAGTAAATACGTTTTGTTAGCGGTCAAAAAGAAGCTCGTTATAAAGCCGACATCTTATCGTGAAGTAAGTGGATTGACAATAGGCTACATGATAATCAGTATTTTGACCTTACTCAATGCCGGTTAGCGAGTGAGTATTAATCTTTCGGCATGTTGCACGAGTTCTGAGCTCTGAAACATGCACGATTTGCCAGAATGTATCAGTAAATAGGGGGTTTCAAATGCTCCGCCTATCTCACTCATGTATACTGAATTATACCGAAGGAATGCCTATTGTGGGAACCACACAGAACTCCTTCGCCCCATCACCTTGAACGACTTGCCAGTATAATTAAATTACTGCATGTACTTTGAGCCACCAATCGGTGTACTTACGCCAGCTACTATCGAATACTCATCGCTCGGCCTAGCCGGGGCGACGCAGTCGGGGCGACGCCGTTTGCAGTGCGGCTGCACGTCGCCAGTTGGTCGCGCAGAGAAGTACCTCGTGGCCGGCAGAGAGGAAGAGGGGCGGGGGAGACAGCTTGCTGTTCCCATTTCGAAACCCCGGCATGCTAAATTATCGGACGGCGGAGGCTAGGCGGCAGTGACGTCCTCAGTGGGTGGTAGGGGCAGCGTGCGCCTGTTTGGAAGGGGAGGGGAGGGGAGTGGGGGGGGGCAGGGGGACACATGAAATTGCACCCCACCCTGTGGCTACCACCGCTTATCGTCCTCGACCCCGTCGCCACGGGCAGGGATGGGGGGGGGCGGTCGCGACGCCGCGAACGCAAAATGCTGCGCAATTCGGGGGCGGCAGCGGTTGTGCAGTGCTATCTTGTTTATCCGACCGCAGAGGTTGGAGGGTGAATGGGGGATGGGGGGGGCACAATTTATGACCGATAGATATGAGTGTTAGCGGCAAGCCCCTCCACATACGTCGTCGGTAAGAGGAACGGGCCGGTTGCAATGGCTAAGGCGACATCACAGTAAGACATCCTACACGAAGACTGGTTATCATCCTACCCAGCCCTACTTCGCTTTCATCCCCGTGATCATACTGCTAGTCTTCTTCTTCTTCTTCTTCTTCTTCTTCTTCAAAAATCCCCGGTCCTTTCCAACAACTGTGGAGTGCTTCAAGGGTCTATATTATCCCCTCACCTCTTCTCCTTCCACACTGACGATCTACGATCGCCCAATGAATGTTTGTTTGTTCAATATGCTGATGAGATAGGTGTTAGTCATCCTTTCAAAATTCAATTGCATCTCCAAGTACTGAAAGATGGCCTGGACCATGTCTCAGCATGTTCGTCAGCAAATAGCCTTCTACCTAACGACCAGAAGTCAGTCCGGTGTGATCCTTACCCAGTCCTGAATCCATTGAAATTAAGGTATCCTCTTTCCAGTACCTTGGTGTTACTCTGGCATCTAACCTCTCATTTACTCTTCATATTGAAGGTCCTTTTATTAAAATCCATAAACGTTTATATTATACCGCCGTTTGCATTCACATCGCACACCGCACGCCCTAATCTGGCGATCTATAGATACCTGATGCGGCCCCCTCATTCTTTACTGTTCGCCAGTTATTTACCCAGCTTTACTTTAAAAAAGACCTGATAATTTTAAAACGTGTCCTCCGAATGCTCTCTTCAGCAGTCGGTGTTGCCTATTTTTTTAGCTGACATTATAATACGGCGACACTTTAAAACGATCAAATGATTTGCTTATCGCCTCTTTAGTTAGGTCGCTTTACCTCTCCACTCTGAATTAATGGCTGCGAAGGCTTCCCGTACTACGCGCCGAAGCTTCCATCACGTGTCTAGCCGCATATCGGCATATCAGCATTCTATATTCCCATTCCTAGCATGCTATTTCACATGTGAAGGAACGGAAATTGAGAAGTTGAAAGCCGACATGTCTCCATAACAGATGTGGATATCGTGTAAAGTTTGAGTATTCTCTGACCTTTTATCCTACCTTATCCCTTGCTCTCCGTGCATGGGGCATTGTTTTGCTGAAACTTTTGGATATTTGCCTTCAAAATAAGGCACTTTTCTCGCTATTCTTCTTTTTCTTCATCCCTTTCTATCCCTGCTCTGTTCACGGACCCTGCCGACAGGCCTCCTGCGATATCCATAATGACAGGTTGTAGTTAGGCCGTAGGCCACACATTACTGCTTGAAATGACTGACATTGCGCCTTTCTGCTACTAATCCACCCGTCTACGCCCCCTCACGTCCCCCATGCCTTCACTTTAAGTCGCCTGCCTGTCACCCCCTAATCAAAGCGTTCCGGATTAAGGGACTAGGAGTTGGGCCTATCACAGCCCCGGTGGAGGGAGGGGGAGTTCCGTGTTTCCATCCCACCTCATCGCCGCCTGTGCGCGGCAAGGCTCGCTTCGGTCTCCACGGCTAAGGGCTCGCGAACGCAATATTTGCTAGGTTGGTAGTTCAATTTCGAAGGTTGTCGGGGGCTCTTGTGGCCAATGTATTAAAAAAGACACGGAACAGGAGCAGTTTTCAGTGAGGTAAACCTCCTCTCAGCCAATCTAGGGCAATTCGGGCGAATAAACCTAAGCCATAGCCTAGTTTTAAGTGATTTTCCGACTAGTCAGTTGACTTAATTGTGAAAGATTCGCAGCCTCAATGGGAATCGAACCTACACAACAGGGAAGGCTTTTGCGCAGCCAACAATCTACAATTGAGCTAAGAGGCTCACCGTGCGCTGTGAATTGAATCACACGTGGTAAGGTCAGGTCAGGTTTTATTGAGGGTTATGTAAGTAAATACCTTTGACCCCCCTATTGGTACAGAACAGTTGTGCAATGCATTTGTTCAGCAGAACATTTCAAGATAGTAGCGTTGCCAGTAATTGGAACTGGGTAAAGAAGGGCCGACAGTGAAAAAACTCCTTAGCCATTGTTCAGAAAGTCTAGGGGTGTGAATGCCATTTGAGAAATTCAATGAGAAAAACTGTCGTCCGTGGAGGTGAGGTGTGGGGGGAGGGGGGGGAGAGTATATTCGAATCGGATGGCCTGTGCTGAGAGTGCTTAAAGCATGGACTTTACCGACTATTCACAACCATTTAGATATTCATCTAAACATTGAAAAGGATTGTAGTACTTACTGTCAGAACGAGCGTTCTTCAGTTATATATTTCCTAAACGACCTCTGACAGAAGTCTGCCTGTTCCATGAGTTTTTGCTGCTGTTTTTCCTACACACCGGGTGCAGTTTTTCGGACGAAGACGGTACCTTCTTGCTCGGCACACTAATTAGTGTTGGCGAAGAAAAGGGACAAGTAACGAGAATTGAACTGCCATATAGGGGGGGGGGGGAATTTAACAGATTCCCCCTCCTGTCAAATAGTTGGAGAAATATCGGAGCAGAAATACACCTTCGTGAAGTACTCATATATGCCTTTGCTGCCATCGCACCCAAGCCTCAACGCTTCCACTGTTGGGCATGGAAAACTTCAGAGTAGCATGCAGTTGACCTAAATGTTGCATTATTCAGAGATGTGTGTTCGAACATCGATTTCGATGAAGTCCACCAGGTGCACCCACAGGTTGCTACAGAAGGTGACAGTCTCAGGGGTAGATTATAATGATATTGGACGAAGTTGGCGCCAACCACACTCTCCACCTTTGCCCGGGGTCAAGAAGACAAAACGGGACCCGGCGTCGGCTACTTTCTCTAAATGCAAGTTATAAGCACCATTTACCTAGTTTTAAGGGACAGTAGACTTTGCGCGGGTACTACCACACTATCCACCCTCACCCACCTTCAGGAGCGTCAAGAGGCCGAGACGGATACGGCCACTCCTACCACTACTACTACTAGCTGGCAATGTAGCTGTACGTTAGTAGTACTGGTACTAACAGTGAGGTTACCAGTTGTCAGAGGTGACGCTGATCAAAGCCAACGCTGGGATGCACACATCCTTGATTTCAACACGGAGTAAAAATCTCGGTTCAAACTATTCCGAGTAAGTACATGTACTATAGTAGGCCTATAAGTAGTCTAGAGACGGCAAAATTTACGACATAAAGGCATGGTAGTACTTGAGCTATTATTTAATAAAGCTTTAGTTAACTAATAAGCTAATAATTTTACCTCATACAGATTGGGACTGCATACTGGGTGCTGACTTCTTAAAAAGTACACACAGACTGTATTATAGTATACTATTTACTGGCCTTAGTAAGCGTTATTACTAGAATTAGCACTTTAGCATAGGCACGCACTTCTAGCAGCAGTATCGTAGTCTGATCCTAGCAGAAACAGACACAGGCTGATGAACATATTTGAGACGGTGGAAACCAAGGCAAGCTCTGCTGTACTCAGGACCCCAAACATGTATTCAGATATAGGACCACTGTGAAGGCAGTGTAATTCTTCTTAAAAAAGAACAATAAGTGGGCTACCTAACTGACCCACAAAATGTACGCACCATGAATATGCAAGGAAACGGTAAAAGGCTAAAATGTGCGCGCTGCCGATGAAGTACGGCCAGTTGCCGTAGACGTCCCTTTAAGGCAAAACTAACCAATTGGCTTCCGGCAGTACCAGCGCCAAACGGCACGGCCGCATGGCGCATCCAAACAGGCTCCGAATGCACCAATGCCTCAACTGAGCCCTCCGTAAGGCCCAATCTAGGCACAGAACATCGATAAAACCCAAGTCCTTGAAGACTTACTGAAATCGAACATAACTCTAGACAGAGGTGTAGTATTTCAGAAATGGCCGGTGAGGAAATTACTATGGGCCGGTTGTGTCCTTTGTTCTACCTTCCATCCCAGATAAACCATGATGCACAAAATTTTGGGTCGTAGCATCGACAGATCGAAGTTAAAACTCTTGGCATCATAAAAGAAGCCAACTTCTAGCCCCCCCCCATTGACTCACTGGCGGGAATCCATTGTCATTGGCATGTTAAATACAGCACCATAGGAAAATTAGGTGAGTCCAGCAATTGACGCATTTCGGGACCTTTTTGGAGTCCAAACTGTCTTTGTTGACAGGTAATTTTTTATAACGGACCATTACTAACCTAATTAAGTTCTCTTAGAAAAAACCCGGTTTACCAGTTGCATTCGTTTTAAACAGTGTTGTCAATCTACCGGTTGTTTAAAACTACTTGGCCGTCTTATCTCAACCTACCCAATGCCATACCATCATTAGGTTGTAAAGTCATGCCGACACAGAAACTGTGGGAGATATATATCTCGTTCACCTTCCTTTTAGGCGAGATTCCAGGGGGAGATGCCTTGTTTGCGCACGTTATGTACTTCCTTACTACTTTACTCAGGCCACCAGGTCAATGGTATCGGTGGAAAGCAGACTACTCCCAGACCACTCTGCAATATAGCAAGCATAACCCGAAGCGACCCTCTCCAAGTCCTGAATCCCTAGACTTTCTGCCTACTGACGCATCCTCTTTTCGGTGCTTTGCTGTTACTCATGCATATAACCTCTCATTTACTCTTCATTCTGAAGGCCTCTTTATAAAAATCCAAAAATTTTCATATCATATGCACCATTTGTGTTCATATCGCACACTGCAAGCCCTAATCTAGCGATTTAAAGTTATTTTACAGGCCTACTAAAAAGGATCTGTCGATTTTTAAACGCATCCTCCAAATACTCTCATCAGCTGCCGGTGTTTCCTATGCTTTTGAATTGATATTATAATAGAGGGACACATCAAAAAAGTCAAGCAATTTGCTGATCACGTCCTTAGCGAGGTCGCTCATTCTCTTTATTCCTAATTAATGGCTGTGAAGTCTTCGTGTAATATGCGCCGAAGCTTCCATCGCATGCCTTGCCATATATCGGCATATCAGCACTCTATAATCCCATTCCTAGCACGCTACTTCACGCGCGAAGAAACGGAAATTGACAAGTTGGAAGCCGACCTGTCCCCATAACAGATGTGGATACAGTAGTCACCGGCTATTAAGCCCATCTCGGGTCCAGACCAAATTGGGCTTAAAAGGCAGTGAGCGCACTAACCGGAGAATGCTAATTCTTGATTAGCAAACGCAGGATAGGCATTATGAATTACATACGCACTGTATTATGTGAAGAGCTTGGTTATGTACAAGAAAAAAATGCTGTTTGTCTGCATTTTACGCAAGAATAAAAAGAAAAAAGTGACTTGCGCCACGTTTAAAAAAAGCGGTCTAGTGTCAGTTGTTTTTGAGGAAACTTAGCTTGCAAGTGCTCTTTGATGTCCTTCTCCAGGCAACAGAAATCGTCGAATTTTGTGAAAGCTGATGCCTGTAGACCGCGTTGCAGAGTGAAGAGAGATGAGAATGTCGCTCTATCATGTTGGCAAACTGGGCTTTGCCAATAAAAGCGAACATCCTTGTCCTAGGAAGCAATTGAGAAGAAGAAGAAGACTCGATCGCTGGGACAATATGTTTATTCGCGAATAAATATATCGTCCCAGCGATCAAGTCTTCTTCTTCTTCTTCTTCTTCTTCTTCTTCTTCTTCTTCTTCTTC
>JAYGXS010000002.1:85362201-85438564 GCA_036362985.1 Ligula intestinalis
CTTCTTCTTCTTCTTCTTCTTCTTCTTCTTCTTCTTCTTCTTCTTCTCAAAGTGGGCTTTGAAGCCGGTGACTGGGCTTATAAGCCGGCGGATTTTGCTATGATAAATTCCGTCCGAAGCTGATTTGTGTTTAATAAGCGGCTGGGCTTATTAACCGTGGGCTTAATAACCGGCGACTACTGTACCAAGTAATCCTTTAACCTTGAGTATTCAAAGACTTTTTACCTTACCTTTTCCCCTGCTCTCCGTGAATGGAACCATTTTTGCTGAACCTTTCGGATATTTACCTTCAAAATAAAGCATTCTTTCTCTCTCTCTCGCTCATACACTGAAGGAAAGCGATCGACAGTCTGACAGTCGTTTTCGACAAGGTCCACCGTGAACTCCATAGCGTGATAGTGCAGGGACGGTGGCTTATGAATGGATTAGTTTGAAGTTATAGCAGACTTGCGTTTCAGCTACCGCACTCTTCCTTTCTTCATCCATCTATGTTCAGGAAGACCGGAGGAGAAATAGGGAGAAGGTGGCTGGTAGGGTCGGGGTTCCATGGGGTGGGAGCGGCATAAGAGCCATAGGTGGCTGGTGCGGCGTGGGTGTGCATCTACGCCAGCCATCAACCCCCCCCCCCCCCTACCCGAATAACGCCTGCTATGCCCTGATTTAACCCCCAAGTTTTCTTACCAGCGCATCTGCCACACGGCCCTTTTAGGGGGCCCGCAACTGATCACGGATGTACACACATTGGCGCGAGACAGATGTCGACGTATTGGCTGACCTGATGCATGTGACATCGGCAGATAATAATGCCAGCCAAGACACGGGAGACTGGAATGCCCACTGCTGCCTTATTAGCAGTCGTCTGCCAGTCATCCTCAATCTCAAGTGGCGTCTCACTCGAGCCTCGAACTCGTAACATTTTTGACCAGAGTCAAACGCCCTAAGCATTGAGCCACGAACTCGTTGACCTGCCGGTTTGGTTCGGGGATATTGACACTCTTTGGTGAACTTTCACCCAACCGCTTACAGACCTCATCTGTACCGCTCTGCCTTGGGTCTCGACAGAAGCTCTGACAGCCATAGCAGCTGGTAGTATAGGCATATGCTACCACCATACCTACACGAACCGGACTTCAATGTATCAGGACGTAGAAACTCATATTTCAGAAGACCGAATTACCCCACCAATTGACAGCCTCTCTGGTCAGGCATTCTAGATCGTCATGAAAGCGTGTCAGATGCAAAGAATGATCGCCAGAATCAGATTTCTTCTCCGTCACCTCCGTCCCTCTCCCCTCAAATCCCAATGACAAGTCCGATTCAAGCCTACCAAAGATGGGCTCAAAACCATTTGTGTATAATCTACGTCCTACGTGTGCCACCTAAATCTGCATCTCAATCACATAAATGTGTATTGGATGAACATTCCAATTTTCACCTCATTTAGTCACCTTTGCACTTTGAAAGGTTCTGGATCGAACTCACACGCGCAAAAATATTACTTACAAGTTGGCCATCGCAGCTGCACAAATTTATTCGGGCTTCCGTTGGGCTTATAGGCGTTTCTGTCCCCACATTGAAGGCGTACACATAGGTTAGTTTGGAAACACAAACATCCAAAAGCTTTTGTCCCCTCGTCTCCACCAGACACGCGTGTTAAAATTCTGTGTATACGGCCGAGGACACGCGCACCAACCAGTCGGAAAGATTTGTCTTCTGGGCGCGAGCCAATCAGGAGCCTCATACCTGCGGACTACGAACCAATTAGCGCCCAGACCTGTCCATTAAGCCTGTCAACTGGGTGGGCCCACTCCACAACCAAGAACGGGTAATTAATTGTCTGCTGTTGCTGTCTTAGGCAAGTAAACTGGCTGACCAAGCGGATGACAGACAGGGGCACATCCTCACTGCCAGTAGAGCATCAAATGTACGGATCAGCTGCTGGAACCGAGAGCCAGTCCACGCATGATTTCTATCCCACCAATATTCCTCTCCAGGCCTATAACACTGATGGAATAAATCTCCCCCCGGGCAGTTACAGTCTACAGTCCTGTGGCGCCTCGGGAGCAGAACAACCAGAAGAGAACACAAATGGGCCCCCACAGCCATTGCCGGCCCTCTATAAAGCAGCGGCGGCAGCGCCGAAGCACATGGCAACAGTATATCAGTCTCTGAAGACATTCGTCAGTCGTCGCGTGGACACCCGTGCGGTGAACATTGCCAGAAATTTACGTGAGGTGGTCCAGATTGCCCAGGAGCTGCTACGCGAAGTTGAACTGCAGGAACCGCGTTTTATCAACACCCTCAAACCCATCGTCAGCGGCGGCAGTAGCGGCACAGGAGGTGAAGTAAGGACCACCACCGGCACGAGTAAGTTGGGCGTCGAGGCGGAACTCTACGAAGGTTTGCGAGTTAACTCCGCGACGGAATTTGAGGTGATTCTCTTTCTCAACCAGATGGGTGTCTTTAATTTCGTCGACGATGGCAGTGTACCCGGTGGAGCCGTCCTTAAACTCTCCGATGGACGCAAGCGCTCAATGTCCCTGTGGGTGGAATTTATCACCGCTTCCGGCTACCTCTCTGCACGCAAGATTCGCGTGCGTTTTCACAGTCTGGTGGCGCAGGCGATCGATAAGTGCACATATTGCGGCATTCTGCAGTTGGTGGGCCAGCACAGCGAAGTGCGTATCCGTATTCGCGATCGATACACCTTGCAGATAACGCCGGCCTTTCGCTGTCAGGGTCTGTGGCCGCGCTCAGCCAGTCATTGGCCCACCAACAATCGATCGACCAATCCAAATGTGTGGATGGTTTGGCCGCCACCCAGGTTGATTTCTGAGGTGAAACACGAGGGCTTCACCCTGCTCAGCCAGGAGTCCACCTACATACGCGACAAGCAGACTTCTGCGGAGGGCGACGCCTGGCTGTTGGACTTCTATGAAGCTGAGGAGACTCTGCTTAACCAGGGTTCTCGTCAACTCTGTTTGAACATCCTAACTACCCTAGTTGAACGCCATCTAGCTTCCACCGGCGAGGAGGGCTCTCAACAACACCCGGTGGACGAGTGCTACGGAGCTAAAATGGCCAGCGAGGGTCCGCCGCTAATTCATGACTACTACATAAAAACCCTGGTGTTGCATGAATGTGAGAAACATCCACAGGAGGAGGACTGGACGGAGTATACCATTCCTGATCGGATTAGTGGAATCCTGTTGCAACTCATTTCCTGCCTACAGCATCGTCACTGTCCGCACTACTTTTTGCCCCAGCTAAATCTCTTTCGACGTCAGACGCCCTCAGCCATGGAGCTGGCAGCCAGAAGGACCTGGGGTCTCCTGCGAACGCTGATCACCTGCCCGACGGCTTTTGAAAGACTCTGATCATAGAAGGGCACGTGATCTGAACAAGAACAGCACCGAAAAGAGGTCTGCCTTTCCGTTGCGCAGGAGAAGTCATAGGAGCAAGCAAACATCAGAGGCAAGTGACCGCTTGAGTTCGACCAAAACACAGGTATTACACAGGATTACTGTTATTCAACAGTCAACACTGACTAACCCTTGTTTAGTCTTATCTGAAATCATATTTTTTTCCGTTGTTTCCAGACTGAGTAAAGATTTATTTTTTTACACGCGTACCATCTGCTTTGTCTGCATATTAAAAGGCACAATAATTGCAGCGAAGGTCTGATTTAAATTCGTCATGTTCGTAGAAAAGTAAGATTATTTCTGGACAGAGTGGAGGTTAATAAATGTTTAACTAGAGGTCTGCGCCTGTAGACCTTAAATAAACTGATCTACTCCAAGTTAAAAAAACTAATTGCTGAGGAAATTAGAAAGTCTAAATGCCAAAAATGGAGTCTTTACTGTTTACAGCTGCGTCAAGTAGTGGCAGAATACCGGCGAAACAGGTGTCTGGACTTTTAGTTAGCACCTGGGCTGACATTACGGTAGATAATTACATAAGACTTAGTTCATCGCGGATTTTGGCGTTAAACAGCCATTATACTCTCCCAAATACGGACGAAATTTGCCGGTTAACTCGAAAAAAAAACCAATTTAGTAATTATCCAAATTAGGTGCTCCTTGCTGAATAGATTATATAAATACGCTTGCACACGTGAAATTAACCTTAAGACTGATTCCGCATTAACTCAGATAATGAGAAATGGGGCAAGAAAATCTTTAAACGTGGGAAAAATACCCAAAAACGGTGTGCTAACTCATTTGATTTGGGAAATCTGTACAAATACAATCCTCCCGCAAAAAAAGAAATAGATAAAGGACGAATTCAAAGCAAGCGTAAACAGCAGAATTGATTTGTTAAAAAGATTTGGGATAGCTTTTCCACCACTTCCTGGTTTTGCATGAATTAGATACAAAAAATGGAGAAAACAGCAGTTTGAGTTTACACAGAATCAATATATAACAGCAAGGTTATTTTAAAATGCAGTGAATTGTCAATAAAAATAATGTCGCCTTTAGACTTGACGTAGAGGAAGGATAAGTGGGGACAGGAATTAACAAAAATTAAAAGTTTATTAAATTTAGGCATATGATTACCAGGGCAATGGGAGAGTGGCCACATGATTCAACTGCTTTCATGTATCGGCTTTGTCCCGCCGTATATAGGCTGCTTCAATGTAGCGCAAGGTCCGGTTTGTTAGTGCTCGAACAAGAGCTCGGAAAGGTGTGTTGAGGTCAACAGAGTGACCAGTGTCTAGCCGGTGTTTTGTAATGGGGGACCGTGATCCTTTGCTTTCGTGTTTTAAAAGCCAATTAAGCATATGCTCAGCGGCCCTGGTCGCCAATTGCCTTTGCGTACGGCCAATGTACTTGCATCCTCAAGTGCACGTGAATTCATAGACCCAGTTTGGAGTGGCATGCAAAGGCAAGGAATCCTTTGTCCGGTTAACTAGAAGGCTTTTAGTGGGAGTGAGGAACACAAGTTCAACTCTATCGTACGTTTTCTCTATGGTGCCACGTAGGCGTCGTTTAATTGTATTGGAGATATTGTCACCCTTAAAGGGTAAAGATATAAAAAACAGGCTTTTCTTCGTACTTGACTGCTCCGTAGATTTCGGCCGTAAAGAACTGCTGCATTTTTGAATGAAACGTGAGGGATAGCCACGCTTAATTAGGGTCAATTTTATGCAGGCAATCTCTGCAGGTGGGGTCTCAGTGGAGCAAATATCCGTAGCTCTGTGGAAAACTGAAAGTACGAGAATAAATATGGCTACTGCATATTTTCAGTATTCCATTGAAGAAATATAGTTTGATGCATACAAGCTACAGAGGACAAATGCAGCTTTTTGCGGCTTGCAATTAAATAGTTTACCTGAAAGGATTTTCCCACGAAGGGAAACTTCCAGCTGTCTAGGAATTACCTTGCTTTGTGTCTCGTAAAAAACAGTATACTTGCTACTTGACGGCTTGTGAAAACATTCTCTGTAACCCATCACACATTTTGACGAAAAGTATACATCACAGTGTTAGTAAAATTTTAGGAAAAAGAAGTAGGCAGCGAAGGAAAAAAACCGTTTTTGGCATCGTTTATAACTACGGCATCCCTTCAGTCCCCAAAACCGCAGTGAACTCTGGTAAATTTTGCATATAATTACGAGCATCAATTACTTTTCGGGAAAGCAATGCTTTGGTATTTAACAAAAGCCCTTTCAACTGCGTTGTCTTTTAAGGGAGCTGTTCACATAAAAGCCACAAAAACCGCTACAAAGAATTGTCATTTTGGTTACATTCCCTGCGGTCATCTAGTGTTTTATTTTTTATTGTCTGCTTTCCAAGTTTTGCATATTCAAACCTTGAAGCTCAGCAACTATCGGTAAGTGTGTCACCCAATCAGGATGCGTAAATGAGAACGCCCCACCCGTCCCAAAATAGCAGACATTGGTGTAAATTTCTGGAAGGGTAAATATTCTCACGTCTTAACCCTGCCGTAAAACTAAACTTAAGTCTTAATTTTAACCTTAACCCCAGCCATAAACCCTACAGTTAACACGAACCAAAACCTTGAACATTAACCCTTACCTTAAAGTCTTACTCTCACCCTAATCTTAAAACTAATTTCTCCGGAATTCGGCACAAAATCCCCATAATGTATTGTGAGTGGTTCCTGTTTCCGTGTCCTCTTTGGGTGGTCAAAGAAGTCATCCTTACTCAGCAATCCGTAGTATTTGAATAGCTCTACCTAAAGGCTGGATAAAACACAAAATGGGCTGACGCCATCAGTCTGGATTGGGAGAGAGAGAGAGTTCGGTAGCTTAAATCATCTTTTCCTTGGTGCAAAAATCGAAGATTGCGTAAACAGCAGAATTTATTGGATCCATACATTTCGAGAGTGCTTATCAGCTGCTTCCTGTTGTTGTAGAACGTGAGTAACGTAAGGGCGAATACAAAATTGAATCCATACAGAAAAGCCGATGCAAACAGCAAGGTCATAGAAAATGGCCACCAAAGCTAATTGATAATAACGCAAGCAAGTTAAAACACTGTAGGAATCAAAAGGGGGGGGGGGAAACACTTTCAAGGCAAAAGGTTGGGCAGGGAAATGTGTAATCAGGGGGCCGGATGTTACCACGACAAAATTAGGTTCACCAGGTGCTCCAACGTAAAGTACGAGTTGTTCGTGCCCGAACAACTCTTTGCCTCATACGCTTTTTCTCCACCTTTTGCCTCCCACAGTATTTTACCTTGCTTGCGTTATTATTGATTAGCCTTCGTGGCCATTTTCTATGACCTTGCTGTTTGCATCGACTTTTCTGTATGGATTCAATTTTGTGTCTTCTATTACGTTACTCACGCTATGCAACGAGAAGAAAGAGTCGATGAGCATTCTCAAAATGCACGGATCGAATAAATTCTGCCGTTTACGCAATCTTTAAAATAATTCGGTATGCCTTGGAGAGAAAAGAAAAGAAGAAAGGGGAGAAATCCCCGTGACGTTTACAAAAAATAAGGACTCGGAAATTTCGCCACGATGCCATAATTTGTCCTTTCAAGCACTTGAATAACCCAAAAAATTCATGGGCGCGATGATCGGGAATTCCCTCACAGCTACCGAAGATAAGAGGTGACAACTGGAGTGGTTCAGTCAGTCTCAGAAATCCTTGGTGATTGTAAATGATCGGTCCAAGAAGCTGTTAAAAAAATTCGTCAATTTAACTTCAAGCGAATCAGCGAGGGGCTAAAATAAAAGGCTTAACTAATTGAGAAGAAGATGACTCGATCACTGGGACAATACTTTTATTCGCCTGAAGTTTCGAGATCCGTCGCGGATTCGTCATCAGAGACATAATCAAAGAGCAGTAGCAGATTCCGGATCCTGAACTTGCTGCTTGACTAATTGTTCCGCGGTTAGACAACTTTTTGCCTTACTTATCTTCTCTTAGTATAGCCAACAAGGCAAGTCAAGTGATTCAAACCTAAGCTAATCCTGTTGCATATCCCTTTTCCGATCAACCTAAGTCACTTTGCACAAACCGGCGCCCCATTATACTGAAAACTACCAGCATTGATCTGTGCTCATAAAACCTTTTCCCAAAAAACTTGGCCCGACCGCGTTAAGCGCTTGTTCAAAATTTTTATAAACCCACACTTGTACTGAAGACACAGTAATCGTAAATTATGGCGTATGGTTTAGGATAAAATCTACTTACATCGAGGTTTCACGAACAAGCTTCCAGTAAAAAGAGCTACTGAAACATTCAATGAACTATCGGCATACAGTTGAATCCCCTTAGATACTTTTTCATATTCTATGAGAAGTAGGTTTGCCTGTTTATTATGTACAAAAGGATGCAGTTGGAACAGTAATTGGATAGTAGACATTGTTTTACAGAAAAAAGCTTCGGGGAAAATGGCCCAGAATCAGGCAAATCTCCAAAGAAAGAGGACATAAAACAACTTTGATGCAGTTCCCTTAAAAATTTAACCCTTACTACTCAGATAGTCAGATGAGTGTCAATTCCAAAGCTGGAATTTGTGATCGCCAGAGAAGCCACCGGCAAAGGTCGCCCTAGTAGGTCCCGAATTTTAAGTCACCGAATGGTAAACTGCTCGAGTTAAAATTCTGTCTCCCTTGTTCATGCCCTAAAAATACTGGCTTTTCTTTATATTTTCTATATACCCAAAAACGCTGCAGTTTTTATCACTTCTAGCGGACCGTGATCATTAGTTAAACGAGACGTAATAAGGAGTATAGAGCTCGAGAGGGACGATTAAGGTTGATCCAACGTTAAAGCCCACTACTCCACCAGTTCGTTGTCTCATCGGTTTTGATCGATTATATTAACAATGGTGGATAGGCGTCCACCGATTGTGGTACGGAACTCACTCTTCCTATTGTGCGTCGGGACTCGCCCTCGAACCCCAAAGCACAATGGGAGGAGGGATTTCTGCAACCGATCTACCACATGTCCCTGTAGGAGCCTACGGCCCAGCACAACTACACGTGACTCCTTCCGCCTTTGCTCTGCCGGGCTCTTTTCTCACGCGTAATTATCCACTCCGCGCGCTGTCGGCCTTTCTCACGCTATCGATCAATACGCCGCTTGATAACCGTATAAGCTCCAAGTCAATCGATACTCCTGCTGCGCTTGATTGACTGCAGATGGCAGCGAACTCATTGCGCAGGAAAAGCTACTCAACAATACACAACTTCACGGCCACAACTGGCGTGCAGACGTAACTGGCAGCTGACTCGTCACGCAGACTTTGTACCGTTCATTTTCCGGCAGAACAAGCTCTGTCTACCAAACCAATTTTCCCTGACTTGCCATTTTGGGATCCTTCTGTTGTCGATAGAGTAAGTAGTTCTTGACATCCCTAGGTCAGGCATGAGCTGATAGGGAACATCGCGTCTGCCAGAGTTTCGGGCCAGCCTTGTTCGACCAGCACCCTCAAGGAACACGTGACCCACCACTGAAGCCAGGTGCCCCTAGACGTCAACTCTGACCATATGGGATCTACGACTGGGGACTTTTTTGTTCCGACCACTTTTTGACCCCCTCCCCCAGATGGAGGCATGACTAGTAGACCAGCCGAAGTAGTTGAATCTTCCCCACTAATAACTTGCAAACCCTCTTAGCGTCATGTGTTTGCAGTCCTCGGAGGAATGTCATCTATTGATTTTCTGTTATAAATTAGCTTCTGAACTTGGTGTTTTTGTCTTGGAATATAGATTCAGAGGAGGTCCGTAGGTAGGTTTACATTCCAGAAATTAAGTGGCCATAGGGTGTCACGTATCTGCCTGTATCCCTTTCCAGAAAACTGATTCAGTGACAGAATCTAGATTCGATCGCAACTTTTAAACCATAAAACACAGACTCAGTCTCAAGCTCCCGCAAATGAGAAGGGAAATTAGTTAAGCTGGCTATCGAAGTTGAATTAGGATGCTAGAAAAGTCAAATTTTTCAGTGTATTTATGATCGGAGGGTACACCTGTTTCTGATTAATCTTCACCTTTTAATCCAACTGCATCTCGCGTTGCATAAATATCGATAACATGTCAAAAACTACAACATTACAACTAACACGGAATTTTTCGAACTTGTCATTTTCAACTTCACCAGCTTTTAGCCTTCGTTTGCTCACCTCGAATCGCTTTTGGCACAGATTTTTTATTCAATTTTGTGGAGGAAATGAAAAGTGGAATACACAAAACCAGATAGACGAGGCAATTATCGAGAAATTAATCGGAAGTCTGTACTTCTGCACAGGAGCGATGACCTTGTGCAAGAGTCAGTCAATGCAGTTCGGGGTGACCCGCTATCAAGACCAGAATTGAAAAAAACTCGGCAGGCATCCATAGGAATATCAAGCACATGTTACAGTTCCACACTCTTGGGAGCCCACTGGCAAAATCGAAGTGGCCAATTGTAGATACCACACATTCGGTCGGCTTGTGGAGTCGGCGTTTCCTGTGGAGAAGGGAAGGGGCGAGTATGTATGTCCCCAACTATTGCCCAATTCACGCTCCAGGTCTTGAGCAGTGGGTGATACAGGTACGCATTAATAGAGCAGGTTTCAACCGAGAACAAAGTTGGCGAATTTAACTTGTTCGAGGACCAGGGAATTCGAGAAATAGTTGTTGGAGCTAGTGGTGGTGAATTGTTTTCGTGTCGTTTTTGGCTGTTGCTCCGGGGGTGGTCTCGTTTTGATTGTCAATGACAGTCTTCAGGAGTACTTCGCGGGACGCGTCCCTGGCGGGGAAATATCCAGTCGTAAATAAAACAAGCTCCCGAAACACAATCGCCCGAGCCGGAGTTAGGTTGTCGATGGTGTTTCAGCTCTCCGAGACACTGTTTAGCCCTCAAACTGCGCTCATATGTCAAGTTTCTCACAGACACGATGTTTTGGTAAACGTTTTTTATAAGGCAGGTGAATATCCAGCGGTAGCCAAGATACAAATTAGCATCCTATAGGCTTTCCGCAGTGCGGCACTGCATAAACCTATCTTACTTCTCTATCGGAGTACAGTCGGACTTCAAGAGGCGAACAAGGTTTAGAGTGCGCTAGCAACGGTGGGCCAGGCAAGTGAGGTAAACAACAAAGCTTACTTGAAAGTTTACGGGGTGGAGCGGATCTCGGAGTGGAAGAGTGAAGTGTGAGTTTGGCCGATTTGCTTATCGAATAATTTCCAAAGCAGTGAAAAAATGGCTTTTGTCTTCCGAGGTTCGTTAGACTGCCATTCTCCCCCGTCCCCCCTTCCTCCGACGGGGTCAGGGGACTCCTCTAACGCCGTCTGTTCCGACACGGTTGATGTCCTCAAAGTCAACGAAAAACCTCTTATCCACTGTCCAGCCAGGGTTCGTCAATACGAATCGGTTGTCTTAAGGAAGACAATGACCTCCACGAATGATGATTAATCGTCCCTTTATACAAAATTTGGCTCACACACTTCGGAGTTAGAGACCAGAATCGGGGAGTGGGGAGGGAGGGAGGATGGACGTCATGACCTGGGGCAGATGGTCCTGTTCGTTCAGGTGATACAATCTTGAAGTAAACACGTTGGGATGTTTCAGAGCGCGTGGGGAAAAACGCCTAGCCGTAAACCAAATTTACGGGGAACTTATCATGAGGATAAAAAAACCGAGTTACGATCAGCAACAGGGATAAGAACGCACAGGAAACCAATCATCTACAAAGAAAGTTTAGGTTTTCTTTAGATACGAAGGAAACAATCCAACACGTAAGGATGTATAGATTGGAAATCATGCATCCCAAAAACATTAATTTTAGGAAAAGATCCTCTTTGGAATAAATAGTTAAATTTAGTCATTGAAATTTCGAAACTGGTTCCCCAGCTTGTCTTCGGACTAACCAGAATGTGCAACGAACAACTGAACTTTCAACCGCGTGGAAAAAATAAAAATTCATATGGTAGGAGAGCTGACTGATAGTTGTGGCTTCTGTCAGTCTGTAGTTTGTGGCCCTTATCGCTTCCACCGTTCATTGAGATGTTTATAAGTTCCATTTAACTCTATGTGTCGGTTGACGCATGGCCTCCAGAAATTATCTGTCTTTTTTGGGGAGGCAAACGCCGACGATGCGTGTTTTGTCCCACGCAAAGCTGTGTCTCGTATTAAGGCTAGGCATAGCTACTTCAGATGCATGGTCATGTCTTTTCACTGCCAGTTGGTGTTCGTGAATGCGTGTAGAGACATACCTTCCTGTTTGGCCGCTGTATACGGTAAGGATGTGTTTAGTATCAGTATCTCTATAAAAATGCCCAAACGAATGTCGTTTCTCCTGTCATTCTTTAAGACCCTTAAATGACAATTTATAAAGCATCCAAGCTAGTTATTCATGCCTGCTCCCTATACAGCGTATAACATGATCCAGATTAATTGAAGACATGTGTAAGCGTAGGGAAATGTATGATTTTCCTCAGCCTAATGTATCAGGCAGGCAGTTTGGAAACTCTGAATGCGGGCATAACGAAAAGTCAGAGTCAACATTAATTTGGAATCGGAGACGTTTTTTGAAACCCAAAGCTGCTCTTTCTTAAAGTACCCAGCTTGAAGAGAACGTAATTTGCTAACAAACACGTTGATCTCTCTTTGACGAAGAATCCTCGACGGACTTCGAAACTTCAGACCAATAAAGGTCTTGTCCCAGCGATCGCTTCTTCTTCTTCTTCTTCACGATATATTTGAATTTTTAGGGGAATCGGGAATAAACGGGCAATTGCATACTACTGAACTAGTAGTTTTTTTTCAGAATTTAACTGTTTCAGGCGGCGGCTAATAAGTTCGTTTAAAAGGCAGCACCCCGATTCGACTGAAATAGCCTGGGATTATGCTGCAAGAAAATTAGTTTTGAAACCCTAAGTGTGTAAAATATTCAATCAAAGACCCATTTCAGAATTTTGGATAATATTTCGTGAGCTGGTCCTAGAGAGAAAGAAGAATGCTTTATTTAAAAAGGAATATCCAAAGTTTTCAGCAAAAAGGGCTCCATTCATGAAGAGCAAGGGATAAGGTAAGTAAGGGGTCATGGAAAAAGGTCATAGAATACTCAAAATCAAGGGTTTACGCGATATCCACATCAACTATGGAAACAGGTCAGCTTTCAACTTCTCGATTTCCGCTTCTTCACACGTACAGTTTGCAGCCTCATCAAAAAATCCTGTTGATTGAGCATAGTTTATCAGTTAAATCGTCGCAGTTTAATGCTGCCTACCAACTTAAAGAAAAAAGGTAAAGAAAGAGCAGGCCACCTGAAGTACCCTTGGATGAGTTTACCATCTACTCAAATGCAATTCTCGGACAGCGTTCGCCCTAGCTGTTGTCTCTCAGCAGAAAGCACCTTCCATATACACAATTGATTAGTTTCTGACCGGGCAGATTCACGGAGAGGTGAGACAGTCAGAGGATTCATTCAATCACCAGCAGCTTGTCATGCGTGGTCAATCCATTGCGAGTCACAGACCGCTAGGTACAGAGAAAAATCACAAAAGAACCCACAGCAAATGCAGTGACTACTTGTGACTTATTAGGCTTTACAAAAAGCCTATATAGCAGGATTTATTTGTACAAGCAAATGCCAAGACAGCTTTTCAACTCATTCCGGTCTTTGCATTAGATAGCTTAAGAATGAAGTACACAACCATTTGAATTTACACAGAAGCAATACAAGCCAGCAAGTTCATTGTTCAACATTGCGAATAGTCACTTATAATATTGCCTTTAAACTCGAGATACAGGAGAGAAAAATGGGGGAGTGAATGAACAAACTACAGAGGTCAATTAAATGTGGGCATACAATTACCAGGGCAGTTGGAGGTTAGCCACATGATCTAACTGCTCATATAGATCGGGTTTCTTCCGTCGTCTATAGGCTGCTTTCATGTAGCGTAAGGTTCGATTTGTTCCTGCTCGAACAAGTAGTCAGAAAGATGTTTTGAGATCAGCAATTTTCCTTCCTGTATCTGAAGTTGTAAGGCAACATTATTATTGACTATTCACCGCGTTGAACAATGTATTGAATATCTGTAAATTTGAACTGTTGGGTTCTCCATTCGTTAGCTATCTCATGCAAAGACGGAAAACAGTTGAAAAGTTCTCTCGAAATTTGTTTGTACAAATAAATCCTACTGTCTAGGCTTGCTTTAAATTCGTGCCTGAGAAACAATGCTTTAGATTTATTAATTATAACTCTGAATGAAGCGGTTAGAAGGAAAAGATCGCTGGTCAGCTTATTTGCTTGTCGTTTTGGTTCTCTTAATTAGAAGAGTTTTCTAGAAATCCAAAGGGATTTGCCGTCCATGGCAGTCTAAAGTAGGACGATGAGTAATCAAGCTTTGCATAAGAAGGACGAGTATGCCCCTGAAGTACTGTCGAAACCTTTTAAGCTATGAGAAGTCTGTCATCTGAAGTGGAAATTGGTATACAGTCACTCCACTGAATGGAAGACCTTGCGTTGAGGTAAGGTTGAGGTGACTGATATTCGGACTGAGAAATGTGCCCTCAGAGTTTTAAGTCTACAGTAAAACCTAAAATTTGTGCAAAATGACGAAGTTTGCAAAATATTGATAAGCACTCGCAAACCGACCTTAAGGCATGCACGAAAACTTAGACTGGAAATGAAGGAACTCACTATTCTCTTTATATGGGATTATTTTCCACCATAATGGATTACTTTCAGGTGTTGCTATAAGCTTGCGACTACAAAAAACAGTGAGCATATACATGACATTTTGATATATCATTATTCTTCTGTCTGTTTCGTTTCTAAATTACGCATAAGTGGAAATTATAGTGTACATAAAAGTATATTTCTACATGATGTACATTTAAAAAGATTAGGTTTTACGTGAATGCTCGCGATAATATATGACTACCTCTGCTACCGTCCTTATAAAAATTGATGCGGTAAAATAAAATGCGCCAAAGACTTTTTTACTGCATTCTGTTGCAAAAACTTCACGGTTTAGCGATAAATATTTAAGAAAAGTGAAATTGTTTCTCGTTAGTAAAGACAAAGGCGATCCCTTAAATATGACTTCACTTACGTTTGAGCAAGTTCAGAGTAAATTTTCCTGTTCTGAAAGGGATATGTTTTAAACTTCCCGTACTTATTTTGGAGGCATTCCATGGCAGAATGCATATAAATAAAAATTTTGGTTCTGTCATGCTTAATAGCATAGAAAATTCCATCGATATGAGACTACTCCCAAGTTTGCCAAAATTAATTCACATTACCCTTAATAAAGCTAACTAAAGGAACGACTTTCCTGACAAAAAGGCTTTCCCAGGATTAAATCTACTCAGTGGATCAAAATAAGGTGAAAAATATATGCTTAGCTAACAAGTCAAATTTTGTCATGAAAGTTGCACTATTTCAGGGCCAAACTGTACTTTTGAAGCTTTGAAGCTTTTATGTAGGAAAGTTACTTTGGGAAGCAGTGGTTTATTAGGTGAATTTTCGAAGCTGGAGACCCCACTTCGTCTTCAGACGTATAGGAAAGTGAACACAAACAACAACTAACAGTTAACATTTGAAAATTGTGGGAAAATCGATAATACCGTGGTGCTTACGCCAGTACCCTGTTGCACTGCCAATTTTCCCATTCATATGAGAAGAGAGTTATCTGTCAATAAAGACTTTGCGCGCCTGGAGGTTGGCGCAAGCGCTACAGTAAATTCCCTGTCTCATGAAATTTCACCCGGAATTCTGAAATGCGTTTTCGATTCAAACCTTTCTGCTACTTATGTCTCTGATGACGAATCCACGACGGATATCGAAACGTTAGGCGAATAAACATATTGTCCCAGCGATCGAGTCTTCTTCTTCTTCTCAAACATATTTATTACGTATGGTTTTGAAAATGACGACCGTACAGCCTAATCGCAAAACATTTTGCTCACATCTGGATGCCGGCTTTTTAACGAGCTTCTTTCTTACCACTAAGTAAAAGTATGTACTACAAAAAGTAGCTACTTAAGTACCATGCCTTTTTCCCATTAATTTTGACTGCCTTTATATATATATATATATTTTGGAAAAAATGCAGGAAAAAAATATTTCTTGTACTCGTTTGGTAGCAAATTACGCCTTTTTAAATTTTTTTTACTTAAGGAAAGTGCATCTTTCGATTTAAAAAATTTCGAATTATGAACTTTTTTTACAATTTTTAGGTGGTCATTCATAGGACATCGTATCCGTAAATTTGTTAATGCTGCCTTTACGGTATAAAGCATGCTCCCTATCTATTGCGGCGTTTAATGAGAACTATGCGAGATCTTCCTCAAACTGTAGGCGAAATCGTACTCTTCCTTAAACAGAATGTACACAGTGCGCAGTTTGTAAACCTTGAGTTCCACTGTAGCAGTCAGTAGGTTTCAAACTTATTCGGCAATTTAGAAACACACACACACACACACCGGAATGACTGCGGTGTCCAAGTTACCTCATTAGTTGGCAACCCTTCAGGCCACGGCTTTTAGCGTACCATGATAGCTTCAAGCGCATCAGATGTGTTTAAGTGAGGAAATTAATTCACTGAGGGTCGAGCCCACTCTCTCCCCCATCGCCAGCAACAGGCCATCACCTACATGAGCAGTCGCCTAAGTTGGAATGGGCGCAGTGCTAAAAAGGTAAGAGGAAAAGGAAAGTCGAAGATGAGCATTGTAGAGCAGGTTGTAGAGGGAGGCAGAGGAAAAGAAAGAAGAAAAAAAAAACAGGAGAGAAAACAAGCAAGAGAAGAAAAACGAGAACGAGTACGCAACTACAACTGTTAGTGAAAAATAACCACAAAGGCATAGGCTTTTTGTTGTGGATTTTCACCTTTATCGGCGGGGGAGGAATTATGGGGCGCAAACCTCCCAGAATTGAGAGGACCCGTTTCTGCTACTGTTTCCTACTCATGTCTCTGATGATGAATCCACGACGGATGTCGAAACGTCAGGCAAATAGACGTATTGTCCCAGCGATCGAGTTTTCTTCTTATCAGGGATTATTATATGGTTTACTAGAATTAATCTTTCCGATCCGTACCACTGTGCTCTTATAAAAGGGTTGCTAGAAGACACAATGAGACCCTTGAGTGCAGTGATATCGAGTAATTGCGTGAGTATACAACCGATGAATACTGCCTCAGCGGTTTAAGATGGAGTATCCACTTTATGGAACTGGCATCTATAGCCAGCCACGTGCTTCGTAACTTAAGTGTGCATTTACTTCACTCATTCATATAAATTGGAAAACGCGCATCCCAATATATTTGAATTTGAAGACGAAGGTGTTATTTGGGAGTACATCAAGTGCCTACGCCGTATAACTGTGCGGCAAATGCTTATAATAATACGGGAGGGGGGTTATATGTGCTCGAGATGGAGCCTCAAAGACGATGAACGCTCGACCAATACCGTTAATATACCCCATCACAACCAACAACCGACGGAACATTGCAGACATCCGTTTAGCGGAAATAAAAATATGCGGAAATAATTCTTTATTATGAGAGCAACAACCCCATCTCTCATAGAATGAGTGCCGTCAGCAGTCTGCTACGCCGCGCAACGACACAGTGCTCTGACGAAGGAACATATCGAATCGAGCTCAATTATCTCTTTGATCTGTGTTCCCGCAATGGGTACCCAAAATAATTTTTACGTCTATGCATGAAAAAACAACAACGCAACGAAGAGGATCCAGATGGTTCCACTCGAGCACCCTAAAACAAATACACGGCGAATCCTCCCTTTTATAAGAAAGGTGTCAGAACTCGTTGAAAGACATTTGCGAAAACACCGAATATTAGTGGCGCACAAACCGATGGCTACTTTAGGCACCCAGCTTGTACACCTTAGGGTAGGGTTTGCTACCTAATTAAGAACAAAGTCATCTAAAAAATCCCATGCGGAGGTTGTGATACTGTATATTGTGGCCAAACATGAAGATTCACCTCTATACACATCCACGAGCACCAATTGGCCCTGAAGAGACGTGACCATTTGTCCGAAGTGGCTATGTATTGCCTTGATACAGGACATGGCTTCGCATGGACCAAAACACGCATCATCGGAGTTTGCCCATCTAAAAATGTCCGGGAATTTATTGAGATCATGCACTCCGACGACTCATGCATCAACCAGCCCATACAAGTAGATGTATTTATGAACACTTCAAAGAATGCTGGAAGATAGGAAGGCAGCAGGGCTCAGACTGAGTGAGACCACACCTGCCAATCAGGTCTCGCCCCGTATAATTATTAATTTTCCGCACTTTTGAAAAGTTAGTTGCTCACCGCACATATCCTCTTAGTCCGAAGACGAGCTGGGGCACCAGATTCGAAGATTCACTAATCAAAGTAACGTATTATCCCAAAGAACATCTTCTTCTTTTTATTCTTCTTTTTCTCCTTCAAATTTCCTTATCTTTGTACGGTAAAAAGGAAAGTTGAGTGGCTTAAACAAACGGTCAACATTCAGGTGAATCCCAATAAACTTTTTTTCTGCCAATATTCTCATATCACATAAGTCAGGTCAGCAAACACATGTAATTCATTATACGCAGAAAATGAAAAAAGAAGGAGTTGATAATGCATATAAATGTCTCATGTAATATTAACACCGCTCGTTTTCACTTCATATGCACGAAAAGACTGCGTCTTGGGACCACTGGGACCGGAGAAGGGGCAAGGGTATGGTAAGGTGTAAGCAATGTAGCCTGAGAGACTTCCTTGTCATCGACTTCTATCGATTAGGTATTGCAGGACAGTACCCGAAATCGATATATTTTCGCCTCTACCTAGTTAGGCAGGTATGTTTTCCCATACTGACTTTCCAGGCACCTCTTGGTACGGCTAGCGTATCCCGCTCCTCGGGGAACAAGTGAATGAATTAATGCACGTCAGGGTGGCTTGCACCAGTAAGGGAGTCTTTTCCTTTTCAGCGTAGGAGGGGAAATTTTGTGTTGAATACAAGTACATCTTGATTTTTCCGAAATTCCTCTTCCTTTCTTAAGAGTACGCGCATGGTTGCCGAAGGGAAGTGCTAATTGTCTGACTCGTTCGCTTGCTGCGTCCCCTAGACAAGGAAGGCACCTGTTTTTCGTGTGTAATAAAAAAATGGTCTATCAAAAGGCTTAGACAATTTGTATTTTTCCCACTTCTCTTTTAAGACTGCAATAAAAAAGTAGTTTAAAAATAAATGACTGTTTTCTCGTTTATTTTCTTTTGTTACCTGCACCTTTACACTTTCTAGTTGCCATTGGTGCTATTGAGTTCGTTGTTACTACTTAAATTGTTCCTCTGCAACATTGTCCTCTTCTTCTTCTTCGTCATATTCTGCTTCCTAATTTTCTTTTTGTTCGCCTTCTTCCACTACTTCCTGGGAATTTCGCCTGTTTTTGCCCCACTTTCCACTCCGTCTAATGCAATTATTTCCGATTTCTACTTCTTTTTCCCCGGTCTTTTCATTTTGTCTTTCTATCCTCTGCCTCTTTCTATATTCACTCCAACCTATGTAGAACTTTTAGTTTCGACTTCCATCCAGCCAGAATTGCCTCGACGGTTCGGCCTGTCGAAGTTGATCAAGGTTGAAATGAACACAGCACGCGCTCGGCCAACCTACTAATCCTCCCCCCCCCCCCCCCCCCCCCCCCCCCCCCCCACCGGACCGACACATCAAACTCGTCGGACTTAATGCTTGCTGACACACACGGAGGAAGGCCAGTCGCTAGGTGCGCAAGCGTATTTAGCAGACTGGGCGACTCCGGGACGGGGAAAAGATGCCTGCTAGGCACAGATAGGCAGACGCGAGGAGGAGGAGGAGGAGGAGGAGGAGGAGCATAATTTCGTCAACTAATGGAACACCATCAAGTCGGGACCGAGAGATGTGGGTAGGAAGCCTAGTAAGCTCGGAGATACCGGTTGAAAGGTAGTATTCGGAGGTCTTACATCGGATGGTGGTGGTTAAGGTCGGTAAGGGGAGAGAAATGTTGTAGAAACTGGAAGGTAGGCACCCTGGCAGGCATCCAAAAAAGGCCAAGAATTTCTTGAGGCCATGCACTCCGATGATTCATACATCAACCGGCGTATCGAGTTAGCTGGAGTGTACAAACACCTCAAAGAAAGGTGGAAGAGACTATAGCCGAGAACTGTAGACCAACATGAACCGCAATTAGCGCTCACACCGGATGACCCGGACTGGCCCCGGAACGACTCAACTTACAGTAGCAACTTAGCCATTGCGACTGCTGCTAATTATGCTCGCCGCGATGTGATGCAAATTGCAACTACCAACCAGTGCCCACACTATACGACTATATAACTGTATCAGCACTTTAAAATGTTACTTATTCTTTGCACATTTTTCTCAAGTCTGACGACGACCTGGGGATCCAGTGTTGAAAAGTTTTTTCTGAATAAATATCCTCATTTTCCCAAAGGACGCCTTTACTTGAAAATAGAAATGTTGTCATAGGACAACGTAGATAAACCTGCAGTAAAGGGTATCCAGTTTTCAACACTCCCAGAGCTTGTACGAGTACGCAGACCATCGCAAATGATGAGGTAGTGTGTTGCTGCCCCACGAGGTGGGTGCCTTTATCGCAGGCTGTAATGTTGACAACAGAAGGATCCCCAAATCAGACGGAATCCGAAACGTCAGGAAAATAAAGCTCTTTTTCCATTGGTCGCGCTTGCTTCTTCTGAACTGCTCCCGGAACTCGCATAGTTACGTCCATTGGCGATCCCCAAATCACAAGTCAGGGAAGATGGGATTGGTGGACAGAGCTTTACTGCCGGAAAATGAACCGTACAAAGGTGTGTTATGAGCCAGCTGCAAGCTGCACGCCAGGTAGGTCAGTGAAGTTGTGCTGCCTTGCCTGCGTCTGCAGCCAATCAAATGAAGCGGGAGTATCGATTACCTTTGAGCTTAGACGCTTATAGAGCAGCGAGTTGATTAATGGCGTGAGAAAGACCGATAGTGCGCGGATTAGATAAATACGCGTGGGAGAAGGGCCTGGCAGAGCGAAGGCAGAATGGGTCACGTGCAGTTGCGCCGGGCGACAGACTCCTACACGGCCACGACCATTTACTTGTGGTGAAGAGCGCATGCTTCGCATCTACCACATGCTTCCCTCTTCCGACTTGGTGGGGAATTGGACTCATTGCCTGAGGTGAGGCCAACGCGTGTCACCCACTGGTTTTGAAATCACAAAAAAGAAGGGGGGCAGGCGGCCGTACAAATAATCATAAATGAAGATGTATTGCTTTCCATACGAGCACTGAAAAATCTTAGCTCTAGAGGTGCCTTCAAGTCCAGATTTTTAGCCTGCTGTGTGAAATTAATTCAGTTCTCACGCTGCGCTACGCGCCCTGGCTTTGAAGGTTGCCAACTGAATATTACAGTCAGACCTCGAAATATGTGTTTGTGCAGAGTAGCCCATTGGCGGTCTACGAGTCAGGCTGCAATGGCTCCTTAACGTGATCTCTAACACAAAAATATGTGAGATGTGGGCCATTCAACCCCTTTGGTGATATATCAGCAGCTGGATCGACTCGTCACACCAGTTAATCGAGCGATTTGGACGATGGCTGTGGCCCGGGAATGGGAATAGTGCAAAAGTAGCTAATGTAGGCCCACTCATACACCCTAGTCCCAGCATTCTGTCCTGCAAAAACGGTGGTTATAGAGTTTTGGGGGTGGGGAAATAGAGTAGGCAGAGAAGGAAATTTTTAGAAGTAAGTGTAAAGTGAAAAAAATGTAGTCAAAGTTACTTCCCGCGGCCGATGGGAGTAAGTTGTTCTGCATGTAAATTGAAAGTGTGTGCGGGGCTTTGCGCCGCGGACTATACTAATCTAACCCCAGAATGGTAAGTTGGACTTCATATAAGTTGAAGTAGACGACCTCCTAACCACCATTTCAATCTTTCAGGAATTTTAAGAAACCTACAATTTGATAATCGGGTTTTTTGGCAATAAGTTAAGCGATAAGACAGATTAGGAAAATCTACAGATATAAATCAACAACACTTCTAGATTCAGTAAAATAAAATGCATTTAGCATTTATTAAAGTATATTCCACTGCATGTCCTAATTCTCCTCCTATAAAACCCTATAATCCCCGTTTTCATAGGAAAACATGCAGGGAGTAAGGATAAATGAGTGGGGCTACATAAGCTACTGTTGCCAGGAATAGTAAGTGAAATCGACGGCTGAACGTCACTATAAACAATCTGACGCTCAGTAGCTGTGTCAAGCGGTGATGAAATACCGGCGAAACGCATCTTTGGGCCTTAAGCTAGTACCTATGCTGTCAGTATGGTACATTACAACAAGATGCCGCGCTTGAAGGTATCCCGCTGCGCTTAAAGCTGTGAATTGAAAGGTTGCCGAATGACCGGATAACATGGACCGCGCGGTCAGCAAAGTGTAGGTTTTTGTGGAGTGGCCGACTGGCGGCCTAAGAGTCAGGCGACACTGCCTCCTTTTTAATGTGACCCCCTGGGACTCTCGCACATGTCAGAGTTGAATCGCTCAACCCCTTTGCGTGTGAAATCCCGGTGTCTGCGTTTGGGGGGATGCAAGTCATGTACGTGGTACGTGTACACGAGACAATTAGATATAGCAACAGATACACCCACTGTCCGCACCAGTTAACTGACCGGCTCGAGCGGTAGCTAGGACCTAGGAATAAAGAGTGAGGTCAACGGCCCAGCGCATTTTCCCTGCTATAAACAATGTGACACGCTAGAAGTTCTTATCACGGTGTGCTAATGGTCGTGGCTCAGAGGATTATCAGCTGATGGGATCATTCAGACCACGCGGTCAGTCGAGTCGGTGTTTGTGTGTATTGCTTGGCTAGCGGACTAAGAGTCAGGCTGCAATGGCTCTCTCTTAAGGTGGCCCTTATGACACCCTCATTCCGTGGGATCTGAACCAGAATGTGTAGGCTTAGACCAGGTGATGTATAAGAGGTGGGTAATGCCGTAGCCCAGGCTGTATGAGCTGGGACTCGTGTCACTGCTTCCATTGGGCAGTGGTGGCACCCTTAGGTGCACACACAGGCACCAACCATCCATGGCCATGATGGTATTAGCACCCGGTGGGAACTGAGTCTGCGTGGTGGGCACTGGCCGCGCCACCAAATTGCGCCTCCGGTCTTCTTGACCCTGTTTTAGCAGCGGTCACCAGGGAGCGATGGAGGAAAGAGTATGGTACGTGCAGGATACGTCCACTCACTCTTAAAACGAATTCACGCATAAGTGACCTTCTCTGCATCAACACCATGCTATAGAGCACACAGTGGACGTCTTAAAAATCGATGGTCGAACTGTCGACCTGTTCTCCTCAGTCTCGTGCTCTACGTTTATAATGAGGAGCAGCCAATGATAACTATCATCTACCGAACTGGTGATTTGTTTCCAACATCCAACCTGCTCAGCTGACCACGCGAGTCTCCATGGCTGGTATACATAGTCCCCTGCCCGCCGATGACCACGCAGTCAACACCATGACGACGAAAAGTTTTTTTTTGCCACAAGCATGGTCCGATGAAAGGGTAGCCAATCGACGGGACAATGCGAACCGCGCGATCAGTCCTGTGCGTGTTTGTGTGCGGAGTGGCTGATCGGTGGGCCAAATTTTAAGCTGCAATGACTTCTTTTTAAGATGGCTTTGAGGGTACAAAAACTAGCTGGAAGCACTCAACAGTGTTAGGGTAGGGACACGGGAACAGGAACCGTCCAGGATCTAAGTGGCTTTGCGTCAAATCCCGGAAAATTAAGTTGATGCTGCAGGGTTCGAAGTAGTGGCTGTACCCGGATCACTACCATCATGAGGCCGAATCCCAGGTTGGAAGTTTTAAAGCAGAAGGCACCTCTGATAAAGGTTTATTGTGTACAGAACTTCCGCTTGCAGTCTCAGACGGAAGTGGCCACTGGCGAAGCCATGGCTAGTGTTGACTGCGTTCAGCCAGACCTGAGAGAGTCGACTGTCTGTTGTGTGGGATGATGACAGTTGCCTGTACATGATTGTGAAGAGAGTTCAAGTGTTCTGTTCTTGGTGTGTTGCAATTGCCCGAGCGGATGTTGTCCGCATAGGCCCCCTGCTGCGTGGCCGCGGCTTGGCGGGTTCAAGGGGCAATTGAAAAACCTCTACTAGCTGGGCACGCGTATACATGCGTGTGTGCTCGGGTGTGGAGCACGTGTGTGAGTGAGTGAATATCGGTCAAGGGGTCTTCAAGTCAGCAAGTGTGAACAGCCGCGTGCAAATACAAATGACGTTAGGGGCCGCGGACATTGCAGAGCGAAGGGGGGAGGACAGGCCTCGTTGCCGTCAACCGCAATGCTCAAGGCGAAGGTTAGGGTTGAATTCAGGGTTCGGTTTAAGGTTGGGGTTAAAGTCAGTGCTAGGATGGCCGAGCACGTGAGCCAACACCCTTGTCATCCAGACAGACATCCCGAGGTCACACCGGACAGAGGCGCGCGAACAGAGGTAAGCGCACAGTCACGGTCACGCCGCCGGATTATGCATGTCCTTGCGAGATCAACCAGCAGTCGACGGCTACCCAGCTGGACCAATAAGAAGGGACACAGTGGGCACGGACCGATTGCCTTTAAATACGAGAGCGGACACGGGAGGCGGGACTTGCTGCAGACGAAAACGCCATGATGCGACCACAGACGACTTGCCGGCGAACACGGGACAAGTTGAATGACACGTGCTGCGTTGAGGTTTACGCAGGAATTGTTATAGTAAATTATATTCGGCTATCCTGTTCTGCGTTCTCTTCCTAACACGTAACTGGGGGACATAACCGGTGTTGGCACAGGAACACACTCGGTTACAGCAGTCAGAATTAGGGTTAGGGTCAGGATTATATTAAGATTTGTGTTCGTGATAATTGTAGGCTGTGGCTTTAGGGTATCACTAAGATTAAGACTAAGTTTAGAGTTTAGATTTATGGTAAGGTTTGTTAGGGCCACGCAGTGACCCGATGTGAGAGGTAGGAAAAAGAGAGACGTCGACGGCTCGGGCACTTTCCTTGTTATCAACACTCTGAAGCTAGCACGGTGCACTAAAAGCCCTGGCTTAGAAGGTTGCCAACTGACGGGATAACTCGACCGCGCGGTCAGTCCTGTGCGTGTTTTTGCGGAACGGCCGGCTGGCGGACCGAAAGGCAGGTTGCCATGGCGTCCTCTTAACGTGACCTTTATGGCGCTCCCATTCAGCTGGAATTCGAGTCACCCCCAACTTTGCTATGGTGTTCGTGGTTGTGGTGGTCCACACTGCATGGGTATGCACTCTCTTCCATCTCCGGTATTCTTGCCTGCGTATCAACACCGGACACTGGTAGGAGAGCGGAACAGAGAGTGACTCAGATGCAGCGTAAGTCACCGTCTATACTGCGGAGCACACGATGGACGTTGCCGAAACCGACGGTTTAACTGTCGTTAAGGTTAAGACACGGGGTCATTTCCCCTCCTGAAATTTTGCCTAAAACCACCTTTTTTAAGGGACAAAAGATTCGGTCGCTAGGACGACACTTTTATTCGCCTGACGTTTCGACATCCGTCGCGCATTCTTCATCAGAAATATCATCAGAAAACAGTAACAGAAGCGGGTGATACGTGCACAGGAGGTTGCAGTATTTATGGGATACAATAATTTTTCTGCACACTTATGACAACGACAATCAACGATACTTGCCCACTCGTGCGTTACTTGCTTCCTGACCGGCATGCAGACCATGGTCTGCTGAACTTGCATCACGCGTGGTGGAATTGGACCTGATGATTACTCGGCCATTTGATTCCTCAGTATTGGCGTAAGACGTCGCGGTGGCCTTTGCGTTCCCCAAGTGGCGACTTAATTTGGGTAAATTGAGCCTCAGCACTGAATATGGATTGGGCAAGTCGTTGCACTTGTTTAAAGTTGGCGGGGCGTTCCTATTCTTATGTAATTTTTAGGTGGCCATCGTTACCCAGTAAACTTTTTGTTCAGCTGATCTCATTGTCTTCTTCTGGCCCCAGATTTCCGAAAATTACACGAGAGTAATTAAAAGCTACCACCGTTACTAACTGCAGCCCGCGGAAGATATTTCACTGAGAATGATTAGTAAGGCCAAGGCTATATCTATTCCCCCGCCCAACTGCTTAAAGTATTAAGTGGTTAAACATTTACTTCTTGGCTAGGGAACGTAAATTAATATGTAGTTGTGGCGGAATTCATCAAAAAATTTTCCATTAAATAAGATTATGCTTGTTTATGTAAACTAAGAGAATTAAATTCAACCAACATTAACCTCTATTGCATAGAATACGAAATGCATTCGAGGGATATTTGATCTTACGCAGGCAGAATTAAAAATAAAATGGAAATTAGTCCTCCTATAGGTGGAATGTAACGAAAAAATTTAAAGTTAAGCTACCGAGCATTTGAAAGTAGATTTTTATTATAATTCGACGGGAGTTTTTGGCCTCTATAATCATGCTTGCCGATATTTCCTTTTCATTGGCAGAAGATAGACATTCTAGCATTCGCAATTAGCTCTACCTTACTAGTCGTCGGTTAGCAGTTTGCAATTATTTCCTGTTTCAAGCCTTCGATAAAGCCTATCAAACGGTTTTGAATAAAAAGTAATTAATTCTAATAACTACTGCTACTGCTGCGAATACTAGCACTAATGCTACTAACGATGTTACAGGACTTTTGCCTCCGCACCAGGGGCTTGCCTGCTCGCGGCTAGGATTTCAATCCCGCCCTCCCCCTAAACACACACTCACTCGAGTCCGCCATCAAACCTGGGGTATCTGTCTCAGCCAGCTAGATGACAGTAAATCGGCTGGGCGCACAGCGGCGGACAGCTGGCTAGCGGTCACGGCCGGCTTGGGAGGGGGGGGGGCGCTTGCATGAGCGCATACGATGGCGAGATAACGCCTCCGCCATCTCCCCCTCCCCTCTGTCCTCGCATCCGGCCGAAGCAGCGGCAGTAGCGCACCTGGGCCGGGCAGACGCTGGGTTTGCTGTTAGTGGGGCAAAAAGGAGGTTAGCGGACGAGACGGTGGACAGGATACTGGGACCGTGCTGGTGAGGGGGGAGGGGGGGGGAGAGGGGGTCAATCGCCACCACTGCCTTCTCACTGCTGGCAAAACCGTGTTGAGGGCCGAAGGAGGCGGTCAGTGTTCACAACCGGTCCTCGAAAGTAGATGCATTAGTGTTGCCAAAGCGATGGCGAACCTGCCCGAGTAACCGAACTGCCCCGACATGTGTAAGTACGCGCGTGATACGATGTCCGAATGAAGTGGAGGGGGGAGCCGGTGAGTACGAAAGTAATTACACTCAATGCTGGCTAGGTTGTGAAGTGACAGAGTCGATCGAAACTGCTATCGGTAATGGACTCTGTGGCCGAATTATCCAGCTGGGTGAGTCATTTCAACATACAAGAGTATGATAAATTTAGAAGTGGAGCAGGTAGGCAGCCTTCGGTTAGACCTCATTAGTGAGTAAAGGAAACTGCTGCAGCAGATAAGTGAGGGTAGACTTTGGCATTTTGGTTGAATAACCAGAATATCTATTCCCGAATAAATGAAAAGGTTCGCGTTCCAGACATCTGCATGGATAAGAAAGAAAACTTGTCGAGCACCGGATCAATAGATTTATTGGCCCGAGCTTTCGAACTCTTGCAGGAGTCCATCTTCAGAGGTGAGAAGTAGCAACAAAACGAGGGTAATTAAAGTGGCCATGGGCTAATAAACTGTCAGAAATAATCAGGTTGTCAGGGCGTTAGAAACAGCTATCAAAAGGGATGGGAGAGGAGGGCAATTAGCTGTCAGTGGAGTCGGGGGCAATTATAGTGGTATATCTACTTGCGAAGGCAGTGGAAAAATGGAAAACTCACAGAGCCTGAAGATAGGTTCTGTGAGACAGAACTCAACTGTTGTCCCCCTTCGAAATAACGCTGGACGTTTCACCCTTCAATTATCATGGCTGCAACCGCTACACGTAGCTCAGGCGGTTAGACCATTGGCTGAACTGAAGCCTTCCCCCTGCCTTCGTGAGCTCGAATCCCACTAAGGCAGCCAAATTTTCACATATTTGTCAAGAGAATTCGGCAAATCTGCCAAACATCTTCTAGGTACACATTATGCGCCATAATTCGTGCAACATGCCGACATATGCGAAAGATTGATAGTCATTCGCTAATCGGCATCGATTCAGGTTGTGATAGTGATTATCGTGTAGTCTACTCTGAAGTTATTTTAGTCATGATAGGGTGCTGGCTTTTTAATGAGCTTCTTTATGACCACTAGGAAAACGTATGTACTGTAAAAAGTAACAACTTAAATAGTATGCGTTTTCATCATTGATTTTGACTGCCTTTATAAATTTAAATATATTTTATGGCAAACCTGCACTAAAAAGTTATCTCTTGTACTTCTTTCGTTGGAAATTACGCCTCCTTTAATTTTTTTAATTAAAGAAAATGTATCTTTCGGTTTTAGAAACATTTATGAGGTGTGAGGTCTTCATTCATAATACAAAGTTTCCGTCAATTTATTAATGCTGCCTATACTGTATAAAGCATGTTCCACCTATTGCAAAATTTTATGAGAACTATCTGACTTCTTCCTCACACCATAGGCAAAAACGTACATTTCCTTAAACAGAATGTACACAGCGTGCAAGTTTGAACCTTGAATTCAAGTGTAGCATTCAGAAGGCTTCAAAATGATTCGGCAATTTAGAAACATTTTTATAACCGAAAGATACGCTTTCTTCAGGTATAAAATTTAAAGAAGGCGTAATTTTATACCAAAGGAGCACAATAAATAATTTTTTCGTTTACGTTTTCACAAAATATATTTGAATTTATAAAGACAGTCGAAATCAATGATAAATACGCATACTATTTAAGTAGCTACTTTTTAGAGTACATAAGTTTTGTTAGTGTTCAGAATGGAGCTCGTTGAAAAGCCTGCATCCTATCATGACTGAAATGACTTCAGAATAGACGACACCATAATCACTATTGTAGGAGCCCGCTCCGCCAGCGCTGCCATGATCACTCATCTGCCTGGTCTGTCAATGTGGCCAGTCAATCGATTTTTGGCGCATCGCTGATTACTGGTTCACACTGGACTCGCCTCGCCACTTGTGAGAACTGATCTACTAAGCGTGAATTGGCAATCAAATCAGTCAATCAATTTTTGCGTACCACTGATTACTGGTATGCACCGGATTTGTGGTCAGCGCTGACAGAAACCCACTTCACCCCTGAGGCCTGGTGAACGGACGCAGCAAGTAACTGGCTCCCGATTCAGCTTGTACAATTCCTTCTTGATGTAGTAAAGAAGTTGTCCCATCAACTCTGTCTTGCCTGCCTTGATTTGGGGAAGCCTTCCGTGGTCGACGCGATAACTAGCGACACTATCACAACCTGAGTCAATGCCGATTAGCGAAAGAGTATCAGTCTTTCGCAGATGTTGGCATGGTGCAAGAATTCTGGCGCATAATGCACGTGCAGGCGCGTGTGTGTGCGCGCGCAATGATATCGGTCAAGGGTCTTCAGGTCATTGAGCCAGAGGCAGCCACCTGTAAAGTCGCGGGCATTGAGCAAGGGACCCAGACAGCATTGTTGGCTGTCCGCTACAAACATGTTTTAACAATACAAGTGCGACGCCGTTTCAAGGTCAGTCAGTGTGAATAAAAAAAAGACCGAGAAGGGACCAATAGCCTGCAGGTAAGATAGAAGTTCACTGTCTGACGTGGCCGCCGATTGGCCACTGCGGACTATGTCAGTCTGCCCAAGTAGGCGAGATCGGCGTGTTAGGTGACCTGCAGTACAGAAAGGTTCATCCTCAGAAGTATTGGTGAACGCAACAAGAAGCCTGCTAACTTAACCGCAGAAAAGAAAGACGTAGTAATAAGAGTGTTTTTCTTAGGAGATTCAACAAGCGAGCTGGTAAAACGACGCCTTAACACTGCGATCAGAAACGCTTTCCCCGCGGCGGACTTACGTGTGCGATTCACGAACTCTCCCCTTCTACGATTGGGAGGTAAAGACCGACCTCCGTTGAAGGCCACCTCCATGTGCATCTACTGTTTCACTGACTCCTGTGGAGCAGGATACATTGGCCGAACAACGAGGCGCCTGGAAAAGAAAGAACGTGAACGCGTACCGGCCTGGTTAAGCAAAGGTGAAACTAAATCGATCTCGAGCTGTATCCTCGCCCACCTTGTCGATACGAATGCTCGAGTCAATGTTAATAAAGGCTTTCAGGTCTCATAAGGGAGGTTTCGTTGGCCTCGTACTAATTTTGTTGCGCGTCTTGGTACCCTTTCGAGGTTTTTTTGTCTTTGGCTGTCCAAGGTCTCCAGGCTTGGATGGCAAATTACAGTTGAGGTCGCACGAACGTGCCGAATACCTTGCCAAATACAACTTTGTCAAACTTAGCAAAGGCGCGCTTGATTAGATACAAGCTCGACATTGCGGATTTAGCCACTTTCAGGACGTGGAGTGATGGCTTCAGTGAAGGCGTGAACCACACCCCCAGGTCTTTCTGAGCCTCTACCTCTGGTAGCGGCGTGTGATTCAGGTAATACACCCTACGAGGCGTAGTGCTGGTTCTACCAAAGCGCATTAGGTTGCATTTGGCCACATTGAATGGCATGAGCCAAAGGGTCGAACATTGCTCCAGTCTATGCAAATTTGCCTGGAGGTTTAATTCATCGTCTTGGTTGCGTATGACCTTCCAAAGTTTTATGTCATCAGCAAACATTGCGATTTCGCAGTCGAGTCCGCTTATGAAGTCATCAATATATATAAGGAAGAGAATAGAACCAAGAAGAGATCCCTGTGGAACCCCGCTCTCAACTGCTACCTCCGCCGACCACTGTTCGCCAATACATACGGTCTGGGTACGACCAGTCAAGAAGTTTGCGATCCACTGCAAAAGGTTTCCCCTTACCCCTATGCGGCTGAGCTTGTATAAGAGAAGTTGATGAGGCACCGTGTCAAACGCCTTCTTGAAGTCTACGAAGACTGTATGCACCGTATTCCCTTCGTCGATCGCTCGGGTCCATTGTTCTAGACAATAAAGCAGATTGGTCAATCAGGACCTTCCCCTGCGGAATCCGTGCTGCTTATCAGAAAGAAGTTGATGTTGCTCCAAAAAGTGCATCAGCTTGCGTTTGACTATGCGTTCCATAAGCTTGTAGGATATTGAGGTGAGGCTGACCGGTCTATAGTTATTTGCGGTCGCCCGACTCCCACTTTTGTGGATGGGTGAGATCCACGCTGCCTTCCAATCGGGTGGCACTTGTCCAGTATTAAGAGAAGCTCGGAAGATTAGGTATAGGGGTACTGCCAACTCTATGGCTAGCTCTTTTAATAACTTTGAAGGTATCTCATCCGGACCTGACAACTTCGTTTCTTTGAGCTGTAGAAGTTCTCGCAAAACGGTAGCTTCCTTGAGTGCAACCGAGTCTATGGTCTGGATCACACCCACACTGCAGTTAATAGCGGTGAACTCAGCATCTCTCGTAAAGACCGACTGGAAGAAGCAGGATAGATGTTCCGCCTTTTCGTTAATCTCGGGAATTTCTACACCGTCCTTTGTTTTTGGCAGAGGAATAGGGTCTCTATTTCGAGTACATTGCCTAACGTAGCTGTAGAAAAGCTTTGGTTTTCCTACTGCACGGTTTATTAGATTACTCTCGAAGTTTTGGCGGCTGATTCGTATCAGGCTCTTAACCTTGATTCTCTGCGCCTTATATCTATTGTACGATTCGGGGGTCCTCTCTCTGCGATAGATTTTGAACATCCTTCCTTTGCGGTTTACGTCCCTCTTTAACGTCGGCGGTAGCCATCGAGGCCTATTTGTTACTTTCTTTACCGTGACAGGACAGAAATCGGTAATTAGTCCGTCTAATACGGCTTTGAATGCCGACCAATCACCGAGAACGCACCCGGTGAATAGTTCATTCCAGTCTATCTCGCTCACTGTGGTTTTAATTTGTCTAAAGTCCCCTCTCCAGATGTTGCGTCTGGTTACCACACTACGATCGGGAACAGAAAAGAGTGAATATTCCCACTGTAGCACTACGTGATCTCTTTTTCCGAGAGGTGGTAAACAATTTACAATGTCCACGCTATCAGGTGCTGTGGTAAGTACTAGGTCTAAGCAATAAGCTTGTTGCCCTTCGCGCAGTCTGGTCGGATATAGGACGTGCTGCGTTAGGAAAGATGCCTGTACTGTGCGCGGGAGTCTTCGATCGAAATTTACTTCTGAGCCGGGCGCAGAACTCATATTCCAGTCGATATGGGGGGCGTTAAAGTCTCCCATGACCATGACATCGGATCTCTTAGCAATTTCTTCGACTACTTCTATCAGACTAGTGTCTGACTGTTGGTTGCTCGATGGTGGACAGTAGGCCGCCATGATGTCAAGAGTCTGTGACCCCGGTGTTCTAACGGTGAGCCATATTGCCCGAAAGGTTTTCGGATTTGTCGGACACGAGCAGGCCGTGTCTAACATAGATTAGCACACCCCCACCTTGACGCCCGACTCTATCTTTTCGGAAAACTTGAAACCCCGGGGAGAGCAATTTCCTGGTCGCCTACCGTCGTGGTCAACCATGTTTCTGTTATGCAGACGACGTCTGGTTCCATTTGGCAAATAGTAATCTTAAGCTCATCTAATTTGGAGAGCAGGCTTTGTGCATTGGTGTACATGCACTTTAGCTTCTTTGTACGGTGTAATCCGGTTGTGACAGTCACTTCCTGACCGTCATTCGGAGTATTACGGTTTGGTTCGATGTTTTCTTCTGAATTATCTTCCTGTTGAAGATTTTCAGGCCTACCTCGCCATTCTTGTTCCTCGACTGTAGTTCCGCTACTAGTTCTCAGCGTTTCAGCCGTTCCTCCAGGGAGTAGTCTGGTTGAAAAAACCTCTTTATGCGCGTGACGTAGGTTAGTTTTTTTATACAGAATTACCTGAACATGTTCCTTGTTTTTAAATATGATTTTTAGCGGTCTGGGTCGGAGCATTTCTGCAGTATCTGCCAGCCTTTTCCCGATACGAACTGACCTCAGCACTTCAAATTCTTTTCCTGGCGGAAACAAATCGCTCAGGACATCGTTAAAGGAAACCATTTCTGGAGCGGTCTGAAATGTCTTCTTTTAGCCCCTGTACAACTATGCAATAATCATGATCCTCTCGGTGTCGTGTGCCCTTAGCTGAAGTTTTCGCAGCATTTTTTGCAGTGGGCCTGGAGCTCGAACTGGGTGGTGTGACTGCTTGGTCGTCAGAGCTGTCTGAAGTTGCTTCTTGCAACCCCTGAACAACTACACCATGATAACCCTCCTGACGGGAGTCTTGAATTACAGTTTTGGTCACCTTCGCTGCAGTGGGCCTAGAGCTCGAAACGGATGGTGTGACTGCTTGGTCATCGGATCTGTCTGAAGTTGTCTCACCGGTGTCTAAGTTGTCCACTATGGCGGCCTGTACTTCAGGTATAGGCATCCTTTGTTCTTCTTTAGGCGGTCCATGCGTATGCATTGAAGTCATCGCTTTTTCCATCGCAGCGATGGTCTGCTGGAGGAGTTTTTTCATATTTTCCATTTTACCTTCAAGTTTGCTATACTTAGAGGCTAGAATATGATATCCTTCGCATCGGTTCTCTGTGTGCATCGATCGTACCCAATTAGTCAAGCTTTTCGATCGCCCGTTACAGCGTGCGGCGATGGCGCAGCGGTTAGCATCGCCGTCTTGTGTTGAAGGGGTTTTGAGTTTGAGCCCCTCTCGCGGCACATTTTGCATTTGACTTCTCGTTTGAATTATTTTCGCACGACAAGTTAAATTTCCACAAAAAGGTTCAAATATGAAGCCTTACCTCATATACGAGACAGATAGCCTAAGTCGTCGCTTAGCTAATGTAAGAATACGTTAAAGGCGATTCTCCTTACTTAAGACGATTGGTTTTAGAATTTAAGAAGCAGAACTTTGACGGACTACTAGAGCAATGTCTAAACGTGGAAACTTTGTTCAGGGTTGGTAAGAGCAGGCGTAATAACTGAGCTAGTTTAATTTCTAACTATGCAGTAAGTTACTCCAATACTGGTATCAAAGGAAATGTGATACAATAGAATTTAGCGACTCAGCCTTTGCTCCTTCGTGTGTACTAGCGTCTGAGGATTTCACCAGCACCAGCGTTGTAGAAGTTTGGTTGGTCCGATCTCGTTTAGAAAGATTTTCGACGATTGTCTGCTTTGCTAGTCACGACGTAACTGTGCGAGCAGATGGATTTAGACCCTGGTGGCGACTGAGGAAAGGAATACTGTAGTATGGTTTGTTTAGGGAACAAATTTTGTGAGTATCCGGCTTTGTACGTAAATCAAGTGTGTTGATCTTGACACACTATCTTTTGCTCGTTGGAAACAAGTATTTTCCTCTTGAAAAGCCACTGCTTAAAAATTTAAAACCGCGCGGGGGCAGGATTTTTTAAAGGTCAGGTTTATTATACTGCGAACTGTGCTGATTTGTCGTAGGAATGGATTTCCGGCAGAAGTACCATTGGTATCGCACCTTATATACGACTAGCCCCATCGTTCTGTCTTACGAGAACGTGGCCAGGGTTATACTTGCCTGAATGAAGGCAAATAAGCCCAAAGCCGTTTTGTACCAAGTAACCCCCAAAGGCTATCGCCGCTCTCTACTTCAATAGCTTGATCGACTCCAGCCTGACAGGTATTTACCTATTGGTGACCCTTACCACCCATATGAATTTTTTTACTTCGAAAATCCGATTGGATCGGTATGCGACTATTCCTATGTGAATGTACATATTATAGGCAGAAGTGCATTGCCGAAGAAACCAAGCGAAACAGGAATGGCCAATTCTGGATTATTAGCTATAATCAGTTAGCCTTACCTTACCCCAGATAGTGCATCACTCGAGGCTCGTACCCGTGACCTGTTGGTCAAAAATCCAACGCTCTAACCGTTGAGCCACGGACTTGCTCTCTTGCTAGTTTAGCTAGGGAAATTGACACTAGTGGATGAACGCTCACCGAGCGATAGTCAAGTTTTCGCAGTCGAAGGACATTTTCGAGGTTGTGGCTGACGGGAAAAGCTTGCTAGCACCTCATGTGACGAGGATTCAGAGAAAGAAGAAAAGGAATTATAAGCTAAACTTTAACGGTAGGAAATTATTAAGACTTATGAGACTTTCTGAAAGATGAAAAATGTTTTCGAAGAGTCCAGACAACATGCAGATTCTCGAGAGCAGGAAAAGATTTCTTACAATGACGCCAAAATCAATTTTAGTCGAGTATACATTGGGTTGAGGGAAAATCCAGGGATGTTTTCATTGCACTCAACAATTTCTTTGGGAGTCCAAACGAAAAGATAAACGATATTCAGCAAAATTCGGTCACTTACAAAGAAAACTCTATTTTCAATTTCGGCCCGCTCTACTTGACAAAACACTGTCAACCAATCGGCAGTAAATATAGGCTGGATGCAACGCTTAACCCGTCAGGTCACATGCAAGTGTAGCGTACTTTACCGTTCCTAAGCTTTTGGTCTTCTATACGGAGTTGTGCCGATTGCCAAACTTTTAAAATATACCAACTACAGATTGCATGCAATTATAATCAGTAGCAATTATTTTGTAGTTCAGAAGACGAAGATGCGATCACTGGAACAAGAGTTTTATTTGCCTGACGCTTCGGATTCCGTCGGGAATCCTTAGTCATAGGTAATCGTAAACAGGTCTGAGACATGCGCAGATAAGGGGTGATACATGCACAGATTGCACGGTATTTATAGTTCACAGCGGTCACCCGCATGCGTACTATAATTGTCAGTTCTTGTAGTAACCGCCTGAGGTCTTAATTGGTGCAGTGATTGCTCATTACTTGCCACAGCGTTCTTGTCCGCGACGTGTCCGTGTCGTGTCAGACATAGCCAATGCAGCAGCCGAAAGCGGCAAAAGCAGAACTGTCTGGCACAGTTCAGGAAGTTTGCCTGAGGGGCGGAAACGACAGATTTGGCCTGGCCGCGAATTGCTGCCACCAACTGCATACAATAAAAGTGCCACGGATAGACTTAAAATAAGCGGCAAATGTCGCTCAAACGGACGGAGTAGGGAATCCACAGGTGAATATTAATCACCACTGGTTGGTGAGAACACGAGTATGAGAACATGTAAAATTGCAGTTGTGATAAGACAGCAAGACAAGGTACGCTGGGAATGGTCATGATTGGAGGGAGACCAGGAAAAGCGCTAGGTCGCGCAGATGAAAAGGGGTTGATAGGGCTGAGCGAGACGACTTATCAGCGTAAGCCGAGGGCAGCGAAATAGCAAATCCAAAAGCAAATAAATTAGCAGGGAAGGCACCAAGGTACTTGAGGATGTCATATAACTTCAGTGTGGATGGCCGACCTTGCTGATTAACTAAAAATGACAAGGTATCTGCCTACACGACGTTCAAAATCAACAAGTTTTTGGTTAACAGAGGCATGAAAACGTATTCCCACTCATGGGTCTTCGCCCGAACTAATGGCCGCAAAGTCTTTCCATAATATGCGCCTCTCAAAAGTCAGGTATATCTCCAAGTACAAAAAGATGGCCTTAATCAGGTCTCAATGTGGGCGTCAGCAAATAGCCTTCTAATAAACGACCAGAAGTCAGTCCTTTGTGTTTTCCGACTGCGACTCTCTCCCAGTCCTAAACCCTTAGATGTTCTGCCCAATGAGGCATCCTCTTTTCGATACCTTGATGTAACTCTGGCATCTAACCTTTCAGTTACACTTTATTAAAATTCGTAACCTTCTATAATAAGTCCGCCGTTTACGTTCAAACCACACACCACAATCCTTAATGTGCCGATTTATAGACGCCTGCATTCTGTCCCTCATTCTTTACTGTGTACAGTTTTCATTCTTTCTGTTAATTTATAAACGTATCCTCTGAATACTCTCGTCAGCTGCCGGTGTTTTAGCTGATAGGATAATACAGCGGCACTTAAAAACGGTCAAGCCATTTGATGCTCCCATTATTGGTGAGGTCGCTAATGCTTTTCACTCTGAACTAATGGCCGCGAAGTCTTTCCGTACTATGCACCAAAGCTTCCGTGGAAAAAGTAGCTTGTGTAGTTCCATCTGGGTTTTCAAAACCCGAGTCTGCTGTCTTACGTGACTGGTGGGATTGGGGGGTTTTATGGGTGGGAAAAAACGGCTGGACGAGAAAGGGACTTTGCAAATATCAGTACAAAAAGTCGTAAAATTTTGTTGAAATAGATTAATGCGGCAGCTATATAGCGATGGCGTTGAGCGTGTAAATAGAAAAAAAGGTGCAAAAAAATCGACATCACATCAAGCTCGAATCGACGTCGAAAAGCCTGGAAATATGGAGTTTTATGCTGAAAACTCCCCTTTTTCCCAAAACATAATTATAATGGACTTTTTGAAGACTCGATTTTCTGAAGATCTTCTTTTTTCATCATATCATCTCGAAATGCAACTTACTTCACTTATCCAAATATAAGTCGTTTATTATTAATGATAATAATAATCTGGTAAACAAATATCATTGGGTAAATGCATAAGACAGTCATTTGTAATGTTTTGTATTAGAATTCTAAATTTCCATTGACTGGCTGCTGTGAACAGCAGGATGTGTTGTGGCCTATCTACTTGAGGGCTAAATTGAAGCAATCCATATATCACTTCTAACTCCTGACCTAAGCAATGTGTATGTATCGTTAGAGAGTTTCGCTGACCTGGGGCGAGGTCACTGAGGTATATATTTTTTATATCATCACTAAACCCCAATGAACCCACGGCGGGCACAATTGTAAGTTGAAGGTTGTTCACTGACCTTGGGCGAGGTCACTGAGGTACATTTTTTACTAGCATCACTAACCTCAACGGGACCAACGGCGGTCACGCGTAAAATGAAAGATGTTCTCTAACACTGGGAGAGGTCATTGAACCTTTTTTCCTTCTTTTTTAGGAACCTCAATACTTCAGATGATGTATCTAGCTGTCTATTTTCTTGCGTAAAGGTGTCTTCCCGCTCTTGAACCGCAACTGCATGAGAAGAATTTTCGCGCGATCATCAGTGATGTGTCTAAGGCGAATGCTAATCGTTACTATGTAAAGATAACGAATGATATGTGTTGCAATTGTAAGTGCAACTGTTGCTTCTTTTCTAGCGAGATAAGTCGCGGCAATGTATTGGCAAGGCTGGGTGGAGGAGGAAAAAGAAAAGTAGGCAGCGATACAGTAGCGGGGTTGCTAATACTGGTTGAAGAAGCAGGACGCGATCCGCAGCTACTACTCCGCCGACTTAAATGAACAGGCAAAAATATGCCTACTGAAACGAATAAAGGAGTTAATTTATTGATTCTTTCAAAAATAGGACTACTCACGCTAGGCTTACCACAGCATAAGTGCGGAAGCCTATATGAAATGTTTTGAACAGGAAAAAGCTGTTGACAGCAGTATATACCATCTAATACACAGCAGTTTGAAGGAGTTTGATCGTTTGAATTGCAAATCTGGATAATCGCTTAGCTGTTTAAGCTATCAAAGACGTTTCATTCCAAGCCGGTAGACAATCGGATGCCTTCGGGAATCGAGATGATGGCTGATAAGACAATACTAAGACGCAGACAGGTTAAAAAGTGCAAATTGTTGTATGCTATTTAAAAGCATGTAAACGCCTATCGTCAGGCTCTCATTGGCTTTTTATTCCAATACGTACGATTCCTTGTATCACCTAAAGCTGAACAGAACAAAACTCAAATTAGGCTGCTGAATAGTAAGATAGAAAGTGAACTCTAGCACTCGATTGGACCACACAACTTTTTTCTTCAGCTAAAAAATGTTACAACCTTGGAACTCGGTACCAAACGAGATGGTTTCTGCTGACACCATTGCTGATTTTCCGAGAAGACTTGATGGCAGTATATTTGATAAAAGGCGACTGTCACAACATGATCTCTCATGACCAGCCTTGTAAACATTTTTCTGGCTCTTATTGGTTTTAGTGCTGTTTTGCATTGCTCCACGACAACTCACTCGAATATACGATATGCTTACTTTCTACATCTTCATACTGACTGCAGCAATGAACTGGGGTCTTTAAATTAATAGGATCCTCAAAGGCATTACTGGTCTGTAGCCCTTCAACTATACTGTCGCGCCAAAATTAACTTTCAACGGCTGTTCTGCTGTGGCAGTGACTTATGATCGTGAGTCAATATTTGAGTTGAAGTTGTGGGTTATTAAAACAGGGGTAGTCTGAAGAAAGAAGATTGAAAAGTCTCAAGCTTTACTCGGGCTTCCTCGTCAAAAACAGTGACGCATAAAGAGCCAGTAAAGTAACCTACACATAGTGGTACAGGAGCTTTTATGAAGGAGAACTTTATTTTTACATATAGCAGACGGACGTGACCACTGAAATGCCAAAAGTCTACCAAATTTACTATGACAGTGAATTGACGTAATGAACTATGTGATTTGAAGGGTAGTTTGCGAGAGGACCTTTCATACTCTATAAGCCAGTTGAGACAGGAATGGACAAAATAACGTTCTACTTATTTCTTATGAGTAAAACGTTCTGGTAAGTTTAATGAATATGATGTTCGCGAATAAAGCAACGCGCCTGTGATACGAGATCACTGTCACCGTGAGAGAGGGGAGTAGACTTGACCGGATGTCCCAAAACTAGGCCTTCAGAGTGACCATACGCATTCGCGTTGCGTTTTTGCAGATAATCTATTGCATTTCTGGGTATTGTTGCTGCTTCTCCAACACCAGCAACGACCTTTGTCGGTACATTTGCCTGCATGAGAAAAAAATAAACGTACAAATAATGAAAGGATAGTTAAGAATAATTAGGCATAACCAACATGTAAAAAGGGCGCAAAAAAGCGTTGTTTGAAACAAAACAACGAATAGTGAAAGGGCGTGGGTTTGAGAAGTCAACGCTACAGCTCACCCCAGCGATCATATCTGCTACTCCTTCGCAATTACTTCATGGGACTCGCAAGTTCACTTGTGTCGGAAGTTAGATTGTTGCAAACGGCTATAGAGGATTCAATACGTCAAAAAATTTCTGACATTCATTTCTGGGACTTGCGCATTACCGGTTGCCTTAGTTAGTTATTTTCATGGCCATTGTATTTTAATAGGGACAGGGAGACGAGGCGCGAACATGCACCCATAAAACCGGCAGTTATACTATGATTAGTTGATGAATGGTCACTTATCAATATCGGGACTCACTCGTCCTGTTCTGCCTTGGGACTCACTCTAAAACCCTGTCAGCAGTCACACAGTCACTAGTTTTAAAGGCAGATGAACCTTGCCGACAGAGACAAAGGAGGCTGGAATGACTATTTCTGGCTAATAAGTCGTCACCAGCCAGCCGTACCCAACTCTGGCTGGTACACCATCCGAGGCTCGAGGCGCAATGATCTAGAATGCTTGACTTTTAATCAACAGGCCTTGGGGTTGGATATGGCTGGCTGAGGACTGCTAAATGGGCCAGCAGTTTTCATTCGAGCCTCCCTTGTCTTTGTAGGCAATATTCAGTTTGACTACCACTAGCAGCGATGTCCAGTATGTCCCATACGGAATAGATACAGAACAATTATATACGCGTCGATTAATGATTTACTTTATCTAAGAAAGTGTCCATCTCCTGTCTTCCATCTGCTATTACAAAAATAGCATCCACTTATCGAGAATAGGAATAAATGTCCTTTATAGCAGAGGAGAGTTGGCTGCTCTCCAGTTTGCCCATGAAAGCATCAGCTAATAGAGGTCTAAGCGGTGATCCCATCGCTATGCCATCGCTATGCCATCGATTTGGCATTGCACGTTTACCTTGCAGTGGAAGAGCAATTCCGTTAGGTCTTCGACCAGCATGCCGATTGAAAAATCCTATTTAAAAACCTAGTCAGACAAAAATTGTGTGGTTCATCTGAGGGGAATGTTAGTGAACAGAGACGTGACACCTAAGAACAACATCGTTTTCCCATAGAAATTTGTGCTACTTATGAACTCGACGAATTCAAAAGTCTCCCATAGGTTGTGCGGTGGTAGTTGGTGCCAAATCTGTTGCAACTTTTCTGCCAGCCACCTTGCAACTTGTGCATTGCACATATCAGTTATTGGCCGTATTGGAATGCCTCGTTTGTGAATCTTAGGCAAACCATACAACCTTGGGGACTATGCCTGTTGATTTAAGGACACCTTGTTCTTTCAGTTTTCCCTTCTCTGTTCCCTAATTATGACTAGAATCTGACCTCTTTGATCTCTTTACACATCTTCTCCCCCTTATTTACTACTGATTGGCTGCTTGTTAACTCTACACTCCCTTATGTTAATATGCGCAAAAATGTGAGGTCCAGATATCTGATCGCTTTCATCATTTCTCAAAGAAGACGAAATAGAAGGTACAAAGACATGGACCAAGTTACATTGAGACTGACGTTTCGGACACTTGCTTGTTTCCATCGTCAGGGTAACGTGGTGGTTGTTACTGTTTGCCGGGACTGTCTCAGCCTTGCTGCATGCCGGGTATTATAGCCGTGCTCGGTGCACAAACTTTGACCTGCTCGTTCGCTGCTGACTCCGTGAGATTGACCGCTGGGGGGCTCGTGTGACCTTTGTCCCCTTTGCGGATGTCTTAATTGTTGGCAGGTCTGCGTGCTTACTGGCCTGTCACTCGTCCACCGGCGGACTAATTACCTGTTGCTGCCCGCATGAGTTCATGTCAACCTCGTGTGCGCGGTAGCGGTGGGGTAGCTTTCCACGCTGGTCACCTAGTCCCTGGCTGACCCCTCTCCTATCTTCCCCTGATTTCAGTTTTACTCCACGCTTGTGTCTTCTTCACCATCCTGTTGGCCTTGTTCGAACTGACTCGAGCCGTTTGCGTACCGCCTGGTAAGCAGGATGAAGGTCTATGGCTCTGTTAAGTGTGCCGGTAAAAGACCGGCTTTCCAGCAGAAGTCTAGCCATCTTGTCATTGGCTTGGCCTATAACCCTTGCATTCTCCTTATATTATTGCATTTGCCTGGTGATAAATAATCGAAAACATTCGTTCGCCTAAATTAACTTCCTGAACGCTGACATGCGCATAAACCCTGCCTAGACTCCCCGATATTTTTGCCTGTTTTGATAAACACGAGTTCAGCAATCCTTGGAGGGACTGGATCCAAAAAAGCAAAGGAAGACCGGAATGGCCATTTCTGGCTTATAAACCGTCATCAGCCAGTCATACCCAATCTCAAGGGCTGGAACCCCCGAGATTCGAACTCGGGACCTATTTTTATTGAGTTTACCACTCTACCATTGCATCACGGGCCCGTTGCTACGTCGGCTGGGATCGGGAATATGATGAATATATGGGTTTCTCCGATCTGGTAGAGGATTAACTAAGTTCCGCTTCACCCTGAAGTTCACAATCAAAGCCCGCGCAGGCAATCAAATAGCGACTATGAGGATAGGGTGGAATGAATTCAACAAAGCAAAACCAAATAAGTAGTCACTCACCTGTCCCGTTCGATTCAACGTTTCTTTGACACCCTCAGCTCTGAAGTAGCTTCTCGCGTGGGGGTCATTGACAGCGTTGTAGGGCGGATATATGCTGACGAAATTGTTGGTGTACTGAGCACATTCCCTGGAGATGCTGGCGGTCGCTACACCGTCCAGAATAAACGCATTCTCACGAGACCTCTGTTGTTCCAGCGGTGGAGTTGGCGGACAACGGTAGAGCTTGTTTTCACGCCCTGATGAAGTCATCGCTAGTGCCGTCTGAGCGGAGGACTAGTGACCTCTGTCAGCACCTTACAGCGGCATATGTACTTCCAGTACAACGCTCAGCGTAGGCATACGTTATCTCGATGTGAGCTGTTGCGAAAACAAAGTCCACGAGACTTTGTTGGGGAGGGAGGAGATGCACTTTGGTGTGGTGCTGGACTTATATGAACTTCTTATTATTTTCGGCTGAAAAAGTTTGAAATTCTCCATTTCATTTCTCCAGCAAAAATCCTGTTTGACCTACATATGATTGTTCCCCCCTTATGGAAGTTTTATCCTCCTCTAAATCGAATGCCCATCTCCCCTTCCTCCGAGAATCCTGTCACGCTCCTCGGCTCATTTTTTGGTTTCCAGTCGAATGCACACTGGTGCTAAAAGTACACCCCAGGCCAAGTGGTACTCGAATACTGTCTCCATCCTCGTTCGGATTCCTTGCCTTTCAGTCACCCTTTCCCACAATGCTTCCGCCACCCCACTGCATCAAAAGAAAACTGTTTCAAGAGCTATTCGATATTGCCTCCCCCTCCCCCTCTGGTTCGATTACAGCTTTCACCACCGCTGACCTCAAAAACTTGCAAGTAGTGGCCATCAATCCACCCCGCCCTTGCCGGCGCAGTATTGCCTCTGTACGTGTCCATCTTTTTTCGCGCTGGTACTTCAGACCAATGGGAGTTAACAAGAACTGCCTCCTGAAATCATATAAAAGTAGCAGTCTCCGCCTCTCCCACTAAGACATAAACGCTCCCCCAGGACTTGTTTTTCCTTGAGTGGCTTTGCTGTTAAACTTATGCTGTTCATTTGTATAGAGTCAGACAATTTGACTGTCTCCTTTTCTTCCTGAATTTGTGTATCCATTGTTGAGGTGTGTACATTATTTATCCTTTGCTATTTTGCTTAATACTGTCGTACGGCCTTGATAGTTATCGTCATTGAGTTTGAAGTAGGCGTGACCGCTGGATACAGAGAAGTCAAAAAGGAAGAAATACCCCTTTTCGGCTAGATTGTAGCTCTGCTCTACAAGCACTAACTTGTGGCAGCCCGTGATCAGCCGCACTGCGCTCACTCCTCAAGTCTCCGCGCATGAAAAGCTTCCCCCCACGCGCTTCTGTCCACCACACACTCCTGGCCGATCCAATACAGGAGCCGCCTGCATTGTCCTCTGGTCTGTCTCCCACTCGGCTCACTGTGGTGGTAATGTGGACCCTACCCGCACGAAGTCAACCAATGTGACCTTTTCCTGATTGGCGGTGTTTCTGTAATCCTAAACGCACAATGGCACACACAACACAACATCAGGCTTGAGAAGACTGCGAGTAACACGTTTCTGCAGATCCCATTGTAAACACCGTCCAGACTTACCAGTCTTCCCTGACTTCTGACTTGGGATAAGAGTCTGTTGTCGCCTACACCACTAGTTGCACAAGTTCTTCCCTCGGCGACATACTAGTGGATATTACGAGCGAAGAAAATGAGTCCTAGGTGAAATTTATTCGTAAGAAGCGCAAACTAGTAAATTTTATAGGATGCTCTGCAAGATAATATCAATAAGATGGCACTCTTAATAGCTGCTGTCAAATCTCGATCTCTCTTCCTTGCGCTACAGACAGCCTCAGGGGACCGGAGGATAAAATTCGATGTTCCGGAGTGCTATCTTGCATCAGGAGATTTCTTCGAGTTAGCAAGAACAACGAATTGAAGAGGTAATCCTCTCAAATTAGTCTGACGGGGGCCAGGCTGGACGCTCGGAAGTTCGAAGCTCGCGTAGTCGAAGCATGGAATACTCTTCCTCTGGGTGTCGTCATGTCGAAGTACCTAGAAAGCTGTAAAGAAAACTGGATTGATATAGCAGTGCGCGCTATAATACGAACTGAAGCTGCAAACGAGACGCCCGAAATGTACTATAGGAGTACTATTTTCTAGATTCTTGTAGCATTTGCTGCATAGTATGGCGTTTTACAGAGTCAAACTTACCAACGCAGACCGCCGACGAACGTTTCCCTACTATAATCCTTCCTGCTACATGCTAATAACATCTGTTTACATACTTTTTTTATTTACGAAGAACTTCTGTTGTAGACATTGTTTTTGTTTGGCACTGTGTTTTGGTTTTTCGGGTAACTCATATATGGTCCTTATGGTCATCTTCATAAAAACGGATAGCAAACAGTCAATTTTTGGTAAATGTCTTGAATAAATATTTTATTTTCAAACTGTTGACGTGTATGACGAAGAGGGTGTGCATTTATGGAAGGAGGCTTGAAAACACGGAAACTCGTGAAAACGTTTCCGGATATTAAGGCACGTTTTGAATATAAGTGTAATCTAATACCTTAAATATCGAAAAAGAAGTATGACGAAGGGAAAGTTCTCTTAATATAAAGAAATTGGAATGGTAGCGATTTGCCCCGATGATAATATAGATAAATTTTTGAAGTTTATACCTATTTTTCACAGTTTCTGAGGATGAGACCTCTTTCAAACGCTAAAATAGTACTTTTTAAATCCCTTTAAAGTTCTGGATTCACTTAAGGTTGTTGATTGCTATTTCAAAGTGCTCGTACATGCGTTGATGCTGGCTTGGAAGTAGTTGTCAATGTTCCCCAAATTTCAAAATTTTGCATGAGCTTCAACTGTATCAGAATGTCATGATGCTAGTAAAATACCAGCAATCGGCAAAACCTGCGAACAAGCAATATACATTACAACCACCGATGATCTCTTTGAAGGATTCAAAACATCAATCCCTCTGCATCCTAATTGGACAAATGCACAAATCATGGTACTTAATTTACTCAAATTCCGTTGCATGTATTAAAATAGCAAAAAACACGCATGGCCACGATACGCAAACTTATTTTATCTGTGAGTGTCTCGCATGATGGCTTCCAGCAGAAATCCGAAACGCCAGACCAATAAAATTCATGGTCCTGTGTTCGATTCATCATCATCATCATCATCATCATCATCATCATCATCATCATCATCATCATCATCATCCTCATCATCATCATCATCATCATCATCATCATCCTCATCATCATCATCATCCTCATCATCATCATCATCATCATCATCATCATCATCATCATCATCATCATCATCATCATCCTCATCATCATCATCGTCATCATCATCATCATCATCATCATCATCATCATCATCATCATCATCATCATCATCCTCATCATCATCATCATCATCATCATCATCATCATCATCATCATCATCATCATCATCATCACCACCACCATCATCATCATCATCATCATCATCATCATCATCATCATCATCATCATCATCATCATCATCATCATCATCATCATCATCATCATCATCATCATCATCACCGTCTTCTTCGTCTTCTTCTTTTTCTTCTTCTTCGTCTTCTTCTTCTTCTTCTTCTTCTTCTTCTTCTTCTGCTTCTTTTTATTCTGCTTCCTCTTCTATAACTGTTTTTCTGCAACTCATCTTTTCGTATCCATTAGTTTATACGCCATTGCGTTCGCCATTGCTTTTGATTTTATCCACTCCTAGCTTCACGAAAACCCTCACAGTGTGCAGATATAGAACGAAGTGTCGAAAACTACTGACGTATTTTAAAGTACTAAACTGGATCTCCTCTATTCCATGAATATACGCGAATCGACATCCATATGTGTCAAAAACATTTCTATATGCAAATGGCTCAACATCCACGTATGCAAATGCAAAACGGACTGCACAGGGTGATCAAGATAAACATATTAATACTTAGAAAGCAGATAAGTTAGTGACGATCTTGTCGAAAAAGCGTAAGCTCGAGGCAGAACGTTATTTGGGACAAAAAGTAAATGAATGCAGTAAATTTTGGACGCTTGATCCCCAGGTCGTCGTAAGACTTCAGAAGTTGGGCAACAAGCAATTTAAATTTCAAATGAGCTGGTACAATTATATCGTCATCTGGTGTGAGCGCTAATTGGCAGCTGCAAGTTGCGTCAGTCCCTGGTGAACACAATTAGCAACCGTAATAGCGAAATTGCTAATTGACCGCTGTAACTTGCGTCAGTTTTGGGTGGCAAATTAATATTCATCTGGTGTGAGCATTAATTAGTAGTTACGGTTCACGTTAAGCCGAATTGAGCGGCTGTCAAGTCCTCCATCTTTCTTTGAGATGCTTGCACACACTATCCAACTCGATTGACGCATGAATCACCGGAATGCATGGCCTCAAGAAATTCTCGGCCTTTTTTGGAGGGGCAAACTTCGACGATGGGTGTTTTGTCCCATGCAAAGATATGTCCTATATCAAGGCAATAAATAGCTTCTTCGGACAAATGGTCACGTCTCTTCACTGCAAGTTGGAGCTCATGAATGCATGTGGAGACGGATCTTTCTACTCGTGCATAATATACGGTATCACAAAGTTTGCATGAAATCTTGTAGATGACTTCTTCGTTATCGAGATAGGCAACCCTGTTCTAAGGGTTTACAAGCTGAGAGCCTAAAGTAACCGTCTGTTTCTGCACCAATTTTATTTGTTAATTCCGCAACTGCCTTTCAACGAGTCTAGCTATATTCCTTATATAAGGAAGGATTCGCCATACATTTACAGTATGGAGAGTGCTGCAAGCAAGATTTCGCGATTTGAAGAAGACCTAAAATCACTTGCAAAACAACATTGAGCAGAGTTGCAATACTGTTTATCATGCAGTCCAATTTCAATTCTTTTCAGTCACGCTAGGATGCCGACTCTGTGATGAGCTTCTTTTTGACCGCTGTGTAACAGTTGATTCTGTAAAAAATGGCTGCTTAACTACAGTAGTCGCCAGCTATTAAGGCCACCTCGGGCCCAGACCACATTGGGCTAAATAAGCGGCGGGCGCATTAACCGGAGAGTCTTAGTTCTTGATTAACAAACGCAGGATAGGCACTGTACATATATAAGTTCTGTATTATGTGAAGAGCTTGGTTATGTACAAGAAAAGAGTGGCGTTTGTCTGTGTTTTACGTAATAACAAAAACAAAAAAAAGATTTGCAACAAATTAAAAAAAAGTGGTCTCATGTCAGTTGTGTTGGAGAAAACTTCACTCACAAGTGCTCTTTGATGTCCTACTCCAGGCACCAGAAATCGTCAAAATTTGTGAAATCTGATGCCTTTAGACCGCGTTGCAGAATGGGAAGTGCAGCTCTCATCTGTGCAGCAGTGGGAACTGGCTCTTCGTCCTCTTCCCTCTTCTCATCAACAACTTCCTCATTTGCTTTTCCTACATTCTTCACTTCTTCCTTCTGAATGATTGAGGTGACCAAGTTCTGGTCAAAATCTTCCTCGCTTGTTGCATCATTGACTTCAATATCTGTATCGATGTCCACCCACTGAAGAAAATCTTCCTCGTCGATTCCTGGTGGAGGAGGCACCACATCGGCAGCACCAACATCAGGAGCAGCATCAACATAAGGGGTTTTAAAACCACCTTTTCGCCAGCAGTTTTCTATTCTGCTCTTCTTCACCTGCTTCCATGCATCTCCAAACATGTCCAGTGCTTGGAGCAAATTGATCTTCCTTGCAACATCAGGTCCAGTTGCTTGCTCGCTTTCATAAATTGCATCAACAATAGCCTGGCAAATGAAATGTCGAAAATAAGCTTTTAGCGTCCAAATTATGCCTTAATCGCACAGTTGTAGGACTGACGTCGTCTTTGCAGGTACAAGATTTACAATGATGTTCTTCAACCCACGGACCTCGACATGCGCAGAGCAGTTATCAGCGAAAAGCAGAACTTTCCTGCTTTGCTTGCCCATTTTTAAGTCAAGATAGCGAAGCCACCGCTCCCAGAGCAATCCCGGTCAGTGGCAAATAAATTAAAATAAAGTTATCAGGTGTAATCGTAATCATGCCATCTCTTCCACCTCGAGAGATATTTCGTTCTGACACCTTTCCTTGATCGAATGCAACAAGCTTTAGATTTTTCATGAAATTCTGCTCAACACTTTGCAAATTTCAGTGGCCCAAGCCCGCCCCCATTTGCACCAAATTTACTGATTTTAACTGGATTCCTTTTTTTAACAGCATTTTACACCTCAATGCAACTCAATGAACAAGACAAACAACCTCCAATGTGTATTAAAATCCCAATTAAAATTTTGATCTTCACGTTTCATCAGATATGCAATCCACTGTAGATAGTTTTCGTAAAACCCTCACAGAATGTTATGAGTAGGCTACTTTGCCTGCATTATTGCTTCATTTTCCTTGGCACAACAAAATTGGAGCGTGAAATAAGTGGATGGCGAAAAACACTCTTATGAATCGGTATTCAAAGACGGTGAATTCAATGACATAAGCATGCATAATAAGTATTACCTCAGACCCGTTAAAAAACGAAAACTCCATAATGGCCTAATTTTGTTGAAAAATTAGAAATAAGAAAATATATTCATAAAGTTGATATTCTGTTAGACCAAAATTACTAAAGTAGTACTAACAGTAATAGAAATAGCTTAAAAATCTTCCAGTTCAAAAGACAGAGTGATCTAGCGTCAATTACCTGAGATATTAGATCATTTGAATGCCTTTTTAGTTAAAAATTTCAAATCACACAAAAAACTACCTAATTGATGCAAATAATCAGCAATTTTGATTAAAATGGCTCACACTAACATAAATGAATGGGTCGAGTAAGTTTTGTAGTTAAATAAGCTAGTTAATAGTATATTTTAAGACACAGCTCTAAAAGCATCAAAACGCAGCTTTCTAAAAACCGCCTTGACTCTCATCTTCCTTTTTATGGTTGCTCTAGAACAGATACATAGACCAAAGATCGTCACTACTACAAAGGGTGCACGAAAGGAAACCCCAAGCAAGACTGCCTAAAGACCCAGATCGGTACGTATACAATCATTCCTCTTTGACGCTTGATAAGACAACAGTTGAGGCATTATCTCTTGGCACAAAATTCTGCATACCTGCTCGAAGATTTAATCAGTTAGAATTGGAAACCCGGTTTGAAAACCTGTTTAACCAAACTTACGAATTAAAGCCTATCTCAACTGAAAGTATGCAGCATTTAAAATCGACACTGGTGAATTGTAGTTACCAGTACTTGAATCAGAGACCAATCAGTCGCGGAGTGCTGTAAAAAGCACACATGGAGAAGTTAAAGCAGTTGCGAGAAAATAAAAACATTCTGATTACTAGACCTGATAAAGGAGCAGGTGTCGTCATAATGAACAGGTCGGATTACCTTCAAAAAATGCATACTATCTTGTCAGACCAGACGAAGTTTAAGAAAGTAGACAAAGAGAAGGATCGCACGGATGAAGTAGAGGCACACTTGACTAACTGCCTAAGAAGACTCCAAACGGCAGGTTTCATAAGTGAACGTGACCTCGAACGTCTCCGGCCAGTAGGTACGCATATCCCTCACCTGTATGGCCTCCCAAAAATCCACAAGGATGGCCTGCCAGTTCGTCCGATCTTGGACATGCGTAGCTCGCCCTACCATACGATAGCCAAGTGGTTAGCGGATAAACTCAAACCGCTGCAGCAGCAACTAGCACCACGGAGCTAGCAAGACACGTTCACATTTATTGACGACATCAGGGACATAAACCTGAATGGCACGATGATGCTCTCCTTAGACGTCTCGTCGCTATTTACGAACGTCCCGGTCGTGGAAACAGTAGATTACATCTGCAACTTCCTATTGACGAATCAGACAGAAGTAGGAATTCCAATAGAAGCCCTGAAGGAACCTCTACTAAAATGCACATTAAATGTGCAGTTCTTTTTTGATAACCAACTATATCGACAGATAGACGGCGTCGCCATGGGCTCCCCCTTTGGGCCTCTCCTAGCAAATATCTTCATGGGCAAGCTGGAAAAGTTTCAACTTAGCGACCAGAATTATGAATTTAAACACTACGGTCGCTATGTCGATCATATCTTTGCTATCGCCCCAGCAGACACCAATATAGACTCGCTTCTAAATACTGTCAACCAAGCACACCCCTCCATAAAGTTCACATTGGAGATGGAAACGGCAGGTTCGCTTCCGTTCTTGGACGTTCTCCTAAGCAGACGACCTGATGGTAGCCTCCGAAGGAGCGTTTATAGAAAGAAAACCTGGTCCGGACAGTACACGAACTTTCATAGTTTCGTACCCATCCAGCAGAAGCGTAATCTAGTCCGCTGCTTAACGCAAAGGGCTAGAAAAATCTGCTCGGACGATACTATCGAAAGAGAGCTCATGAAGATCCAGGACCTGCTTCGAGAGAACGGGTACCCTGACAAGTTCATTCAGAAGAACATGATGGAGAGAGAACGCAAACCCCTAACACCCACCGTGGAAAAGAAGACCCTTTTCCTCAAAGTCCTCTTTCAAGGGGACGCAGCAAGTGAACTGTTAAGCCGACGCCTTAACCAAGCCGTATCACGAACCTTCCCAGCGCCGAAAGTTCGGGTGTTATTCTCAACAAACCCGGTCCTACACGGCGAAGGTAAGGACAAGCTGCCAGCCCAGACCACTTCCATGTGCATTTAATCCTTTACTTGTTCCTGTGGAGCAGGTTACATAGGTCACACGAGTCGGTGCTTATCCAAAAGGATACGGGACCATCTGCCAGCATGGCTTAACAAAGGCGAAGTCAGGAACATCAATAGTTCCATTCTTGCTCATATGGTGGACTCTGGACACCGTGTTTACCCGAACAAAGCCTTTAAGGTGGTCTACAAGGTCTCACCAGATTACCCAATGTCCCTGGGTCAACGGCGGCTGGCAACAGCGGAGGCTACGGCCATTTGCTTGATGAAGCCGGTTTTGTGCGCGCAGAAGAACCTTCTTCAGGCCCCAAGCCTAGCATGGCCAACGGCCGCAGAACTACCAGCATTTTCCACGCGTTTTCCTCCCTCCCTCTCCTAATTACCCTGTCACTACCCACATTTTATCAACCCAAACCCCAAGCCCCCATTCCCAAGATTAAGTTAATTAGAATGATAAGTAATTGCTTGCTTGTCACCCTGTACCTTCAATTTCCATATAAATGTAATGGCCCGAAGAGAATTTTTCGAAAGTATACGTATGGTCGCCAACTGTCCTTCTGAAAATTTACTAGGTCTTGAAATCTTCGGGGATACATATTTATCATTGTCTTATAGAATTCACACTACTTGTAGTGCTACTCGTTTGTATAATGGACATTTCCGTGGTCATTCCGCGGCAGTTGATTGTCTTCGACAAAAATGTTCATAGAACTCTAGGGTCTGACCCTTAAATAATAATAATTTCCGCGATTATTTTCTTGATTATTATCTGGAGGTCATATACTAGAAACCGCATAGAGAACGATGGGGGCCTACTGAACAGACGAACCCCTCGTTGCTGTATCATGCAGTAGCAAAAACATCGGCGAAACACGTGTCTGGGCTTTTAGCTAGTATCTATGCGGAAGTATGGTATAAAATCATAAATATATACATATATATATATATATATACATCCTGATCATCATCTCCCAAAGAAAGCGAAGAAGAAAACAAGGCGCTGTCGTGGACCACACTGTAATTGTGCTGACGTTTCGGAAATACACTATTTTCCATCATCAGAGTGGTGGGTTGTGTGTTCCTGCTTGCCGAGAGTTGGAATGCCGCGCAGACCATCTGGTGTTGTAGCGATGGCTGACGCACGCGCGCTGAACTTCGTGCTGTCCGTTGATTGGCTGCAGCACCTCCATTGTGGGTGGCTGGCACGAGCTAAAAACTCTAGAAGCCACAAAACTCAATACCGCACAGAGTCCCCGACGGCTACGCGACAGCCAACTGCTTCAGAAGTTCGCCAGAATAGGTCCAACAAATCAGTCCCCTGCTGATGGTGCCCTGGTCCATAACCTTTTTATCACGTCCTCTCACTCAACAACAGTTGGCAGTCTTATCCTACGACACTAAGTTCAACACAAGAGATGCTCGCTCCGTAGACTTTGTTGCATCTTTCGAATCAGCGCTCCAAAAGTGTGAAGCAAACGAAGAGAGTAAGAACGCCATGCGACAGCAAGTGTCAACTCTCCTCCTCCAGCACAAACCTTTGACGACGATCTCCGAAGCAGAAGTCTGAGAACTTATGCGAATCCGAAAGATGAGGGATATCGTCACCTTGCCAGCCGACAAGGGACGCTCGACGGTTGTCATGGATAAGACTGAGTACACGGCGAAGCTACAAGGTCTGTTGGAGGATAGAAACGCCTACCAGCTTTCGGCTCATCTGCATAGCCTAAAAGAACTCTATTGCAGGCCAACAATTATTATATGTCCTTTGTACGCAAGTGTCTTAAGAGGCCCCACTTTCAGCAGTTGAAAGGGGAAGACCCCAAGTTCTGGCTCGCAATCCCCTATCTGCAAAATGTATCAGAGGCAGCTGCTAGAATCCTAAGACCATTCGGAATCGGTGTGACACATAGACCGGAGTCAACTATCAGACAGCAATTCATGCGGGCCAAAGATCCACTACCGTTGACAAAACAATCCGGTGTGGTCTATAGCATACCGTGCCAAGACTGTGACGCGAGGTATGTTGGTGAAACGGGCAGACGCATGGGCACAAGATTGCACGAGCATCAACAGGCAATCAACCACAACGATAGGCAGTATATGGCCTATGACCACGCACAGCAGAAGAACCACGTCTTCGCAATTGATAAAACAAGGTTCCTTGCCCGAGCCAATGACAAAATAGCGAGATTGATGCTGGAGAGTTGGTTTTCTACTGGCACAATCCACAGAGACATAGACCTCCATCCCGCCTATTAGGCGTTGCGCAGAAGGCTCAAGTCAGTTAAAACAAAGCCAACAGGAATGCAAAATAAACCAGATTGTGGAATAGAACCAGCTTCGGAGGTATAAAGTTAAGAAGCTTTCCAGGAACCACATCACCGCCGCGCCCACGAGGTTGATATCAACTCAGGCGAGCAGGAACACTCGTCACTCAACGATGAGCACGTCAGCCAGTACGCTGACTTGCGACAGCCGATAAGTGAGCACAGATCACACGAGCTCACCAGCGGTCAATATTACGGTCAGTCAATATCGATCGGGCAGGTCCAAATTCATGCGTTGAGCGTGGATATAGTAACAGACACGTGGCAAGGCTGCAACAGTCCCGGCGAACAGGAACAACCATCCAGTTACTCTAACGATGAAACCAAGAAAGTGTCCTTAACGTCAGTCTTAAAATAAAGCGGTCCATGTCCTTGTACCTTTTTCTTCCTATTCTTTGGGAATGCTGAAAACGAATTAAAAATATCGTGCTGACCAGACAAGACAAAGGATCCTAAATAGGACTGATAAATCAGAATGATTATGTCGCAAACCTAGAGGCAGATCCTAGCAGATCGTATTAAGTTCTCAAAATCCGAGAAAGGCAAAGATCGTACAGGGGCCGTCCAAGGTCAGTTACATACAATTCTCAAAGACAAAGAGCTCGAAAGACTGAGACATGTAAGTACAACGATTTTCAAAAGGTATAGTCTTCCGAAAATTAACAAAAAGGGCTACCCTTGCGTCCCATCTTGGATATGAGAAACCTCAATCTGGGTGCGCGCTGTGAAACTTCGGGACAAGGCCGTCAGTGTCAACGATATGGTCTGGTGAACAAAGATATAGCCCACATATCGACCGTAGCATGCCAGGTCATTGATGGTGTCCCTTAGACTCGTTTTCTCGATCTTGCCCATGAAGACGATTCCGAGAAGCAGCCCAAGTGTTGAGCCCATCGCCAAAGCATCTATCTGCTCGTAAAACTGGCGATTGCAGCAATATTGCAGATTTTGCGGGCACCGCTTAATTTGCTCTTTGAGGGTATTCACGTGCATACGTGTCTGGTATTTCGTATCTTAAATAACGCCACAGTGATAGTCAATATCTTCTACCACAAGTACGTTGGTAAATGATATTACATTCGACGAGGGCAACTTACATTCACCAATGTTTAAAGTTTCAACAATCTTAAATGTTGCGAAAATCCCCATTCGATAATTCAAAAGGACAGTTGTCGAGCATACGTTAACTTTCGATAAATTCTCTTCGGGCCATTACATTTATATGGAAGTGGAAGGTACAGGGTGACAACAAATCAATTAATTATTGTTCTTATCAACTTAGTCTCGGGAATGGGCGATTGGCGTTTGAGTTGATAAGATGTGAGTAGTGACAGGGTAATTAGGAGAGGGAGGGAGGAAAACGCGTGGAAAATGCTGGTAGTTCTGCGGCCGTTGGCCATGCTAGGCTTGGGGCCTGAAGAAGGTTCTTCTGCGCGCACAACACCGGCTTCATCAAGCAAATGGCCGTGGCCTCCGCTGTTGCCAGCCGCCGTCGACCCAGGGACATTGGGTAATCTGGTGAGACCTTGTAGATCACCTTAAAGGCTTTGTTCGGGTCAACAAGGTGTCCAGAGTTCACCATATGAGCAAGAATGGAACTGTTGATGTTCCTGACTCATTCACCGTGGAAAAGAAGACCCTTTTCCTCAAAGTCCCCTTTCAAGGGAACGCAGCAAGTGAACTGTTAAGCCAACGCCTTAAGCAAGCCGCATCACAAAGCCTCCCAGTGGCAAAAGTTCGGGTGTCATTCTCAACAAACCCGGTCCTACACGGCGAAGGTAAGGAAAAGCTGCCAGCCCAGACCACTTCCATGTGCATCTACTCATTTACTTGTTCCTGTGGAGCAGGTTACATAGGTCGCACGAGCCGGCGCTTATCCAAGAGGATACGGGAGCATCTGCCAGCATGGCTTAACATAGGCGAAGTCAGGAACATCAACAGTTCCATTCTTGCTCATATGGTGGACTCTGGACACCGTGTTGACCCGAACAAAGCCTTTAAGGTGATCTACAAGGTCTCACCAGATTACCCAATGTCCCTGGGTCAACGGCTGCTGGCAACAGCGGAGGCCACGGCCTTTCGCCTGATGAAGCCGGTGTTGTGCGCGCAGAAGAACTTTCTTCAGGCCCCAAGCCTAGCATGGCCAACGGCCGCAGAACTACCAACATTTCCCACGCGTTTCCCCCCTGCCTCTCCTAATTACCCTGTCACTACCCCCTTTTTATCAACCCAAACCCCAAGCCCCCATTCCCAAGTCTAAGTTGATTAGAACGATAATTAATTGATTGCTTGTCACCCTGTACCTTCCCCTTCCATATAAATGTAATGGCCCGAAGAGAATTTATCGAAAGTATACGTATGCTCGCCAACTGTCCTTCTGTATTGCCTTTTCCTTTACGCAACTGCAGTGTAGACCGACTCACAAGAATGACGAACAAGTAGAGCATCAATCGCGAATTCATGTATCGCAGGAAAAACGATCTTCTATTATCGCTCAATTTTTCCAACTTTTACTTGCTATCCAAGCTTCCGAGCTCTTTTTTAAGCGGTACCAGTAGATCTCACTTATTTCAATAATAAAAGTATTTGCCATCCTAAGATCAGTTCAATTCAATTCGGAGTTAAAGTATAAACCACTGCAACGTAGTAGCAAATTATATTCACATATATACCCCCAGCAGCTTAGGCCTGAAAAGATTACTATCACCAACAGTCATAAGGCCAGCAAGCGAAGGAAAAATATTCGGTCAAATCCTAATTTAGGTCCCAGAAATTGTTTAAACAATCAAATGTTTTCGCCACAAGGTAACACGCTATAAATAAAACAGAAATTAACTTTTATTTCTTTCTCAACTAAAGTCAATCGGGTGTGACGAATTTGGAAATTTTTTACTTACTTTTGCATTATAGTGTATTGGACTTATTGATATTCCTGACAAACCATTTGGTGGTTAGTAGATCGTCTACTTCCACTTACCTAAGGTCCAAATTATCAATCTGGAATTAGATTAATAGAGTTCGCACCGCGCATCTCTTCAATATACGTGTGCAACAACTTAACGTTAGTCTATTTTATTTGGTTTCCTTGACGTATTTATATAAAGTTTAGGCTTCATATTAGTTTTCAGTTCATTATGATTTTTTTTCGTATATTAGTTTGAGATTTTTTAAAGTAAAGCCAGTTTAGCTTACTTAAGCGTACATATTTTATTTGATTTAAGCTTTAGTTAATTTTTAACTTAGTAATTTCCTAATATTTGCATATGTGCACATTTTAACTACGGCGCACCTTCTTGTTGACAAAAATTAGCGCACTTAAATAATTATTCCTGCCTTTTTATCTTTTATCAACTGCATTGTTTGTTTATATCTCCCTTTCTTTGTATTGCCTTGACTGTTTACTCTTCATTTCACCCGGTTCTGTATTACTGAGTAGTGGGGCTTTTGCGTAATGATCTGAGGTTTAAACGAGAATTCTACTAAATATAGTAGTTGCACGAGTTAGTCATAGAGCAAAGATGACAAGTGAAATCCAGGGGACTAACTGACAACAAATCACATGCACCTGACGTCTCATTGACTGGCAGTTTCTACATTAATGTCGCAGGAACTTATTAAACTCCACAATGAAAGGTAGAATGTACATACAAGAACATGTGGAAAATTAAGATGTTCAGTGATGAGCGTAACCAAGCGAAATCGCCCCAGCTTTTCCCAAAAAATTCAGTGACACTCAGTGATCATCACGCCTATACGGAATTATTTCATATCTGTTTCATCAGTTTTCCGTTAAGTATCCAATTTAAAAGGTTTTTATTATGTGGGAAAAGTTCTTAATTTTTTAGTTTCATTATTATGCTAATATATCCATGCAGAATTCCTTATACAATGACAGAAAAGAACATACATATTTTTGTTTCTCGGTTGTTTTTCATTCTGCATTGATATTTTTTAGCTTTATAAAACAGATAACCCTCTTCAATCTTCCTCTAGCACAGGATGTATTCCCCTTGACTGATTTGCTTGACACAGGTTTTTAAAATAACATTGAATATTTTTTCGAGCATAATTTCTTATTCCAAATTGGTCGAGAACGCTCCATTTTTAGTAAGAAGTGCGTAAAGTGTCCTAACTTGCATCAGCGAATATCAGAGAACCTGGACCTTATAGAATCTTTGAACCTTGTGCAAAGTGTGGTTTTTCGTCGTCGATGATAGTATTTTTAGGTGATAGAAAATTTACAAATGAAGTTAATTTTGATCGCTGTTTCCGCGTATCTCGCATTTCTGAGCCAAGGCGAATCCAGGCAGCGAAGAATGAATGAGACTCCGTCAATTACCTTCAAGATAGCAAATTCTGCATACGGACGATGACTATGCGCTTAATGACGCAACGTTCAAATTCTTTGAAAGCAGTGATGTCCATAGTGGTCGTAAAGTTTCGAAACTGATTTATTGAACCTCGTAAAGGGTTCTTTTTGCATGATCTTTTATGATTCAACCAACTTATGTTACTCGTAGGAACAACTAAACTGCTGACAACTCAGATACAACAGCATGAGTTTGCCTTTACGTGGTCTAGTAAATACAAGTCTTGCTAACCTACCGAACGCAAACGCCAGCCCGGGTGTCTTACAAATCAGCCCAGATGGAGTTTAGGACGCGCGTAGGGTCACATTCCTACCTGTTATACTTTTTGCGAAAATAGGATGCATTCCACATACTGATATAATTAAAGGAATAGGCAGAAGGATATTACTAGCAACGAGATGGGACACTAGGAAGGCCTTTTCTGCGTCATTAGGCGGCATCGGCTTGTGATACCCAACCCCAGTATGGCCGCGGAAATTGCTGCCACACCGAGATTTGAACTCACGAACTCTCTGGGTAGGGCAAACGTCCTAACCATTGAGCCACGAGCCCACGGTCTTGCCGGTATTAGATCGGGGATATACAGCAGCAGACATGCGTACACCGATCTGTCAGAGAACCAAATAGTCTGTCCATATTTCCATTAGAACTTTCTCTCTCTTGAGTTCTCCACCGCGAGGTGGCTAGGATATAGGCAGAAGGATATTACCAGCAAAGAAACGGGACACTAGGAATATATTACTATAATATATTATCTGCTGGTCTTACTCAGTATAATTACTAGAATTAGTACTATAAGCGGTGCGGAAAAACCGGCGCAAAAGACTTCTGCCATTAAGGACTAAGTTGGGAAGCATTCTTGCCTGCATTGGCGAAAGTGGCCTACACCCTATCCCGTTCGTTCATCCTGAATTTGTCTTATCACTGGTTCAAACGGGTAAGGGTTTAGACTGAAGTAGACGGCTGCGCGTCCATTTCACTTAAATCTTGTCTCTGACTCCAGTCACCAACCCTGTTTTTGGGCATATGGTAGACATACTCAAAATCGATGGTAAAACTATCAAATATACAGTCCTGCAAGTCCTGCAAACAACTTTCATGGCGAAATTTAACTTGGTAGTTTTGCATATAATTGGACAGGTTATTTTGATCAACTGAGTGGAATTGACCCCTTTAAGCGGAAACTAATCCATTAGAAAGAGAAAAGTATGTTCTTTCATCTCCAGTCACTTTGAATAGTTAATCGTCAGGTAATCAAAGAAATTGACAAGTCTCCAATTTCCCTGGGGCATTACCTTGGAAAAAGTTAATATATACAGAAATTCGTTAGCTAAATATCCAATAAAAGCACTTTTAAAGAGGTAACCTTTTCTGGAAACTTTTAAAATTAATCTTAGGAATAACAATATGCGTGCTATCTAACAGAAATTTTGTATGCTCGACAATTTGGTTTGCTGTTTTGAAGCATTTCCGCATATGACCTACATGGCCATCTTCATAAGAACTTATATACAAAAGCTCGTTTTTTCGGTAAATGCTGTCCAGTTATATCTTTTTTAAAGGTTTTGATGTAAACGTTGAACAGAAGTGCAGTTTATCAACTTATCAATGAAGACTTTGAAAACGAACGAACTGATGAGATACTTTATTCCACGATATTCGATCAATAGTTATCCACTAATAATAATATGTACAAAATATTTTGACTAGAGACAAGTTTTTTTTACAAAAAGAAAGTGGTTGCTTTAAGTTTTATACTTAACAAAATAGTTACATTTATTGTTCTAATTAATAGCTATTTTTACACCTTCAAAATCTGAGGATTATCGAGAAAATTCATTTTTCTTAACAAACACTCAGTAATTCTTTTACAGTAGACGCCGTTGATCATGCAATAGTTTCTGCATATGTGAAAGACTAATAGACTTTAGCTGATCGGTATTGACTCCAGTTGTGATAATGATTATTGTGTTGTCTATTCTGAAGTCATTTCAGTCAGGATAGAATAACGGCTTATTAACAAGCTTCGTTCCAACTCCTAGCAAAACGTATCTATTGTAAAAACTGACTACTTAAGTAGTATGCCTTTTTATCATTGATTTTGACCGCCTTTATAAATCCAAACATATTTTATGGAAAACATGCATGCGAAAATTATTTTTTGGACTTGTTTGATAGAAAATTATGCGTTCTTCAAATTTAATACTCAAAGAAAAGGTAGCTTCCGGTTTTAAAAAAATTGCCCAATTGCCGAACGATTCTCTAAACGAGTGAATGCTACACTCCAAATCAAGGTTTAAAAACTGCGCACTGTTGAAGTAAAAGTACAGTTTTGCCTAGAGTTTGAGGAAAATGTCATCTAGTTGTCATCAAATACTGGAATATATTTTATGCAGTATAGGCAGCACTAATAAATTGACGGATACGATTTACTATGGATAAAGATCTAACAATCGTAAAAAATTCATAATTAGCGACTAGTTTAAAATCGAAATCTACCCTTTCTTTGAGTATTAAATTTAAAGAACGCGTAATTTTCTATCAAACAAGTACAAAAATAATTTTCTCGTGCATGCTTTCCATAAAATATATTTGGATTTATAAAGGCAGTCAAAATCAATGATAAAAAGGCATACTACTTAAGTAGTCAGTTTTTACAATAGATACGTTTTGCTAGGAAATGAAATGAAGCTCGTTAAAAGCCGGCTTCTTATCCTGACTGAAAGGACGTCAGAATACACTCCACGATAATCAGTATCACAACTGGAGTCAATTCAGATTAGCAGAAGAGTATAAGTCTTTCGCATATGTCGAAAAATTGCATGATCAACAGCATCTACTGTAGTTCGTTTCAGTACTTAATATGCCTAATGCTGCTTTTTCTCGCTGGTATGGGAGAAATAATCAAATATTTGCAAACTTAGACTTGTTGCTCGCAGGACTCGCAATACTGTACATAAATGTTGTTTCAAAGTAGCATTTTATTCACATCCAAATATTGAACACTACGCAGGATCTTGAAGTGAGACCTTAGCCATCGTCAATGGAACAAGTCTCTAAACAGGTCTTTATTATTGCAAATTTCCTCTGCCAACTTTCTTCAAATGAAACATGCACTTTTTGCAGTTTGGGAGGGTGATGGGGGGGGAGGGGTGCAGGATGTGAAGAGGAAATCTACGCCAAGAAAATTTTCGCAGCAAACCCTGTGCATCTGCGCATTTAAGGAAGCAGGTCCCACCGGCGTGATTCCTCAGAAGGCCAAACCTGCGTTGGAGGATAAATCTTAGTTCGACGGCACCTCTCTTGGCCTTTTCGTCTACCTATCAGTAAATGGTCTTTGCCCCACTGGGAAAGCCCCTCCCCGCAGTCGGTACGGGAGGCCTAATGTGCCATGGCGCCAGGGCCATGCGCATATACCTCTGATTTCTGAAGACAGTTAGCTAAGATAATTATTCTGCATGGTAAAAGACAAATAAACCTCTCCCTGAGGAAGCCTCTTGATAGTTTTAGGTCTTCATTCTTGCCACTGGGGCAAAAACCTGCGAATTTTTCGAAACCAATGAAATTGCCGTCTATGACTCTTCTTCACAAATTGATTAATATGAGAAAGCCAGTTTCCAATTTCAAGCGCAGATGCCATAATTGATAAAAAACGACTTGCCACTCATTAAGGGAAATAAAAATTTGCTAAAAAGATGAGCGAATTCTTAATCAATTTTGCGTCCCAAAATAAGCCTGCTTCTCCGATAGAGATATTTCAATTTTGACGAAGTGAGGAGGGGCAGGTATGGCGCAGTGAGAAAGTAATCGTGATATTTTTTCTCTCCAAGCAACCTTTGAGTATCCCACCTCTAGAAATTATTAAGACAATCCAATGTTATTGAAACAAATAGCGCACCATAAATAAACAAAGAAATATACTTACACTTAGTGGTCTGACGTTTCGAATAGTTATCTCGACTATCCATCTTCAGAGAATGAATCCTCTGGCTCCTGGCTCTCGATTAATGCCGCTCCTTTCGTCCGCGGGCGTAGTCTGCCAATCCAGTTCGAGCCGCTCTGCATAGGTTGCGTCTCTGGGTGGTAACGGCTCACCGTACCAGCAGCCTGGTAACCGCCCATCGCTCTGCGTTGTCACTATCTGCCCCTAGAGAGTCAGTGTTTGTTTGGCTTCCCCCTGTCTCGCCATCGCCTGTCCTCTGGTATCCATCGGCCGTGCCCGCAGCCTGCTAACCGTCTCCCGCTGTCTGTTCTGCGTTGGGGCTGGCTGTAGTCAGAATGTCAGTGTTTGTTTGGCTTCCTTCCGTCTCACCGTAGTCTGCTGCCTGGATAAGTCGGTTGAGCGGGTCACTGGTTGAGGGCCGCGATTCTTCCGTGTCGTGACCATCCTTTGATAAGAATTTTCTTAACACAACGTAAGGGACCGGCAAATTTATATGGCGGTTAACCGAACAGTCGGTCGACATCCAAGCTTCTTTAATCTGCATTGACGTGTGATCGTCACCTCGACCCACAATTTCGACGGCGTCAAAATTGAAGACGTGCCCGGCCTTTGCAGCATGGGTGGCTACCTCCGACTTTGGGTCTTGCCTGTCTATCGCCCGCTGATGCTCGTGCATTCGCGGGCGGGCGTTAGACAGGCAAGACCCAAAGTCGGAGGTAGCCACCCATGCTGCAAAGGTCGGGCACGTCTTTAATTTTGACGCCGTCAAAATCGGCGTAGGCCCTCGAAATAGTCGGCTAATGTCCGGCAGACAACTTGAAAGGCTTCATTAGTATCGACTCGATGATTCGTATTGACAAGGTGTCTGAGAATGGAAGTTAAAATCGATCTAGTTTCATCTTTACTTGAATAGGCCGGTATGTAATCACTTCCTACCTTTTTCAGACGCCTGGCTGTTCGTCCGATGTATCCGGTTCTACCGGAGCAAGTAAAAGAGTAAATGAACACGAAGGTGGCCTTCAACGTGAGTTTGGTCTTAACTTATTAATCGAAGGAGGGGAGAGTTTGTGAATAACACGCGTAAGTTCGCCACGGGAAAGCGGTTGTGATCGCAGTCTTCAGGCGTCGTCTTACCAGCTCGCTTGTTGCATCGCCTAATAAAGGCAGTCTTATGGGCAAATCTTTCCCTTCTGCGGTTAAGGTAGCAGGCTTTTTGGTGCATTCATCAATATTCCTGAGGGTGAACCTTTCTGATTATGCATTTTTCAGGAAGCATGTTCTTCAATTGTTGGAATTCTGTTGGCATTCCAGTTGTTTGTTTGAATAAAAAAGATGACGAAGCAGACTGTTCACTCGCCGCAATCATAGTTTTACTCAGTGGAGTTTTGGACCACACACGAAGATAAGCTTACTGCTCACAGCTAAGAAACGGATCACGAGTTTAAATTCGCAGCCCAAACAACAAACACCCACACCAGAAACAACGCAAGCTGAGAATTGATTGCAGCCCGGGCCTCAGATGAGGAGTCAGTCAGTCGATTTGGCGATGTGGCACCGGCATACGGAGGCCTGCGCAATCACGTTCGGAGTAGTTTTACTGGTATAAAAAAACTAGTTGCTGTATTGACAACGAAATGATCTTTCAAGAAAAAAAACGTCCTTTGGGAAAATGAGCAAGTTTATTCAGTAAATTTTCGACACTGGAACCCCTAGGTCGTTGTCAGACTTGAGAGTAGTGTACACTACACTTTTACACTTGAACACTACTCTCAGGTCTGATGATGACCTGGAGATTAAGTGTCGAAAATTAAATGAATAAACTTACTCATTTTCCCAAAGGACGCCTTTCCTTGTGATTACATTTCTTGGGGTGCCTGCCTTTCAGTTTATAAGAAACGGAATGCTCACCAAATCAAAAGTCAGGGACGATGGAATAAACGGGAACAGCTTTACTGTGCCAAAGTATCTTGATAATAGCTGCTGCAAGCACCACGTACGAAAGCCAGTCCAGTCTGTGGAAAAGTGAACTGTTATGAACCCTTGCTTGCCGTGATGTAGGCTCTCCCATCTGCAACCAACCAATCGAAGCAGAAGTATTGACTGGTTCATTCTTAGACATTTATGAAGCAGCTAGTCAATTCGTAGCGTTAGAAAGGCCGATAACACGTTGAGCGGATAACTTGTAACACGTGAATGGAAGTCATGGCAGATGAGGGCTGGATGACTCAGCGCTGTTGCGCTGGGAGGCAGACTCCGTCACTGATGTTCAATTGGCCCCTTCTGTTGCTTGTATTTTGTTGCCACTTTCCCCTCTGCTGAGGAACCCTGAGTTTACCATAAGTCCGGCGAGCGTACAGTCTTCTCCTCCTTCGCTATAAATTTTTTTCAATGCTCTGTTACTGTCAACTTTTATACAAGATAAATGTAAAAAACTTTATTGTCAGACTTTCCTTACGTTAACTGACACGCGAAAAAGAATCAGAACTGCGCATTCCTTTCTTCCGTTTTTGCCGGTATTTGTCCTAGAAAATGCCTCTTTGGCAAACATGATGCAAATATCCTCTTGCTTTCCTTTTGCAAAGCTGGGCATGAGTACAAAATCCTCCCCCTGAATAACAGGTGGCATTCCGATAAACTCAGGAGTAACTATTCCTGTATCCTAGGTTTAACCCCCTGTCCTGTCAACAATGGTAACCAGATGCATAACGCTAACCGTCCTGATTTTGGGTCTATCCCCGACCTCCCCTGCTAACCTCTTCTGGAATTAGCAAAAAATTACCTGAAAAACGGATGAGTTTATAACCATAACATACCCACAGTTTAAATACCAAAAAGAAGATTGACTTAAAAATAGTAAACTATACGCATAGTTACAAGGGAAACTTGTGAAGCGAAATTCCTACTCAAGAAGTCTGGACCCCGAAGCAGCAGCAAAAGCAAGTTGCGAAAATTCCCGCCAGAGCACTCAGAAGAGTAATTGGCGAGCGTACGAAAACCTTCGATAAATTCCAGTCAGGCCAGTTTATTTGTACGGGAACGGGGTTTAAGTTAAAGCACGTTTATCTTTTCATACAAGTAATAGTGGGAATGGGGAAAAGGGATGCCCAGCAAATGAAGCTTTTGTAGGCCCACTCATATAACCCCGATCCCAGCATTTTTTCCTAAAAAACGGTGCTTATAAGGTTTTGGGGGTGGGCAGATAGGATAGGAAGAGAAGGAAAATGTTTAGTAGTAAGTGTATAGTGAAAAGATGTGGTCAAAGTTGCTAACCGCGGGCGCTGGGAGTAAATTGTTCCACATTTAGATTAAAGGTGTGCACGGAGCTCCACGCCGCAGACTATACTAATCTAACTCCAGAACGGTAAGCTGCACCTCAGGTAAGTTGAAGTAGACGACCTCCTAACCACCTTTTCAATTTTTTGGGAAATTCAAGAAACCTGCAATTTGATAAACGAGATTTTCCGCAGTAAATTAAACGAAAAAACAGATAAGAAAAACCTACAGATATAAGTCAACAACAGTTCTAAATAAAATACAAATGCATGTAGCTTTTATTAAAGTATATTTCACTGCGTGTCCTAATTCCCCACCCATAAAACCCTTTGACCAGCATTTTCGTAGGAAAACATGCAAGGCGAAGGTATAAATGGGTAAGTGTACATAAGCTACTGTTACCGGATGGTCGATGAGAGGAGGCTGGTTTTGTAGACGGGGTTTGGTGGAGAAAAAGAGGGCGGATGAGTGTATGGAGCTAAGTGACTATGGGCCACGTCAGATGTGGAGCTTGTAGGAGGTTCTTTTGTGCACACAACGTCTGCTTCATCAACCTGATAGCGGTCACTTCTGCTGTTGCTAGCAGACGCTGACACAGGGACTTCGGATAGTTTTGTGGGACCTTGTAGATGCCTCGGAAGGCTTCGTTGGGGTCCACACGATGTCCGAATTCCTGAAAAGATGCCTTGACAAAGCCGTGTCACAAAAATTCTCAGCAACGAGAGTTCGGGTCTTACTCTCAACCAACCCGGTCTTACACGGGGAAGGTAAAGATAGATTACCAACTTAGACTACCTGAGTATGCATCTACTCCTTTATTTGCTCCTGTAGAGCAGGTTATATTGGTCGCCCGAATCAGCACATATCCAAAAGAATAAAGGAGCACCTCCCGGCATGCCTAGAAATGGTGAAGTGAGGGGCATAAACAGCTCTATTCTGGCGGACTTGGTTGATTTTAGGCATTGTGTGGATCCCAGCAGAGCCCTCCGGGTGACTCATAAGGTCCACTTTACTATTCAAAGTCCGTGGGTCAGCGTCTGCTCGCAACAGCAGAATCAAATACTATCAGATTGATGAAGCCAGCGTTGTGTGCAAAAAAGAACCTCCTAGAGTCGCTTAGCGGTATGTTTGCGTCCGTGCTCTGTTTAGCTGCCTCCCCTCCTCTAGACTGGTTTCAACAGATCCTGCTTTCTCTTAGCGAACAACTCCCCTGTTTCAAGGACTCGCTTGTACGAAAAGAAAAACACATTTTAAGCTGAAACTCGTTCCCATACTGCACTGGTCTGACGAGAATTTATCGGAAGCCCACGTACGCAGTTTGAAATTTTTAAGCAGTGGCGTGTCAAGAGAAGAATCGTTATTTTCAACGATCAAAAGATAGTGTGTCAAGAACAACACACTGGATTTACGTACAAAGCAGTATACTAACAAAATTTGTTCACTGAAAAACCATACCGCAGTATTCCTTTCCTTAATCACTATCTAGGTCTAAGTCCATCTGCTCGCACGGGTACTTTGTAACTATCAAAGCAGACTATCGTCCAAACTCTTCCTAAAAGAAATCGGTAAAAGTCTAACTCCTACAACGCTGGTGCTGGGAAACTCTCAGAAACTAGTATATACCAAGGAGCAGGATAGAAGACAACAAAGGCTGAGTCACTCCATTATATTATATCAAATCTGTTTTGATACCAGCATTAGAATTACTTACTGCATACTTAGAATCTAAACTTGCTCGGTTGCTATGCCTGTTTTTATCAACCTTGAACTAAGTTTACAAGTTTAAACATTTACCTAGTAGTAAGTCAAAGCTCTGCTACTTAAATTCTAGACACAATCATCTCAAGTAAAAATATTTGACTCCTAAAGGATTCTTGTATCAGCAAAGCGAAGCCTTAGGCTTTCTATCTCGTATATAAGACAAAACTCCACATCTTAACCTTTTCTGTTAAAAATACAATTGTTGTACGCAGTTATGCAGACCAGAAGCCAAATTCAAAATTTGGCACGAGGTGGGCTCGAACTCAAAACCGCTCCTTCACGAGATCGCGTCTTTAACCAGTACGCCACCGACGCACGGTGTGAGACAAGATCTTAAAGTCTTACCAATTGGGTGCGACCGACGGAAGTAGTAGACTATTGCGACGGATATGATGTGCTAGCCTCAAAGTTTGATAAACTTGTCGAGGTAGTAAAAATATGCAGGAGTTTATGCTGCAGACCCTCGTTTCAGAGGAAGAAGTCGAGGAAGAAATGAAAGACATGAGAGATTTTATCCAGCAGACCCTCGTGTCAACAGAAAACCTGATAGCTGCCGCGCTTACGTGTAGAACACCTCAGAAACCTACGAGTGTGACTTTACTTAAAGAACAGGCCTCCATAGTTGACCATGCAGCGACAGTGGAGGCTAATTCGAACACCCCCGCTGTGGAAAACAAAGGGACGGCTGGGCCACCACCAAAACCTAGGGCTCTCATAAAAAATTGCAAGACTGTGCCAACACCTAGCGTGAAGGTGCCTAAAGCTGCCGTGCCTGACCTCGCGAGCACCCCTAGCGACAGCAGCAAAGTCAATACTGGCGAAATATTGATTCAAGCCAGTCCGAGCTCGAGGCCCACTGCCAGCCCAAGCTCGCAGATTGCAGACACGGATTCTGACGTCAACTTAGAGACCGTGTACAACACAGAAATGACATGCAACAACGAAGGGCTTGACTTCCCGAATACACATAGCAACAGAAATGAGGCCCATGCTGGGGAACCATCTGCATCGGCCATCCCGAGCTCGAGTGTCACAGAGGCCAATCTGGCAAAAACTGTAAAAAAGTCTTCCAACACCCACAGGGACGACAACACTGTATTATTGTCCAGGGCCTAGAAGAATGTACTCCAGGCAGTTCAGACCATAACGCGGAGGATATGGCATCCTTCAATCGTGCTCTAAACGATCTTTTCGAGCCAGGTTTGGCATTTTTAGTTCTGAAATCACTTCGGATCAGAAAAAAACCTGAAGAGGCCACAGGTACGCCGCGACCATGACCTCTAAAAATTGAAATGCAAAATGACGAGCACGTTCAACTGATCCTATCAAAAAAGACCAGCCTTCGCCAGTCACACAAAAAAGTTTATTTTTAGCCGGAGTACTCTCTAGCGGAACGTCTCAAACGTCGGGAACTTGTGGCAAAATTACTTTCGAGAAGAAAAAATGGCAAGACCAGCCTGGAAATCTCGAACGGGAAGAGTATTCACAGGAATATGAGGTTCTTGAACCAACCGATAATACTTCGAACAATGGCCTGAGCGTGGCTTACACAGCCGCAGTCAAACGAAGTTCAAATTCCACCGAGACATAATTCGCCAAAAATATGTCACTTAAATTCTTCTACACCAACGCACAAAGTCTGTTTTTCAAGTTAGATGAACTGAAAGTGCAGATATAGGACCTTTCTCCCGACATTATTTCTCTGACAGAAATCTGGCTGTCTGAAAACGTGGATGACCGCGAAGTGGCACTACCTGGCTTTAATCTGTTCCGGAGAGATAGAAGAGGGTGCCAAGGAGGAGGAATTATAACTTACGTCAAACATGGACTGCTAATCTCGGAAAAACAGAGCGATTCCATTGCAGCTCTCAGTCAACGCGTTCTATTTCCCACCAGGGTGCGTGAGTGGCAGCAATCAAACTGCCTAGACCTGGTACTTATGAAATCGCTGGACAGCACCGACCAGGTGCAATCTCTACCTCCTCTAGATAAAAGTGATCTCATCGTACTTAATTGGGACTATTCTATATTTTCGGTACCCGAACAACCCATCAAGGTTAGAAGGAATATTTGGCGTGGTGACTTTGATCAAATGACGGCCAAATTAAACAACATAAATTGGGAATTGGTTTTTTCTGGCAAAACCACTGTCCGATTGCACGAAAGAAGCTAAACAGCAAACCTCAGTGGCTGACTCAAGCGTTGAAGAAAGAGATAAATAAAAAGGGGAGATTGTTCCGAAAGTATAGAGCAGATAGAAATCCAGTATACCTCAATGCAAACAAAACGCAGAGAAACCTCTCGAAGCGACTTATCTTCAAAGCACGCAAAGACTTTGAAAAAGATTAACTAAACAGGGCAGTTACAAATCCGAAGCTATTTAATGGCTACTTAAGAAAGACCACACGAAACTGGGACCCAGTTCCCCTTCTGAAGGCAAGCGATAGAACAGAAATGAGTGAGGATGAAGCAAAAGCTGAGCATCTTTCACAATTTTTCAGATCGAACTTTACGACTTAAATCGGATTCATCCCTCAAAACGATGGCTTAGACAACGGTCCAAAGATTGAAAATGTGGCCTTCGCCGAAGCGACCGTTCTTTAGGAGTTAATGGCACTAAACGACTCGAAATCATCCGGTCCCGATGACATCCCGCCTAAATTACTGAAAGAATTTGCTGAGGAGCTAGCCAAACCACTTTCTATGCTTTTAAGTACCTCGCTTAACGCAGGTTGTTTCCCCGCCGTTTGGAAATCTGCACGGATCACACTGTTGTATAAAGGCGGCAGAAAGGTTTCTGAAAACAGTTAAAGACCAATCAGCCTCACTTCAATCTGTTGCAGGATTGTGGAAAAAGAAGTAAAGCGAGAGCTGATGCGTTTCTTAGAGCAGCATAACCTTCTATCGGATGCGCAACGTGGGTTCCGCAGAGGCAGGTCCTGTTTTACGAAACTGCTCTATTGTTTGGAACGCTGGACTCAGGCAGTTGATTGAGGAAATCCGCATCATGTCATCTACAAAGACTTTAAGAGGGCTTTTGATAGCGTCTCACATCAACATATTTTGCACAAACTCAGCCAAATAGGTGTTCGAGGAAATCTGCTGAAATTGATTCAAAGCTTCTTATTTGGCCGCTCCCAAACTGTCCATATTGGTGACCAGCAGTCGGCAGACGTTGCAGTCGAGAGCGATGTCCCCCAAGGCTCTGTTCTTGGCCCTGTACTGTTCATTATATACGTCAATGACTCCATCCGTGAACTGGTTTGCGATGTGGCTATGTTTGCCGATGACATTAAGATTTGGAACGTCATTAGAAATTCAGCTGACGAAGAACGTTTGCAGCTAAACATATACCGTCTTAAAACTTGGTCTCAAGATTGGTTTTTGCCCTTAAACGAGAAAAAATGCAATATCCTACGAGTTGGCCGACCCAGCTCTCAAAAAACCATGATTTACAGCCCAAATGGCATCCAACTGCAAGAAATGGACGCGCGGAAAGATTAGGGAGTATGGATTTCTACGTCTCTCAAGCCCTAACTGCACTGCGCAAAAGTAGCCAAGTCTGTGATGTCCATCCTGTATCTTGTCAAAAGGGCTTTCTGTGACTTCGACAAAAACTGCTTTGCTAAGGTCTCTGGAACATTTGTGCGGCCGAAATTGGAGTTCGCAATCCAAGCATGAAAACCCTGGACCGCGAATCACCTGAATTCCCTCGAGAAGGTCCAAAGGCACGCGACAAAACTGGTTACCGGTCAGAGCTTTTTATCCCACCAAAGACGTTTAGCTAATCTCGATCTATTTCCGTATAGTTACAGACAGCTACGTGGCGATCTGATGCAGGCATTTCGCATTATACGCGGGTATGACTGTTGTCTTCTACCTGGCGACTTTTTTGACCAAGCAAAAACGACGAACCTAAGAGGGCATCTCTTCAAACTACGCATAACAGGGGCCAGACTAGACGCACGCAAGTTCTTCGTTGGAAATAGAGTAGTTGAAGATTGGAATGCTCTCCTCAAGGATGTTGTTATGTCCCCATCTGTGGATGCATTCAAGAGAAATTTAGATTTGCATACCTGAAATGCCCTCTGAAATTAGACCTGACGAGACTGAAGTTATAGATAGGTGTATATAAACATACTACTCAATGATTTTCAGTAATATGTTTGTTGAGAATAACAAGAATTGCAAGTGTCGAGTGCAGGAAATGTTGTGATCCGAGGCTAAGCGGATTTGTAAAACTTTTCCCAATTCAGGCATGGAATGCTCTGTCTGCGGACATTGTCGTGCCGCCATCTGAGCACACGTTTACAATTAAGTCAGACCCAGCTGTAGACATGTTTAAGACAGGATTAAGTTAAACCAAATAGCCACTGAGCCCCCGAAAATAAACCGCCAGTTGCCGAAAGCAAATTGCAGAATAATCAAATTATAAAAAAAACATACTACTCGCTACTTTTAAGTAATATGTTTGTTTAGAAAACTACCGATTACATTTCTTCTGTCAATTTGTAGGCAGACTCGTTCACCCAACAAGGATGCACAATGGGCGCATCGCCGACACACGATGAGATTCGCATGACTTTCGCAAACTTCTCTTCGTTGGACCCTTGATATTATGGCGAAAACCACGATGGACTCTCCCTGACATGCTTCAAACACTCCTAGCACAGGCCATCCGCTTCAAATATACTCTGCTACCCCCCCGGGCGACAGTTTTTCTCCTTAAATCTTTCAAATGGCATTCAACTCCCTAGACTTCTGAACAATGCCTTAGGAGTTTTTTCACTGTCGGATCTCCCTTACCCAAATTCAAAGTACTGGCAACGCCACTGTTCTGAAATGTTCTGCAGATCAAATGCATTGAAAAAAACTTTCCTGCACCAATAGGGAGTTCAAAGGTATTTACCTATATTTCACTCAATAAAACCTGACCTGACCTAACCTGACGCTCGCCAAATCCTGAGAGAAATGTATTGTACTCTCCCAGGCAACAGTGGTTATTGGCGAAGCCAGGACCTGTGTTTACTGAGCCCAATCATACTTGAAATAGAGAATGAAGCAATGGTGGCGGGTGTTTTTTGTATGTTTGCGGGCAAGTTCATATGGCACATTGTTTGTCGCACTACCCGAAGGTGGTATCGCATATTGTGGTCCCTGCTGTGTCCGCCAATGCGTACCTGACGATACGTGCATGAGCAAGTGCAGCCGCTAGCTTGAGCCAAATGGTTGCATACCAGGTAGATAGAGAAAGGGAAGGCAGTTCGATCATGCGAGTCAAAGACCGATTACATCCCAGTGACCAGTCGGGCGTTGTATATCGCATACCATGTTTAAACCGTCTTCGGAATTACACCGGACAGACTGGACGCATGCTTGGTTCGCGCATATACGAAAATAAGTTGGCTGATGACAGGGTATTGCATTATCGCAAGTGGCTGCCAACACCTTTGAAACGGCTACGAGTTCAACTTCGCAGCCATGAGGATAATCACACGCCGGCAACAAGACATGCCGAGAACTGATTGATGTCTGGGCCTTGGATGAGAATTCAGTCAATCGATTTATCGACCTGGCGCCGGCATGTATCTCCCTCCGCAGGTGTATCCGCACAGCCAACTCTGGTGATTTAATGAGTTACCTCGCCCTTCAACTCCCTACCTTTGATCCCAACTTTAAAGTAGACATTACTATTGATCCTGCGCAACGTTAAAATGACCTTTCTATTATCGATCCTGTTAAAATTCAAAATGATGTGCTCTACCAATGGTTTCGTTATTCGTGCAAGGAGAGGTAGCAGTTAATGAGCGCCCTCGAAATTTATTTGTGCAACTAAATTCATCAATTTTCGCCTGCTTAAATTTTATAACTAAGAAAAAATGCTTCAACTTTTTAGCCTTGACGGTGGACTCCTGCAAGAGCCTTGAAAGCCTAGAACAATAAACAAATTAATCCGGTGCTCGACAGCCCTTCTTTCTCATTCATGCAAATATCTGGACTGAGAACACTTTCATTCATCCATGCACATTTACCCCTCCTGATATTTATTGAAAGACCAAATTTTCAGTAGGCGTGGCGTTCATGTTCCCGCGCTATTTTTATACCATTCTAGGTTCATCCTCATCATTAACAGAAGATGCAAATGTAAACTCTTCTGTTAACGATCATTAAGGAAGGTAAGGAACGAGCCACTCACAGTTTCGGTTTATGAGCTGCTACTCAATAAACGAGTTGTCAGTACATATGTTCCCAGAGCGGGATCCTTGCTCATTCGCTCGCAGCCAATCAGTGAGGTGATGCAGTTTGATTGGCTACTTTGCGCAAAACGAGTATTTCACATGAAAACCTCAATATCAGAGTGGAATAAACTTGTTAAACGAGATACCACTCTGCAGTATACCTCCCACCTGGCGTCCTACGTTTCTTTTCATACGAAACCGGGCTCTGCAACAGAGATTTTATCCATTAACTTAAGAAAATGTGGTTGTGCCGTTAAACCTCTTCATTGTAAACGGGCTGAACAACCACCATGCACTATCTGTCAGAAAGTAATTAGACATTTGCTGATTATGGAACCTCCCCCCGCCTGAAAGTAAGCTTTGTTTGTGAGGAAAAACAAGATGGCGTAAGATGCAGGAGCACATGCGCTTAACACGATATGGCATCAGGATCTTACCTAAGTGGAACAAATGAAGAAAAATACAAGTAAAATGAAAAATAACAAGGGAAATATACTCTCTGTTATCATCTGCTATGAAATCATAATGCTGAAGGCGTTTCTGCTTGAGCAAGAAGGAATGGCGTGATGGATGGGGTGGTGAACGGTGAAGCGGGATGGACGCCAAGGGCCCCCTTATGATTGACATCGACTCGCGTAGATAATTCTGTGTTCAGTATTTTCTAGTTTCTCATCCACGTCCGAGCCGTCATTGGTCGGAATTGGAGCCGGCATCGGTGCCGTCGCGGTCGAGTAGACCATACTGGTGGGCAGGGTCTTTGTCATTGCAACTGAAGGGGCGACGAAGTCACAGCCAGCGTACTGCCGTTTGACTTTAGCTTCGAGTATATAGCCCTGGAGGTCCTCATTGAATGTCCTTGCGTAGAAGATGATATCTTCGAATTTGTGATCGATTGGTGAGGCTGATCTACCAGCGTAGAGCACGTCCGGCTCGGTGGTGGTTTTGATGTCGTGCTTACCACCATTCACTGGCCAATTGTCCAGAAGTTCTAGTACCTTTTGATTGACACTGGGTGAAACTTGCATCAGAGAGGTCTCAGCTTCTGCTACCGAGGCAGTGTCGATATGTTTAATTTCGTAAGGACTGACGTCAACGTCTCTTCGTCTCTGCAATCCTGTAAGAAAAGGAGCTTATTTTTGAAATTTCGAGCTTCTATTATGATTAAAAAGACAGAAGTCACAGTGGCAACAGCAGTTTAAGTAGTGCGCCTCATATAGCACTGGTCCCAGCATTTTAGCTTACGGAAAGGTGGTTATAAGAATGTTATGGTTGGGCAGTAAGGATAAGCAGTGAAATAGAAATATACTCTGAAAAAATACATACGACGAAGTAGTAGTGAAAGAAATAACTTAATAAATAGTCGAAGACACAGACATTTGTATGCTAGTTACTTGAAGTTGAGGAAATAGGTAAAAAAACCTGCATTAGGTTTTGATTTTAACGATGAAAAGAATGATTTTGTGACGTTGACTCCTTAACTATACGTATAAATTAACATTAAGGAAAAGCAACCATGTCAGAATCCCGGGCAGCCGTCTAACATGTAGCTACATAAAACATAATATCTTGCTATATATATGGCCAGCTATTTTTCCATTGGCAAGCTTAGAACAGAGCCTGGAAGTAATCCACTATGGAAAAAATAAACTCCTGTAAGGAGGAACATGATTTCTTTCATTTCCAGTCAAATTGAATCACTTATCTTCTTCATTTCAAATCTACAGCTATTTTTTACGTCTCCGGACCTAAGGGATTAGCAGGGAAATTTTATTTTTCTTAAGGAAAACACTTCGTAATTCTCATACTTCCTTTAAGTACTTACATTCGTCTAATGCTGTTCAGTATTAATTCTAAGTTTTCGTAAATGCGTTCATGCTGGTATGCATGCAATGCTTAAACATTTAACAACCTAGACATTTTGCATGCTGCACGTACAATACTGTATTAAATTTGGCAGTTAAACTAACCTGCAGAATTAAAGTAACAAGGAATTCCATTATCTTCTTTATTCCCATTTATGCCGGCGGTCGCACCGAGTGGTTGCGTTTGGACTGGAAGCTCAGTAGTTGTGGTAGTCCGTTTCTTCTCCCCCTCTTCCTCACAGGCAGCGACCGAACTCTGCGTCAGCGGAGGTTTCCCATTGTTGGATAACATATTTGCAGACCGCGGTGTCGCAATCGATGACATGGGTGGAGTTGGCAGGTGGGATGACATACTGCGTCCATTTATTTTTAGCTGTGTGTGTTCCTCGGAACCTTTTGTCACAAAACGCTTGCATTAATATATGTCAGAGGATGAAAAAGAGGTATCTGCAAGGTTTTTAAATAATATATTGAGTTTAAGATCTCACTTGATGGCTCTGGGCATTTCACTAGAGGAGAGGGGGGGCAGAAAATCGGTTGCAAAATGCGATATATATTATACTGCTACAGCTAAGAAAACCATTACTACTACTGATACTATGGCTACCATCACAACTATCGCTCCAACCAGTTAGAGGAGCCTGCCTAATTGAGTTGTTCGCGCTGGAAATGGAGCTGGATCTGGATGTTTTCGATGTTCGCAGATGCTGAGAACTATGAAGCTTGAAAGTGTATACTCCGATCGGTTAACTGAAATCCCGATAAAGGTTACGACGGCACGTAAAAGCCGCTTTGTAGCATAGGAATAACTGGCCTTAGAAAGTAGGATTACTAGAATTAGCACTCGTTGCAATAGCATATAATTTCTACCAACAGTATCCTAAACCTCGTAATCTTCACGTAGGAAAACATTACATATTTGTGGTAAATAGAGGTAGGAAGGTGAAAACCAGGGCAAACATTTATGTGCTCAAAGCCTTAAACACCTATTTACGCGGAATAGCATCAACATTGGTCCTTACTCCTAGTTAAGATCAAGGGATCATGAGCCTAGCCCTCATAGTCTACATCTTACGAAAAAACAGGGCAAGCATTGATGTGCTTCGAGGCTAAAATATATACTGTACACTTACTAGCCTAAATCCAGCTCCCCATTCCTAGTTGAAAGCAAGGGAACACGAGCCCAGCGCTGACACTAATCAGTGTCATTTCTGAACAAATATTAACCTTAGTTATAGTACCAGCATTACTATCAATCAGCAACACTGCTAATTACAGCAGTATAAATAGTAGTAGTAGTAGTAGAAATATCAGAATTAGTCTCTTTGAGTCTTTCTGGACGCCCACTGAAGGTAAATGAGGGAAGGTGGTCCAGTAGTACCAGCACAAAAGGCTCTTATCACATAAGACTTAGTTCGGCGGCGTTTCTGGACTGCACTGGAGAAAGCAGCTTACGCCCGAGCTCAACTCGGTCATCTCGACTTTGTCTTATCACCGTTTCAAGCGATGATAGGAGTTTGGCTTGAGGTAGATGGCGGCGCGTCCACTTTCACTATACCTGACTGTAGTCCCCATCCCTGCTCTCGAGTATATGGTGGACATACTGGAAATCGATAGTCGAAAAAACATTATAACGACAACCACTACTACTACTACAACTACTACTACTACTACTATTGCTACTTCTACTACTACTATTACTACAACTACAACAACTACTACTACTACTACAACTACTACTACTTCTACTACTACTACAACTACAA